>OY979710.1:17796005-18996005 GCA_963855925.1 Inga laurina
TACACATCATTAAGCATAAATACAGGAAATCGCTTCTTCATGTCTGCTTCCGCCTCTTAAGTTGCTTCTCTTGGAGACATTCCCTTCCAGACCACCTTCACAAATGGTAAGTTTTGATGCTTGAGCCTCTTTTCTTCTCGGTCAATGATTTGCTCTGGCTCTACTGGGTAAGTGGGGTTATCTTGTAGCTCTACCTCTTCATATTCCATAATATGCTCAGGGTCTGGTTGGTACTTCTTGAGCTGCAAACATGGAACACATCATGCAATCTACTCAGATTCGAGGGTAGGGCTATCCAGTATACCACATATCCGATTCGTGCCAGAATCTTAAATGGACAATGTACCTCGGGCTCAGTTTCCTCTGCTTGATTGCTCTACCGATGCTTGTGATAAAAAATACTTTGAGGAAAGCATGGTCCCCTACTTCAAACTCTTGAGGCCTTATCCTTTTATCAGCATAGCTCTTCTGTCGACTCTGTGCTGTAAGGAGCCTCTTTCTGATAATTCTAATATTTTCTAAAGTTTGATTAACAAGGTATGGGCCATACAAATTCCTCTCAGATAATTTATCTAGCACAACGGTGATTGGCACTTTCTTCTATACAATGCCTTATACGGAGCCATCTGAATACTCACATGATAACTATTATTAGAAGCAAACTCGGCAAGTAGAAGGTAATAATTCCATTTTCCTTTGAAATCTAGGACACACGCTCTTAACATATCTTTTAACGTTGGGATAGTCCTTTCTGACTGTCCGTCTATGTGAGGATAGTAGGCCGTACTAAACATCAATTGTGTACCCATAGCTTCATGTAGAGCCCTCCAGAATCTCAAAGTAAAACGAGGATCTCTATTGGAGATAACGTTCTTCGGTGTACCATAGAGTCTCATTATCTCTTTAATGTAAATTTCTGCCAGCCTATCTAGAGAATAGCTAGCATTAATTGGTATAAAGTACGCTGACTTCGTAAATCAATCAACAATTACCCATATTGCATCATAGTTCTTGATCCTGGGCAGACCCACCACTAAATCCATGGTCACACTCTCCCACTTCCATTTTAGAATTCCTGGACTCTGAAGCAATCCTAGTGGTTTCTGGTGTTCAATCTTCACCTTCTGATAGGTAAGACACTGCGCCACATACTTTGTCACATCACTCTTCAACCCTAGCCACCAGTGCATAGATTTCAAACTGTGACACATCTTGGTCATACCGGGGTGAAGAGTGTATTGACTCTTATAAGCCTCATCAAGGATTCTCTGTCTCAATTCTGGCTTCAGTGGAACATAGATTCTCTTCTGTTATCGCACCAGTCCACTAGGTGACAAATCATAATCCCTAGTCCCACCTTGCTGAATCATAGCTCAGATAAACTAGGCTCTCTCATCATGCATCTGAGCCTTTTCAATTTCCGTCTTCAGGTTATTTTCCCCTTGTACAACGCCATAATTGGCACACAGGATACTATTCGAGAGATTGAAGTCCCGAAAGTTCTCTATCAATTTCCTTTCTTGGATCATCATTATTGCCACTAGCACCGTCTTCTAACTCAAAGCATTTGCAACGAAATTCGCTTTACCCGGATGATACTTGATCTCTAGGTTATAATCTTTCAGCAACTCTATCCACCACCGTTGTCTCATATTCAATTCCTTCTGATCATACAGATATTGGAGACTCTTGTGGTCATAGTACAATTCCACTATCACACCATACAGGTAATGACGCCAAATCTTTAATGCCAACACTATCGCTGCAAGCTCCAAATCATGAGTGGGGTAATTCATTTCATGCGGTTTGAGCTATTGAGAGGCATAGGCCACCACACGTCCCTACTGTATCAGGACACACTCTAACTCCTGCTTACTCGCATCAATATACACGATGTAAGCCTCACAAGGATCAAGTATAATCAATACTGGTGTCATAGTCAATCTCTCCTTCAGCTCCATGAAACTTTGTTCACATCTATCATCCCACAAAAACAGTTGATCCTTTCTCATGAGCTTAGTTATCAGCAATGCAATCCATGAGAAGTTTTGAATGAACCTTCAATAATAACCAACAAGACCCAAAAAACTGTGGATCTCTGAAACAGTTTATGGCCTCTTCCAGTCAAGTATTGCTTCCACCTTACTAGGATCCACTGAGACCCCTTCACGTGAGATAACATGGCCGAGGAATTTCACCTCCGTAAGCCAGAACTCACATTTACTCAGCTTGGTGTAGAGTTGCTTTTCTCTCAATATTCTCAATACAATTTTCAGATGCCATTCGTACTCTTCATTACTTTTAGAGTAAATCAATATGTCGTCAATGAACACTACCATAGACTGATCAAGATACGGTCGGAAGATAAGTTCATATAATCCATGAATACCGTCAGTGCATTAGTCAAACCAAAGGGCATCATAAGGAATTCATATTGACTATATCTCATTCTAAAAGCAGTCTTCAGAATATCTGCTGCCTTAACGCGTAACTGATAATTCACCGACCTTAGATCAATCTTGGAGAATACACACAAACCAGACAATTGATCTAAAAGGTCATCTATTCTCAGGAGAGGGTATTTGTTCTTAATAGTCACTTTGTTAAGTTCTCTGTAATCAATACATAACCGCAAACTCCCATCCTTCTTTTTCACAAACAACACCGGAGCTCCCCATGGCGACACACTGGATCAGATAAACCCTTTCTCGAGCAAATATTCAATTTGTTTCTTTAATTCCACCATTTCATTAGGGGCCATTCTATGTAGGGCCTTTGATATTGAACCAGCTCCAGGCACTATTTCAATTGGAATTCTACTTCCCTTTTTGGAGGTAATCCATTGAGATCATTCGGAAACACCTCAGGGAATTCTCTCACTACCGGGATACTCTCAAGGGCTTCATTTAACTCTCCTTGAACAGAGAAGAATACCATATACCCTTGGCATCCCTTTTCAAACATTCCTCAGCCTTAGCTGTTAAGAGGAAATTCACACTACTGTTTACATTCACATCCTTCCATGGAGAAGGATAAACTATTTTTCTATTCCAACAATCCAACATGACATTATTCGCTGTCAACTAATCAATACCGAGAATAACCTCTAGTTGATAGAGTGGTAGACAAATCAAATCAATGGTAGACTCAAACCCTTCAACGGTAATACTACTATTTAAACAAGCTTCTGCAGCCACAGTCTTAGCACCCATAGGTGTTGACACAACAATATCAAATGACAACTTATGAACATGTAATCCTAGGCACTTTAGACAGTCATAGGCTATGAACAAATGACTAGCACCTGAATCAAACAGAGTTTGCAATACACTACCATTTAGAAGAATATTACCTTGGATCAATTTGGGAGATTTCCTCGCCTCTTCATGGGTCATAGCAAACACTCTCCCTTGACTCTTGGGCATTGACTCTGCTGGTCGCCCTTTGCAATCTTTGGCAAGATGTTCGGTCTCCTTGTAGATAAAGTATACCCATTACCCCTCACAATTCCTACCATCATTTGATTTATTACATCGGGGGCATACCCACTGTGGTAACTGTCTCTGATTCCTATGATCTCCAGACTGGTATGGCTTCTTGCTGCCGCTTTTAGATGAGAACCCTTAGTTCTTACATTTATGGGATGAGTTTCCCTTACCAGTATCACTGTGACCACCACCCTTACTTGGGTTAATATCTCTCAAGTTGTTCTTGGTGATACGACACTCTTCCACTGCCTTATTGAACTTATCAAACTGTCAGGTGGCCAACCTTTTCTTCAACTCCTGCCTCAAGCCTTTGATCAGTATGTCAAAACTCCATTCCTCGTCATCCATCCGCTTGAGGCAGGAGGAGTACCGGGATAGACTAATGAACCAGGACAAGTAGTCGTCAAATGTCTCATTGTCCCCTTGCTTTATTGCCAGAAATTCTGACTCTTTCTCTATTCTCACCAACTTTGGGAAGTACTTGTAATTGAATTCTTCCAGAAATGACTCCCAAGTCACTGGCACATTTCGAGCCCGCTTAGTGATGGCAATATTGCACCACCATCGATCTGTGTCCCCTTCTAGCCTGTAGATAGCTAGCTTGGCCTTTACCTCCATGGTCACTCAAGCACCTCGAAGATCTTTTCTAATCTCATAATCCAATCCTCGGCTGCTTGAGGGTCGAATCTTCCTTGGAATACTGGAGGCATGTGTTTGCAGAATTTAGAAACCCAAAATTGTAGGTCTCTTCCCTCTCGGACAGGTACCCCTTGCGACTCTTGATTGGGCACCGTGCGAGATGGGGTCTCTCGGGACCAATTAGACCCCTCAGCTATCTCTTTATGTTGGGTCTCCTCTTGGGTCTCTTCATGGGTAAACTGGACCTTCTCCTCATTTCTCTTAGCCCTTCTTCTCTGAGCTCTTCCCTCAGCTCAGCGATCATATCTCTTTGTTCTCTTACTAAATTCAGCAGCTCCCTTATTGGGTCGGTGGATTTTCATTGATCTCTTCTACCTCTGGGTCAGGTCTTCTAACTCTAGGGGGAACCATTGTTCCTCTTCAGTCTACAAATGGTTCACCCAGTCAGAAATCACAATAAGAGTATACACATATTCCTTAAACTCTTATATACCAATCAATAATAGGAATATTCAAGTATATACAATCCACAATCATCAATCATCTAACACTCAGGCAATAAACTAGGGCAACTATCCTAGCAATTCCTATAAATGCCAAGGAAAGCCGCTCTGATACCACAAATATAACCCCCGCCACGATTAAGGCCGTGATTAGTGTTTAAATACACTTTATAATGAAATAAGAGATCAGAGGTAATTAAAACTTTTACAACACTTGTACAAATAGATCTCTATTTATTCATTTATAAAATCAATAGGCTTGTTCGATTTGTCATATATACAATATCAGAGTATAACCATAATTCTTGACATTTACCCGGGATAATAACATTAATCCAAAATATTATATAGGGCATCA
The DNA here is from genome assembly GCA_963855925.1 of Inga laurina. Lineage (NCBI taxonomy): Eukaryota > Viridiplantae > Streptophyta > Magnoliopsida > Fabales > Fabaceae > Inga > Inga laurina. The sequence goes on from OY979710.1 coordinate 17,800,994, forward strand.
TTGCCCATCTCAGTATTCATACCAAGGATTACACAAAACTATGATACTATAAGCTATTCAATGTATACATTTGTCCAAAATGATAACCAGTTCAAGACCAAAAAGAAATTAGTTAAGACTACCACCGGCAATCCTGATTGCCTTTATCCACTCACTTACTTCTTGATCCACTTGCCCTGTCTAAAAATGTTATTTGGAAAGAATAAGATTCAAAAGAATCCCAGTAGCAATAGTTTACATATATGATGCATATAAACAAAGCAAGTAAACATATATTACAATGCAGCAATCAATATACAATTCCGGGATTACGCCACGACACCTCAACTGTATCTGTATTCAAGGCCGGGCTTTCACCACGTCCCCTTACTGTATCTGTATTTAAGGCCGGGCTTTCACCACGTCCCTTCACTGTATCTATATTCAAGGTCGGGCTTTCACTACGTCGCTTCACTGTATCTGTATTTAAGGCCGAGCTTTCACCACGTCGCTTCATTGTATCTGTATTCAATGACTAATGCAAACAAGCAATGCAATATACATGATATAGGATAAATTGTTACTACCTTGGTCTTTCCATTCTTGAGCAGGCACGGGCCTTCTACGCTCCGGCAAATATCAAATCCTAAAGTCATAATTAAGGACGATATGTTATCACTTGGTCTAATACTCAATACTTTCACAATACTTAAAATAATTATCATTATTGTCTCCTAAGTACCCTTAAACGCATCTAATAAAAGCACTAAAGGGTTAGGAGAACTACCCCAGGGATCCCCTTTTGGAAGCACAAACACTGACATTTTTCAATGTTTCACTCTAGTGAAGACGGCCTCACTCAAGTGATGGTACGATCTGTACTCGAGTATTAGAGAGTGAAGGATAGCGAGTGAGCACCCAAGAGCACAACAACTTTTTTAGAGATAGGGACACTTGAGAACACAAGACCTCACTCGAGTGATAGCCAAATGCTTCACTTGAGCACTAAAAAGTGAAGTCCAGGAAGTGAGAACCCAAGAGCAAATGGAAATTTCAAATAAGAAGAGCACTCAAGCACGGATCTTTGTACTCGAGTGAAGGCTAAATACCCACGAGTGCTAAAACACACTCTTGCACTTTAACCACGAGTGACAAGCCAAGAGGCAAGTTCTGGTTGTCAAATACACCAGCACTCGAGTGAGAGGAAGCTCACTCGAGTGAGAACCCACCACACTCACAGGTGAGGCATCACTCTTGCCCTTTTCACAGAAGTGAAATGTAAAAACTGAAGGGAAAATGAAGAATTTCACTGACTCACTCAAGTAGACCCCAACCTTACCTGAGTGAACCCCAGATCACCGAGTAACCTTATAAAAACCCAGAAAATGCAAAAACACTGACAACAATTTCCAGGATTTTCCCAAGAGTTCCTAATGGACCCAAAACCTCAACCAAAGCTATCTTCACACAAACTCACTCAATGAATCCAATAAAACCATTAAACTAACAAAATTCCTACTCCATTCTCATGCTTTGGTCTTGGGAAACATTAAACACTAAATTTCCAAAATCACTAAACTCAAACATTCAATCCCTAATCAATCCTATCTATCTATCTATATACCTTCCAAATATGACTTTTCCTCCACTCCTCACACAACACCAACTTGCCACATGTCCTCTTCCTATTGTCTCACATAACTTAAGTAACTAAATTAGTTACTCTACCCTTTCCATTAGCCATTTAGTTACACATCTCATTTCCTCTTAGTTAGTAATTAATTTCCCCATTAATCACCAACTTATGGCCAATAATTCCATTCTTTCAATTTTTCACCAATTATGACATATTAATTAATATTGTCACAAAACACATAATAATTCCAATTTAAATTCATAAATCTCTTCAATAATCCTCATTAGCATTTAATCAAATTATGGGGCATTACAGTGACTCCAGAGGTCGAGTCGACCCTTTTGCCATTTCTTCCTGAGTTGTCTCTTCTTGTGTCGATTGAATTCCATCTATATTCTGTTTTGCTTTCACCTCTTGGAGCTCATCCCTTAATTCATGGATCTTATCCCGTTGCTCCATTAACATACCTATCATCTGTTTATGAGATCAGGTAGATTATGGTTTATTTTTACCACCTCTGGTTCCACCCATCGAATCTTTGGGCGAACCATTGTTTCTTTTCACTCTATAATTGATTCACAACATCAATATCACAGTGAACGTATACACATATTCCCTAAAACTCATATACCAACAAATAGCAGGAACATTCATGTGTATACAACAATAGTTATGGGTTAACTACCATAATTAAGACAAGGAACTATTGCAACTATCCTACCAAAACCTACCCATGCCAGGAACTTCAGCTCTGATACAAAAAATGTAACCCCATACCTTGAAAGCCGTTAATATGGTTTGAAAACGTGATATGAATTAAACGAAGACCAAAGGATACCTAAAACTTATTAAAGTTCCCGTCTTCAAGATAGGATTCAGTCCTGTGATAAAGTAGGTTTTCAAGAACTTTTCAAAAACCTGTTTAATATGGTCTCACTTCCACTTTTTGAATCTATTTAGCCTATTTGGTTCTATTCCATTCATAATATCAGAGTGCATATAAAATTTTCTGGCAGATTCTTGGGTTTCATTCATTTACTAAAAGGGTCTACAGGAGTTTCCCATACCAGGGATTACATACAACTCCACATGTTCACATTATATACAATATATATTTTTCCCAAAAATTGATAACCAATGTAAAATGCTAAATCTTCTACCCAGGAGAGCTAGCCACCCTTGGATTTGCTAGCCTTGGCTATAGATTTGTCATTGGAAAGAGTGAGATTCATATGAATCTCAGTAGTAACAATTTCCCTCAAATAATATATAATTAACAAAGCATATAAGTAATTATCACAAAGCAATATTCATCACATTGATGACGGCTTTTGCAGCTGTATATGATGGCCATCACAACCATATACAACAACTTTCATAGTTGTATATGACGGCTTTCACAGCCATATATGATAGCATTCATAGCTGTATGCGATAGCTCTTATGGCTGTATTCACATTCATCACCATTCAGTGATAAGCACATACATACAAGCATTGTACATGATATAAGAGGAGTGTCACTACCTTATTCTTTTAGTCCTGCTTGAGCACAAGTTTCCTACGCTCAGGACAAATATCAAATCTTATAAATCATAATCAAGGACGACGAGTTATTGCTTATTCTAATTATTTAACAACTCCAAGATACTTAAGGTTGGTTATCATTTGAGACATTTCGGTAGCTTCTAGAAGCTCAAACAAAAGCCTAAAGGGTTAGGGAGAACTAGACTAGAACCATCTCTTGAAAGTTCAAAGTGTTGAAATTGGGGGGCTTGGCTAAGGCCAAGAATAGGACAGAGAATTTTGGAATGTAGTCAAGACCCTTTTGGCTGGAGCCAAGAACTGGTAAAACACTTTTTGGCTTTGGCTAAAACACCTGGCCGTGGCTAAGAAGTGGCCTGTTTTTTAGCTAACTTCCAACAACCATAAATTTTAGCACACAAACTCAAATGACTCATACTTTATATCATTGTAACCTTATAATGTCTATTACAATATTGGAAAGTTTCACAACTTTTTGACATCATTTTCTATTTCAAACATCAAGCAAAGTAGCTCCCTTAGACAAAATCTTCACTTGACAGAATTCTAGTTTTTCAACAAATGTTTCCAAAGGTTAATATTCATAACCGGTACTATTCCCCACATAGTTTTTCACATAGAATCCAATAGAAACATCAAAACAACCAAATTCACATTCCTTGCATATGTGCTATTTTTAGGCTACAATACAACTTAAATACTCACAATTTCCAAACTTCACATTCAAGGCCCCAATTAAGTTCATACATCTAATGGACAACTCAAGATACAATTTCAACAATCAAAACACCATGAACTCTTTAAAATTCTATATACACAAAAATTATGGAAAATTATAGAAATTCAAATTCTCAAACAATGACCACAATATGCATGTCAAAGAGTTGCCTTTGCTTACCTCTATCACTTCTACTAGCTAATTCTTTGATTCTCCAACCACTAGCTTTTCTTGAGTACACAAAACATCTCCTCTTGAAAGTATAAAACCATAGGAATAAAGCTCTCATCAAGATGATCAAGATTAGAGAAGAGGTTTTTGGCTCTAGAGGTCACCTATATAGTCAAAACATAAGAAAAAGCACTCACCTTCTCAAACTCTTCTCTTTCCTCTTTCACCATGGACGACAATGATAGTTTAAGAGAGAGAGAGATGATGATGATGATATCAGATGTTTAGCTCCCTCAATGCCTTAGGCTGACTTTGAGGAAAGAGGGAAGAGAAGAGGAGTTGAATCCTTGACTTCCATCCTATGATATCAATGGTGCCATGCGTCATCATCCCATAATTCCTCACTAAAGCATGTAATTAATTAGTTACTCTAACAATTCCATTAGTCATTTAGTCACACATCTTGCTCTTTTATTTGATGGTAAATTTCCTCTTTGGTAGCTGACTAATTGGCCGATAAATTTCTTTCTTCCCGTTTTACCCCTAACCATAGTAGTTTCTATTGAATTACCACTAAACACATCATTTAGCCCCATTATCACATGCCATACACCCTCCCCCTCATTTTAAATTCAATTTTGGCCTTGACACCCTAATTGAGCTTAGATATAGGGTTTGGGCATTGCTTATTGCTAATTCGGGTCATAATTTACTTTATATTCTCTAAAAGTGTTTGTCTAACATTAATTACATTCACTTTTGGAGTCATAAGCCCTTATACACATTTTAAGGCATTATAGGGGTAATTCATCTCATAAGGTTTCACTGGTGAGAGGCACACACCACTATTACATCCTGCTATATCAAGACATTTCCCAATCCTTTCTTTCTTATTCTTCTCATTTCTTTGCAGACCATACTAGTCGCTACATTGTAAACCACATGGGTCACATTCTCTATAAACCATACAGGTCACATTCTTTTGCAAACCATACAGGTCACATTCTCGGATAGGGAATATTCATCACTGGTGTGAGTTTCAACCTCTTTTACAGCTTTATGAAATTCCTCTCACAGACATCATCCTACTTAAACAATTCTTTCTTTCACGTGAGCTTTTCTCAATGGCAAAGCCATTTATGAAAAATCCTGAATAAATCTAGCAAGATCCAGAAACTAAGCATTTATGCAACAGTTTATGGCCTCTTCTAGTTCTATACTGCTTCTACTATTATAGGTTCCACCAAGGATCCCTTCTTTTGAGACAACATAGCTCATAAATGACCACTATAAACTGGTCTTGAATTCTGTTAAAAAATTCTATTCAAAAATTTAGTTCATAAAATTCACAAATACAGTAGGTGCATTGGCTAGTCAAAGTTCAATTTTTAAATATAACTAGGAATCAGACAACTCTTCTAGATGGCCATCAATTTTGAATACATTCCAGGCTCCAACCCTTACTACTCAAGCCATTCATACACATATGTAATGTTCACGAGGTACGCAAAACAAACCATCCATTCTCAAGTATTTACATTCATTCACAAGATCTGACCGATCAAGTTTAGCATTCATATTTATTCACAAGACCTAACCAGTCAAGTTTAGCTTTCATATTAATTCATAAGACCTAACCGGCCCAGTTACATATAGATGGTAGATCATGTTTGACAACTTACTGCGGGCTTCAACCCAATATCATTCTTATACCATCGAAATGCATTCTTCCAGCCTATGGACACACTGGTCCAACAAGACTTAGGGCTTCATATTGAATGCATATAAGGTCTGACTACCTAAGGATACACTAGCCCAGTAGGTCTTACTGCCTACTATATATTCATAACATAAATATATTCGATGGTATACAGACGCGGGCAGAACCATTACATAAGATACTAGAGCAAGAGTTTACTTGACTATTTCAATCTCGTCGAGCTTGTTCTTCCTTAAGTCCCTTCTGCAACTTTCTTTCTACAAATAGAACTAGACCACCCCATAGCCATTCACAGGGTCAAATAAACCCTTTTATTTAGTAATTTCACAATCTGCTTTCTTTAATTCTGTCATCTCATCCAAGGTCATTCTGTATAAACTTTCAATATCGATCCAGCTTTAGGAAAAATTGCAAATTTCGCTTCCTTAATCGAGAGTATTTTACTTATACCTTTTAACACATTGTCTACCATCCACCAATCAACTCCTAGTATAGTCTCAAGTTAGTAGAATGGCAGGAAGATCCATTCTTTCTCTTATTTTATCAAAGAACTATTTCCTCAATCATTTTTTGGTCACTCTGTTCCATCAGGGACAAACTTTCATCCTATATGTACTATATTCTAGTGCCTCAAATTATTCAGGCAATATCCTCAAATATTCCCAAAATATTACTGACAGCGCAACATTAATCACAAGGTTTACACTTTCATGTATCGGAACCATAGTGCAAACTTAGTCATTTTTTGACCTAAATACTGTTTCAGCTTAGATCTGATTCAAGTATATCCTTAACCTTCACCGTATTCATTCTAATATTCTCATGGTATTCCTAAGGATCACCATCTTTCATTCCTAAAGGCACTCAAGCCTTTAATTAAGAGGTTTCAAATTTCTAGGGTACTTTCCAGGGGGTCACCCATTATGGGATTACTCTCGCCTAAGAACGCTTAACCATGGAGTTTAGTTGGAATCCGGATTACATGCCAATTTGGTATTAGATTCACTGGAGCTCATACCATTATCTACTGGGTATAAATCACCGTTACTCCGTCACATTCTGTATATATAGTTCTACCCCTTCCTATAGCAGGGGAATCTATAGTTAGCCGGTTCACCGATATATGACTCTACCCTTTCCTCTATATTTTAGCCTACTAATTAGTGGTCAGGGCAAATTCTATTTTTTTTGGTTTATCTCTCACCCATAGTTCATTCTAGTCACAGGATCACTTATAAGGTATCAGTATACCTATTCTTAGTAGCAGAGAACATTAGCCTAATGCCAGAATCTCTGCTTTGATACCAAAAATGTAAGACCCATCTTACATACCCCTTTTGTTATGTATTGGAAGCGTTACTCTTCAATTACTTAGGGGTTAATTACCATTCATGACTATTAGCCATTATTCATACCAAATATCAGAGTCTGTTCTTATTCTTAATTCTTATTCTTAGATTCAATGATCTCGATTAATGTTCAATTCTAATATGCGTATTCATACTTGCTTATTCATACATATTCTTCAAGTGTAAATATTTTACACACAGTATAAATAAATAAACCTGAATCTTCAACTCTTCATTATTCTTCCTCCTAGTTCATCTTTAAGCATTCTTCTCTTTCGTATTCATGTACCTATATGGTTGGTGGGGGTGGGTGAGATTCGAGCAAATCTCATTAGCAAACAATACTAACAATGCGTGCAAGATGAATCTAGTGCATGATATGCTTGCCTTACATAGACTCATGTTCACATATGACATTTTTGCATGCTAACGTTTCATGCAACATATCTATGGCCACAGTAAAAATAGAAACAGAGCTTCATTCATTCAATATGCCTTATATAATTAAGCAAAGTGATACTACACATCAATATACAGCATACACAACAAATACATGCAAGTTAAGTAAGTTTACTACCTTTTGGACTTGTGTCCTTTTCTTGTCCCCTTTTCCTCCAACCATTATAGCTTCTTGGAAATTCTTCCATTCTTCTTCTTTCTTGGCTTCTCATGGCCCAAGATAAATACCACATTATCAATGCCATACAAAATAAATGTCAAATGTGGCTACATTAGCCACTAGGACATTATTCTACCCTTGCAGTTCACACTTAATACATTTGGCCCTTACTTTTTGAAATTCGTATGTTTACACTATGCTGCCAGAATTTTGACCAATCTTTGAAAAATCATAACTAATTCTATGGAACACTAAATGCGGCGGTTCAAATTCCTATTCAAAGCTCTTTGAGTCTATTTTATAAGAAAAATATTACTCAGAGATAATCATAGCTACAGAATTCCAAAACTGCAACTAAATCGTCACTGCCACAAAATTCATTCCAGATTTAATGCCTAACTTCAATAATTCATAATTCCTTGTGTACTGATCTAAATGGCACAAATAACCTATCAAATTAAAGCTTAAAAAGTCTAATTTTATTCTAAAAAATTTTATGGCCATTAGACAATATTCAATTACCCAAAAACATAGCATATACAGACTACCATGCAAAAACCCTAAACTGGCAGCAAATTCTAGTTTTAGGAACTTTGTTCTAATGATCCAAAATTCATATCCAAGAGCTATTCCTACTCAATTTTTTGTGTAGAACACAATTGTGACATCAAATTTATTAAATTCTCATCCCTGCTTCATGCCTGTTTTGATCAAAAAATTAGGGTTTTAAAACAACAATTCACCAATTCACAAGTTTTTCACCATAACAAGTCTTATATGCTTCCCAATCATCATATAACCACATGTACTTGAACAAAACATCATGAAACCCTAAAACTGCTACATGACCAAAATTAGGGTAGCAAGGACAAGTCCATAATACTCCACTAACCAACACAATACATAGTTCAAAATGAAGTTCTTGCTTACCTCTTTCACTTTCCTAGGCTCTTTCTTTGGTTCTTCAACTTTAGCTATTGCTAGATGACTCAAAACACCTCCTGTTCAAAAACAAAAACTACATCAATGAAGCTCTGGAGAGGAGAACAATGTTTATAAAGAGTATTTGAGCCAAAGAAGTAGTTTACAAGGTGAAAATTCAAGTAAAAGCCCTTACCTTGAGCTTGTTCTTATTTTCTCTTTCCTCAAGTTCTTTGGCTGACTTTTACACAAGTGAGAGAGAGTGAAATGTGTTCTAAAATTTCTCTTCCCTTGACACTTATACTTAGCTAAAAATTGGCTAAAATATAGAGGAAAAATATGTGGCTAATAATCACTCTTCTTGGTAAAAAAAAAAGGCTTATGGTAATTTAACTAAAGTGTGGTTAGTCTAATTGAGTTGGCTTCTTTTCTTTCCGTCCTCTTCTTGCTTGATTGAAATTAATGCTCAAAAATGAGGAAGAAATGTTGACCAAGTTGCTCTTTTTGTCTTGCTTTTTGATCAAACTCTTCCAAACTAGAAAACTTTGATAATACTTTGACCTTTTGACCAATTCTTTTTCTTCCTATTTTGCCCTTTATTTGGACAGTTTTGTGGCCTTAACGGAGTGAGATGATTTGCTTTTCATTCTCATATCTGCTTCTTACTTTTAAATAGCAAATCCTAGCCTTTCATTTTTTTTCTAATTTTAACCTCAAGATCAAGTGGCCATTGCCTCTTTTGCCCTTGATTATGGCAATCTTAATTCTTGTGCCATTAGTTCTTTTAGTTCTCTTTCTTACTTCTTTCTAGACATCATTTTCCTTTTCCTTTGGATTTGAGTTAGGTTTTGTCATTCTGCCACATGCTAAAGGAATTGGGTATTTTCTTTCGACTAATTTGCACCAAAATTCATATTGTATTTTGAGTGCGGTTTCTAAAACTCGTGCTACTTCTAATGCATTCTCGAGACTCTAACTAAACTTGACTTAGTAGTCTACTTTATTTAGACTTATTCTTTAGCCTCTAGGCCTAAAATTCAGGATATTACACATAAGCTACCATATGATTTGGCTGTGTCGACGTCTATGGGTGTCAAAAATGTCACAACAAGTGCTTGTTTGAATTGTGTGGTGAATGTTGAGGGAAATGATTCCATGGTAGATTTAATCTATATGCTTTTCCATAAACTTAAAGTCATACTAGGGATCAATTGGTTGCCGGAAAACAATGTGTTATTAGACTATAAAAATAAGAGGACTGTATATTCTACCCATAGAAAGATGTTAATACAAACAATGACCTAAACTTTCTGTTAGTAGCTCAAGCTGAGAAATGTTTGCAAAGGGATAGTAAGGGTATTTTTTATTCTTCTCAGTACAGGCAGAGGCAAAATCAACACTTGAGGATATATCATGGTCAATGAATTCCCTAAAGTACTTCCAAAAGATATAAGTGGCCTACCTCCAGATAGAGAAGTGGAGTTTGCAATTGAAAGTATGCTTAAAGATGGACCTATATCGAAAGCCCATACAAAATGGCTACGAATGAAATGGTAGAGTTAAAGAAGTAGATTGAAAAGCTGTGTGAAAAAGGGTTTATATAACCCAACATCCTACTGTGGAGAGCTCCGATGCTATTTGTTAAAAAGAAAGACAGAAGCCTAAGGCTATGTATTGATTACAGAGAACTTAATAAGGTGATCATCAAGAGTAAATATCCACTTCCTAGAATTGATGATCTCTTAGATAAGTTGTCTGGTTCTTGTGTATTCTCAAAAATTGATATGAGGTCAGGATACCATCAATTGCAAGTGAAAGTAGAGAATGTGCCAAAAACTACTTTTACAACCAGGTATGGGCACTATGAATTTCTGGTAATACCATTTGAATTGACCAATACACCTACTGTATTCATGGATTACATGAATCAAATTTTTTGACCATATCTAGACCATATTTTAGTGGTATTTATTGATGTCATTCTGATATACTCAAAGCATAGAGAAGAGCATGAAGAGTACGTGAGGAAAGTACTGGAAATCTTGAGAGAGAAACAACTTTATGCAAAATGAAGCAAATGTGAGTTTTGGTTTTTAAAGTTCAAATTTTTAGGCCATGTTATCTTACTAAATAGGGTCTTGATAGATCCTAGTAGAGTGGAAGCAGTACTGAACTGGAAGAGGCTAGAAACTATTGTAGAAATAGACAGTTTTCTAGGTCTTACTAGTTATTATAGAAGATTCATTCAAAGTTTCTCCCGAATCACCTTGCCATTGACAAAGCTCACGCGAAAGAAGTATTCATTTGAGTGGGATGATAAATATGAGTGGAGATTTATAGAGCTAAAGGAGAGGCTGACATCCGTACTAGTGTTGATTATCCCAGATCTGAGTTTGACCTATATGGTTTACGGTGATTCTAATAAGTAGGGATTGTGACGTGTCCTAATGTAGCAGGGGTAGAGTAGTAGTGTATACCTCTCAATAGCTGAAGCCTCACAAGATAAATTTTCCCATACATGATTTATAGTTGTTGGTGATTATCTTTGCTTTGAAAATATGGTGATATTATCTTTATGATGCGACCGTAGAACTATACTACGACCATAAAAGTCTCAAATATTTGCATGACCAAAAAGAGTTGAATATCAAACAACAAAGATGGATAGAACTGATAACATATTACAACCTATAAATCAAATACCATCTAGGAAAAGCGAATGTCATAGCAGATGCCTTGAGTCAAAAAATGGTGCTAGTAGCAGTCAGGATGATATAGGAACAAAAACTGCTAGAAGAATTTAGAGATATGAACCTTTCAAATCAGATACTACTTGGTAGCTATAGTGCTATCTAAGAAGAAAATTATCTAAGAACTGAGATTGAAGAAGCTTAGACATAGGATGAGCAAGCAAGGTCAATCACAAGTAAGATTGAGCAAGGAGAAACTCAGGAATACGACTTTTTACCAAGTGGACAGGTCAGATATAAGAAAAGAATATATGTTCCATTAAAGGCATATCTAAGATGAAATATCCTGGAAGAAGCACATAAGAGTAAGTATATTCTTCACCTAGGTGCAGTCAAAATGTATCATAGTCTGAAGTCCATGTATTGGTGGCCAGGAATGAAAGGGGATGTAACTAAATACATTGCACATTGCCTTACATGTCGAAAGGTGAAAGTTGAACATCAAATATCATTATGGCTCCTATGAAGTCCTAAGATTCCTGAGTGGAAATGGGAGAGCATTACTATAGATCTTGTGGTAGGATTACCAAGAGCAAAGAACTATGACACAATATGGGTAGTCATTTATTGATTTACAAAGTTAGCTCATTTCAGACTAATCAACGCCGGCTATTCTCCTGACAAGCTAGTAGAAATATAGATAGAGGAGATAGTTAGATCTATGGTACGCTTAAAAGTATTATATCTAATAAAGATCCTCATTTCATTACAAAGTTTTGAAAATCCTTACGTGAAGCTTTGGGTACTAAATTAAAATTTAGTAAGGCCTATCATCCTTAAATTGATGGACAAATGGAGAGAACAATATGGACATTAGAGGACATGTTGAGAGTATGTGTATTAGATTTCAAAGGAAGCTAGGGTCATTTTCTTCCACTCGTTGAGTTTTCTTACAATAATAGTTATCATGCAAGTATTCAAATGACTCCATATGAAGCATTATATGGAAGGAAATGTCAGTCACATGTTTGCTGGACAGAATTTTTTGAGAGGAAATTATATGGGTTGGACCTAGTTAATTAGACCATAAGGCAGATAATGATTATTAAGAAGAGACTTCTTGAGGCTTAAAGTAGACAGAAAAGCTATACTGAAAACAGAAGAAGAACTCCAAAATTTGAGGTTAGTGACTATATATTTTTGAAATTTTTGCCAGTTACAAATTGGAAGAGTATTGAAAATGAAGAGCATTCTTAGGGTAGACACATAGAAGGTAGCTTTTCTATAACTTTTGGGTTGGAGCTACAAGACGATGCCACCAAGTCCCTTAGCTTTTTAAATAACTTTTGTTTTTAGGTTGGCTCAATAAGATGTCGCCACCTAGTCCCATGAAAAATACATAACTAATTACCTTGACAACTTATCCGCATTCTATCGGTCCACATGGCCATCCTCCCCAGTCCTACTCATGTAAGCCAGATGAAATCGACGAGCTTCCCTTCCCTGGATGATTAAGATCGGCCAAGGGCACCAAGTGGAAAGGGAAGCGAACACATGTCACCTTATGAATTAAACACTTATACATATATGTGGCAATTAAACCGAACACTCCCTATATTTTAGAAATTTAGCAAGAAGGGAAAATAAGAGAGAGAAATAAAGAGAAAAAGAAAAAGGAGAGAAGGTGCTGAAATTTTAAGAACAAGAGAGAGAGAGAGAGAGAGAGAGAAAGTGTTCTTGAGCCATTTTCACATCCTAGATCACGTTTCAAGCTTGTAGAGCCTTCACCAATCTTGTTCCTCTCATCAAGAGCAATATTTCTAATATTTTAGTTTTTTGAAAAGAGGAGTTCAGTGTTGTCTAGGTGGTGTTGAAGTTGGGAGAATGAGTAAAGAGCTATAGTACCATATAGAGGTAAGCATAAGCTTTTATTTGAGTATAGTATCTTGAAATTTGATTAAGTTTTCATAAGGTTGATATCGTTAGAACTAGCTGACACTCAAGAGGGGTGAATTGGGTGTAAGATAAAACTTTTGAACTTTAAAAATCTTTTCTCATCTTAGCAAAGCAGCAAGTATAAAAGTAGTGAACCATAAATCAATAGTTAGAATTTAAATAATATATGCTGGAAATGTAAGAGCTTAGGGGAGAGAATATGCAAACTATGATTTATTCTGGTTCGATCCAATTTACGATGACCTACATCCTGTCCTCAGGCTCCTCCTGAGATTTTCAATCCACTATCTTCTTGTTTAATCTGGGAACTAGAGAAGCCTCTACAATCCCACAAGTTTAGCCAGGCACTTGTGAAGCCTTTTACAAATCTCTCACCAAGTTACTTCCCCTTATACACTGTAAGGATACAACTGAGTTACTGCCCCTAACACACTATAAAGATACAACCTTGATGATTAAGGATTACAATCAATCTCTCTCTCTCAGAAGTTAATAAGATGACACTAAAGTACAATACAAATAATCTATCTCTCTAAGGTAAGTGAAATCGAAGCTTGATAAACAGAGAGTATTTGGGTTGGAGTGGGTGATTCATGATCTTAGCATTTTTAGTGTTGTTGCTCTATCCTCTTACGCTTTAAATGATCTTCTATATATAGCCAATGAAGATCGATGACCATTGTAAGCATTGGTCTGTTAGAGTCCCATTGCTTCTTTTGAGTGCTCTTCATATTTGAAAAACTAGGCGTTATGTTTAATGGACGCTTCACTCCCATAAAGTAGGTTTTCTTCTCTTCACATTATCTTCTCATTGTTTTCCTGGAGAAATACTTTAAACACTAATACAATAAAGTGTTAGAGTGATTAGCAGTAAGAGGAATAAGTTACACAATCATTCTTATGATTTTTAGAAGTTATGAGACGTTGTCTGAGGCATCACAGGAGTGATGCTTCAAACAACGTCTAATATCACTCGAGTGATCCCTTCCAAAACTTGTCAAAAAGCATCACTCGAGTAGTCACTCAAGTGATCTACTCATTCTGAATCCAAATATGGCAAATGACATTTCATCAGAAAGATCTCACAATCTACATTCCAATACAAAAAGAATTAGCTCCAAACTCATTGTATTCTGAAAGTTATGATCCAAATAATGACTACTGTACTAGATAGTGTCTAAATTCAAAAGGTTTAACTTCAAGAAGGCATACCATTTCAAATATAACTCCAAATATGACATATAAACTATGCACAGAAATCTCTTTAAGTCTAGATTCATATGCCACAAGTTTCAACTCAATCGGACTTGTAGTTGGAGAGTTATATCCAAAATACCAAACCTATTTTGGAATATAGCGGTGATTTGTGTGTCATCTTCTAAATCTCATATCTCTTTCATATGAACTCCTTTAAGCTTAATCTTGGTGTCTAGGTGATGCATTGGAAGTCTAGTTTCATATAAAACAAGTTTCAGCTCAATCAGATGTATGGTTTGAGATATTTGTCCAAAATACTGAACCTCTGTCATGCTGAATGAAAACAGAGCACAACTGAGTGCTCATCACTCAAGTGGTCACTCAAGTGATCAGGGCCATCACTTGAGTGATGCCTTCTAAAACATGGAAGAGAGCCATTATTGAAGTGATCATCTTCTGGAAGTTCCATAACTTCCATATAAGTTATCTTATATTCAAATTAACCCATTCTAACCTCTATTTGATCATAGAAACCTCTGATATCACATGTAAGAGCTTGAATCTTGATATTCCCTTTAGATCTTGCAAGTTCTTCTTTCTTCAAGCTCTTTCTTCACTATCTTCAATCTTCCTTTTTCTTTGCTTGACTAACATACAATATATTTCTCATTAAATATAGTAGTTAGTCAATATATGAGAAAAGTATATAATGTAAACTTTTTGCTCTTAATATGGCATCTATATTTGACATCATTAAAATAAATCATATATAATATTCTCCCCTTTTTTGATTATGACAAATACTTTAAGAAAAATATGTGTGAATATGACAACAATTTGAATGCAAAATATTTTTCTTGCCTTTCTCTCCCCCTATTTGACATCAGCAAAAAGTTTGAAGGATAAATAAGAAAAGCTCTTAGAGAAGTAAATATGAAATCGAATTAGAAATGTCTTTTACTCCCTTAATGAAAAGGAATATATCATCCTTCACTATTAGGGTGATGCAAATAAATGAAGGTTTTCATGAAAAAGAGTTTGAAACAATTCAAAGTGATTTTAAAGAAAACTTCTATAATCAAAGCAAATTGAAATCAAACATATGCAGAGTATTCTTAAAATATAAAGAGGAAGAGTTTATAAATGCTCATTTGAATTCTGCAAGCTGATGATTGATTCATAAAGTCCATTTCCTTGCAATACTATGCTAGAGGCTGCTTGTGACTTGTGGGTTAGTATAGTTATTGGCCTACTGCCAACTTCGTATGTGCCTACAAGTCGCACACAAGAATGGCCTAACACGAGATAATGTTTAATATAAAGTGAACAAATTTTATATTTATATATATATATATAATTCATGAAAATAAAATTAATAGTTATATATATATATATATATGTATTTTCGAAATACATATATATCTATATATATGTATGTATATTATATGATAATATTATTATATTGTGTTAGTTTTAAATTTAGTTTTATTAGATCAATTAAATTTAATAACTAACATGATCAAGATATAATATCTCAAATTTAATTTATAAAGATAAATTAAATATATTTCCATTGGCTCTTTATTAGGATTAAATAAATAGGTTAAATTAAAATTGTTGGATAAATTTAATTAAACTAAATTTATCTAATTAGCTTATTAAAATAATTAAGTGTTAATTGATTTCAAAATTAATAAATATTAATTTGGAAAATCCAAGATATATCCTTATTAGTTATAAAAACAAATGGGGTAGGATAATTAAAAGACTGATGAGAAAAAGGAGCCAAAAAGAAACCCTAGGGAGATATTGGAAGCACTAGCATGCAATCCGTGTTGGAGTCACATTCGTGTGGATACCGATAGAGGGAGTAAATCTGATGTGTTGGCTCCTAGAGATCAAAAACCCAAAATGTATTAAAGGTATGATTCTTTCTAACTCAATTTAAACGCTATTGATAGATCTGCAATTGGGATTGGTAAAATTTTAAATTTTTCCGTTGTGCCAGCCAATCCCAATAGTGGCATCAGAGCCAAGTCAATTGTGATTTAAGTTGAGTTTGTATGCTTATATATGTGATATATAAGTTATATATGATTATAATTTGTTTTGTTTCCTTATGACCTTGGAATTCTATAAGTATTAATTTAAAGGAGGAGTTTCTTAGGATTTGAGTATATTATCTCAAAGAAATTCTAGATACAACTTCTTATGCTAAGCTGGGTGACTTCATAAGTGCTATTGCGTCACATACTAATGATAGGAGACTAAGGAAAATTTGACCTGGTTTTGGTACTCTTGTGTTATGAGATTGTTAGATTCAAAATCTTATGGGTAGCATGTTGAGTAGAAACATGTGAGAATCTCTTACATGAAATGTTAAGGATGAATAAATTAAGAAGATTCATAACTGTTCTAGGAGACATGTGATACCTCTACTGCTAGTGTCAAAAAGCTTGAAAGTCAAACAAAATAAAACTTGAAGTTTAATGCATGCTTCTTTATACTTTAAATAAGGGTAGAGTTGAGAAATTGTTTCGTTCCTAGATAAAGTTAATGAGTTAACCATTGGACCTTAATTCAGGTATGGATGTTAATTAAATAGAGGTTAATTATAATATTGGTGTGAAAGAGTAGTAATATAATTTACTAATACGTGACATAAATAAATTAAATAAATATTACTAGTTGTTATGGCTAAATATCATAGTGCGACATAATCATAACATTTATTACTACAACAAAACACAATTTAATAGTAATTAAAAGGGAATATTAGTAGCGGTTTTAACCGCTACAAAATCCACTGTTGCAAACAGTTTTGTAGCGGTTATAAATAACCGTTACTCAATGAACTAAACCGCTACTATATTTGTAGTGGTTTCTTTCAACCACTACAATTATCTCATACTAAAATACATTTTCTGGCAATGTTTGTATAATTGCTACAAAATTTTTGGTGGTGGGAAATGGAAAATGATGTTTGGATTCAATAGTAGTAGCGGTTATATAACGGCTACTACATTGAAGTTGTTCTTTTTAAAATAAATAGTGCCAAAACATTAGTAGCAGTTATAAAACTGCTACTAATATCAAATTAAATTTCAAATTCAATGCCTAAAATTAAATTCATTTTTTTATTTGTAGCTGTTAATTTATTAAAACCGCTACAAAATTTTGTGAAATTTTTTTAAAAAATAAACAATTATATGTGGTGGTTTTTGTAATATTAGATTGAATAGTTTATCATTTAAGTAGTTTAGTTAATAGTAGTTATTATTCAATTATTATGATTTAATTAAGTAGAATAAGTATAAATTTTATATTGGTAATATTATTGAGGATATGTAGGTAATAAGAAATTATTATGTTGTGTGTAATACCCCAAATTTTGGGATTGGAGGCCTGGGAATAAGCCAAAATTAAGCGAACTGCTAAGCCTCAATTTAGTGGGCGCCCCAAATTTATTCCCTAATGTTTTTTATATCTTTAAGGTATTAAGAAAGTAAAATGGTGTGAAGAAAGTGATTATGCTTCCAGTGAAATTTCCTGCAAGGCAGTGAGCTTGACATGAGGTTTTGGAAGAATAAATGATGAGCACAAATTATAAAATCCTATATAGTGAAAGTAGATATCCTAAGCTTTAACTTGATAGGTCATATGAATCAATTAAAGCTATATACAAAAAGTTATGAATTTTTGAAGTTTACCCAGCAATATTGATTATTTTCTGGAACAGCATGTAAAGATTTAAAATCTGGGAATGATATGCTTCTAGCTAGCAAAAGGCTATATTTTTTCTTAAAACTGAACTCAATAAATGTTCTATAGCCTTTAGAATTGCTTCAAAATGATGTCTAAAAATTTAGTTATGATGTTTCAAAATTAGGGCAAAAAATTTGCCAAGATTCCGAAAATAGGAAAATAAAATGTGTTGGCAATTGTGTTAATTATGGAATAGAGAAATAAGAGGGGGAAATAATTATTTGGCTCATAAACATGCCAAGTGGATCATCTTGAGCCAAGTTATTAAATAAGAATTGTTGAATATGAACACATGTGTTATTATCTTAAGATAATGTTATTTGGTACATGAAGCTTAAGATAAAATGAATGAAGCCCATTTGTTTCTTAAGGACCCTAAATGGCGTGTTGGACTAACAAGGGAAGAAGAGAAAATTTGGTACAAACTCAATTGGATTGTATGACACAAGTTAGGGAGAGTTAAGACCAAGTACATTCATGATGTCATAAACCTATTTTGTCATCATTTATTAATTAAGGGAAAATTGCTAAGACATTTTATGAAGCAAAGCTTCATATTTCTTGCTCATTTTTTTCTTAAGCCTAAGAGAAAGAGAGATAGAGAAAAGCTTAAGAAACTTAAGGTTAGAGAGAAGGAGGAAGAAGAAAATCAAGGTAAGCTTTGATGTTTCTTAAGATTGGTTTCTAAACTTGCATAAGCTTCCTCTCTAATCTCTTCTTCTCCATGAAAATCATTGTTTAGCAAGCTAATCTCAAGCTTGAAGAGAGAGGAAGGAGACGCCTAGAGAGAGAAAGAATAAGAACTCAAGAGGTAACTTCAAAACTCTCAAATCCATACTAGTATGTTGTTGTTATTGATGTTTATAGTTGGATTTGGTGATTGTTGGTTAAGTTTGTAAATTTGGAAAGTGATAACCCTAAGGGGTTATACTGCCCAAATTTCTTCAAATCATGGTTAGTATGTGTTTAAATTAAGGGATTAGAAGTGGAAAGGAGTAAGCTTTAGGTGTTAAAATACAAAGTTGCAATTTTCTCATTTCCTTTGAAACATTTTGGCCAAACCTGTTCTGAGGGGAAGGAGTTCGATTTTCAATGATTTGATGGTTACATTGAGTTTAGGAGGGAAAATTAGGTAGGGTTACAGTTGGTCACTTTTTTGTGAAAGGCTGAAAAGCATAATTACGAAAACACCCCTGAAACCCTTAAAGTAGGGCTGCCAAGGGCAATTTCATTTTTTGGGAGTGAATTTGGTAATTTTGAGTCTAGAAATGGATTCTTTGGGCAAAAATAATTTAGAATAGTTTAGGTTAACATTTCAAGAAAAGTATGATTGGACTGGGTACGACGGCCCAAGGTCCTGGGGGCATTTTGGTCATTTCTAATATAGACTCATATAACCCCTAGAAACACTATGGAAGTTTCTAAATGGTACATTTGGAATTGTAAGACTGAATGGAAAGTTGATCTACGACATGCTTTACGAGGCACATAATTCAGGGTGGAAAAAGGTTTAAGGTAGGGAACTTACTTCTCCTACGTGTATTTGATTTTTGTACTGATGTATTGATATATGTTATTACTTTATTTGATTATATGAAACATATATGAATGATTGAAACTCTATTTCTATTTATGCTTTGGCCATAAGTATGTTGTTTGAAACATTGAGTACACAGATATGTCATTGTGTGAGCATGAGTTATGTCATGCAAGCATGTCATGCATTAAACACTTATCTTACATGCATATTTGTACTATTTCCTACTAAGATTCTCTCGAATCTCACCCTCCCCTACCAAAAATTTAGACAGGAGGAGAGAGAAGATATGCTGAGAATAAAGAAGAGAAATGTACGAGGGGATTGTAGTGGTTGAACAAAGATGGGAAGATGTCTCCGTTTCACTGGGATGGCTTTAGACACTCTAGTAGCTCTGTATGGCTACATTGATTGTAATTATCATGTAAGAACCCCTATAGAAAATTTCTATAATCATGAACATATTATTAGTATAATTATATTATTCATGTGTTGCTTACCTAATCGCATATCGTTTTCCACAAATACTTTAAAATAGCTAATATAAGATAAGGGTGTGACATTGCGTGCTAGAATGTGGTTATTATTATGTAAGGAAAGTAGAAAATGATGAGAAAATGTCCTTGAATATCTATAAAAAAGAAAAATAGTGAGAATAAATATTATGCAAGGGAAAAAATAATGAAATGAAAGAATTAAAAAACTTTTTACCATATTTGATCATCTCTTCCAGCTCCGTAGCGTGTAGAAAAAAATTTGTAAATAAGAGAAAACAAAAGAGATGTAGAGTTGAAAGAAATGGGGGAGTGTTTGAAAAGAGGTATGGTGGGGGTATTTTATAGTGATCTGTGTAGTGCTTGTAGTGGTTAATATGATAGTTTTTGTAGCGGTTTATTTTGTAGCGGTTATTGCATTACTTTATAGTAGTTGTTACATTGGTAGCGGTTTATTTTGATTTTGTAGTGGTTATATAACCGCTAAAAATATTGTTCTTAATTTTTAAAAAAAACATAGATTAAGATTTTAAAAAACAAAAGCATAATTTGTTTAATCCTTCTTCCTCGCCATCCCTACAAAAATTGTGTGAAGAAATTGTTAGTGTGGTATTATTTTTTAAAAGTATTAAATTTAAATTATGTGAACTTAAAAAAATGCACCGAACTATAGGTAAATTGTGATTGCCTTCAGGGAAGAAGTTTTCAAAATTGGCAGGCTGAAATGGCTCACTTTTGTAGGCGATGTCATCACCATCACCCATATCGTAAAGGTCTCGAGGCTTTAAATAAACAACCATGTGCCAATTCCTATGCCTCTCATCTTCAACATAATAAGCCTGGTGTGCCTCTAAGGCAAGAACATACAACTCATCATCTTGTGAATGAGAATTAGCCATGAGAAAATTACTAATGTGATGCTTAAGTTGTCAGTTGTGAGTCCTTGAGAAGTAGTGGTATTTGCCTATAAACACTTGAACAACCTCACGGTGAAATGGCCTTGGTAATGAAGTTTGACAACATCAAGAAGCTTTCCATATTAAGGGATGCCTCCAAACTGCATGTTGGAGTCATTACTGCTTATATAACTCCTTGTTCCAACGGTGCCATAAACACCCAAATTTTGAGCTTGCAATCCTTGATCTTGTGAAACTGTACAAAACTTGAAACCATTGACATTATGTGCTATAAACCTTTTTGCATAGTCAAGAAGGCCAATTGTGAGAGCTCTGAAATCTAGTGAGTGAGGGTTGTGATCATTTACTATTCTGGGTGCAAACCAGCTTAGGAATTCTCTGTGGACCTTTATGTCAACTTTAGATGATGTTTGTGTACAGATCCTGAGTTGATGCTTCACATGACTTCTGAATTTCCTACAATTAATCATAGGAAGCCGCCAATCATGAAATGTAAGTACAAAATGTTATGAAAGATATAGAATAACATATGAGTGTACAATTTCTACTGAAGGAAGGGTTTAACTTGAGTGCAGTTAATCAAGACATGTTTATGTGCTTACAACTTCTCAGTTGCCGTTAGTTTGAAGATCTCAGTTCCTCCAACTGGTTTACCAACACGAGGGATAAATTCTCCTGATATTGGCCCAGGTTCAAGACAATCGTCTACACGAGGTGGTTGGTTAAAGGCCATCTCAATGTCATCAAAGTACCTTGAACAGAAATACAGGACCTCATCCCTTATATAACTTCAGCCATAGAACCTTCTGATCATGCCTTATTCCTTATGTAAGATTTCATTTTGCCAAGAAACCTACAAAGTGAAGAAGCGAAAAATGATACAAAATGCTAAAAAGGGCAACTAACAAACATAATGACTATTAATAACGCACAAAGGTAAAATGAGTACCTCTCAATAGGATACATCCATCTATATTAAATTGCGCCAGCAAGCTTTGTTTCATGAACAAGGTGGACTGTAAGGTAAATCATCATAGTGAAAAAGGATGAAGGAAAGATCATCTCAAAATGAAAAAGGGTAAGAATGATTTTGGATTGTAGCTGATCGAGATCCTCACAATCAAAATCTTAGAACACAACTTCCAAAAGAAAGAACAAAGCTCCACCAAAATGATTAACACATCGAGAGGAAGTGCATTCTTTGTAGCTAACGGAAGTAATTGTTATATAAGAACATGTGAGTCATGACTCCTCAGGGCTTGTAACCTTTCAATCCTGCATGTCAATACATCTTGAAATGTTGCTTGAATACCCATATGGAACTTTTATTTTCTTCAATGTCACAAGGAAGACTTCCTTATTTAGTTTTGTGAGGGTGAACTTTGCTGGCTGAAATTTGTCATGCTCATATGGCCAAGCATCTTCACTAACTCCCATAGCAAGTAAATCTTTCCTTGCTTAAAGATGATTTTTTTGATGTACCCGATTCATTAAGCAGTGTATATAGCTTATTGTCATATATATTTTTTTGAATGTGCATGACATCAAGACTATGGCAAAGTAAATTAGATTTCTAATATGGAAGAGTGAAGAAAATGCTTATCTTCCTCCATTGCTGAGGCATAGAAGTCCTGCCCATCTTTCACCCTGCTTTTGCTACTTCGTCGCTTTCTCCAAACTCGAACTCAACATCCTTAAGCTACTGTAAGGTATCCACACAAGATAAAGTTTGAGGTAAAAAGCGATTTCGTTGCAATCTAAACTTTTGCCTTCTATCAAGAAACCTCTAATGCTCCATAAAGCACCACTTCTGACTGTAGGGAAAGCTCACTATGTCAAAGTCAAAATTACAAGCTGGACACGCCGACCCAGTATGCACATTCTACCCTGGTAATGTTCCTAGGCTAGGAAAGTCACTAATTGTCCACATCAAGGCTGTGCGCAAGTTGAACAATGTCTTCCCATAGGCATCATATGTCTCGATACCGACATTCCATAGGTCAACCAATTCCACAATAAGCGGTTAGAGATACACATCAATGTCATTACCCAGTGTCTTTTTGCTTGGATGATCATAGACAAAATGAAGTTTTGTTTCATACACATCGAGGGGGTAAATTGTAGGGACTACGACTACCGGCCAAATACTGTAACTTATGCTAAGATTCCCAAATAAATTGAAACCGTCAGTCACCAAAGCAAGTTGAACATTTATAGGGTCAGCCACAAAAGATGGAGCATCTTTGTTGAATGTTTTCCAGGCGTCTGTATCCTGAGAATGTCTTAATTTAACATCTTTATTTTTATCAACCTCATGCCACCTCATATGCTCCACCATTTTGGATGACATAAACAATTTTTGTAAGCATGACTTCAAAAGAAAGTATCTGAGAATATTTGTGTAACCCCCAGCCGTAATTAATATCCGGATTACGCGATTAAGTGAAATAGAGACCAATAATTCAAAACAATATTTTGAATCCATCAACCCGACGGGGTTTTCACAAATACATTTCATAATCATTTAAAACACGGTCTCACATCCACACTCTGAATATAATTACTATGCGAAGATAAATTACATTTAGACAATTATCAGAGTAAGCAATATAAATTCTCGGCAATTCCCGGGATCATATCTTCGCTCAATAATCATAGGGCACATTAGCCCATACAACTCAACCAATAGGGATTACACGACCTACTCAAATACATACTCAAATATTGCTCCAATTATACAATTCATATTCCCAATTACGCATTGATAACCAACTACTAAGCTCTCACCCAGAAACGAGTCCTCTTCGTCCTTGGATGCTTGCTTCATCCTCAATCTTCCTTCCCTATCTAAAATGTTGATAGGGGAGGGTGAGATTCTGGGGAATCTCAGTAGGAAACAGATACCAATATGCATGTAAGATAAGTATTTAATGCATGACATGCTTGCATCACAATAGCTCATGTTCACATAATGATGTATCCGCATGCTCAATGTTCACACAACATACTCATGGCCATAGTATAAACAGAACAGAGCTACAATCATTCATATATGTCTCACATAATCACGCAAGGCAATAACATGCATCAATACACAAATACAATTATCACTACATGCAGGAGAGGTAAGTTCCCTACTCTCTTTTCACGTAAGCTCCAGCTCCGGCTGCTCACGATCAGGGAAATCATCAAATCCTATAACCAAAATCAAGGACATAGGATTAATCCCTTTTCCAATTCCTTAACTTTTAGACACTCAAGTTGGTTATCATTATTGCTCTTTAAGCACCCTCAAACACCTCTATCGATAGCTCTAAAGGGTTGGAAGACTATCCCCAAAGATCCCCTTTTAAATGCCCAAACATGATATTTTTCACTGCTTCACTCGAGTAGGGATGGCCTCACTCGAGCACAAGTACGGACATCACTCGAGCACAAAAGAGTGAAGACAGAAAGCACATGCCCGAGAGTACAACCCTCACCTGAGGCACAAGCTCACTCGAGCACACCAACCTTACTCGAGCACAAGGCCAAATGCCTTACTCGAGCACCCGCGAGCACAACGCCACGAGTGACAACCCGAGAGCACCACTCTCACCTGAGGCACAGGCTCACTCGAGCACAGCCATATGTGCTCGAGCACATTCCCCATACCCGCGAGTGAGAAAGCACACTCATGCCTCTTTCCCGCGAGTATCCACCCGAGAGCAATCCTCAACTCTGGGCTTACACCTTCACTCGAGCAGAACCCAGCTCACTCGAGCATGTTCTTCGCTCACTCGAGCACAAAGCGATGTGCTCGAGCATCACTCATAAAGATCCCAGGTGCAACTCGAAGCACAAAGGGAAAACTCTCATATCACTCGAGCAGGATCTCCCTCACTCGAGCACACCCATGTCTGCTCAAGTGAATCTATCAGATTCCAGAAAACGCAGCAAAACATACCACATCCCCTACCATTTGCCCAATTGATCCAAATGGACCCAAAACCTCTACCAAAGCTACTCCCACATAAAATCACTCATTGAATTCAATGGAATCAATAGAATTACCAAAATCCCATTCCATTTACATGCTTTGGTCTAGGGCATCACAATCATCATTTTTCCAAAATCACTAACTTCAATCATTTCAATCCCCAATCAATCTATCTATTCCAAACTCACTCTAAGATACCATTTCTATAACCATAAGATGCCAAACTACCCATTGACCCATATTTTTGAAATTAGGGCAATAATTCCAGAAATTCCAAACTTAATCATTTGGCATGAAACATAGATAGAAAGATTGGGTTCACATACCTTAACAACTTTCTCAAAGGCACTCTTTGATTCTCCAAACTTCATATTTTTGTGATCCTCAAATCACCACCAATGGAGAAACTACAACCACCAAAGTAAAGCTCTCAACTCAAGGATTAACATTAGAGAAGAGAGTTTGAGCTAAAGAGGCCATTTGCTTACCTCAAAATCAGTTTTTCCTTTCTCCCTCCCAAGCTCCATGGCCACCGAAACAGGAGAGAGAAAACGAGAGAGAGAAAAGAGAGAAGATGAAGATGATGATGATGATGTGTCTCATACACTTATGCCTCATCCAAGGGTCCACACCTTGCCACTTGTCACCATCTCACTTCAACTCTCATGGGCTCACATGCACACACATACACATGATTATGCCCCTTACTCAACTTCACAAATCAATCCTAGCCATTGATCTTGAAGCTACCAATGAGTTTCCTCTTTGGCAACCAATCAAATGGTCGGCAACTTTACCGTTTTGCCCCTGATTATGGCAATTCCTCTTAAATCACCATCAACACATTTCATATCTCTTAATTCACAATTTG
Source organism: Inga laurina (assembly GCA_963855925.1). Taxonomy (NCBI): domain Eukaryota; kingdom Viridiplantae; phylum Streptophyta; class Magnoliopsida; order Fabales; family Fabaceae; genus Inga; species Inga laurina. The sequence continues at coordinate 17,827,057 of OY979710.1, forward strand.
GACTCTTGCTAAACCAGGGCTTAGCAGTCCACTAACCTCAGGCTTAATCTCTAAGCTCAAGTATTAAAATTCGGGATATTACAATTTGCAAGTTTCTTCTTCTGCTTTTTCCCCTTCCGAATTGCCTTGTACCTTGATGTGTGATATCACTTACAAGTCTCCTCACTGCCATCGTCTCCTCAATACAGCATACAATCATTACGGCATGCATCAATTTTTTGTAGTTCAAGCCCAATTTGTTAATAATGTTCTTAGCCTCGTAGAATGTTGTGGGAATCTCCACGACAGGGAACACATCTTGTAATAATTCCAGCAACATCGACATTTATTTATCTGTGATTCCACACAAGCACTTGATATAATACAACTTGATCAAGAAAGATACTTTAAAGTATTTTCGACAACCTTGATATAAAGGAAAATCTGCTTCATCCATCAAGCTGAAAAAATCCTGAGCTACTTCATTCCTTATGAACACCAACTATGAACCCTGCACTTCTTTATTGAAGTTGTCATCTTGAAAACCAAATGCATCATGTATAGCATCATTAATTGGATCATCTTTATCTAGTTGAACTCCTACTTGTGAACTTCAAGGAAGAGCATCATCATATCTCATACCGGCCTTCTCACCATGAACTCCTCAAAACGTATAGTCTTCAGAGAAAGGCTTCACAAGAAAATGTTCCTTAACAACTTGTCGTGCATGCCACTTTTTGAACTTACATCTCCAACATGGATAGACGATCTTGTCGTTATAGCTGGTGTGAGAGAATGCAAAATCCAAGAAATTGTTTAATCCATACAAGTATTCTAGAGAATTGTGTGGCAACTTAATCCATGATTTATCCATAACTAGTGAGAAAGAAATTTTAGTAAAAAAGATGAGTGAATAGAGAATTATGTGTGCCTGGAAGCTTATATTCAACTTCTCCAATGTTTAACATTTTGTAGCAATTATAAAACCGCTACGACAACTGCTACTGAGTAGTTTGTAGCGGTTATATTAATATAACCGCTATAAATTTTCATGACTATTGGAGGATGCCAAAAATTTCTTTTTTACTTTATAAGGTTTTAAAATATAACCACTACAAATTTGACGACCGTTGGCCGGATATGAAATTCAAATTTCAAATGTTTGACATGTTGCAGTAGTTTTAACATATGAACCACTATAAATGTTCATTACCATTGGATATTAAAACAAATATTATTTTCCATTTGTAGCAGCTTTTGTAAAAAACCACTACAAATAATTTAGATACTTTGCAATGGTTGAACCATAAAATCGATACAAATATCCATGACCGGATTCAAAATTTCAAATTTTAAAATGTATTTTTGTAGCCGTTTTTTTTGTTACAACCACTACAAAAATAAAAATTTATTATTTTATTACCTTGTAGCGGTTTCGGTTTGTAAACCGCTACAAATTTGTACCATTTGTAGCGGTTTAGTATTGTTAACCACTACAAACACTAAAATTCATTATTTTGTAGCTGTTCTAACTATATAACTACTACAAATATAATTTTTATTTATTTATTTTTCTTAATTTTTTTTGTTAGTTCTAAAAATATAAATATAACAATCATAGATGAAAGAAGAATGCAACAATGCTTTGAAAATATAAACATCCAATTTATTTACAGATGTTTAAAGAGAAAATAAACTAACTAATCACAAACATAAACTAACTACCTAGAGGATGATGATCATATCCTCCCTCAGGATGGGAAGGAGCATGACGCTGATCATCAAGTTCTCCCTCAGGGGGGCACCCTTAGGTACAACTGTGTCAAGCCGCTGAGCAGAGTTAACAACATCATCATCATCAGGAGGAGGCACTGGCTAGACAATGAATCGATGGACATCGAGGACCTATGGATACTCCTTGTCAAGGAACAAGCAACTCCATGACGGCTCCAGCATGTAGTTCATGATATCCCGCTACTGCGTATACTGGGCGTAGTAGTAATTGTCCTATTGCTGCATCTGATAGGCCACTGCAACCTGTATCCTGTCAATCTCTGATTGGAGCTCCTCAATATAGTCATCCCTTGAACATCTGACCCCAGACGTTTGTTCTCTCGAGCTGCCAGCCTCAGAGGTGCTACTCCTGCTGTAGACCATGCTAGGTCTGGCACTTATCCCCATGCCCCTCACATGTCCTGGGTGCTCAACTGGACCCAGACCAGCTTTCAATGGTCTAGTGGGGTCCATAGACCCCTGTGACTCCTGGGTTTAGGTCTCTCGCAGCTCAGCCTGCGACTGCTGCATCCGCTCCTACCATTTATGAAACAATTAATTAGTATTATTATTCACAATAAAGTATTATTATAAATTAATAAATTTACTTACAATAGCCTCCTCTGCCTACTTAAAGGTCTAAGTCCTATCACGATGTCTGTGGGTAATAGCGAATAACTCCCCGTAATCCGTCTAACGATTCTCCTAAAATAATTAAAAAATTAAATCAATATTATGAACAATAAAACACTAAATTTATAATTAATAAATAACTACCTCAAAGTAATTGACATTGTAAAAAATTACTAGCTTGCTGCAAGTGACAGCAAAGGTCTTCGATCCTATCGTGTGGTGGATCATCTGCTGACCTCGACACCTCGTATTACTCTGAGAAAGCACCTGTAAAGAAAAACAATATTAAAAGTAATTTAATTATTAAAAAAATTAAATTTATGAAATTTATATTAAAATTATAATTATAAATCAATTACCTACCCCTCTGTGCTCCTTCTAAACTAAACAAAACTTGCCCAGTCGTTCGGTGGGATGTCGCTGGGACATTCTCGATTAGCTACTGTAGAGGAATCATTCCTTCCTTATTCATACTGTAGAAGAGATTATTCCTCCTGTTCCTCCAATCATTGCCCATCTTCATCAGTGTGTACCTTTTTTGGTTGTCCCAGACGACAAACCTAAGCTGTAACACAATTGAATAAAAATTAATTAAATATGACTAATTAAAAATGATAAAATTAATAAATATTATTTAAATAAAATTAATTACAAAAAATATAATATAATTAAATAGTATCAATTACGTACCTTTACATCATCATCCTACGCTAGGTCCTTCACCCCTTGGGAACATTCCTCCATGTCTTGAAGTGAAAGGGAACCGCATCTAATTCAAGCCCATCTCATTCATGAAGTTGTTGAATAGGTGACCCTCATTATCGATGGGTTAGTCCATCACCTTATTCCATAGAATTACAACTCATAGTTTCCGATCTAGGCTGTTCAGACCGGCCACATCCAGCCTCCTCATGGATATGTTCCCTTGCTCATCGACACAATTTACCATATACGTTAGATAAATTTAAATTCACATTTAACATGTCAAATTTAAATATTTAATTTATTAAATAAAAAATTATATTTACCTTGAACCTGTACCTAAAACCAGTCTACCGGGAAGATGACTATCGTGGGATGTTCTGGTCCCATGCCTCTTCCTTGTCAAGGAACCACTCCATGTCATTAAGTAAAATCAAGATATCGAACTTCTCAGCCTCCTCATAGTCATTGAGACTCAGCTCGCCTCCCTCTCCCAGAAAACCCTCAGGCACCTATGATGGGGTGGCCTCCTGTCGGGCCGTCTGCTGTGGCTGTAGTGGGGACGACTCCTATAGATGATGCAGTGCGATCGATCCCTTACATGAATAGTGGGGATGTGCCTACCCCCGTGCTGCCATCTATGGCATCTCCTGTTGCTCCCCTGCAAAATAGGTCTAGGGGAAGTTCAGCCTCCTTCCCCTTCCCCTTGTCTCGCTCAGAAGTCATAATAAAAATAATATATCTATACAAAAAATATATATATTTGCAAAATTTATATAAAAATTATTAAATAATTTCCAAAAAATAAAAAGAACTTAACTTTACTAACTTTGTGTAACAAACTCTCTCAAAAGCTTTAACAGAACCTTAGATCTCGAGCTAAATCTCAAAAGGCGCGTGGGAAATCAAAATGTCAAAATGAGGAAAGGAGATGGGCAGCTTTTATAGTGCTAGATTTTGTAGCGGTTATAAGATAAACCGCTACACAAATTGCTATAAATATGGAAACCCAACCTTAACGTGAACATTTGTAGCGGTTATCTGTAACCGCTACAAAAAGACAAACTATTTGCATTCCGTAGGATTTATAGCTTGAAACCGCTACAAATTTTTAGCACACTTTGTAGCGGTTAGGGTTAACGGCTACAAATATGTGACTCTTTGCATTCTACAGTGGTTACTTTGATTATAACCGCTACAAAATAACCGCCATAATTGTCATCCCAGATTCGTACTAGGTTGCACCAAGCTTGCGCTAATTTTGTAGCGATTTGCATAATGTACCTACTACAAAAAAATTGTGGCAAATTTGGTGCCAGCTTGGCACCAATTTTGTAGCAGTTAAAAATTATTAACCACTACAAAATCTATCCCCTTATCCCACGCCAAGGTAACCTGTTGCAAATTAGTAGCAGTTTTACCTAAAACTGCTACAAATACACACATTTGTAGCGGTTCTTTTCGACCGCTAGAAATTCACCGCTATGAATTATCATTTTTTTTAGTGTATTGCTTTTCATATTATATGAATTGTTATTTGTTGTGGTTTTAATTTCTAAAATTGTTTAGGTATAATGAACAATATGGCTTTAGTTTTACAAGGGTTGTAAAAATTTGTAAATATGGCCTGCGTACCGTACCTTCCTCTAAATACTCTTAATGTACATTCTCTTCTCATCTCACTCCCCTCATATGTTTAAAAAGGTTTCTCCCAATGTATCTTTCTTTTTCCAATTTAGAGAAGTCCTGTCATTAGCTTGGGAGGATTTTAGATTAGGTGAGCCATGTTGTGTCATGTTTAAATTATGCTTTTGATGAAATCATTGTATGCATACTTTTGCATTTATTTGTATTTATCCATATGAGATATGACCGTAATTGCATTCATATAAATAAAACTAATTGATTAAGCCCTCTAAATCAAATCTTAAGTCATAATGCCATCAATTAATAAATACTTGTCAAAACCTAGATCACTCAATTTTGGGAACCACTAAAGTGGATGCATTTGAGTTATCTTGGTGAGGCAAGCATAAGTAATGGTGCTACTCACAAAATTCATTATTGTTGTAGCTTAGTTGAGATTAACAAAATGATTTTGGATCTCAAGGCATTAGATGGGATTAAACATGCCGGATCATATGATGATCAAATCCCATAAACATCTAAGAGTTACATGTGTTGTAATTGGTAAAGAGTTTACCTACCTAAATAACTTGAATTTAAGATTCCTGCCAAAGCGGACTTAAATTTAGGTAAAATATAGATCTTAGCACACTTATTATTATATTAAGGGTTGTTTATTTAGTGGGAGATTACTAACTAACTTTTCATATTTTAATTATACAATCATGTTGACTGGTAATACTAATACACTATCATTGTGATCACTTCTTGAGAAGGGTAAACTCCATAAGACAAACTTCCTTAACTGTTTCAGGAACTTGTGATTGTTCTCAACCAAGAAAGAAAAGCTTATGTCCTAGATCAACCCATTATTGAGGAGCCTACAACCAATGCTCCCAAAGCTTATAAAGATGCTTACATGAAGCATAAGTATGACTCTATAGATGTAGGTTGTTTGATGCTTGCCACTATGGTTCCAGAGCTCTAAAGAGATCTAGAACTTATTAAGGATCATGAGATGATTGTCCATCTCAAGGAAATGTTCCAGCAATAAGCAAGGCAAGGAAAGGGTATGAAAAGGAGAGGGAAAGGCAAATGGAAGGATAATGGCTCAGGTGGTAAGACCAAAGAGTCAAGAAAGCCCAAAACCAAGCCTACACCCAATAAGGCAAAGCCTCCAAAGGAAGGAGTCTGCTTCTTTTACAATGAACCAGGTCATGGAAGAGGAATTACAAACTCTACCTTGAAGATCTAAAAAATAACAAGAAGGATAGCAGGGCTATCTCTTCAGGTGTTTATGTTATAGACATTCATTTTTCTACTTCTTCTACATGAGTATTAGATACTAGATATGGTTCTCACATTTGTACAAATTTAAAGGGTCTTATGAATAGTAGAAAGCTGAAGAAGGGTGAAGTAGACCTACGAGTTGGAAAGAGAGTAAGAGTTGTTGCTTTAGCTATAGGCACTTATGAATTAGTTCTGCCCAGTGGGCTTTTGTTAGTTTTGAACAATTGGTATTATATTCCTTCTTTGAGTAGTAACATTATTTCTCATTCTTATTTGAATAAGGAAGGTTATACTTCTATTACTGGGAATGGTAAATGTTCTATTAATCGTAATGACATTTTCTATGTTGATAGTGATTTGCATGTTGATAATTATATATTAAATTTTGAACATCTTAATAGTGAAAATATATATAATGTGATTACCAAAAGGATAAAATCAAAAGATTTGAATCCAACATACCTTTGGCATTGTCATCTAGGCCATATAAATGAGAAATGCATTTCTAAACTCCATCAAGATGGATTTCTTATGTAACGCCATATTCTCGTAATCGATTGGATGAGCTTGTACACAATAAGTTTGAACCACTTTTATAAAAATGTTTCAAATTCCCAACTCAAGATAGGATTCGAACATGTAGTTGAGTGGTTTTTTCTTAATATTTCAAAATCTTATGGAAGTTGTAAGAACTGACTGACACGCCAAAGGGGGGTGAATTGGGTGTAAGATAAAAACTTAAGAACTTTGAAAATCTTTCCGCATCTTAGTGGAAGCAATAAATATGAAAGCAATTAATCATAAATTAGTAGTTAATATATGTTGGAAATATAAGAGTTTAAGGAAGAGAGTATGCAAACTATGATTTATCCTGGTTTAGTTCAATCTGCGATGGCCTACGTCCAGTCCCCAGGGTCTTCCTGAGATTTTCAAATCCACTATCTTCTTGTTTAATCTGAGCACTACAATAGCCTTTACAACTCACAAGTTTAGCGGAGCACTTGTAAAGCCTTTTACAAATCTCTTATAGAGTTACTCCCCCTTACACACCGTAAGGTTACAACTGAGTTACTCCCCTTTACACACCCCGTAAGGATACAACATTGATGATGAAATATTACAATCAATCTTCTCTCTCAGAAGCAAATAAAATGAACACTGAAGTACAATTCAAATAATTTCTCTCTCAAAGGTAAATGATATAGAAGCTAGAGAAATAGAGAGTATGTACGATGAGTATTGATGTCAGGATGTTAGCATTTAGACAATGTATGCACTGAGGCTCTCTTCTATTTTCGATGATCTTCTATTTATAGTTGATGAAGAATGATGACCGCTTAAGCATTTCAACATATATGTTGGAGTGCGGCTGCTTCTTTTGTTTATTTGCTTGAGTTTGAAAAACTAGCCTTTAGAACATTGGACACTCCGCTTTCATAAAGTCAACTCTTATCTCTTCACATCATCACTTCATTGTATTCCTAGAGAAATGCATTAAATACTAATATAATAAAGTGTTAGAATGATTGGAATCAAGAGTGAGTTTCATAATTATTCCCATGATTTTTGAAATCTTCAGTAGGTTGTTTTGTTCTCCTGGGAAGCATTACTCGAGTAGTCACTCAGTAAGCCTAGGTCATTACTCGAGTGATCCCTCGAGTAATCATGTTCAAATTTTGGCCGAGAGTATTTTCAACTTCATTACTCGAGTGATCCCTCAAGTAATGATTTCTTCTCATTTCATGTTACTCAAGTACTCCCTTGAGTAATATCACTAATTTCTAGGCCGAGAGCTATTGGATGATTTCTTCTCTGATTACTCAAGTGGTCCCTCGAGTAATGTCTCAAATAACTCTATAGATTACTCGAGTGATCCCTTTAAGTAATCCCATGCAATTCTTGATAGAGAGCTTATTGGAACAATTTCTCACACATTACTCAAGTGGTTCCTCGAGTAAGTTTTAAATAACTTTGCATATTACTTGAGTAAGCCCTTCAAGTGAATTCTTGATTTTGATTCAAAACATGGAAAATTATATATCATTAGAAATCTCTCATCGTATACATTTCAATGCAATAAGAATCAGCTCCAAACTCATTGTACACAAAAAGTTATGATCCAAAGAGTATTTACTATTATTAGACAATCTCTGAAATTATGAGCAGCAACTTCCAGAAGAGATAGATCTTAGTATATAACTTGCAATGTGACAAATTATATATCCATGGAAAGCTCTTTGAGTCTACTTTCATATGGCACTAGTTTTGTCTCAATCCGATGTGTAGTTTGAGTGTTATATCCAAAATACCGAAACTGTTCTGGTAAAAGACGCTAATTCATGTGTCAACTTCAATAGATCATATCTCCCTCATATGAACTCCTTTGATTATGATCTTGGTGTCCATAGTTTGGGAGTTTAGTTTCATATGGCACTAGTTTTAGATCAATCCATCGTGTAGGTAGAGAGATATGCCCAAACTACCTAACCTCTGTCTTATTACACGAAAACAAAGTACAATAAAAATGCAGATTACTTGAGTGGTTACTCAAGTGATCATGAGTAATACCCCAAATTTTGAGACTTGAGGCTAGAGAATAAGCCTGAAATAAGTGGATCACTAAGCCCTAGTTTAGCAAGATCCCAAATTGTGATTAAGGGTTGATGACTCCAAAAGCAAACGTGATTAGTGATAAATGGACCCTTTTGGAGATTATGATGTGAACTGTGATGCGTATACGTTGTGAGCAGCTGCAAAACCCAATATTTAAGTTCAATTATGGATTAATATCTAAATTGACTTAAAATAGAGGGAGGGCGCATATTGTGGCTAAATGGAAAAGTATGATGTGTTTAGTGGTGATTCAGGAGGAATTGCCATAATCAGGGGTAAAAGGGTAAAGTTACCGACCAATTGGTCAGTTACCGAAGAGGAAACTCATTGGTAACTTGAAGATCAATTGTTAGGGTTGATTTGTTGTGAGATTGAGTGGGTGGAATCCCATGTGTGTGAATTCCTTGGAATTGGTTTGGAACTTTGGAAAGTAAAGAATTGCAATGTGAGTTTGAATTGTGACTTGTGTTGACATGTTGTGATTATTGGTGAAACATGTCAATGGAATGTGAATTTGATTGGTTTGGTGTTTGCAATGGATTCCTTGTGAAAATTTATGTGGGAATGATGTTTGGTATGAAAATGGAACCAATTGAATCAAAGATGCAAAATCTGAAATTCTGTCCAGTGAAACTCTATTCTGGGCAGTCAGTTTGTGTGAATGTTTTGAATAAGCAAATGGTGTCTAAAAATTCTGAAACTTTTCAGTCTTATAGTTCACATCTCAAGCTTCAAAATGGACATATAATTTGTGCCATTTCGTTTTGTGAACTAGGAGATATGACTGTCCAAAGTTTGGGATGGAAACTGAACTCTGTTTTGGGGCAGTGATGCGTTTTATGTAATTCTGGACTTTTGTGGTGATTTTTAGTAATGGCCAATATTTTTCCTATGAAGAGAACTTAAATATATTTCATTTAGCTTTGGAATCACCTCATTTTGAGTTTTCTAGAATTAGTTATGATTTTTCAAAGTTTGGGCAGAAAATCTGAAAATGTCAATTTTGGAATTATGACATCATCATAAGGGAATAATGACATAAGCATAATATAACATATCATCTTCTTCCTCCAAGCTTCAAAACCGTCAGTTTATTCAGCTGAACAAGAGGAAAAACGTTTGAGATTTCTAGAGAGAGAAAGGAGAAGAGAACTCGCAAGGTAAGCCGATTTCTTCGATGATCTAGCTCCTAACGCGCATAACTCCGATCCTAAGCTCCTAAGCTACTCCTTTATGTTCTTTAAGGTTTGGAAGCTCCTCCTTTGGTGTTAAAAAAGCTAGGGCTTCAGCCAAGACAAGGAAAAGCTAGTGGGAGCTTGAGGTAACTTCCAAACTCTTGTGTATTGACTATTCTGGCTACTGTGGACAATTTAATCGGTGAAATTTCGCCAGATTGTCATTGGTTTCAAAAATGGGAAATGGGTGTGTTGGCCTGTTATGCTGCCCAAATTGGTACTAAATGGTAGTTGTAACCTAATGGAATAGTCAATAAAGTGGTTAGGAGTAGAAAGGAATGCGTTTACGGAGCCGAAACTGAAAAACCCCAATTTTTCCCAGAGTACTTTTATATTTCGGCCAGGCTATAAATGGGTCTTAGAGTTGGATTTTAAATGATTTGATGATTCCATTGAGTTCAAGAACGAAAATTAGGTGGGGTTACAGTTGGTCACTTTTTCGAAAAAGGCCGAAAAAGCATAATTACGAAAATGCCCCTGAAACCCTTAAAGTGGGGCTGCCAAGGGTAAATTTGTAAATTGACATTGAATTTGATAATTCCGAGTCTGGAAATGGATTCCTTGGGTGAAAATATGTCAGAATAGCCCATGTCAAAATTTCAAGAAAAGTACAGCCGGACCAGGTACGGCGGGGCCAGGCCAGGTCCCCAGGGGTATTTTAGTAAATTTTCAATATAGCCTCATATAATCCCCAGAAACACTATGGAAGTGTCTAAATAGTACATTTGACATTGTAGGATCAAATGTGAAGCCTCGAGTTGCTGGAACGCAAATCGAGGATGAAAGACTGGAGTCAGGGAACTTATCTCTCCTGTATGCTCTGATAACTGTATTAATGTGTTGATGCATGTTATTGCTTTGCTTGATTATGTGGAACATGTATGAATGATTTAAAGCTATGTTTCAATATATGCTATGGCCATATGTGTATCGTTCGAATCATTGAGCTTATAGATTTGTCATTGTATGTGTGCATGAGTTATGTGATGCAAGCATATCATGCATTAAACACTTATCTTGCCTTCATATTGATAATGTTTCCCTACTGAGATTCTCTCGAATCTCACCCTCCCTTACCAACAATTTAGATAGGGCAAGTGGCTCATGGAGGGAGCGGCAGGACTCATTCGAAATGAGATTGTGTAATCCCCATTTGAAGAATTGTAATGGACAATTGTGCCATGTATATCTTTAGCGAAGGTATGTACCCGAGATTGCCGGGATGATTATGTTGTGCACTTTGATATTTATATGAATGTGATTTATCTTCGTGTAGTAATTGTATTCGAAATGTGAATATGAGACCAAGTTTATAAATGATTTCGAAAGGTATTTTTGAAAACCCCAACATGTGATGGATTAGTAAATGTTATTTGATTATTATTGGTCTCTTTTTCATTTTAATCGTGTATTTCAGATATAATTACGGAGGGGGTTACATCATGTCCATTACTCGAATAACCACTTGAGTAATGACCTTTAAAACATGGCAGAGAGTCAAAACTCAAAGAAACACCTTGGGGAAGTTCCATAACTTCCATATAAGTCATTTTAGTTTCGTATTGACCTATTCTAACCTCGGTATGATCCTAGAAACCTCCGATATCACTTCTAATAGCTTGGATCTTCATATTCTCATGTTATCTTGCAACTTGTTCTTTCTTCAATCTTTCTTCTTCTTTCTCCAGTCTCTTTCTTCTTGTTTTGCCCCTTGATGATCATTCTTCATAACCCAACTAGATATCTTCTTGAATATCTTCAAACTTCTTCTTTCTTTACTTGACTAATATTTCTTCTTGAAATTCCCATTAGTTCCTGTAAATTCTTCTTTCTTCAATATCATTCTTCTTGACTCCATAATCCAATTAGATATCTCTTTGAATATCTTCAATCTTCTTCTTTCTTGGCTTGACTAATCTACAAGATATCCAACATTAAATATAGTGGTTAGTCAATGAAGATAATAAGTATGTCATACAAACTTTTTGCTCTTAATACTTGACATTGATATTTGACATCATCAAAACTATTCATATCTAACATTCTCCCCCTTTTTGATGATGACAAATTGTTTAAAAAAAATAAGTATGAGTATGACAACAATTTGAATGCAGCATATTTTTTTTGCCTATCTCTCCTCCTATTTGACATCAGCAAAAAGTTTGATGTATAAAGAAGAAAGACTTGTAGAAAAGCATCCTCAAAGTTGATAGAGTCTTCTTGTAAGATGTTGAGGAATGCTAATGCACAAAACAAATTCTCCTGTCATAAATTTAAATCTTTCTTTACAAAGAGAATTATTAGTTCAATCAAGTAACAAAAAGTTCATTTCCATATAATATGTTAAAATTATGATCTTGAAAAGAATAGTATGGGAGTAACGCATCATCAAAAACAAATCAAGACATGGTGAATATAGATGAGTATGTTAAAAAGATTTTCTTCCAATAAAGGACATGAGCTTTCAAGATATAAAACACATGTGAAAGTGAAGCTCACCCTTAATGAATGCATGGTTTTAAAAATCATTTTGAGGAGTAAATAATACCTTTCCAGGATTTTGGAAAAAACATTTAGAAACTTTGAAGATCTATGTCTTTCATGTGCAGGCTCACAAACCATGCAACACAACCATCATTATATTCTTAACACAAATCTCAGATAGTATTCAGCATTCACATTCATCATAATGACATCCAACAATAATGTGCAACATAAACAAATGGCATATAAGAACGTACAGTTGAGGGTCTCTGCCCCCATACCTTGGGTCATTGCCCAACACAATTTTGAATACATCTGCCAACCTAAGGATATACTGGTCCATTAGGTCTTAGGACCTCTAGACACACAGGTCCACTACAATATAACGGGTATGTAGGATCCTACAACCTAGAGACATTGTCCCATACAATCTTGAACAATGGGTCATAAAGCCTAGGGAATCCCCCTATGCTTACAAGCACTTCGGGACTTATTGCCTCGAGCCTCCACCTGTCACCATTCTTAAATACATAACATTCTACTAGCTAAAGACATATATGTCCTTAAGGTCTTATTGCCTCAAAACATTCGATTTATCATCTTTACTGAATATATATAGAGACTAACAACCTTAGGGTGCACAACCCACAAGATATTCTAAATTCATTCTAGACTCTACCTCTTGTTACTCAAACCCTTCATATACGTATATAATGTTCAAGGAGCATGCTAAACAAACCATCTCATAACTTAATAATTACCAGCCTAAGGGCATACTACCTACTAGGTCTTAAGGTGTCTCACAACATAACACTGCCTGCCTAAGGACATACTGCCTACTAGGTCTTAAAGGGTCTCACAACATAACACTGTTTTCCTAAGGATATACTACCCACTAGGTCTTAAGGCATCTCTCAACATAACACTGCCTGCCTAAGGACATACTGCCCACTAGGTCTTAAGGCGTCTCACAACATAACAGTATTTATAGGAGCCATATATTCTTGGCATTCATAACATTCATCACCTTTGTGACAATTCTCGACATTCATGACATTCGTAAAAATTTCATATATTCATGAAACAAAGACATGTGATGGTAAATACATATATGCGAAACTATTACATAAGATACAAGAGCAAGAGTTGCTTTCCTTTATACTGTTGAGCCTATTCTTTCTTAACTCCCTTCTTCCCTCTTTCTTTCAACACATAGTGCTAGAGTACCCTGTAGTGACACACTAGGTCAAATAGACCCTTCTTTCTAGGAAACCTATCCGATATGGGACTTACTACAATACACAACCCTTAAGAGTCGACGTCCCGGTAGCTCTACCTTATAGTTATATGTCACGACGGCTCCACTCTAGGTTTGATGTCTCGATGGCTTCACTTTACAGTACTTTACTTGGTGCTTTACTAGTCTACTTTGACTGGTCAGCCCCTCCATTCTTAACTCTCCATAGTTATTTCTCTCTAGTTGGCCATCTCTAAAGGAAAGTACCATCATAACGGGAAACCTAGATCTTATAAGGTCCCTCTTCTTTAATAGTTTTGGAAGCTATTTTCTTTGATTCTACCATCATACCTAGGGTCAATTTGTATAGACTTTTGTTGTCAGTCTAGCTCCAGGCATAATCACAATTCTAGGGAATATTCTATGATTAAGATATTTCCTTATGCTAGATTAATAATTTACAACCTCAAGAAATCTCATACACATCTTTACCATATTCTAATACCTCAAATCATTTCTATATTATTTGGGCATTCATGCTTAAATATCTTGACCCGCTTTAGACCATCTTAAAGTTTTCAGGAATCAGAACTTAATAGTTGCTTCCTGGGTTACGGTTCTCTTGGTAACCCTCTTTGGATGTTGGGTAGATATCTAACTTTTAGGTTCATCACTAAATCTAGAACCTCAACATTACATAGATCAAAAATTATTTTTATCAATTATGCCCAATAGGCATGCTAAAATCATAATCAGTAGCACATATTCTAACCTTCATGGTATTTGAGTATTGATATGTAAAATATTTGCATATTTATTTTTCCTATATGATGATTTTGTGGATGATATTTGAGCTCAATTTAATGAATTTGGGTGTAATTAATAAATAAATAAATAATGATTTTGGCATAAAATAGAATTTCTTGAAAAATATTAAATTAGACCCTCTTTCAATTTTCAGGTAATATCTAGAGCTCTAGATGTCAGATTGGGATATTCTATATATGGATAAGAAGTTAAGAAAAAGCTCTACAACTTTTATATTGAGACCAAAACCCAGTTCTATCTCCAAGGGTTTAAAAATTTGATTGGAAGTTGAGAGCGAGAATCATCTACCATTCTACCAATCATTCCATCTACCACATTTCATCTACCACTTCATCTTTCTTTTCATCTACTACATTGACTACCATATTCTATCTATCACTTCACCTTCTTTTTCATCTACCACTTCATCTACCCTACTCCATTCTTCCCTATATATAGTCATCCTCTCCTTCACATTTTACACAACTATTTTCATATCCATTACTTTCCTCTCATCTTCACATAAACCATCTTAGATTAGTTTAATGCATTGTTTTTAATTCTTCCATGCCTCCTATATGAAAGACTTAGGTAGTCCTCCTTTATGGATGGTATAGGTTGCTACCTATATGGAAGGTTTTACCTCCTAAAGGAACGGCTAGATTTTCTCCATTTTCATGCATCTAATTGTTGTATATTTATGTTTTAGAATTTAATATTCAATTTTTATATAATCTTAATTTATTTTGGTTTTGTTTTTAATTTCATCATGTGTTAAATTTCTATTTTCCTAGGGTGATGACGTAACTTATTAATGACGAATTGAATCTTAACTTATTAAATCTAGTTTGAATTTCTCCTTCATGATTGAGTTTTAATTCTCATTCTTAATGCTTTTGATTGACTGGCCATCTTTTGAATGATTTCAATATACATGTTTAGACCGGAAGGAGATGCATGTGTATAGATACAATAATTAAAACCATGACTTGCATATGAAATAGGAATATATTCATATGAGTTGTGTAGCCTTACTGAGTTCCATAAATCTTAATGCATAATTAATTGCTTAAACTCATATAGGAATATATTGGATTAGCAATAAATTATAGACTTGCTTGACCTTGGAAGAAGCTAGTAATTAAATTAGGGAAACTCGACTATCAATCATATGGAATAAATTGGGCTAGATAGATAAGTGATTCAATTCGAAATTTATGAAGTGAAATTTGATACCTTGGGCTTTTTCTCATAGTTGCTTTCATATTATCTGCACTCATATTAAATTATTTTTTTTCTTTTATTCTGTACTCTCAATCACCAAATTGATCGACTAAATAGAATTAAAATTACCTGTTTTAGTACTTAGTGATCAATCCTTATGGAAATGATACTCTACTCACTTCTATATTACTTGATTACGACAATATACACTTGCACTATTTAATTGATCATTTACACTCGTAACAAGTTTTTGGCGCCGTTGCCGGGGATTGTAGTCATTGTTAGTGCAAACGTTTCACCTAAGAGGGGGTGAATTGGGTGATACCATAAATTTCGTTGCATATAAGAAAATTGACAGAATATTTAAAGCAGTTAAAAGTAAGGAGAAATATCACCGACGTGTACACCAGGAGTTATACTGGTTCGGCCACAACCACTTTGACCTATGTCCAGACCTCAGAGCATCTCTGAGAGTTTCACTATACTCTCTAAGATTCAGTGGGTTCTTGGCACCTCAATACACAACAAGTTCCTTCACTTGGACACTCGCTCCCCCTTACACGTTGCAATCAAATCCCCAACTCAAGTTTCCACAATCTTAAGTTGTCTTAATAACAAATATTGAGTTTATAATGAAAAACTCTCTCACAGAGCAAATATATAATCACTGAAGTACAATGAATGAGTATAAGAGAACAAAGCACTAAGTGTATTGATCGATGTGTGTTCTTAGTTATTTTGTCTTGTTTTTTTCTCTTTGAATGCTCCATATATATAGATGATTGATAATGTCTATTGGAAGCGATTCAAACAAGTCTGTTAGAGTCGCGCAGCAATGGTTGACTGTTCTTCAAATTTGAAAACTATCCGTTTGCGGTAGGTAGCGGTAGGTGAACGTTCGGACACTTTATTTGACTTTGCTCTTCATGCAAGAACTCTTTATCGTTTCTCTACAAATGTACTTAGGATACTAATGCAATGAAGGGTTAATCATATAGATAAAAATTTAATAAACACTCAATCAAAAAATAATTTCTGGACTACCTTACTCGAATGGCTTCTCGAGTGATCAAGTTTGTTACTTGAGTGGTCCCTCAAGTAATCTTGTCTAAAATATGGCAGTGAGCAGATTAACATTTTAAATTGGATATCAACCGGGTAAGACCTGGAGTGATATATTACAAACCTTGAAAATACTTAATTACTCGAGTGGTTACTTGAGTGGCTATGTCTTTACCTTCATAGGTTACTGAGGTGATCACTGTGGTAATCTCTTTACTTGAGTGGCTACTCGAGTGGCCTTCATATTTCTTCACACCTTACTCGAATGGTCCCTCGAGTGGCTTTCAAATAACCCGACAGATTACTTGATTACACCCTTGAGTAATGGCATCAAATTCTTGGCCGAGAGTTTACTGTCTGGTTACTCGAGTGGTACTTCAAATAACTCTTCAGATTACTCGGGTGGTCCCTCGAGTAATGCTATTTTCTCACTGGTTACTCGAGTGGCTA
Organism: Inga laurina; assembly: GCA_963855925.1. Lineage (NCBI taxonomy): Eukaryota > Viridiplantae > Streptophyta > Magnoliopsida > Fabales > Fabaceae > Inga > Inga laurina. The sequence continues at coordinate 17,844,172 of OY979710.1, forward strand.
CTCGAGTGATATGTTGCATTTCTTGGCCGAGAGTCACTGGAAGATTTTTGACCTGGTACTCGAGTAGCTACTCGAGTGATGCTTGTGAAAATCTTGTTACTCAAGTAGCTACTTGAGTAATTGTCTATATAACTTTACAGATTACTCGAGTGGTCCCTCAAGTAACGTCATCCAAATTTTGGCAGTGCCTCACTGGATGAAATTCTCTTTGCTTACTCGAGTGGCTACTCGAGTAATGGCTTCTCTTACCCGAGTGGCTACTCGAGTAAGCCTTCACAAAATTTGTTGATTACTTCAAGTGCTTACTCCAAGTGATGCTTTGCCACTTTGTTCAAATCCATTTGTTTGTTATCAAATCCTTTCATATTATTGATCCAATCTTTATTATCATTAAAACATATGGGATCTAACATTCTCCCCCTTTTTGATGATGACAAAACTTGGTGATTTTGAACGAAGCTTTTAAAGTTGAGTTTTCAAACATATGCTTCTTAAATTCTTTTCATATGAAATCATTTGTTGAATTTAAACTTGAAAACTCTTTATGAAATAACTTATTAAAGATCTTTTTATAGTTTTTGTTCTTATGATTCCTTGCATACATAATCAAAACACATTAGTCCTAAAATGCAAATAATTTCAATCAAATGTCATAAAGGAACATAATGAAGAAGTTAATACATAATCAAACTTAAAACTTAAAATTGTTCAAGGACAAAAAGAAATAAATCACCTAAAAACCCCATACACCCAAATCCCAATCTATAGACTCAACCATTCTTCACAAAATCACTCAAGTTCTTCTCCCCTGTTTTGTCTTCATCACAAAGGTGGAATCAATCATGAGGAGGAGTAGGTGGCTTGGCGGCTGAGATAGGAGTGACAGGAAAAGCCAATGACTCATATGAACCATCAGAACTTGAAGAATCTGAAGATGATGATTCAGGTTTAGGAAGGTTTACTTGTGGTGTCTGAAGATCATCTGGAGGATTCACCTGAAGAGATGAAGGGTAAGGAACCAGAGAGGTAATCTCTACTTCCTCTATGGCAACGATGAAGACACAAGTACCTCCTCAGTGTGTGCAGGAGATGCAATGGGAGTAGGTGTGGGCTCATGTTGAATAGGCTGAGGTGGTTCATCAGAGGTGATGTGAATAGACTCAAATGTTTCAAGATCTGGCATAGAGAATAAGCTATTGCTGGGTCCACTCTTAGAGGGTCTATGCTCAGTAGGGATAGAGGGTCCATGTTCAGAGGTAGGTATGGGCTCAGGAATACTAGAAGGACCAGGAGTAGAAGAGCCAGATGCCATAACATCAAGTCTAGCCATAATGGATCTTAGAAGCTCTTCCTGGGCACGTTGTTCAGCAAGCAACTCTTCGTGCCTCTTGTCCATTGTCTCCACGAGTTGTCCCATTTTCTCATTCATGTGGGTAATCAACTCTGCATTGGTATTTGCAATATCAATGTGGAAACTCCTCAAAATTTTCTCCATAAATGTTTGCATTGCGGCACCAGAGAAGGATGGAGAAGATGTCTTGGCTGGAGCATAAGACTGTGTGTCATCCATTCGACTTGTTGCTGTCTCAGTCTTCTTCTTTTTCTTTGGGCTTGCTTCAAGAGGTGTCTTCAAAGGAATCTCAATATTCAATTTTTCAATTTGATTCCTTCCCACTGGTGCTAACCTCTTTACTGGCTCCATACTCTCCAAATACCAAATCTTGTTCTTCTTGAGAAATAGGGAAATTAATTGAGGATAAGGCATTAGAGTAATTGGTTTTCCCTCATATCTATACCTCTTGATCTCACTGAAGATATACTCTCCCAAATCTTTTTCCTCTTTAAGGATCACTGAGGCGAATTTCCTGAAGTCCCTCTCAATAAAGTGAGTGAAGTTGTTGGATTTATTCACCATGGATCTAGAGTAGATATACCATAAGACTCTATGGAAATCACTCATATCACTCGGATTGAAGTTGAGAGGTCCCACAACCTCACCATGTCTAAGAATAGAAAAAATTTGGTTTAGAGAAAGGTTGGGGTAATCATCATCAGGAGGATTTTCTATTCCTAACCAGTTATTGATTCGGGAAGGTGGGATAAGAATTCTTTGATCTCTAACCTCGAAAGTCATTTCTTCTTCTACTGACTTCCTAACAGGATCATTAATCGGTTTGAGGTTATAATAGAAATGTCTCACTATTTTGGTGCAATAAGGTAGCTTGGCAGATAACCAAGGCATATAGGAATCGAGGTATGGACTGAGATTAAATTTCAATACCTATTGAAGTACCTTATAGTCAATGTAGTGCATCTTGCACACATTCCTTCTTACAAAATGACTCAGGTACTTTTGTGATTCCTCGAGCTTTTTCATATTAAATCCCTTTAGAAGAAATGTGATTTCTTCATCCTTCTCCTCAGTTTGCTTTGAAGTTTGCCCTTTCTTTGTCTCCTTAGATTGGAAAGCTTCCTCAACCATGCCTACCATGACTTTGGTAAACTTCTCATCAATTTTGGACTTCTTCGAAGGCTTTGGAGAAAAGGTAGGTGTGTCTGAAGAATCAAAGGAGGGAGGAGATGGCTATTTTGTTGTTTTGCCTCTTCTTGGAGGTGAACTCTTCTTGGATTGAGCTCTTGTGGCAATGGGCTCCTTGATCACAACCCCTTTCACCTTAGGTTTGGTTTGCGGTTTGGCTTTAGCTTTGGGTTTAGGAGACATTTTCCTCTTCTTGGTACGAGGAGAGGAAAGTGAATCAGAGGTTGATAAGGCTCCGAAGACTCAGAAGGAGTACTAAGGTTGGGAGATTTTGTCCTTACCATTGTGATTTTAGAAAATGAGAAGTTTCAGGAAAAACAAGGATAAATGTCGCAAGTTTCGGACAGTGATTCAGAGACATCTAAGAGGTTTTTAAAGCTATGAATCACTAGGTTTTGACGGTAAAAGGAAGAGAAAGATTCCTTGAAAAAATTTTGTGAGAGCACAGAAGAATCACTTGAAGAGATTTTGTGAGAAATGATTGAGTTTCTAGTAGAAATAACCTAGAACTCGACATCACTCGAGGGCTTACTCGGTGATCATCATCATCACTCGGGTAGCTACCCGAGTGATCATAAGAAAAATTTTAAAATACAGTAATTTTGAGTGCGTACCTGGCATAAATAATATTGTAATTATCCATTTATATTCCCTCGATCATTGGATGACTCTTTAGAACAGATTTGTACTGAAAATTAGATAATTTAAAATTTGCATCCAGGTTCACTCAAGGCCTTACCCGAGTAACATTGAACATCACTTGAGGCCTCCCTCGGGTAAGCTGTCTCTTCATCTTCTGACTGTTTATTTTCAACTGTTGTGCCGCTTCATTTGAAATTAATGCTTCACTGGCACATTTCCAAGTTCATTACTCTAGTGGCTACTCGAGTAATGCATCCATTACTTCAAGTTGTCACTCCAGTGATACATCTATTACTTGAAGTTGTCACTCCAATGATGCTCATTACTTGAAGTTGTCACTCCAGTAATGTTGTCCTCTGTTAACCTCTGCTATTCATACCCCAAAACAGAATATTATGATTCTGCAAAACAAATTGCTAAAAACTCCTATGCTTAAGTTAGTAATCATCAAAACATCAACAAATAAAATCATCTAACATTTTGTAAACACTAAATAACTTACAAATAATTGGGATTTACCATTCCTAATTCACGTCTAATATATAAAAATTAATCTTTAGCAAGGGGTTTTGTGAAGATATCTGCTAGTTGAAGATGAGTTGGGATGAATATTACTTTAACATCTTTCTTTTGGACATAATCTCTGATGAAGTGATGTCTAACATCAATATGCTTGGTTCTGGAATGTTGAACAGGATTCTTTGCCAAGCTTATCGTGCTAGTGTTGTCACAGTATATTGGTGTTTCTTTTAGATAAATACCAAGATCCTGGAGTTGTTGCTTTAGACATATTACTTGTGCACAACAACTTGATACCGCAACATACTCAGCTTTCGTTGACGAAAGGGACATTGTAGTTTGTTTCTTGCTAAACCAAGATACAAGTGAGCCTCCAAGAAACTAGCCTTATCTACTTATACTCTTTCTATCCATCTTGTATCCTCCATGATCAGAGTCTGAGTATGCAACTAGGTATTCACTTCTTCCTTTGGGATACCAAAGACCCAATTCTAGTGTGTCAGCAAGATATCATGAGATTTGTTTGACTGTTTCTGTATGTGACTCTTTTGGTGCTGATTGATATCTTGCACACATACCCACACTAAATTGAATGTCAGGCCTGCTTGCAGTGAGATAGAATAATGATCCAATCATTCCTCTATATTTTGTGATGTTGTAATCTTTTCCCTTGACATCCGCATCAAGAAATGTGTTTGAACTCATGAGTGTGCCCGTTCCATTTACTTCATCCAATCCATACTTCTTCAATAGCTCTTTCAAATATTTTGTTTGAGATATGAAGATTCCATTCTTTCTTTGTTTGATTTGCAAACCAAGAAAGAAATTTAATTCTCCCATCATTGACATCTCAAACTCCCCCAGCATTATCTCAGAAAATTCTTTGCACATAGTTTCGTTAGTAGCACCGAAAACTATATCATCAACATATATTTGCACAATTAATATATCAACACATTTTTGTTTTGTAAAAAGTGTTGTATCGACTTTTCCCCGTACAAAACCTTGATCAATAAGAAATTTATTGAGCCTTTCGTACCATGTTCTAGGAGCTTGTTTTAAACCATATAAGGCCTTTTTGAGTTTTAAAACATGGTCAAGTTGGGTTACATCTTCAAAACCTGGAGGTTGCTCTACATATACTTCTTCCATGATTTAGCCATTTAGAAATGCACTCTTTACATCTATTTGATAGAGTTTGAATCCTTTGATGCATGCAAAGGCTAAGAGTACTCGTATAGCTTCCAATCTAGCCACTGGAGCATACGTTTCCTCATAATCAATTCCTTTTTCTTGATTATAGCCTTTGGCCACCAATCTTGCCTTATTTATGATAATTATTGCGAATTCATCAAGTTTGTTCTTGAATACCCATTTAGTGTCAATGATCGGATGATCCTTAGGTTGGGGTTCCAAATCCCAAACTTGATTTCTTTCAAATTAATTTAGTTCTTCTTGCATTGCTATAACCCAATCATTGTCTGATAGGGCTTCGTCAATGTTAGAAGGTTCAATCTCAGAGATGAATGAGAAAAACTTACTTCATTGAAAATTCTATTTCTAGTTTTGACTCCTTTATTCACATCTCCAATGACTTGATTTAGGGGATGACTCCTATTGTATTTCTAGGCTTTAGGTTGACCTAGTGACTGATCTTCTTCCTTAGTTTGATCAACTTCTAGAATAAGAGATTTAGAAATAGATTGACCATTTTCTTGATTTAAAACAACTTCCTACTCATCATCAATGGTTTTGTCAGAGGATTCAAATTCATCAAATACAATGGGAATTGATTCTTCAATAACACATGTTCGTTTATTGAAAATTCTATGAGCTTTACTTCGGTTAGAATATCCTAGGAAAATTCCTTCATCTCTTCTCGAATCAAATTTTCCTAAGTTATCTTTACCATTATTATGAATGAAACACTTATAACCGAAGATGTCTAAATAAGCAAGATTCGGCTTCCTTCCTTTGTATAGCTCGTATGGTGTCTTTCCAAGTTTTGTTCTAATGTAGGCTCTATTTGAAATATAGCATGTTGTGCTCATGGCATCGGCCCAGAAAACTTGAGACACGTTCTTTTCATTTAGCACTACTCTAGCCATTTCAGTGTGCACTCTATTCTTACGTTCCACAACTCCGCTTTGTTGTGGTGTCCTTGGAGTAGAGAAATTGTGATCAATGCCATTAGAATCACAATATTCTTCAAAGGCTTGATTTTCAAATTCTCCACTGTGATCTGTTCTGATACCTGCAATGGACATACCTTTCTCATTTTGCACTTTCTTGGCAAAAACAATGAATTCTATAAAGGTTTCATCCTTTGATGACAGAAAAATAGTCCATGTAAATCTAGAGAAATAATCAACAATAACCAATGAATATAAGTTGCCACCAAGGCTTTTAACTCTCGCTGGACCAACTAAATCCATATGTATCAATTGAAGTGGTTGATTTGTTGTAATCTCATTTTTTGATTTGAAAGATGATTTATTTTGTTTACCCTTTTGACATGCGTCACAAATCAAGTCGTTTTTAAAACTTACTTTAGGTAAACCAAGAACTAAATCCTTTTTGAGTAGTTTTCCTAGTTGGTGCATGTTGACATGAGCTAGTCTCTTATGCCATAACCAACTTTCATCGGCATTGCTCAGAAAATAATTTTCAGAATCATTTCTATTTATATCAATTGTGTATAGCAATTACCTTCCCTTTTTGCTCTGAGCTTTGCCTTGATATTTTTCTTATCAAGTTGTAAGTCTTTCTTGTTGACAATCAGACATTCCACTGAATCAAATATTATCCAGTTGTCTTTATCTGCACTTTGACTTACGCTCAGCAAATTATGACACAAGCCTTTAACATAATATACATCTTTGACTTGTATTCCTTTGTTATTTTTTATTTTACCAATTCCTGCTATCTTTCTGGATTGATTTCCTCTAAATTTTACCTTTCCACCTTCCTTAGGTTGCAATATGGTAAAACTTTTGAAATCTCTGGTCATATGTCTAGAGCATTCACTGTCTATGTACCACTTGGTGTTTTTGGATGCTTTGAGACATATCTACAATCAATTACGATTAAGTTTAGGTACCCACTTCTTTTTGGGTCCTTTTGGGTTAGTATAAGAAATTTTTGAAATATATGAACCTTTAGGTACTCATTTGTAGGTTCCTATCGTTCCTTTCTCTTATGAATGCATGATGAAGTATAATGACCTTTTCTATTACAATAATTACAATGTGAAAAAGGATTTGATGTATGCACAGAATGCTGAAAATAATTCAAGTATGATTTACCTCCTGCTCTCTTTCTTCCTTTCCTTCTGTCTGATTTTGGATCATATCCAATTCTAGATCGATCATTCACAAATCGTTGAGCTTTTAAAATTACATTTAGCATTTTACTTCCTTTAGTGAACTTTTCAAGAGATTTAGTAAGATCAGTGTTTTTCTTTTTCAAAGAAGTACAATTTTCACAATTCTTTTCAAAATTCTCTTTAAGTTCTACTTCAAGAGTTTTTTTTTCTTTTTGAAAACAACTAGTTCTTTGACTACTTTGATGAATTCAGAATGTAAATCATTATATTCTGAAAGTAGTTCATCATAGGTAGGATCAGAATTAGTTACCTCTTCTTCTGTTTCCTCTTGAGCATCTAGACATATATTGGTTATTTCCTCTTCATCGCTTTCTTCGTCAGAAGAACTATCTCCCTATATGGCAAATACAAAGGCTTTCTTCTTGTTATAGAATTTGCCTTTTCTCTTTTCTTTATTCTTCTAAATCAGCTCTTAACATTCTGATTTGAAATGTTCTGGCTTTCCACATTCATAGCAGATGATGTGTTCTTTATTGCTTGTTCCTCCTTTCTGAAAGTTTTTGAATCCTTGGCCTTTCTTGTAGAACTTTATGAATCGTTTCATGATTAGGCCCATTTCATCATCATCAAGCTCTTCATCTTCATCTTGTTCTTCTTCTTTAGCTTTCAGTACTAGACCTCTTTTCTTCTTGTCACCAATATCACCTAGTTCTCATTTGAACTTTAATTTTCTTTCATATTCAGAAAGACTTCCGAATAGAGAAGCAACTGATCACATTGATTCACCTTTTGCTTCCTCAATTGTAGTGACCTTTACCTCCCAGTCTTTAGAAAGAATATTTAAAATCTTTCATACTTAAGTGTGTTGATCATAGACTTTTCCAAGTGCTGCAAGTTGATTGACAAGGTGAGTATATCTAAGTTCAAATTCAGCTATGGACTCTCCTGATTTCATTCGAAGTAGATCAAACTCAGTAACTAGAGTATTGATCCATTTTTCTTTTATTCTCAAAGTTCCTTCATGAGCTATTTTCAAGGCTTCCCACATTTCTTTAGCTGTTGGAAGAGTACAGATCCTGAAGTACTCATTTTGACTCAAGGCACTTTGAATCATTAGAATTGCTTTACTGTTGAGTGTAATGAGTTTCTTGTCATTCTCATCATATTCTGCTAGTGTCTTGGGAACTCTTTGTGAATCTATAATCTTTTCAAGTTTGTAGTTTCCACTTTCAAACACATCCCATAACCCATATTCAGTAGCCATTACGAAGACTCTGAACTTTGCTTTCCAGAATGAGAAGTGTTCACCATTGAAACCCAGAGGTCTTGTGATAGAAGCTCCGTCGGGAAGAATGCCTTCACCCATGCTTGCCATTGGATCCTTCTTAGGCTGTTAAACCTTAATAAAAAGACCTACGCTCTGATACTAAATGTTAGTGCAAGCGTTTCACCTAAGAGGGGGTGAATTGGGTGATACTAGAAATTTTATTGCGTATAAGAAAATTGACAAAATATTTAAAGCAGTTAAAAGTAAGGAGAAATATCACTGAAGTGTACACCAGGAGTTATACTGGTTCGGCCACAACCACTTTGACCTACGTCCAGACCTCAGAGCGTCTCTGAGAGTTTCACTATACTCTCTAAGATTCAGTGGGTTCTTGGCACCTCAATACACAACAAGTTCCTTCACTTGGACACTCGCTCCCCCTTACACGTTGCAATCAAATCCCCAACTCAAGTTTCCACAATCTTAAGTTGTCTCAATAACAAATATTGAGTTTATAATGAAAAACTCTCTCACAGAGCAAATATATAATCAATGAAGTACAATGAATGAGTATAAGAGAACAAAGCACCAAGTGTATTGATCTATGTGTGTTCTTAGTTCTTATGTCTTGTTTTCTTCTCTTTGAATGCTCCATATATATAGATGATTGATAATGTCCGTTGGAAGCAATTCAAACATGTCCGTTAGAGTTGCGCAGCAACGGTTGACTGTTCTTTGAATTTGAAAACTATCCGTTTGCGGTAGGTAGTGGTAGGTGAACGTTTGGACACTTTATTTAACTTTACTCTTCATGCATGATCTCTTTATCATTTCTCTGTAAATGTACTTAGGATACTAATGCAATGAAGGGTTAATCATATAGATAACAATTTAATAAACATTCAATCAAAAAATAATTTCTAGACTACCTTACTCGAGTGGCTACTCAAGTAATCAAGTTTGTTACTCGAGTGTCCCTCGAGTAATCTTGTCTAAAATATGGCAGTGAGTAGATTAACATTTTAAATTAGATATCACTCGAGTAAGACCTGGAGTGATATATTACAAACCTTGAAAATACTTAATTACTCGAGTGGTTACTCGAGTGGCTATGTCTTTACCTTCATAGGTTACTCGGGTGATCACTGTGGTAATCTCTTTACTCAAGTGGCCTTCATATTTCTTCACACCTTACTCGAATGGTCCCTCAAGTGGCTTTCAAATAACTTGGCAGATTTCTCAATTATACCCTTAAGTAATGGCATCAAATTCTTGGCCGAGAGTTTACTGTCTGGTTACTTGAGTGACTACTCAAGTGGTACTTCAAATAACTCTTCAGATTACTCAGGTAGTCCCTTGAGTAATGTTATTTTCTCACTGGTTACTCGAGTGATATGCTGCATTTCTTGGCCGAGAGTCACTGGAAGATTTTTGACCTGGTTACTCGAGTGATGCCTGTGAAAATCTTGTTACTCGAGTGGCTATTCGAGTAATGGTCTATATAACTTTGTAGATTACTCGAGTGGTCCCTCAAGTAACTTCATCCAAATTTTGGCAGTGCCTCACTGGATGAAATTCTCTTTACTTACTCGAGTGGCTACTCGAGTAATGGCTTCTCTTACCCTAGTGGCTACTCGAGTAAGCCTTCATAAAATTTGTTGATGACTTCCAGTGCTTACTCCAAGTGATGCTTTGCCACTTTTTTCAAATTCATTTGTTTGTTATCAAATCCTTTCATATTATTGATCCAATCTTTATTATCATCAAAACATATGGGATCTAACAGTCATTAATATCAATAACAAGTAATTTTAATACAAATTTAGTCTTCATGTTAAAATTCTAAAAAAAATTAAAAAATTGTACAATTAAAAGAAAAAGGATTATTATTCACAGCATTATTTTGGTTCAATCGATGATAAATTGTCATATCTTAGTTCATTTTTAGGAATGCATGTGGATGGAATGAGACAAGGTAAATGATGGTTGGATTGAAAATTCTTCTCCTTATAATTGTTTTTCTGGTGCTTATTATGGAGAGTGTCATTCCTATGAGCATTATCCATATAGCATTACTAATCATTATGTGAGAGATAATTTCACTATGAACCAAAATTATTTTGATCATTCCTTTTATCCTAGTGGAATTTTAGAGCAACAAGAGTCTTTGGATCCATATGTCAAGTATTTTCCTAATCATCCTTTTTACTCTTATTCACATATTGAAGAACAAACTCTTGAGTATAAGGAAAAATCTAATTTAGAAAGCTTATGTGAGGAATTTAGTAGTGAACAAAAGGAACTTGTCACTAGTGTTGAGTCAAGTGTCCAAAATATTAAAATATATGTGAGTCAAATTATTTCATCACTTAAGACTTTAAGGTAAGATAATTCTTTAAGCATGATGACCACTTCTTGTGTTGATGGTGATTATTGTGAGGAAGTTGAGGATGTGGAATTGAATGAAACTTTAGCTCTTGTGGAATGTGATAAGGAACTTGAAATCACTTTTGGAGAGAACGGTGAGTATAGTCTAGAAGTGGTTCTGGTTGTGGAACCTAATAGCTGTCATTTTGATGTTGAAACTAGTATGGATATTCCAATAGCTATTGTTCATGTCTCTCCTATTGAGGTGTTGACTCTTACTTATGAGAGTCAAGTGGAATTTGTGGGGTACTCTAAATTTTTAGAAACTCCTAAATTTATTTGCAAATACATGCATATTGTGCTTTATTTGAATTCAGTAAATAATTGTACTATAAAATTGTCTATGATTGAAGAAGTACAATTAATTACCTTGAATGATCATTGTTGGTGTCTGAAACGTTGTTGCTTGAAAAGAAATGAAGACAAGGTAATCATGGTGTTTGATACTTTTAATTAGTAGTTTGTTTTGGGAAGTCTGGCTGAAGACTATAAATTTAGCACTACTTGGAAGGCAACCCAAGGTTTGGTTAGATGTTTTTATTTTATAGGACTTTTGATAGCCCATGATGATAAGAACATTCAAAGAGTATAATGGCAGTGCACTCAACGCTTTGAAAATTCTCATCACATTTAAGGAACCAACAGGTAAGTCCTCCTTCTTATAAAATTTAAAAAATAAAAAGTAAAAAAAGAAAGTTGAGTGGTTTGTTATTTGTCTAGCTAAAGACATTAAAGAAGGGTGGCTACTTGGGAGGCAACCCAAAACTTCTTTCCTACTCTCTCATTTTTCTTTCCTACTCACCGAAACACACTGCACTACTCAGAGATTTTAGTTTTCATCTCTTTCATTGCAAGTTAGCATGGAGAAATCTCTTGTAAAGCTTAAGAACAGGTTCCCCACTCTTCCCAAAGATGTGCTCAGGAAGATCTATAATAGTCGACTTGAAAGGATGAAGATATTCAAGTGTTTGGGCCTTCCTGTGGTCATACGCTAGATCATTAAAGCTAAGATGCGTTTAGTATGTGAGATTCATAAATCATTTGTTAAACATTTACCAAGAATAGGAAGTTCTTACTCCAAAAAGAGAAGAGCTAAAAGAATGAATGTCTGTTATAAATTGTGCAAGGTTGACATGTGATCAGCGCTATAGGAGCAAAGGTATGGTTTCTATAAATCAAGAAGATAAAATTAAATTTATAAAGGATGGACTGAGTATGGAGTCCCTGGATGATATCATTCAAATTCTTGAGACACATCCAAGTGGTGATGTTTATCGTATTCTTATTGATTTAGTGGACACATTCAACCAAGAAAAATGGTGCTACTGTTTTGGGAATCTGACGTTTAAAAACCCTGTTTGTCAGTTTATAAGAAAACTGGATGGGAAGCAAATCCTCAATTCATAGAAAGTGTTTAAGCTGTTACTGGACATAAAACCAGAGGAAGATGTGAGCCAAAGTCAACTACTATACACAATCATGCTTTTATCTAATCTGTCTTATCTTTTCAACAGCTTTTGTCTAATATATTTTAGCTTTTCAATAACTTTTAACTTTCTTTCCTCTTTTTGTTAATTTCTTCACACAAATTATGCCGATAATTTGTGTTGGAAATTTTTCAAACTTCTTTGAAAAATCATGGATTTGCATGATCTTGTTGTCGCTATTTTAGTATTATATATATGTACTCTTCCACTTGTAAATATGCACTCTTCCACTTGTAAACACAATGGTTTTAGAGAAAAAAAGAGAAAAAGGGTATCACACAAAAATTTAGATTTACATCTATCTGCATTTTTGGTGAAACTGATTCAGGTAAGGATGGAGAGTTTCTAATTGCAACAAACGAGCTTGGAAGTGCATTAGCTGCTAGAAAGATCAACTTTATATACGGGGGAGGCATCCAGGGCCTAAGGGGAACTGTGGTCATTTCTACATCCATGAATGGAAGCAAGGGATTGAGTGTAAGGTGTTAGAACCGACTATTACCCAAGAGGGGGGTGAATTGGGTGTATAATAAAAACTTAAGAACTTTAGAAATCTTTTCGTATCTTAACGAAAACAATAAGTATGAAGGTTTATAAATCAACAGTTAGATTAAATAATATATGCTGGAAATATAAGAGCTTAGGGAAGAGAATATGCAAACTATGATTTATCCTGGTTCGGTCCAATCTGTGATGGCCTACGTCCAGTCCCCAGGCTCTTCCTGAGATTTTCAAATCCACTATCTTCTTGTTTAATCCGGGCACAAGAAAAGCCTTTACAATCCCACAAGTTTAGCCGGGTACTTGTGAAACCTTTTACAAATCTCTCACTGAAATACTCCTCCTTACGGCAAGTCTTACGAGCAGAGCAATTCCGAAGATCTTCCTCTCCTGCTTACTTATGCAAGTCTTACGAGCAGCAACGTTCTCTCCTGCTTACACCCCTGTAAGTCTTATGAGCAGCAACGTTCTCTACTGCTTGCACCTTGTAAGTCTTACGAGCAGAATGTCTTACGGCAATTCTCTCTACTGCTTCTCCGTAAGAAAATCAACCCTCTCAAGGTCCTTCTACCTTGAGATCAACTCAGAAATATAGATGAAAGTGTTTACAGACTCTCTCACAGAGTGGATAAAATACTCACTGAAGTACAATACAAATAATCACTCTCTCAATGATAAGTAATACAGAAACTGAAAACAGAGAGTGTTTGGGTAGACGCAGAGAATTCATGTTATTCGCATGTTGGGTCGTTGCTCTGTTTTCTCTGTCTTTTTCTATCTTTCTCAGTTTTTCTGTCTACCTTCCAAGTTGAATGCTTTCTCTCATTTATAGTTGGTGAAGATGATTACCGTTGTGAACATTCGTCCGTTGGAGTCCCACTGCTTCATTTGACCGTTTGAGCATATTTGAAAAACAAGCTCCTGTCCGTTGTGGAGCAAGGTGGAGCGTCTAGTTGGACAGCAAAGAAATTCATTTTGAGCTGTACATCACGTTGTGGAGTGTTTTGTGTTTCAGACAATTTTTCATGGTGGGTCCTTTGCTTGTCGTGTAACCACCGTGTGTAATGCATTTTATTTGAATCTGCAATCCGAATGTTTAATATCCTGTTTCACACTTGAAATATATGTTAGCTAACATTAAGAATCAATAACAAGTGAAAACACACTGATTTAATAACATATAATCATATTCGGATTGTTCGCTGTGAGACTTGGTGTTTTCTGCAGAATATCACTCGAGCATGAATTGCTCACTTCGAGTGATTTCCTATTTTCCTTCATATTCTTCAGTTATCGGTTTGTGCTTGCATGGGATTTCAGAGAGACAGAATTCTCACTCGCGAGTGATCTACGGCCTCACTCGAGCACAACTCCTCCTGCTCGAGTGATGTTGCATTTTCCACTGTGAGTGTCTTCTCGGGTCGTCACTCGCATACCATTTTAACAAGAGTGAGATTTTGTACTCGCGGGTGATTTGGTCCTTCACTCGAGCACACATATTCCTGCTCGAGTGATCTTGTATTTTACACTGGGAAGCTCTTCTCTGGACAACACTCGCAGTACCTTGCTCGAGTGAACAGAGAAAGCATGCCATTACTTGCTCTCGGCCAAACACTCGCAGACCTTCACTCGCATGTGTGCTCGAGTGAGAATGACTTCTCTGCTCGAGTGCAACCTCCAGTGCTCGAGTGAGGTACTTTTCTTCATGTTTCAGCTGCTTCTGTACATCACTCGCATGACATTTTCAGAGGGAAAGTTTTTACACTCGCGGGTGATGTGGGGCCCCTTTAGAAAAATTTGATTCATTTGATTCAAATGATGTATCATAAGAATGCTCTTATCATATGCATTCCAATGCAACAAGAATCAGCTCCAAACTCCTTGTATTCTGTAAGTTATGATCGAAGGAGTGTATATTTCGCTAGTCTGCACAAGCATCAACTTCCAGAAGGCATAGCTCCTAGAATATACGTTCAAATTATGCAAATTACCTATCCATGGAAAGCTCTTTGAGTCGTCTTTCATTTGGCACTGGTCTCATCTCAATCCGATGTGTGGTTTGTGAGATATACTCAAAATACCAAACCTGTGTCAGAAAGTGACGGTGATTTCAGTTTCATTTTCGACGAATCATATCTCCTTCATTTGATCTTCTTTCAATGTGATTCTGGTGCCAATTTTACGTGTTGTGAGTCTTATTTCATATGACACCGGTTTCAGGTCAATCCGACGTGTGGTTTGAGAGATATGATCAAAATACCAGACCTCGCTCAAGCTGAACGTAAAACAGAGTAGAACAGAGTATTCTCCCGTGCTCGAGTGAAATCAGCTGTGCTCGAGCATGTTCTTCCTGTGCTCGAGCATAACACCTTGTGCTCGAGCATAACTCCTCTAGAAGTGCCAAAACTCATATATAAGTCATCTTAGCTTCATATTAACATATTCCAACCATTATTTGATCATAGAAACCTCTGATAACATTATAGACACCTCCAATATCACATCTAACAACTTGAATCTTGATATTCATGATAGATCTACCAAGTTCTTCATTCTTCAATATCTTTCTTCTTGGTTTTCTTCTTGATAATAATTCTCCATAACCAAAGCAAGCATCTCTTTGATTATCTTCAATTTCTTTCTTCTTCTTCCTCTTGTTCATTTTCATTAATTCAATCTTCTTCATTCTTTGCTTGACTAATCTACAAAATATGTAACATTAAATATAGTAGTTAGTCAAAGAAATACATTATATAAACTTTTTGCTCTTATCACTTAATATCTATATTTGACATCATCAAAACTAATCATATCTAACATTCTCCCCCTTTTTGATGATGACAAATCCTTTAAGAAAAATATGTTTGAATGAAGTGCAACATACATGTATAATGCAAAGTGCAAACATACATATACATATTATAATGCAAAGTGCAACATACATATTTTTCTTACATTTTTCTCCCCCTATTTGACATCAGCAAAAAGTTTGAAATATATAAATAAGTAAGGTTTGTGAAGAAGTAAATAAAGTAGAAATGACTTTAATCACAATGAATGAACCAAGAAAACAATTGACTCTTCCCTATGTGAAGGAACTGAAAATAGATTTGGAGAGGTTTTCAAGAAAACTTTTATAATCAAGATAAATGAAATATATGAAACGTATTCTTGAAATGTAAAGAGTGAAGGTTTAGAAATGCTCATGTAGTTTTTGAAAATTGATGAAGCGCTCCAGGAAGTCCGTTGCTTTATCCTTTGGTAATGCTAGGTCATGATGATGTACACCACACTTCTGTTGAGCTTCTATTTAGCATGTTCAATGCTCAGTTATATTGCTTTGAATGTTGTAGCCATTATATATTCCTTGATTGAGCATTAAAAACATCCTCAAGGTTGAGAGAATCTTCTTGTAGTATGTTGAGGAATGCTATTGCACTAAACAAATTCTCCTGTCACAAATTTAATCTTTCTTTACAAAGAGAATTGTTAGGTCAATCAAACTATTCCTTTCCATATGATATATTAAAATTAAGATCATGAAAAGAACAATGTAAGAATAACTCATCATCAAAACTAATCAAGACATGGTGAATATAGATGAGTATATTAAGAAGATTTTCTTTCAAATAGAAGATGAGCTTTCAACATATAAAACACATGTGAATGTGAAGCTCCCCCTTAATTGATGCATGGTTTTAAAAATTATCAGGAAAACAGTTAATAACTCTCCTGGATTTGAGAAACCATTGAAAACTTTATAGAGAAAATGATTTTGAAAGTATGAATATTTAGAGAGAAATTAAATGGCAATGCTAATAAGAGGTTTTAAGAGATACAACCTAATATCACCTGAGGGTTACTTGAGTGATTCTACTCAATCATTACTCGATTGTATACTCAAGTGATGTGATTCAAGGATTTTGAATTAAGCAAGAATACAATACCTCACTCGAGTAATATCGTAATCACTCGAGTTATAATCCTTTGTAGTCCATTGATGCATCATGTCCTAGTCAATATTGGATGATGTGACTGGTACTGAGGGATTCTGAAGTGTAGTCTTCTGTGAGCACTTTAGGATACCAAGATGAGCTCAGAATAAGGCATTGGGATTCTAGTTGATCAAGTCACAGTGTTGTCTAATCTTGCCATTCACGGAAGTGATAAACTCAGCATGTTTGTGACAAGCTCTGTGTGATTGTTAAAGCTCCTCTCTCAAAAAGCCTTAGACAAATGGACCAAAGAATGAAGGATCATGGAGACCAACTTTAGCAAAGTGTTGTCTCTCATTTATTGGCCTTGTTCACCATAGCTCTAGTGTAGGTATAGCAGATAATCCAGTGAAGATTAGACATAGAGCTAAGATAGTAGTTAAGAATCCTCATAGGCTCATCAACCTTGATGATTCTGTGTATCTCAGCATTTTCCTCTGAACATCTCTGTTGGCTCCATATCATAGTGAAAATGTCTGATCACCTTGAAATGATAAGGAAGGTGGGTAGGCAACAAAGATTCATATTAGATAAATTTATTCTTGGCTCTGTGCTGCTTTGAAATAATCTCCGCTGGGTCTCCTAAGAGATCTTCCTTCTCTTTCTCTTTCTCTTTCTCTGACTGTATCATTAGCTAGTTATTTGCTAGTGGCGGGATGTCATTTGAGTAATATCATATATTCTGCTTCATCTCACGCTGCAATACTATCAGTCATGCCTTTTCTGTTAGCCTTTGGTCTTTGTATCCAAAAGTAGTGCATTTTGGTCAACTCCTGTAAAAGTATAAACATATGCTCTCTGGTACCCATCTTCTCTTGGGTCCGTACAATATTAGACATAGCAACTCTTATGCTCTTATACAATTAAGCATATGATATTTGAGCAAAGAGTACTATAAACCAACAAAGACCAAGATATATTTTTACCCACTTAAATTTAAACCATTAGATCATGAAGGGAAACGAATCAATGAATGGTAATTTTCAAAGATCAATGAAGATTTGTAAATACATTTCATAGAAAATATTTCATTGATAAGATTTTCATGCAATAGATGTAAGTTGGATCAAAGAGAGTAGAGAATCTATCCATAATGACCAACTTTTATGAAATGATAGATCATAAATGAAAACAAATTTTCAAGAATGATAATGAGATATGCAAATTGTTTCAAAATCTCAAATGTTCTTTCGAATCATAAATATGCATCATGACATTAAGATTTTGAATGCATGAAAACTCATTTATGAAGCTTGTTAAATACCAATGCTTATGCCAAAAACAATGGAAGTCAACAGTTATAAAATATATAAATATCAGAAAGCTTCACTAAGGAATTCAACAAAGATAACATGTTAATTATAAGAGTTAACATGTTAAAGAATTTTCCCAAGAACAAAAGTCATATGAAAAATGAATTAGCCAAATGGCTTATCTTGACATATATAAGCATGATGATTTTAGAATTGATCAAGATATAACCTTGCCTTTTGGAGTTGCGTCTTAAAATGGATAAATATTAAAGGCAACAAGACTTAAAGTACAAGATTCTAGTTACTCAAAAATTGGATGAAGACAAATGGTAATGCATTTGAGCAACAATATGAATATATGAATTTATGAATGATAAAGCACATACTCATTGATCCAAATGACTAGAATTCTAGAATATTATCCCGGTAAGTTATTCCACAATAATGGTTAATGCATTAAGATTCAATGCACTAATGAACATTTATAATACTTGGAATAACGTGACCAACTAATGATTTATGTATTAGGCACAAGGCTTTCACATATAGAATTCTTTTCTAGGGATACACTTGAAACTCATATAGATAGTTAACTTGTTAGACATAAGATCTGACTTATTACAAAATAAAAATTGAGGAGTTCAAGTAGTAACAGGTTTAAGATTAAGAAACAAATATGTGAATGATGAGGAAAACTCTAGGGATGGATTTGAAGCATTTCTGACTTTCAGTATACATAAATATTAACTTCCAATTTTGAAACCGATTTGAATGTAAACAAGATATGAATAATTTTCAAATAATGTGTATGCATTTTTATAACAAGATGAATTTGAAATCCAAGTAAATTTATGAAATGTGCATTTCAAATTTCCAATTCATAGAAAAATTATGCATAATTTGGAATCTAGGTACATTTTTGAAATATGCATTTCGAAACTTAAATACATAGAAAGATTATGCACACTTTCATTTTCAGTTCATTTAGCAATCTAAAAGCAATTTAAAACCCAAAAATGATTGATTGCTAATGATATGCAATAATGAGCAAGTTATTCATTACCCAAATAAACAATTTATATAAGTATAATATTAGGTAAGAATAAAGAAGATAGTACCTTGCTCAAATAATCTCGTAATTACTTGAGAAATTATCCTTTGGAGTTCATTTGTGCATAATTCCTTGACTTTTACCTTCCAATCTTCCAGTTGATGTTATCACTTGAACGTTCACTCCCAGTTGTCATGTAGTGATGATGATCACTTGATTAGTTACTTGAGTAACACTTCACTGTGCATCTTTTCTTCCTTTATTGCTAGCTAGGCACTTGCAGTGTTGCCTCAAGTAATGCCTCCTTTTGTTTGCATATTTAAGATGTAGCCTCAAGGTCCAACTTCACCAAGATTTGAGTGAAATCATAGTTTTGAGATGAAGCCCTTCCTTTCTTCTTCCTACAAAACTTTAAAAATATTTTTCTTCCTTTGGTATCCAATTTTACTTGGATCCACTCATGGTTACCTTGTAGGAATCATAATTCACATGCTCTAATAATATAATTAATTTGAAACAATTGAGCATAATGAATTAAATACGTCTTTATGCATAAGTGAAACATTTCTCTTTTCAAATCATTACACATGCATAAAGAATTAACCTGTTGAACATTACAATCCCTTTATAAATAAATCTATTAAATGGATTTTTAAGAGATTTGAAAACATAATTTAAAAATCATTTGCAATGCTCATTCCTAAGGTTCCAAAATATAAAACCTCAACAAATATTACAAACAACAGTATAGGAGGTTTTATCATTGTGTACCTTTGCCTTAGATATTCGGAGGATTGCTTCTGCATACCCACTGTATCTTTCTTTGAAGTTCTATTTTTGCATATTTGGCTTTGGGATTATGCAAAGCTTTCTCATGTGATGTAGACTTCGAGAATCTTTTTCTTTGTGAATGAGAGATCCTCCTCTTCTTGTTTTTCTCAAGATAGTTGAATGATACATTATGATAGCCCTTCGTTGAGGTAGAACATACTCCTTTTATCCATTGTTTTTTTTTTTTTGTTTATACTCTGTAACTCCAGCAATGGGTGCCTTGAGAGTTCTCCTTTTTGATATAAATGGTATGAACCTCTTTATTGGCGCATGAGAAACTCTTGGCTTCTTTTTCATCTTTTCTTTACCCTTATGTCCATTTCTTTTCGCATCATCCTGCATACATAAAGTACTAGATGGACATTTTGGTACCCACATATACTTGGGTCCTTGATTATTAGTATTAAACCTTACATGTTTCTTCGGTACCCAAATATACTTATTTCTCACATGGGAATTTCTTCTAATATAGCATGTGTGAGAAATATGACCGGATTTACCACAATAATTGCAAATTGTATCAAGATATGCATTATGAGATATCATGCAAGTATTATGTCGATCATAAGAGTAGAAATTCGAATGGATTTGATTTGAACTTTCTTTCTTCCCAACAAACTTTCCAGCATATTTGAAAACATTTTTGGTTTTCTTAATAGAATCAACAATTGGTTGAGAAACAAACTTTTGTAAACTCTGAAAATCATTTTTATGAAAATCACACAAAGAATTGGAACTTTTTACCTTAAGTTCATCTTGAGCTCCGGAGAGTGATTTTTCATGTTTGTCCATACTGAGCTCTTTTCGGGAATCCTCTTCTTCTCGTTTATCCATGTTGACTGTATGGAAGTGTTCTATGATTTTTCCATTTTCATCATCAACTTCCAATTGTTCATCCACAGTAGATGCGTAACGTGTAGTTTCACACGAACTGTCAACACTTTCAACTTCAACACAATTGTTAGAAGCATAAATAGAATCAAGAGTGTCCCAGATATGTTTAGCATTAGAACAACATCTAATTTTCTCAAAATTATTTTCGGTTAAAGCACTATACAGAATTTTCATTGCTCTAATGTTCAATGAAAACATTTTCTTTTCACTTTCTGTCCAATCCTTTCTTGGCTTGAAATCAAAAACATTTGTAAAAACATTCCACATATCAAAATCAAAAGCTTTTATAAAACTAGTCATTCTAGCTTTCCAAAACCAAAAATCAATATCTTTCAAAAGAGGTGGAATTGTATAATCAAAACCTTCTGAAAGTATAAAACACCCAAAATTAGCCATTGTAACTCTTGAGACGGTTAAGTCCTTTAAACAAGAGCCCAGGCTCTGATACCAAATGTTAGAACCGACTATTACCCAAGAGGGGGGTGAATTGGGTGTATAATAAAAACTTAAGAACTTTAGAAATCTTTTCGTATCTTAACGAAAACAATAAGTATGAAGGTTTATAAATCAACAGTTAGATTAAATAATATATGCTGGAAATATAAGAGCTTAGGGAAGAGAATATGCAAACTATGATTTATCCTGGTTCGGTCCAATCTGTGATGGCCTACGTCCAGTCCCCAGGCTCTTCCTGAGATTTTCAAATCCACTATCTTCTTGTTTAATCCGGGCACAAGAAAAGCCTTTACAATCCCACAAGTTTAGCCGGGTACTTGTGAAACCTTTTACAAATCTCTCACTGAAATACTCCTCCTTACGGCAAGTCTTACGAGCAGAGCAATTCCGAAGATCTTCCTCTCCTGCTTACTTATGCAAGTCTTACGAGCAGCAACGTTCTCTCCTGCTTACACCCCTGTAAGTCTTATGAGCAGCAACGTTCTCTACTGCTTGCACCTTGTAAGTCTTACGAGCAGAATGTCTTACGGCAATTCTCTCTACTGCTTCTCCGTAAGAAAATCAACCCTCTCAAGGTCCTTCTACCTTGAGATCAACTCAGAAATATAGATGAAAGTGTTTACAGACTCTCTCACAGAGTGGATAAAATACTCACTGAAGTACAATACAAATAATCACTCTCTCAATGATAAGTAATACAGAAACTGAAAACAGAGAGTGTTTGGGTAGACGCAGAGAATTCATGTTATTCGCATGTTGGGTCGTTGCTCTGTTTTCTCTGTCTTTTTCTATCTTTCTCAGTTTTTCTGTCTACCTTCCAAGTTGAATGCTTTCTCTCATTTATAGTTGGTGAAGATGATTACCGTTGTGAACATTCGTCCGTTGGAGTCCCACTGCTTCATTTGACCGTTTGAGCATATTTGAAAAACAAGCTCCTGTCCGTTGTGGAGCAAGGTGGAGCGTCTAGTTGGACAGCAAAGAAATTCATTTTGAGCTGTACATCACGTTGTGGAGTGTTTTGTGTTTCAGACAATTTTTCATGGTGGGTCCTTTGCTTGTCGTGTAACCACCGTGTGTAATGCATTTTATTTGAATCTGCAATCCGAATGTTTAATATCCTGTTTCACACTTGAAATATATGTTAGCTAACATTAAGAATCAATAACAAGTGAAAACACACTGATTTAATAACATATAATCATATTCGGATTGTTCGCTGTGAGACTTGGTGTTTTCTGCAGAATATCACTCGAGCATGAATTGCTCACTTCGAGTGATTTCCTATTTTCCTTCATATTCTTCAGTTATCGGTTTGTGCTTGCATGGGATTTCAGAGAGACAGAATTCTCACTCGCGAGTGATCTACGGCCTCACTCGAGCACAACTCCTCCTGCTCGAGTGATGTTGCATTTTCCACTGTGAGTGTCTTCTCGGGTCGTCACTCGCATACCATTTTAACAAGAGTGAGATTTTGTACTCGCGGGTGATTTGGTCCTTCACTCGAGCACACATATTCCTGCTCGAGTGATCTTGTATTTTACACTGGGAAGCTCTTCTCTGGACAACACTCGCAGTACCTTGCTCGAGTGAACAGAGAAAGCATGCCATTACTTGCTCTCGGCCAAACACTCGCAGACCTTCACTCGCATGTGTGCTCGAGTGAGAATGACTTCTCTGCTCGAGTGCAACCTCCAGTGCTCGAGTGAGGTACTTTTCTTCATGTTTCAGCTGCTTCTGTACATCACTCGCATGACATTTTCAGAGGGAAAGTTTTTACACTCGCGGGTGATGTGGGGCCCCTTTAGAAAAATTTGATTCATTTGATTCAAATGATGTATCATAAGAATGCTCTTATCATATGCATTCCAATGCAACAAGAATCAGCTCCAAACTCCTTGTATTCTGTAAGTTATGATCGAAGGAGTGTATATTTCGCTAGTCTGCACAAGCATCAACTTCCAGAAGGCATAGCTCCTAGAATATACGTTCAAATTATGCAAATTACCTATCCATGGAAAGCTCTTTGAGTCGTCTTTCATTTGGCACTGGTCTCATCTCAATCCGATGTGTGGTTTGTGAGATATACTCAAAATACCAAACCTGTGTCAGAAAGTGACGGTGATTTCAGTTTCATTTTCGACGAATCATATCTCCTTCATTTGATCTTCTTTCAATGTGATTCTGGTGCCAATTTTACGTGTTGTGAGTCTTATTTCATATGACACCGGTTTCAGGTCAATCCGACGTGTGGGTTGAGAGATATGATCAAAATACCAGACCTCGCTCAAGCTGAACGTAAAACAGAGTAGAACAGAGTATTCTCCCGTGCTCGAGTGAAATCAGCTGTGCTCGAGCATGTTCTTCCTGTGCTCGAGCATAACACCTTGTGCTCGAGCATAACTCCTCTAGAAGTGCCAAAACTCATATATAAGTCATCTTAGCTTCATATTAACATATTCCAACCATTATTTGATCATAGAAACCTCTGATAACATTATAGACACCTCCAATATCACATCTAACAACTTGAATCTTGATATTCATGATAGATCTACCAAGTTCTTCATTCTTCAATATCTTTCTTCTTGGTTTTCTTCTTGATAATAATTCTCCATAACCAAAGCAAGCATCTCTTTGATTATCTTCAATTTCTTTCTTCTTCTTCCTCTTGTTCATTTTCATTAATTCAATCTTCTTCATTCTTTGCTTGACTAATCTACAAAATATGTAACATTAAATATAGTAGTTAGTCAAAGAAATACATTATATAAACTTTTTGCTCTTATCACTTAATATCTATATTTGACATCATCAAAACTAATCATATCTAACATAAGGGTGAAGGAGTTGAAAGATCACATCTTTTCCTTAGGACAAGAGTTGCAAGTTTCAAGCTTGCCTGAATGAATGGGACAAATGTTCTACCATGCTCAAGCTTTTATCGCTCTACCTAGTGGTTTGGAGACATTAGATGAGATTTCTAGCGTTGCATATTAGGCTAAGTTCAACTATCACAAAAAGTCATTAGGATTGTTAAATGTTAATGATTTTTATGACAATCTGTTGTCTTTTTTTGATCATGCTATGGAAACAGGATTTATACCCCAAGCGACTCGTCATTCCATAATTTCTGCATCAACTGCTGATCAGTTGCTTGATCAACTACAAACCTATGAACCTAAACTAGATCTATTAATCAAGCAAATAGGTGGGCAATCTTCAGATAGCAGTCAAAAGCAAGATCTAGATACCACTCTTCGGTTGTAACTTTCCTTAATCTCTTGGTTTTACTTTATTGTATGTTTATGTTTTAAAAGAAAATTAGTTAGTTAGTAAAAACCATTAGATACATGGGGTATGGAAAAATGGCAAAGTAAGGAGTTATTCTTAACTCCTGAGGCGCATTTTATTAGTTGCATATTTTTGTTCCTTCTTAAAAAAATAAAAAAAGAGTAAATTTCAAAAAAAATCATCCTGCTTAAGTGCTTTGTAATGATTTTAAGCAGTATATAAGTTTTGAGTATGGATCAATTGAATTTAGAGATTTAATAGCATGAATGAACAACTGATTGTTGCAATTGATGATAAATTTTGAGATTGAATGAGCTAAGTTTGAAAATCCCTAACCATGAGCTTTTGATCCTATAATAATTATTTCTTTTGTGTGTGATATTCACCTATTAAGTTGTCACTCTAGAACTTGCTTTAAATCTGGTTGAAATTACATCTCACATGCACATTCAAAAATGATAAAGGCATTCATTTTTTTTAGCCAGAGCCAAACAGCCAACCGTGCAATTATATAGTTGATAAGCCCCTTTGAGCCTAATTGACTGTTTCTTTGCTCTCAACCCATTAACATATGTTTTAATGATATATCAAGTGCTTTTACCTAATTCAAAAGATTAGTAGAGCATTTGAAATTTTTGTGAAATGGGCTTTTGACAAGTGTGAGGGTGTATATATCATCAACTTTAGAGTTGCATAATTATGCAAAAAAAAATCTCCATGCCTAGAAGTCATTGGGGATAATGTCTGATTTAAGTTGGGGGAGGAGTAGTAAAGAAAGAAAAAAAAAAGAGAAAGAAAAAAAACCAAAAAAAAATATTAAGTATTATGGGATGTTGTGATGAAATAAATTGATTCATAAGTAGCACATTTTTCAATTTTTCTATTTATTTAGCCCTTCATATCATGTTTTACATTCAATTTACTTTAACCTCATTACAACCCTTAACAAGTCATTTTGATTTGAATTATGCATGTGAATTAAGTAGTAGAGATTGAGATTATGGTAGTGCAATTTTTTTTGTTGAATTTAAGTGAAACACTTATCCTTAAACACTTGAGAGATTGAGAGAATGAGTAGCAATTACGAAACTCAGTTTATTCATTTTCAAATAAAGTTACCAATTTATATTTTTGTTGATTCATGAATACTATGATCTCTTTATTTTTTTAATTGTGTGCTTGCTTATGACTTGACACTTTTAATTTTGTTAGCACTAATTAGTCACTCCTTATTCGAGGATGTTCAAGAGCTAAGTGTGGGGGAATTTGATATGTAAAATATTTGCATATTTATTTTTCCTTATATGATGATTTTGTGGATGATATTTGAGCTCGATTTAATAAATTTGGGTGCAATTAATAAATAAATAAGGATTCGGCCATAAAATAGAATTTCTTGAAAAATACTAAATTAGACCCTCTTTTAGTTTTCAGCCAATATCTAGAGCTATAGATTGGGATGTTCTATATATGGATAAGAAGTTAAGAAAGAGTTCTACAACTTTTATGTTGAGACCAAAACCCAGTTCTATCACCAAGGGTTTCAAATTTTGCTTGGAAGTTGAGAGTGAGAATCATCTACTATTCCACCAACCATTCCATCTACCACATTTCATCTACCACTTCATCTTCCTTTTCATCTACTACTTCATCTTCTTTTTCATCTACCATATTTCATATACTACTTCATCTACCCTACTCCATTCTTCCCTATATATAGTCATCCTCTCCTTCACATTTTACTCAACCATTTTCATATCCATTACTTTCCTCTCTTCTCTACATACACTATCTTAGATTAGTTTAATGCTTTGTATTTAATTCTTGCATACCTCCTATATGGAAGGCTTAGACAGTCCTTCTTTATGGATGATATAGGTTGCCACCTACATAGAAGGTTTTATCTCATAAAGGGATGGCTAAATTTTCTCCATTTTCATGCATCTAGTTGTTGTATATTTATGTCTTAGAATTTAATATTCAATTTTTATGCAATCTTAATTTATTTTGGTTTTGTTTTTAATTTCATCATGTGTTAAATTTCTATTTTCCTAGGGTGATGATGTAGCTTACTAATGATGAATTGAATATTAACTTATTAAATCTAGTTTGAATTTCTCCTTCATGATTGAGTTTTAATTATTATTCTTAATGCTTTTGATTGACTGACCATCTTTTGAATGATTTCAATATGCATGTTTAGACCGGAAGGAGATGCATGTGTATAGATCCTGTAATTAAAACTATGACTTGCATATGAAATAGGAATATATTCATGAGTTGTGTAGTCTTACTGAGTTCCATAAATCTTAATGCATAATTAATTGCTTAAATTCATATAGGAATATATTGGATTAGCAATGAATTATAGAATAGCTTAATCTTCGATGAGGCTTGTAATTAAATTAGGAAAACTCGACTGTCAATTATATAGAATAAATTGGACTAGAATAGATAAGTGATTCAATCTTTGTTATCATCAAAACATATGGATTCTAACAAAAGTGCTTTTTGACTTTTGTGTTGGTGCAATCTCCAAGTGACACATGTCCCCTAATGATGAGTTACTTTTTACTTTATGTGTTGGCTAAATGGGAGCATGACATTTGTCCCCTAATGATGATGAAATAACTTTTCCTTTTTAGTTGTAATCACTAGAGGATGCCACCTCACCCTGAGCCGGGGAAATCCATTGGTCTCTAATTCGGTTAGCCGACTAATTTTCTTAAACACTGAACCCGAGAGCTAGGGAAAATCATCAGACCCTTACTTTCCCTAACAAAAAGGAAGGATAAAACCCAAGAAAAAAAGGTGGGATACACTTTATTAAAATAAGTGACATGTGTCACCATTTGATTGGATCATTAGATAAGTGGCACCACAGGATTCTAACACGTGGCAAAATTTCTAAGACTCCTAAAGGGCTTAATAATTTCGACCAACCTCACAAAAAATATGAAAAGTATAGCAAAAATCACAAAAAAATTGCTAGAAGATAGAGAGAAAGAGAGCATGAATAGTGACTTTCCCTGATTTCAATTTGCCGAAACGCAGTTTTCTCCCAAAATACTCTTCACAAACCTTCTTCTACTCATCACAAGCTTCATTTTTATGGTTTTGGATTTTCATTTAGAGGTTTTTGGTTCCGTCTCGCTTGCCTGAATACCACCAAATTTCCAAACAACTTGCGGAAACGCGTAGAGGTAAGCGTAAGCTTCATTTGGAATCGATTAGATTGTTGTTTGGATGAGTATTCTTGAGGGTGGGTATTGTTCATGATTTCAAACAAGGGTGTTTTTAGAGGTTTAATCATTTTTTGATTGTCTATTTATGGTTAGATGATGATTTATGATGATATTGAACCAAGTTGTTAGACAAAATTCTATTTTGGAGATTTTGGTTAAAAGGGGGTATATTCGGTCAGGGCTTAAGGGGCTAGCGCTTTGTGACTTTGATGATTTTGACATTACCAATGTGTTTAGGATGCAAAATTGTGCAGGGAATAACTTTTGGTTGAAATTTTGGACCATTGGAAATATATATTGCAAAACTGAAAATGCTACTAGTGTGTGTTCTGTGCAGGGCAGTCAAATTGCTTGATGTTTTTAAATATGTAAATGATGTCCAAAAATTGTGAAACTTTTCAGTTTAATAGTAGACATATCAAGCTTTCAATTGATATATAATTTGTGTCATTTGGATGTGTGTGCTGGGAGTTATGCATGTTTAAAATCTGGCCTGGAAAACTGCCGAATTTTGTGGGCAGAGAGCAATTAAATGAAACACTGTATTGACATGCATAAACAAGTGTAATGGCTGTATTTTTCCCTGAAACTAGACTTATTAGGGGTCACATAGCCTTTGGAATTATTATAATTGGACATCTATACAATTAAATATGTTTTTTCAAAGTTAGGTCCTGTTTCTGGAATGGAATATGGAACAAGTTGCATTTGGTGTAATTTTGGCAATTTTGTGATTGTAATAGCCAAGGTTGAGTATTTTTGTAAGAAAGTATATTGAAATAGATTTACATAGAATTTGGAACCGATCAATTTGGAGTTCCCTAGAATTAATGGTGAATTTTTGAAATTGAAAGAAAAGCTGGCAGAATTGAGAATAAAGGTGAAAATGAAAAATGTAACGGTACTAGGTAATTAAGTAGAACTTTAAGGATGAAGTTTGTAACCCCCTCACCGTAATTACATCCGGATTACGAAATTTAAGTGAATTAGAGACCAATAAGATAAAATCATAATTTATAATCCCGCATCCAAGAGATGGGGCATTTCGAAATCAATTTCAAAACGTAATTAACCCTTGGTCTCACATTCACGTGCGGATATAACTATCAGAGAAATCAGAGTACATAATAAATATCAAAGTGCGGAAACCAAAATCCCGGCAAACCCCGGGTTAATACATATAACTTGGGTTTAATATTTCCCAACAAGGGGATTACACCACCAAAATAATCATTTACATTCTTATATACAATTGTCAATCCCACATCTAAAACTACGATAACCAACTACCACTTAGATTTTTGGAGTAAGCCTAACTACTCCGGGTTGTCCGCTTCCCTTTCGAGCCACTCGCCCTGTCTGAAAAGGTTAGTCATATGGAAGGGGTGAGATTCTAAAGAATCCCAGTAGTAACTACAATTTCATACCACATGCAATCACAGAGTATGCACACCAATCATCTCATACAGCAACACAAGTCACTCCACCCTCATCCCCTTTTACCGCCGGGAAGGCATACGACCTTCACCCGAACCGTTGTTAGCGACTCAGGGACTATTGGCGTGGCAGTGCATACAAATAGCCACACGGCTCAAATATAGCCTTTCGGCTTTCACAATGGCCCGTCGGCCTTCACAAATAGCCTTTCGGCCCACATATACACATATATCACACCCTAACCTCATCCCCTTTTACCGCCGGGAAGGCATAAAGAAAGAGTCACTACCTGTATCCTTCCGGACTGGCTCTGGCACCTTAGCCTCACGAGGACGACAGATGTCAAATCCTATATCAATTAGGGACAACCAATCAATCTCTTTTCCAATGTATATTTCAATAATTCTCTAAGTTGGTTATCATTTAGGACTCATTAGGTGACTAAAATAGGCCTAAACATATGCCTAAAGGGTTGGAAGAACCTACCCAAAAGACCCCTTACTCGAAGGCAAAACACTGGTTTTTGACAGTCTCACTCGAGCACAAATGCTCTCACTCGAGCACAAGTACGGACATCACTCGAGCACAGATGCTCTCACTCGAGCATTGGTACGGACAGCACCCGAGCACAAGAGAAAGTGAGACTGCGAGTGAGCACCCGAGAGCACAGAGGGCACTTCCAGGAACTGGCTCACTCGAGCACGCCGACCTTACTTCGAGCACAAGGCCAAAAGCCTCTCTCGAGCACCCGCGAGCACACGCTGCGAGTGACTACCCGAGAGCACCACCCTCACCCGAGGCACAGGCTCACTCGAGCACGACCCCCAGTGCTCGAGCACACACCCCACACCCGCGAGTGAGAAAGCACACTCGTGCAACTTTCCCGCGAGCATCAACCCGAAAGCACAACTCTCACCTGAAGCACCATCTCACTCGAGCACGACCCTCAGTGCTTCGAGTGAAACAGCTATGCTCGCGAGTGTCAGAGCACACTCGTGGCATCAATCAGCGAGTGAGGTCCCGAAAGCAACCTCAACTCCAGACTTGCTTCTTCACTCGAGCAGAACCATGCTCACTTCGAGCATGTTCTTCGCTCACTCGAGCACAAGGCAATGCTCGCGAGCACAACCCGAAAAACCCAGGTAACTCGAAGCACAACAGGGAAAGACTTGCATATCACTCGAGCACGTTCTTCCTCTGCTCGAGTGATGTGCATCAGAGACCCAAAACGCAGCCAAAAACCAGAAACTCCAGATGGTCAAATTCACTCCCAAAGGTTCCCCAAACTCTTCCCAATGCTCATACACACTAAGCACTAACCAGGGAACACAATGGCAACTCTAAAAACAATCCAAAAACCCATTTGACCACAATCATTCCTTAAGGTCTCTAAGATACACAATGTCTAATTCCCTTAACACCTTTTTAACATTCCAAATTACATCAAATGATCATATATCTTCAACTAAATCATTTTCAGTCATCAATCATAATGATCCTCACATTTCCAGAAATAGGCATATTTAGGGCAAAAATTCCAGATTTGACTAAACTTAGCCAAAAATCACAAACAATATACCAAAATGCTCTAAATGCCTACCTCTTCTCTTTGCCCAATCAAGAATCTTGATTCCTCAACTCCCCCTTTCGACCCAAAGCTCAAATCAACACCCCTCAAGGCTCTACAACCATCACAATGTAGCTCTCATTGGGATGAACAAAATTGGAGAAGGGGCTTAGAGCAAAGGAGAATCACAGCTCACCAAAATCAAAGCTTTCTTCTTCTCTTCCAAGCTCAACCAGCGCCAGAAATGGAGGAAGGAGAGAGAAACGAGAGAGAGAGAAATGGAAGGAAGATGATGATGGAGATGTTTTCTTTTCCCCTCCCACACACAACCGAAAGAGAGAGAGAGAAAAGAGAAAAAGTGTTATTTTGTCTTCTAGTGACCTCATCCAATGGCCACCCTCTTGCCACATGTCATCATCCACTCACTCCCTTATGAGCTCACCAAATCACAACACATAGGATTCCGACCCACGGTCAAGGAATCACCACCATTGATCTTAAATACCACATGTATTTATTCCCAAAGTTTACATTACATTAATCATAATAGTGCTTAATTACACTAATTACAATGATTATCAGAGTTATCAGTCCTAATCACAAATCGGGATATTACAAAGTTAACCAACTTGGGGTAGTTGGGTTACTTTGAATTTACTTTTGATTTAGTATTCTAACTTTAATGACAACCAACATAAGTGCATGGATTGTAAGAGAATTAGACCAAACAATAATTGGTCGTCCGAAATTCTAATCATAGGACCTGACCGTTGTCCGGAATATTAAACCTGCTCGAGCTCTGGGAAGCAGTTGGATATTGCTCAAGAGAAGTTAACAGGTAGTAACTTGTCTTTCATATGTTTATCAGATATACTGCATTTTTTATGGATTCATCATAAATTGTCTGTCACATTCTGATTGTAATATCCCAAAAAGTGATTAAAGGCTAATGACTTTAAAAGTGAATGTAATTATTGTTGAATAAACACTTTTGGAGAATGGGTGATGGGAATTTGGATGTTTTAATGATTCCAATGGCTTCCTTGTGAAAATTCGTGTGGGGAGAGTGTTTATTGTGAAATTGGAACCATTGGGAACAATTGTGCAAAAGTTGGAAACTCTGTTCACTGAAACTCTGTACAGGGCAGTCGACTTGTATGGACGTTTTAAATAGGCAAATGGTGTCTAAAAATTCTGATATTTTCCAGTCTTAAAGTTCACATGCCAAGCTTCAAAATGGACATATAATTTGTATCATTTCAATTTTTGAGCTAAGAGTTATGATTTTCCAAAGTTTGGGATGGAAACTGGAATCTGTTTTGGAGCAGTATGGACTTTTGTACAATTCTGTATTTTTGAGGTTATTAAATGCAGTGATCCATATTTTTCCAATAAATAGGACTTAAATATCTTTCCATTGGCTTTGGGATCACCTCATTTTGATTTTTCTAGAATTAGTTATGATTTTTCAAAGTTTGGGCAGAAATCTGATAGAATTTTGTGAAAATCCGAAATTGATGGAAATTTAGTAAATAATTAGAAAATAATATTATATTGTATTAAATCATCATCCACCTCCTCCATCCAAGGTATTAAAAACCGGACCGGACACTGAACCGGTCGAGGTACTGGGTCAAGGGTCAGTGGGTCAAACCGGGGGTCAACCCGTAGTCAGACCGGCCATAATTAAAATAATATAATATAATTAATATATATATATATATAATAATTATATCTAACCATTATAAAAATAATATTGAATAAAAGATTCAATATTCTCCATTTCTTTCTTTCTTTTTTTGTTTTTTTACGGCTAATATATGCTCCCAATTGGACTATATCCTTTAAAAAAATGAATAAATTTATCCTAGAATATTGGGTGTAAAATATTCTTCTGAAATAATAAGAATAAAATTTAATGCATTGCATAAAAAATTTAAAGTATTAAAATATAAAATACAAAAATATACTGATAAAGATATATAAATAATCATTTACAATTTATAATTTAAAAACAATCTCCATATAATAAGCTTCTAATTTATACTTTATAATTATAATTGAAACCCATAGCAATCCACATAGGCAGATAGGCTAATAGGGTCATATAATTATATTAATAACCTTTTAATTTCTAATGGTGGCATCACATTGTGACTCGTGAGGCGTGAGGAGCATTTCATAAATGTGTAAAAGAAATCGTGTTGGGAAGCATGAGGCAGAGGATGTGACTTAACTATGATCAACTTCTTTTCAAAAGAGATCATAGCCTTTCATTTAAAATGAACGTCCATGATACAATCACTATCAGATCAAATTCAATCTTTTCAGTTTCCCAGGACCTCAAGCTCTTTCTCGCATCTGGTTTTGAAAAAGCAAGAAGCCATAAATAGAGAGCATGCATTCGACTATAAAGAATGAAGAACATCAAACTGGTTTTTCCCCATTTTTCTTTGTGGTTCTTCTTCATCTTCATCGTTATTTGTCATGCTTCTTTCCTTTTGCTCCCCTTCTTCTTCTTTTTCCGCTGGCTTTGCATTTTTGCTGTTTTCAGATCTGGTAAAACTTGTGAAACACCGTCGTTCTCTGCGTCTGGCAGCCTAAGAAAACAGCTCGGTAACCCGTCCAACCCAGCGGGTTGCACGGGTTACGTCCGGGTCACCCCAAGTTATCCCAGGTCACTCCGGGTTAATTTTTTCCCGAGTTAGTTCCTATCCAGACCGGAAAAGTGGCTGGGTCACCGGTTTCCAGTCTAACCAGCCCGGTCCGGTCCGGTTTTTAATACAATGCCTCCATCAGCTCAAAACCGTGATATTCAGCTGCAACTAGAGAGAGAAGGTGTGAGAAATTCTAGAGAGAGAAGTAGAAGAGAACTTGTACGGTAAGTCGATTTCTTCAGTAAATCCTTACCTAACGCGTATA
Source organism: Inga laurina (assembly GCA_963855925.1). Classification (NCBI taxonomy): domain Eukaryota; kingdom Viridiplantae; phylum Streptophyta; class Magnoliopsida; order Fabales; family Fabaceae; genus Inga; species Inga laurina. The sequence goes on from OY979710.1 coordinate 17,877,821, forward strand.
ACTCCGCTCCTAAGCTATTCTTCTATATTCTTCAAGGTTTGTGGAGCACAAAATTGGGTTTTCTAAGGCTAGGGTTTTCAGCCACCTTGAAGAAAAGCTAGTGGGAGCTTGAGGTTACTTCCAAACTTTCATATATTGCTTATTCTGGCTGCTGTGGGCAATTTAATCGGTGAAATTTCATCGGATTGCCATTGGTTTTAAAGTTTGGAAATGATATGGCCTAGGGGTTATGCTGCCCAAATTGGGTCTTAATGTTAGTTGTAACCTAATGTAATGATTAATAAAGTGGTTAGGAGTAGAAAGGAACACGTTTACGGAGCCGAAACCGAAAAACACCGATCATTCCCAAAGTATGCCAAGATTTTGGCCAGGGCTAGATCTGAGGGTTAGAGTTGGATTTTCAATTATTTGATGGTTCCATTGAGTTCAGGAGCAAAAATTAGGTGGAGTTACAGTTGGTCACTTTTTCGGAAAAGGCCGGAAAAGGCATAATTACGAAAACGCCCCTAAAACCCTTAAAGTGGAGCTGCGAAGGGTAATGTTGTAATTTGACATTGAATTTGGTAATTTTGAGTTTGGAAATGGATTCCTTGGGCGAAAATATGTCAGAATAGCCTATGTCAAAATTTCAGGAAAAGTACAACCGGATCGAGTACGGCCGGGTTGGGTCCTCGGGGGCATTTTTGTAAATTTTCATAATAGTCTCATATAACCCCCAAAAACACTATGGAAGTGTCTAAATTGTATTTTGGAATTGTAGGACCAAGTTGGGAGCCCAGTGGTTAGCACGTTTTACGATGCACACTAAAAGGTGGTCTTTGAGATAGTACTCCTTAACCCTTTAGGCATGTGTCTAGACTTTTAGTAGCCACCTAAAGAGTCCAAGTGATAACCAACTTTAAGTGTTCTGAATGTGAGAATTTGGAATAGAGAATAACTTGTCGTCTTTGACTTTGGTTTATAGGGTTCGACATTTGCCCTAATCGCAAGCAACCTGTGCCGGCACACGTCAGGAAAGAGCAAGGTAGTGACTCTTTTCCCTTATACTATATGTGATACATCATATGTTTGTTTGATCATTGTTTGTGAGTCTATCACCTGCGGCCCATCGGTGTTGACGGTAGGAGGATCATACTTCGGGGCGGTGGAATCCGGGGGATGAGACTATGTGAAAGCCGTAAGGCTATATGTGAAAGCCAAAAGGCTATTTGTGAAACCTTCACCCGCGGCCCATCGGTGTTGACTGTGAGAGGACCGTGCCTTCGGGGTGGTGGAATACAGGGGATGAGATTATGTGAATATGTGCTTATGTGGCAGCCTGCGTACTGTGCTTTATGTTGTGATGCTGCTTGATGATTTTCTTACCTGCTTTGTGATTACATGTGGTATGAGTGATTTGTTACTACTGGGATTCTTTTGAATCTCACTCTTTCCATTGACAAACCTTCAGGCAGGGCAAGTGGCTCCAAGGGAAAGGAGACGACCAAGAGCGGATAAGGCTCCTTAGGGAGATTTATATTTTGCTGTTGGATATCATGTTTTGTTGGGAGATCACCGTATATCTTATAAATGTTGTTTTGGAGACAGTGGTGTAATCCCCTCATGGGAATTTATAAACCTTTAGTTTATGTATGAAAACCGAGGGTTGTCGGGATTTTGTTGTACACTCTGATATGTAAATGTGATGTAACTGCATAGGGTAATTATATTCGAGTAGTGGAATTTGAGACCAGGGTAAGGCAGAATCTTTGAAAATATTTGTGAAAACCCTTCCGTAAGGAAGGGATTGTAAATGAGTTTGATTATTATTGGTCTCTATTTCATTTTAAAATACGTATTTTGAATCATAATTACGAAGGGGGTTACACTGATTATGCGGGTGGTCGCTCGAGGCCTATTACATGGGTGGACACTTAGGCCAATGTAATGTTATGTAATGCATGAGTGGATGCTCGAGGCCTATTGCATAGGTTACACTGAGGCCATGTGATATACCTAGCGTTATGATGATATATGAACTGTATGTTATGCACTGAATGCTGTTGTGATGACTCTATTGTATGATGGCTGTGTGGCAAGCTTTGTGATGTTATATCCGTATGATTGACTACCTGTTACTACTGAGATTCTTTTGAATCTCACTCTTTTTTATAAATAAATCTACAATATAGGCTATCAGCTCATAGGGCAAAAAGGTAAATATGGACAACTAGAGGACGAAGCTGAAGAACTTTAATTTGTTATTGGTTATCTATTTTAAGTATTTTGGATATTTTTGGGATTGATATTGTAACATCCTAATTTTTATTTATAGGATATAATTATAATTTAAAGATAATTATGAATTTTGTAATAATTTTTTATTTAAAGAGAGAGAGAGATTTGGTTGAAATATATATATATATATATATATATATATTTAAAATAAGAATAATAAAATAAAATAAAAAATAATAAAATTAAAATTAAAAAAGGGGGTGGGTGGCTGTGGCGCCACCAACCCCATAAATATTAAATAAAAAGGGGTAGGTGGCTTGGCACCACACAAAAATATATATATATATATATATATATATTATTTTTATGTAGGTGGCGTCAAAGCAACCTCCTAAAAGGAGGAGGGGTATTATCCATATATACCTCCAAGGCTCCAACCCCTTCCTTTACTTCGACACAGAGACGAAGTGGAAATTCAAGGAGTAAAGTTTTAGTTTTTATAGTTTTAGAGATTATTAAGGTATTTAAAATTTTTTTTATCACAAAATCTTTTTATGAAAATGTTTTAAATAATTTTTTTATAATAATTTTGTATTGATTAGAGAAAATTTTGATATTTAGAATTTTGGATAAATTTGAGTTTTCTTAATATAAAGCTATAAGAATGTAGATGATAATTGATAGTTAATTTTAATATGGTTATTTTTGAAATTTAGTTGGTATAAGATTTTATAATGATATAATAAACCTATAAATAATTCTATATTAGAATTTTTAACCAATTAAATTTGGATTAAATAATTTATTTGAAGTAATAGGGGCATTCTTGAAGTTTTAATTGGTTTAAATTTTTTTAAGATGAAAATTTATAATTTAGTTGATTTATTTCCTAAACTTAATTTGGGATTTTTTGTATTGGAATGAAATTAATATTAATCAACAACTTGTATAGGTTATTTGAGTTAAGAAAAATATTTAAATTAATAATTGGAATTTTTAGGAGTAATTAATTCAAAATTTAGAAATTATAGAATTAAGCTAAATAAATTAATTTTTCCAATAACTAGAATTAAGCTAAATAAATTAATTTTTCCAATAACTCAAGGAGTTATTAATGTATAATAAATTAACCATTGTAGATTGATTTTTGGCGTATATTAGAGCTCTTGGATTAGGAGCTTGTAGTTATAATTTTGCTTTGGCGAGAGATAATCACTTTTCTCTTATTGTGTATATTTGTATGATGTTTGTGAGTGATTTTTTACTATATAGAATTATAAATAATTAGTTGAATTCTTTTCTACCATGGTAATCTTTTAAAAGATGAGTTGTAATCTTTTAAATGATTATAATAATGTATAAAAAAAATGGTTTTATCAAATCTATAATGAATTAGTGTGTATAAATAGAGGATTTTACATATATGATGTACATAACTATGTAAAGATGATAATAGTACAGCAATAGAACTAGTAATACCGGTAGCTTAGTAAAAGAATAATGACTATATATATAGGTAACGCTTCTGGTTGATGAAGAAACATTAACTAATGAATACATTATAAGACTTAAGCAGAGACACGCTTGCACACTCTGATAAAATGGATTCAAGTACTAATGAGACTTAATGAGATAATGAATGTTTATGAAACTGTTTTGAAAATTTTAATACATCCAAAACTCCCTACCAATACCAGGTTCACCTCCTAAGATAGGTTTGGAAGTTGTGAATGTGTTTTTAAAATAAGTTTTAATTTGAGACTAAATTTTGATTCCACAATTGATTTTCACTGCTTTCTTTGCGCTCATTTCGGTATATTGGACATAAAGGTGTTACAGCTTTCGTGTTGCACTCTTAATGACCCACAACACAAGCCTTCTACGAGAGGGATTTCCATATGTTTTAATTGCTCACTATGTGGATAAATATTTTCTCAATCCTCTTTCATATTCTTCACCAAACATTAACATTTCCTGACAGAAAACATTGGCTTTGATTTTTGATTTTTCTGTTGTTAATATCAGGATAATTTTTTTTGCTAAAAAAAAATTATAGTCATTCCAAAGTTTACATTTTATCATTTCTCAATATTTCACTTAGCTTTTTTTTTTTTTTTTTTTTTCCGGCCTTCCTCACTTTAGCTTTTTAACTAATGCTAAATTGTAAACTTTAGTTGCATTAATAGTTTTTCAGGATAAATACAGCGAATCCTGTCACTCCATTTCACACTAGATGCTTAAGAGTAGACTTATTATGAATCACTAAATCTCACATAAAAGGAAGTCCTGGACAATAGCATCTTATAATCACCTATGTCAACAAAATTTTCCTCATGTTTCCAAATCGACTACCATTTATTAACAGCATCACATGGCCGGAGATTTTGACACTTCTTAAAGATTTTATTTTACGACGTGTTCATGTTATTCCATATTCTATCTATCGCAACTATTTTCGTCATTTTATTTGTGGTATTTGCTTTGGTATCTTGTAAACATTTTTTTTTTTTAAAGAAATATCATTTTGTCCTTTCTCCAAAAAAAAAAAAAAATCATTTTGTATTTTTATATTAAAAAAGTAGTCCATAACAGACAAATATATGGATAAGCTCAACCTGTTTGACCTTTGGGTTCAGGCTATGAGCGAAAAGACGAGATAAAATAAAAACAGATATTCACCGCCGCTCCTTTTTACTCCACTCGGCCTCTCTCTCCACGTTTCAGATTTTTCTCCCTGCTTTGGCATTTTCCATGTTGAATTGTTAACCCATGTCTTTATTTCGAAGCTTCTTGGTCTTTCAGCTTCTGGCTTGATATTTCCTCCTTTTATTCTTTGGTGCAAAAATTGGGGACAGATTATTGTTAGGTGGTTCCCATAACTTTTGGGTTTCCATCATTTGTTGAATCTTCTAAAATTGGATGCTCCAAGTCATTCCTTTTCTTTTCGCTCTGAAATTTTCGAGGTTTCAGGATTTTGAGTTACTTGTTGGTTCTTCTAAAACAATCTCTAAATTGGGCTAATCGAGTTCTTATGACTCGAGCTTCATTTATAACATCCAGGAGGATCCAAACAATTGAACTTCTGTTTTGTGAATGGTGTGATTGAATGGTTAATAGAGGAAGAACTTTTTTTTACGAAATTATAAAGGCAAACTTATGCAATGGAGTTGTATGGATCCTTTCTGCTCAAGTATGTTCTTATCGCTTTTTGTTCTTATCGCTTCACTTTGTCTTATTTTAGGCCTTTCTGGGTAGGAAATGGAGCCAAAGTGCGCAATCAAGAAAGATGCCACTGAAGTATGTTTCTTCATTAATGTCCTGACATGTTTGCCTTTTCTCATTTCTTTCATTGTATTCTTTATTATTTTTTTTTTCTCTTTTTGCAGTTAATAGGAAGCACCCCAATGGTTTATCTGAATAATATCGTTGATGGGTGTGTAGCTCGTATTGCTGCTAAACTAGAATCCATGCAGCCCTGCTCTAGTATCAAAGATAGGTACAAATTTCCTTTTTTTTATTTACATATTTCCTCACTCTATTAGGACTTTTATTTAAAATTGTATAATCTTCTCCATCATGTTCAGGATAGCTTTAAGCATGATCAAAGATGCTGAGGATAAAGGCCTTATTACACCTGGAAAGGTTAGTCATGGAAAGTTTTGGTATCCATAGATTCTTTATGCGACCTAATTCTTGTAGTTATGCAACTATGCACTTTCTCACGTGATCTCTTTTCCCTCTTTTTTTTTTTTTTTTTTGGCTTTGCAAATAATGTAATAGAAACCCCAATTATGTTAGTCAATCCTGGCTGTGTTTCTTTCTTTCCAGAAGCTTCCATGATGGCAAGCGTGCATGTTTCATTCGGATTTGCTAACTGCTGATATATGTTTGAAGGCATTCATTACATAATACTACCTCTGATAGATTAAGATCCACGTTGTTGTTCAATTTCTTCATTAAAGCGAGTTTTGTATTAAGTACTGGAGGGAGTAATTTGGTCATCATATTCAGAATTGTTCCTCAAAGTTTATGTTGTTTGGCACTTGTGTCAATATAGCTCAATACATGCTTCAAACAACTTTTCAAGCTCACTGATATGTTTAATAATGGTGGTCAAAGACTGTCCTTGTGGAGCCAACAAGTGGCAACACCGGCATAGGATTGGCATTCATAGCTGCATTGAAGGGCTATAAAGTTTTTGTGGTCATGCCATCTTATGTTAGTCTTGAGAGAAAAATTATACTTCGAGCATTTGGAGCTGAGGTATATTTGACTGACCCTGCCAAAGGAATTACTGGGCTTTTTGCGAAAGCAGATGAGCTCTTAAGCAAGACACCTAATAGTTTTATGCTTCAACAATTTGATAATCCTTCAAATCGAGAGGTATTACCTACATCAATCTTAATTTCAATGCCAGGTTGAGAAGACTTACATTCTGTTTCTGATGTTTCTATAGATACATTATGAGACCACAGGACCTGAGATTTGGAGAGATTCAGGAGAAATAGTTGATGCCTTGGTTGCAGGGATAGGAACCGGGGGGACAATGGCTGGTGCTGGCAAGTTCCTCAAGGAAAGAAACCCAGACATCAAGGTTTCTATGTTTAAATTGCTTGCTTTTCAGGTTGAACAAGAGATTGAAGGATTTTTTTGTTGTTCACATTTATGCTAATTTCATGATTTATGCTGTTATATTTTCACAGCTGTATGGTGTAGAACCAGCTGAAAGTGCTGTCCTGAGTGGTGGAAAGCCAGGTGCCTTCAACATTCTCTGTATACATGACTGAACCTTTATGGTTGTTTTATACTGGACAAGAATTAAGTAGTTGAAATCCATGGAAGTCTTTCTGTGTTAGAGTTTATATTCTGTCAAAAATGATCCAGAACAACCCATGGAGATCAAGTTGCGTAGAAAGACATCAGTAAATTTTTGCCCATCTAAGAGATCGTCATGAATTTTGGATTGTTATATATATATATATATGTATATTGTAAGCTTTAATCTAGATTGATTGTCCTCTAAATTGCCAACTTCATTTCCTAACTTATCACTTATTGGTAGTATAAATATTTGTTTATCTGACATGCATAAATCTTTGAATGTGTCTGCTTTCAACTTGAGGAAAACATTATACAAACAGTGTCAGGATGATTACTGACTGCTTGTTTATTTCCATGTGTTGAAGGCAAGCATTTAATCCAAGGAATTGGTGCTGGTATTATGCCAAATTTACTGGACGTTAATTTGCTTGATGAAGTTATTCAGGTAGCTTTTAAAAGTTAGTATGTGAAACACAATTCTAATCCACTTAATGTGCATTGTGCATTGACAGTGAAACATAATGGTCCATACTATGTATTATGCTCAAATGTGAATACATGTGAGTGTAATATATATGCAGAGTTACACGTTGTCTAAAAAATAAGTCACACTCATCAGGACTCATAAAAAGTGCGGCTTGTTAGAGTTCAGATTATTTATATGTTATATATATATATATAGATGCGTTCTCTTTGCTATCTGCTGATGCTACGGTTTCTTGCTTATAATGGTTCTTTAAATTGTAGATATCAAGTCAGGAAGCCATAGAAACCGCTAAGCTGCTTGCCTCAAAAGAAGGTTTATTGGTATAGTACCAAACTACTAATTATGTCTATATTTGGTTTCATTTTCATGGAGATGTGGAATGATTTCTGCCTATGCTTTTATTCCTATTGAATATATAGGCCTTTTTTTATTGCAGGGGTCCAAAATTTTTTTTCTTCCCTTTTTGGTATTTTTTGACTGATATGTAAACACTGCTTCTGCAGATGGGAATTTCATCTGGAGCAGCTGCAGCAGCTGCAATAAAGTTAGGGAAGAGACCAGAAAATGCAGGAAAACTCATTGTCGTAAGTCATCAATTATGTTTTAAATTGATTGGAAAGAAACTGTAAAATGGCTAATCTACTCGAATTATGTGAATCTATTCACCTTATAAATGCACACCGTTTTACTTTGAGTACTTGCTAATCATCCATATTTGGTTAAGACCTTGACTACACTGATTGGTTTATAATGCCCTTTTGGGAACCTGGTATTTTTCTATTTGCAAATTTTTTTTCAGCAGTGTAATCAGAATTCTAACTATTGGATGGTTGATTTGAAATTGGAGTCATAAGTCAATTAGGCGGTATTTCCCAGTTTTGGTGAATTATACACTAATGGATGGTTGATTTGAATAACTATATCCTTGCTTGTCAGGTGGTATTTCCCATTTTTTGTGAATTATACACTAATGGATGGTTGATTTGAATAACTATATCCTTGCTTGTCAGGTGGTATTCCCTAGTTTTGGTGAGCGCTACCTCTCAACACCATTATTTGAATCCATTAGACATGAGGTTGAACAAATGACGTTTGAGTAAAGCTCTAAAATCCCAAATGCAGTATTTGGTATTGTAAGGAGGGGAAATTACTATGGGGTCTTAAGGAATGGACTTAATTACCAAAAAGTCCCAATAACAATTAAGGTGTTGTCATTTCTTAAATTGGAACTTGTTGTTGAATGCTTTTTAGTTGTCATTGGAACTTCTTGGTAATTCAGTCATATTCTTATGATCTTATAATAATTCATCCTTGTAACAATCCAAAAGGAATTTAAAATCATGGCTGGTAAGTAAGTGCACATATGCACATGACTTTATGTTTACGCTATGTTTGGATGGAAAGAAAATTGAGGGGAAAATATGGGAGGGAATACTATAAGGAAAAACTTCCCAAATTTTTTCTCTATCCGAACATAGGGTTAGGGTTCTTTTTAATACCCCATTCCTGGTGTATAGAAATATTTTCTTTGTTGATGTTGCTTAAATTTTTCCTCCTTTTTATGTAGCTTTGTATTCCAAAAATAGGGGGGTTACTATGTATGGAAGGGATTCTGTATTCTAATGTTAACAGTTTGTAATTCTCAATTAATATTCTTCACATCTATTGTCCCAAACATTCAAAAGTTATTTCAGTATTAGGGTACTCGAGAGAGTGTGAGGCTAGTAGTAAGATAAATGTTGCTGTTACGTGACTAAAAACAATTAATCACCGGGGGCTTTACGCAAAAAAAAAAAAAAAAAAAAAAAAAAAAAAAAAAAATAATCACCTCCATTTTGCATACTTATTGAGTCAACTCAATCCTTTTGTTTATTTTTGCCAATGATTGCTGTTACTGAATTCATTAATGCTGTAACTATTTTGGACCCTATTGTTTTATGTTTTGTTTGTCAACCTTTAAAAGTTTAGGCCAGTTGCACATCACCTCCTTAACATTTAAAAGTTTAAATTAAGGAATGTAATGTTTTACGTTTTAATTGTCACCCCATACCATTAAAATTACCATTGAAGTTAACGGTATTTGCCATTTATGATTTTAATATTTTTATTATATACAAATTTTATTTAAAAACACACATTTGGCATTTGAATATGATTTTAAGTATTTTTAAATATTTAAAACACTTTAAAATATAAAATACGTAAAAAAGCATGCAAATATTTGTTTGATCACGTCTTTTTTTAATAACAAGGTATGATATACTTAAAAATATATGCCAAATGCCAAATTTTATTTTTAAATGACATGACATATAATAACGAAGTATGAAGAACATGACATGAAAAAAATCGTTAACTTTAAATGTAATTTTAACAGCATGAGAGTTAATAGCTAAAACATTAAACATTGGGATCCGTAATTTAAACTTTTAAAGGATAGAGGGTGACTGGCAACTGGGCCAAAGTTCTTAGGGTTTATGTAATTTAGCCTAAAAAAATTACTTAACAATTCATATTTGATTATTGTTAGGAAATAATCAGGAGTTATTATTATACTTATAAATCAAGGATTGTAAATAAAGGATAAGTATGGGTTATGATTAGGTCAATTAGCATTATGACCCATTAATGTCGAGGCTCATTATTATATGTAAACACATTTTGATTACGAATAATCTGTGGCATGTTTGTTTGGGCGTTACGATTGCTTATAAGTTGTTTTTTACGTAAATCGAGACATAACTCCTCTCACATACTTACTTCGTATACCGTAAATCACTATTAAAAAACAACTTATAAGCAATCAAATCGCTAAAACAAACATGCCTATCTTTCTCTCTGTTGCTTGCATGGTATTAAAGCCCGAGGGTTTTTTTTGTTGTTTCTCTAAGAATATTTTTTGTCGTCAATATTTTTAGAGAGAGAGAGAGGAGTGATGTTGCGAGATATCGAGAACCCTTGATTAATGACATGCGCCACCTATCCTTCTTCCCCTCCTTCCGATCGGTGTTTTCCTGATAGTCCGATCCAACTCTGACCGGCGCATGAGGCTCCACGCTGTTGACAATAGAGACGCTCTTTCATGTGGACGCATGAACATCGTTTTTTGGAGATCTTAGCATTTTCTCCCGTTTCCTGCATCTACTTCCTTCTCTCAGCCCCTTCCCATTGAATCGTGGTTTAGGTTTCTCAGGTTGAGCTCGGTCAGAGGTTATTTTGACATTTTTTATGCATTTTTTTTTTAATTTTCCGTCTTGTGCTAATTGCATTGGCATTTCATGTGGTTGGTTTGGCATTCAAACTGCTACTTGGTGTGGCAACTACTTTGGTATTTGTTGTGCTAGAATACGAGCCCAGATTTGGTATTTGGTGAGTTGTTTGGTCCAGAATGTGGTTTATTGATTTGTTATTGGGTGTTTGGTCCAATTTGTATTTTGTTTGATGATTGCTATTTGGTCTATGATATCCTTGTGTTTCTTTATGGCTTATTCAAAGACTAGTGTCACCACTGAGGTGGATCTAGCTCATAATAAGATTATTGATCATAAGTTAAATTGGATAAACTATTTGGACTTGAGCAAAACCTTTCGTATATGCTGTAATATCCTAAATTTTAAGCCTAGCAGCTTGAGAATAAGCCTAAATCAAGCAAGTTACTAGGCCTGGGTTTAAAGAGTCCCAAAAATGACTGAGAAATAGAATGTTTTTTAGGGACTCTATGATTCAGCCCTTCAGGTAGAGCATAATTCTACAACCTGTATGGTGGCTCGGTGTGGGAAAAGAGTCGGATAAAGTATGCCGATGTATGGGCATTATGGCACACTTAAGCCTCATTTTGGATGGCACATAAAGGGTATATGTGGCACTATGTGGGTAGTATGTCGATGTATGGGCATTATGGCACACTTAAGCGTCATTTTGGATGGCACATGAAAGGTTATATGTGGGGCCCACAAGCTTACATTGGACATTTTCCAAGATACATCGGTATATGCTTGGTAATTCCCTGAGTCATATGCCATATGGCATCATCTAAGAGCTTACACAGACACTTGGCAAGATCTTGAGCCCATAGGGGCACATTGCGCAAAACCAAGTGACTCCGTATAAAATAGTTTTATAGAAGATTCATTAAGGACTTCTCAAAAATCATAAAGCCACTTTGCATGTTGTTAGAGAAAAACGCTCCCTTTGTGTTTAATGACGAGTGCTTATCAGCCTTCCAAACTGTGAAAAGTGACTTGACTTCTGCACCAGTCACTATAGCTCTAGATTTAAACCTTCCATTCGAAATGATGTGCGATGCCAGTGATTATGCAGTTGGAGCTGTTTTAGGCCAAAGAAAAGATAAGGTCTTTCATGCCATCTACTATGCTAGCAGGACACTCACAGATGCACAATGAATTATGCAACAATAGAGAAGGAGTTATTAGCATTTGTGTTTGCATTCGACAAATTCAAAGCCTACTTGAATAGGTCAAAGGTCATTGTTTGGATGAACCACTCAGCAATCAAATACTTGATTGAGAAGAAAGATGTTAAGCCTAACTGATCAGATAGGTGCTTCTGCTACAAGAATTTGACTTAGAGATCAAAGATAAAAAGGGGATCGAGAATCTCATTGCTGATCATCTTTATCAGTTAGAACTACATGAACAAAAGAGAGAATCACTAATCCAGGAGAATTTCCCAGATGAGTAACTTTTCATCATGCAGTTACAACCTACCCCATGGTATGCTGATTTTGTGAATTATTTGGCAAGCGGAGTAATACCTTATGAACTTTCTAAAGTGTAAAAGAAGAAGTTTTTGACTGATGAAAGGCATTACTTTTGGGAGGATCCGTTCTTATACAAACAATGCCCAAATCAAATTATCAGGCGATGTGTTCCTAAAGAAGAAATAGACATCATCTTAAATCATTGTCATTCATCCCCATATGGTGGTCATTTTGGAGCAAATAAAACAGCTACTAAAGTCCTTCAATCAGGATTTTACTGGCCTATACTCTTCAAGGACGCTCACAGAATTGTGGCAACTTGTGACAGATGTCAAAGAATAAGAAATATTTCAAGGAGACATGAAGCCCCTTTAACTAACATCTTAGAAGTTGAGCTCTTTGATGTATGGGACATTAATTTTATGGGACCTTTTCCATCCTCATTTAGCAACCAGTTCATTTTAGTAGTTGTTGACTATGTGTCCAAGTAGGTTGAAGCAGCTGCCTTTCCTACAAATGATTCTCGAGTGGTTGTGAAGTTCTTAAAGAAGAATATTTTTACAAGATTTGGAGTGCCTAGAGCTATTATCAGTGATGGAGGAAGGCATTTTTGCAAATAGCAGCTTCAGTTGGTATTAGCTAAATATGGAATAACTCATAAGGTTGCAACTCCATATCATCCACAAATTAGTGGGTAGGTGGAAATCTCAAATAGAGAACTGAAGTGGATTTTAGAGAAGACGGTGAATTCCAATCGGAAGGACTAGGCACAGAAATTAGAAGATGCACTTTGGGCTTATAGAACTGCCTTCAAGACACCAATTGGTACATCTCCATATCAATTGGTCTACGAATAAGCATGCCATCTTCCAATAGAAATGGAGCATAAAGCATATTGGGCAGTAAAAACCTTAAATTTTGACTTAAAGGCAGATGGTGAGAAAAGGCTTCTTCAACTCAATGAGCTTGAAGAATTCAGACAACAAGCTTATGAAAATAATAAGTTATACAAGGAGAAGACAAAAATGTGGCATGACAGAAGAATTTTGAGGAGAGAGTTCACACTAGAACAAAAAGTGCTTTTATACAACTCAAGGTTAAAGCTCTTTCCAGGAAAGCTGAGATCAAGGTGGTCAGGTCCTTTTACTGTGATTCAAGTATGGCCATATGAAACTGTAGAGATTCAAGATGGTGATCGAAAATTCAAATTGAATGGACAAAGGCTTAAAGAATACAATGAAGGTGCACTCAACACTTTAAAATCTGTTATCACATTTAAGGAATCAATAGGTAAGTCCTCAATCTAGTATTTTTTTTTAAAAAAAAATTAGTTTGGTCTTTGTCTAGCTAATGACTTTAAAGAAGAGCGGCTATTTGGGAGGCAACCCAAAACTTCTTTCTTACTCATTTCTTTCCTACTCTTTCAAACTTCTTTCCTACTCTCTCAAACTTCTTTCCCACTTAACAAAACACACTACACTGGGTTGAGAATTTTAGTTTTCATCAGTTTCATTTTAAGTTACCATAGAGGAATCTCTTGTAAAGCTTAAGAACATGTTCCCCACTCTTCCTAAAGATGTGCTTAGGAAGATCTATAATAGTTGACTTGAAAGGTTGAAGATATTCAAGCGCTTGGGCTTTCCTGTGGACATACGCTGGATCATTGAAGCTAAAGTACGTTTAGCAGGTGAGATTCATAAATCATTTGTTAAACCTTTGCCAGGAATGAGAAGAAGTTTTTACTCCAAAAAGAGAAGAGCTAAACGAATGAATGTCTGTCATAAATGTGCAAGGTGGAATTGTGATCAGCACTGTAGGAGTAAAGGTATGGTTTCTATAAATCGAGAAGATAAAATTAAATTTATAAAGGATGGACTGAGTAAGGAGTCACTGGATGATATTATTCAAACTCTTGAGACGCATCTGAGTGGTGATGTTCATTGTATTTTTCTTGATTTAGCAGACATATTCAATAGAGAAAAAGAGTGCTATTGTCTTGGGAAGCTGACGTTAAAAGACCTTGTTTGCTAGTTTATAAGAAAACTGGATAGGAAGCAAATCCTCGATTCATATAAAGCATTTAAGCCGTTACTGGACGTAAAACCAGAAGAAGATGTAAGCCAAAATCACAACTACTGTACATAATCATACTTTTTTCTACTCATCTTTGTTAGATCCCATGTTTTGATGATAACAAAAGAATGGTTTGAAAAGGAAATGTTTAATAATGAAGCTTGAACTAGAAATGACAGGAATAAGCTTTACTTGAGGTAAGCATGGAAGTAATGAAGAGAGGCCAAGAGATAAAGCTGAGAATCTTGATCAGAAGCAAGTTTCTTAAGGTATTACTCGAGGCGGTACTCGAGTAATGAGACAAAACTTGAAGTAATCGAAGACAATTTCCAGTAACCAGGCAACGTTACTCGAGGAGCTACTCGAGTAACAGTGTAAAAGTTTTCAGGATGCCATTGATACTCGAGGAGCTACTCGAGTAACCCTGTTTCTAAAAATGTGCAGCTCTCGGCATTTAGTACTACTGCAACATTACTCGAGGCGGTACTCGAGTAATCATGTGGAAAACTTGCAGTTGCCTTCAGGTTACCAACGATACTCGAGGCGCTACTCGAGTAACTCTGTTTCTGAAAAGATGAAGCTCTCGGCACTTTGTACCACTGCAACATTACTCGAGTAGCTACTCGAGTAACGCATAAAGGTAAGTGAAAAACTTCAAGGTGGTACCCGATTAACTTGATATCTCTTTATTTCATGTTCCTCGAGTTCTTACTCCAGTATGCATATATATATTTAAGTGGATTCCTCGAGTAAGTACCCGAGTATGCAAAATGTTTTTCAAGATAAACTTCAAGTCAGTACCCGGGTAAGTCATTGACAAAAAGCACAGTTACTCGAGGTGGTACCCGAGTAACCTATGGAACAATGAGTGCATTACTCGAGTACGTACTCGAGTAATGAGGTAAGTGCTCTCGGCATTGCAATCCTGCAACACTACCCGAGTAGAGCATCGAGTAACCAAAAGCTTATCTCACGTTTTACTCGAGTTGGTACCCGAGTAAGTCACAAAGTTGTGAGTGCATTACTCGAGTAGGTACCCGAGTAAACATGTATTTCCAAAGGTTTGAAAATTGGTTATTCCAGGCACTACCCGAGTAATCTTATGTTTATTCATTAACCTGCAATTGATCAAAGATTTTTCGAGGTTACTCGAGTAGGTACTCGAGTAACATTCAAGCAATACTCGAGGAGGTACTCGAGTAAGCTTACCCAGAAATTCTGAAATCATTCAAACGTTCATAGATTTGTTTCCTATATGATTAACCTTTCATTGTATTAGTATTGTTAGTCTATTTACAGATAAACAATGAAGAAAACATTTCAAGAGATTGAAGTCAAAAGAAACGTTCAAATGCCAACCACCGCCAACGGATATTTTTCAAAAACTTGAAAAGTCAATAGTGGCTGCGCACTCTCCAACGGACGAAAGAAAATGTTCCAACGGTCATCACCAACATATCTATATATATGGGAACATCCAAACAGAGGAAAAACAACAAGCACACACACAAACGTATTATCAAGTTTATTGCTCTGTTTTCACATTGGAATTGTATTTCTATGCTTCAGTGATCCTCATTCACTCTGTAAGAGAGATATTTCATTCAAACTCAATATTTGTTATTGAGATAACTTAAGGTTGTGGAACCTTGAGTTGGGATTGAATTGCAACTTGTAAGGGGGAGCGAGTGTCCAGGTATAGGAACTTGCTTGTACTGAGGTGCCAAGAACCCACTGAATCTTGGAAGTTATAGTGAAACTCTCAGAGAAGATCTGAGGACTGGACGTAGGTCAAAGTGGTTGTGACCGAACCAGTATAACTCCCGGTGCACACTTCGGTGATATTTCTCCTTACTCATTACTGTTTTTAATTCCTCTGCTAAAGTTTTATATTTCCGACGAAATTTTAGTATCACCCAATTCACCCCCCCTCTTGGGTGAAACGCTTGTTCTAACATTTGGTATCAGAGCGTAGGTCTTCTTGTTAAGGTATAACAACCTAAGAAGGATCCAATGGCAAGCATGGGTGAAGGAATTCTTCCCGACGGAGCATCCATCACTAGACCTCCCGGTTTCAGTGGAGAACACTTTTCATTTTGGAAAGCAAAATTCAGAGTGTTCGTGATGGCTACCGAATATGGGCTATGGGATGTAATTGAGAGTGGAAATTATCAACCTACAAAGATTGTAGATTCTCAGAAAATTCCCAAGACACCAGCGGAATATGATGAGAATGACAAGAAACTTATCACTCTTAACAGCAAGGCAATTCTGATGTTACAAAGTGCCTTAAGCCAAAGTGAATACTTCAGAATCTGCACACTTCCAACAGCAAAGGAAATGTGGGAAGCTCTGGAAATAGCTCATGAAGGGACTTCGGGAATAAAGGAGAATCGCATCAACACCTTGGTCACTGAATTCGATCTACTTCGAATGAAATCAGGTGAATCAATTTCTGAATTTGAACTTAGATATACTCATCTTGTTAATCAACTTGCAGCACTTGGGAAATCTTATGATCAACATACCCAAGTACGAAAGATTTTGAATATTCTTTCTAAAGAGTGGGAGGCCAAAGTCACTGCGATAGAAGAAGCAAAAGGAGAATCAATGAGATCAGTTGCTTCTCTATTTGGAAGTCTTTCTGAATATGAAAGCAAACTAAAGTTCAAACGGGAACTAGATGATATCGGTGACAAGAAAAAGAAAGGTCTAGCACTAAAAGCAAAAGAAGAAAATCAAGATGAGAATGAAGAGTTCGACGATGACGAAATGGGTCTAATCATAAAACGATTCAGAAAGTTCTATAAGAAAGGACAAGGATTCAAACACTTTCAAAAAGGTGGAACTAGCAACAAAGATCACATCATTTGCTACGAATGTGGAAAACCAGGACATATCAAATCAGAATGTCCAGAACTGAATCAAAAGAGCAAAGAAAAGAGAAAAGGCAAATTCTTCAACAAAAAGAAAGCCTTCGTATCCGCTATATGGGGTGATAGCTCTTCTGACGAAGAAAGTGATGAGGAAGAAGTAGCTAACACATGCCTCGTTGCTCAAGAAGAAACAGAAAGAGAGGTAAATGACTCTGAACCTACCTATGATGAATTACTTTCCGAATATAATGCTTTGCATTCTGAATTCATCAAAGTAGTTAAAGAATTGATTGTTTACAAAAAGAAAAACAAAGCTCTTGAAACTGAACTTAAAGAAAAGATTTGTGAAAATTGTTATCTCTGAAAAAGAAAAACATTGATCTTACAAAAACTCTTGAAAAATTTACACAAGGTAGTGAGATGCTAAATGTTATTTTAAAAGCTCAACGATTTGTAAATGATCGATCTGGAATTGGATACGATCCAAAATCAGATAAAAGGAAAGGTAGAAAGAAAGCAGGGGGTAAGTCATATTTGAATTATTTCCAGCATTCTGTGCATACATCAAATCCTTTTGCATTTTGTAATTACTGTAATAGAAAAGGCCATTATACTTCTTCATGCATTCATAAGAAGAAAGGAACGATAGGAACCTACAAATGGGTACCTAAAGGTTCATATATCCAGAAAATTATTTGTACTAATCCAAAAGGACCCAAAAAGATGTGGGTACCTAAGACTTAGTCATTCGATTGCAGGAATGTCTCAAAGCATCCAAAAATAACAAGTGGTATATTGATAGTGGATGCTCTAGACATATGACCGGTGATTTCGAAAGTTTTACCAAATTGCAACCTAAAGAAGGTGGAGAGGTAAAATTTGGAGGAAATCAAACCGGAAGAATAGCAGGAATTGGTGAAATCAAAAATGACAAAGGAATACAAGTCAAAGATGTATATTATGTTGAAGGCTTGTGTCATAATTTGCTGAGCGTAAGTCAAAGTGCAGATAAAGACAACTGGGTAATATTTGACTCAGAAGAATGCTTAATTATCAACAAGAATGACTTACAACTTGATAAGAAGAATATCAAGGCTAAGCTCAGAGCAAAAAGGGAAGGTAACTGCTATACTCTAGATATTAGTAGAAATGAATCTGAAAATTGTTTCCTGAGTAATACTGATGAAAGTTGGTTATGGCATAAGAGATTGGCTCATGTTAATATGCATCAATTAGGCAAACTACTCAAAAAGGATTTAGTTCTTGGATTGCCCAAAGTGACTTTCAAAAATGATTTGATTTGTGATGCATGTCAAAAGGGTAAACAAACTAAATCATCTTTTAAATTAAAAAATGAGATTTCAACAAATAGACCACTACAACTATTGCATATGGATTTAGTTGGTCCAGCAAGAGTAAAGAGTCTTGGTGGCAACTTATATTCATTGGTCATTGTTGATGATTTCTCTAGATTTACATGGGTTATCTTTTTATCATCAAAAGATGAAACGTTTGAAGAATTTATTGTCTTTGCTAAGAAAGTGCAAAATGAGAAAGGTATGTCCATTGCAGGTATTAGGACCGACCATGGCGGAGAATTTGAAAATCAAGCATTTGAAGAGTATTGTGACACTAATGGGATTGATCACAATTTCTCTGCTCCAAGGACGCCTCAACAAAATGGAGTTGTAGAACGCAAGAATAGAGTGCTTACAGAAATGGCTAGAGCAATGTTGAACGAAAAGAACGTGTCTCAAGTATTTTGGGCTGATGCCATGTGTACAGCATGCTACATTTCAAATAGAGCCTATATCAGAACAAAACTTGGTAAGACACCATACGAGCTGTACAAAGGAAGAAAGCCAAACATTGCTCATCTACACATCTTCGGCTGTAAGTGTTTCATTCATAATAATGGTAAAGATAACTTAGGAAAATTTGATTCTAAAACTGATGAAGGAATTTTCCTAGGATACTCTAACCGAAGTAAAGCATATAGAGTTTTCAATAAACGAACATGTGTTGTTGAAGAATCAATTCATATTGTATTTGATGAATTTGAATCCTCTGACAAAACCATTGATGAAGAACAGGAAATTGTTTTAAATCAAGAAAAATCTATTTCTAAGTCTCTTATTCCAGAGGTTGATGAAACTAAGGAAGAAGAGCAATCCCTAGGTCAACCTAGAGCTTGGAGATACAATAAAAGTCATCCCCTAGATCAAGTCATAGGAGATGTGAATGAAGGGATCAAAACTAGAAATAGAATTTTCAATGAAGTAAGTTTTTCTGCATTCATTTCTGAGATTGAACCTTCTAACATTGATGAAGCCTTATCAGACAATGATTGGGTTATAGCAATGCAAGAAGAACTAAATCAATTTGAGAGAAATCAAGTTTGGGATTTGGTGCCCCGACCCAAAGATCATCCGATCATTGGTACTAAATGGGTATTCAAGAACAAACTTGATGAATCTGCAATTATTGTCAGAAACAAGGCAAGATTGGTGGCCAAAGGCTATAATCAGGAAGAAGGAATTGATTATGAGGAAACGTATGCTCCAGTGGCTAGATTGGAAGCTATACGTGTACTCTTAGCCTTTGTATGCATCAAGGGATTCAAACTCTATCAAATGGATGTAAAGAGTGCTTTTCTAAATGGTTACATCATGGAAGAAGTGTATGTAGAACAACCTCCAGGCTTTGAGGATGTTACTAAACCTGACCATGTTTTCAAACTCAAAAAGGCTTTATACGGTTTAAAACAAGCTCCTAGAGCATGGTATGAAAGGCTCAGTAAGTTTCTCATCGATCAAGGTTTTGTACGAGGAAAAGTTGATACAACACTCTTTATAAAACGAAAACACAATGATATTTTAATTGTTCAAATATATGTTGATGACATTGTTTTCGGTGCTACTAATGAATCTCTATGTAAGGAATTTTCTGAGATAATGCAGGGAGAATTTGAGATGTCAATGATGGGAGAATTGAATTTCTTTCTTGGTTTACAAATCAAACAAAGAAATAATGGAATCTTCATATCTCAAACAAAGTATTTAAAAGAGCTATTGAAGAAGTATGGAATGGATGAAGCAAATGGGACAGATACGCCTATGAGTTCAACTACATTGCTTGATGCTGATGTCAAAGGTAAAGACTACAACATAACAAAGTATAGAGGAATGATTGGATCATTACTCTACCTCACGGCAAGTAGACCAGACATCCAATTTAGTGTTGGCATATGTGCAAGATATCAATCAGCACCAAAAGAATCACATGCTGAAACAGTCAAACGAATCTTTAGATACCTTGCTGACACACCCGAACTGGGTCTGTGGTATCCCAAAGGAAGAAGTGAATATCTTGTTGCATATTCAGATTCGGATCATGGAGGATACAAAACAGACAGAAAGAGCACCAGTGGACAAGGACAATTTCTTGGGGGATCTCTTGTATCGTGGTTCAGCAAGAAACAAAATACAGTGTCTCTTTCGTCAACGGAAGCCGAATATGTTGCAGTCTCAAGTTGTTGTGCACAAGTGATATGGTTAAAACAACAACTACAAGATCTTGGTATTTATCTCAAGGAAATACCAATCTATTGTGACAATACAAGTACGATAAGCTTGGCAAAGAATCCAGTTCAACACTCTAGAACCAAGCATATCGATGTCAGGCATCACTTCATCAGAGACCATGTACAGAAGAAAGATGTGAAAGTAATATTCATTCCTACTCATCTTCAACTAGCAGATATCTTCACAAAACCCCTTGCAAAAGATCAATTTCTATACATTAGAAGAGAATTGGGAATGGTAAATCCCAATGAGTTATAAGTAATTTCAGCATTTCATAATATTAGATGAAGTCACTTGTTAAAGTTTTGATGATTACTAACTTAAGCATCGGAGTATATAGAAATTTGTTTTGCAGGAAGGTTGAAACTCTGTTTTGTGAAATAAAAACAGAGGTGATCAGAGGACATATTTACTGGAGTACCAACTTGAAGTTTTGGCTATCTGAGAAACATTACCCGAGGAGTAACTTGAAGTAAAGGAGCATGTTACTCGAGTATGTACTCGAGTAATGGACACCAAAACTGGAAGTAACGGATCAAGTTACTTGATTTTCAAACATAACGGCTCAGGTTTCGAAGAAATGAAGAGTCAGAGGTTAAAAAGATGGTTACCCGAGGCGTGCCTCGAGTAAACTTGAATGTTACTCGAGTAAGGCCTCGAGTAAAGTCGGAGTCCAGATTTTCAAATTGATGAAAAATGACTCAAATCTGTTCGGAATGGGTTATAAATGATCGAGGGAACATCCATGGATAATTACTATATTATTCATGCCAGGTACGCAATTTAAATGAATTATTTTTGAATTTTTCTGTATGATCACTCGAGGAAGGCCTCGAGTAACTTTGAATGTTACTCGAGTACGGCCTCGAGTAAAGTCGGGAGTTAGGTCTTTATCTTGCGCGAACTCGGTCATTTTCACAAAATCACCTCGAGTAAATCACTATACACTCTTTCAAAAACTTTTCCCAATTGTTTCCTTGCCTCATTTCCGTCAAAACCCAACTGATTTCAAGTCCAAAAACTTCCTATTTTGTTCAAAATCCTTCTGCCCTAAACTCGCGTCAGTTACTCTGTTTTTCTGTGATTCTTGATTTTCTGTGTTTCAAGATGGTTAGAACCAAAAATCTCAACTTCACTGATTCCTCTGATTCACAACAAAACCCCGATCCCCTTCCTCCTCCTCCAACGAAGAGAAGGAAGTTAGTTCCAAGATCAAAAGCCAAAATCTCTCTTAAACCTCAATCACCACCGAAAGCAAAAGGGATTGTAATCAATGAGCCTATTGTCACTAGGGCTCAATCCAAGAAGAGTACCTCAACCGGAAGAGGGAAGAGTACCAAAGCTCCCTCACCTCCTCACTCTGATTCCTCTACACCCTCTTTCACTCCTAAGCCACTCAAGAAGCCAAAATATGACAAAAATGTGGCTAAGGCAATGGCTGGGATCATTGACCAAATGGAGAAGGGTCAATCTTCCAAGAAGTCCAAGATTCCAGAAGCAGAAATCACTTCCCCTCCAAAGGGATTTAATGTGGGCAAACTGGAGGAGTCTCCCAAGTACTTAACTCAATTCTCCAGAAGGAAAGTGTGCAAGACATACTATGTGGATCTCAAGCTACTTCAAGAGGTAGTGAAGCATGATCTTAGTCCTTATCTAGATCCTTTTATGCCTTGGTTGTCAATTAGATTACCTTTTTGCACAAAGATAGTCACTCATTTCTATTGCAACCTAGAGATAATAGATGAACCTAACCGAACTTCAGTAGAGGAAGAGATGACCACAACTGTGAGAGGTCAAGAAATTTTGATTTCACCTTCCAAAATCAACTTGTGGTTAGGAATAGAGAACCCCCTGATGATATATATTCTGAACTTGAACCAAATCAGATTTTCACTATCCTAAAGCCCGGTGAGTTAGTTGGCCCCCTAAACTTTAAACCGAGTGATATGTGTGATCACCATAGGGTCCTTTGGTACATATACTCTAGGTCCCTAGTAAACAAAGCCAACAACTACACCCACTTCTCGGATAGGGACTTTAGGTGGTTTGCTTCACTGCTTCTGAAGGAGCAAAAAGATCTGGGTGAATACATCTTCTCGGAGATGAAGAGGTACAAGGTAGAAGGGAAGGCTACTACTCCAATGCCATATCCCCAAATTGTGTCTCTTATCTTAAAAGAGAACAAAATATGGTACTTGGATAGTAAGGAGCCAATTGAGAGGATGGTCCCAGTAGGGAGGAACCAGATTGGTAAATTAAACATCGACATCCCTCTTAAAGGCCCACTGGAGTCTGGGTCCAAGAAGAAGCGAAAGACTACTGAGGCAGAGACCAGTAGAATGGATGACACTCAGTCATCGGCTCCAGCTGCTACCACTTCTTCACCATCCTTCCTAAATGCTACTCTCCAGCACTTTATGGAGAATATGCTCAGAGGATTCCATGTGGATATCTCCAATACAAACGCCGAGTTGATCACCAACACTAATTTCAAGATGGGAGAGTTGGTTGAAAGAATCGACAAGAGGCATGAGGAATTGGTTGAGAGAATGGACAGAAGACATGAGGAGTTGCTAGCAGAGCAACGTGCCCAGGGAGAGACTCTGAGATTGATATTGGCACGCTTGGACTCTTTGGGTCCCGGACCTTCAGCCGGTCCCTCCTCTTCTGCACCACCACCTCCTTCTGTAGATCCTCCTTCTGACACTCCTATCCCTGAGGATGAACCATCTACCCCTCTGGGTTCTGATACACTTGAGCCGCAAGGCAAAGAAATTCTATTCACAGTGGATGATCCTGAAACCCATGAGACCACTCACATTACCATTGATGATTCACCTCCCAAACCTCAACCAGAAACTGATCCTAAACCAACTCCATCACCTGCTCCCACAGAGGAAATCTCTTCTTCCACATCCTCCTCTGAACATCTTACTCCCATGGCTGAGACCACCCCAGAGAACCAGACCACTCCAGAAGCTGAAACTACTATGGTTGTCTTCCAACCTTCTCCTCTCCAGCCTAGAGATGACCTTGTTATCCCACCTCTCAATCTTCCTGAACCTGTGTCATCTAGTTCTTTTGATAGTTCAGATGGTGGTGGGTTGGTCTTCCCAGTAAAACCCATTTCCGTGGTCAAACCTCCTAGCCCTCCACCTCATTGATGACGCCAAAAAGGGGGAGAAGAGCTTGAAGTGATTTTGTGAACGTGTCCTAGTTCATTTTGGGATATTTGGGTGTACATGGGACTTTAGGGAGCATTTTGTTTTCATTTTATTTTATCTTGTAATTTGAAAGTTTCTAAGATTAATGCAAGTGTGTTATGATTTTAAGTTCATTTTTAGCTTTGAATTATAATACATGTTTTGGACTAATGAAGTTATTATGTATGCAAGGTATATGGTATGAATTCAAACTTAATATGACATATTTATAATTGAAAATTCAATTTGAAAAACCATGTTCAAAATCACCAAGTTTTGTCATCATCAAAAAGGGGAAGAATGTTAGATCCCATGTTTTGATGATAACAAAAGAATGGTTTGAAAAGGAAATGTTTAATAATCAAGCTTGAACTAGAAATGACAGGAATAAGCTTTACTTGAGGTAAGCATGGAAGTAATGAAGAGAGGCCAAGAGATAAAGCTGAGAATCTTGATCAGAAGCAAGTTTCTTAAGGTATTACTCGAGGCGGTACTCGAGTAATGAGACAAAACTTGAAGTAATCGAAGACAATTTCCAGTAACCAGGCAACGTTACTCGAGGAGCTACTCGAGTAACAGTGTAAAAGTTTTCAGGATGCCATTGATACTCGAGGAGCTACTCGAGTAACCCTGTTTCTAAAAATGTGCAGCTCTCGGCATTTAGTACTACTGCAACATTACTCGAGGCGGTACTCGAGTAATCATGTGGAAAACTTGCAGTTGCCTTCAGGTTACCAACGATACTCGAGGCGCTACTCGAGTAACTCTGTTTCTGAAAAGATGAAGCTCTCGGCACTTTGTACCACTGCAACATTACTCGAGTAGCTACTCGAGTAACGCATAAAGGTAAGTGAAAAACTTCAAGGTGGTACCCGATTAACTTGATATCTCTTTATTTCATGTTCCTCGAGTTCTTACTCCAGTATGCATATATATATTTAAGTGGATTCCTCGAGTAAGTACCCGAGTATGCAAAATGTTTTTCAAGATAAACTTCAAGTCAGTACCCGGGTAAGTCATTGACAAAAAGCACAGTTACTCGAGGTGGTACCCGAGTAACCTATGGAACAATGAGTGCATTACTCGAGTACGTACTCGAGTAATGAGGTAAGTGCTCTAGGCATTGCAATCCTGCAACACTACCCGAGTAGAGCATCGAGTAACCAAAAGCTTATCTCACGTTTTACTCGAGTTGGTACCCGAGTAAGTCACAAAGTTGTGAGTGCATTACTCGAGTAGGTACCCGAGTAAACATGTATTTCCAAAGGTTTGAAAATTGGTTATTCCAGGCACTACCCGAGTAATCTTATGTTTATTCATTAACCTGCAATTGATCAAAGATTTTTCGAGGTTACTCGAGTAGGTACTCGAGTAACATTCAAGCAATACTCGAGGAGGTACTCGAGTAAGCTTACCCAGAAATTCTGAAATCATTCAAACGTTCATAGATTTGTTTCCTATATGATTAACCTTTCATTGTATTAGTATTGTTAGTCTATTTACAGATAAACAATGAAGAAAACATTTCAAGAGATTGAAGTCAAAAGAAACGTTCAAATGCCAACCACCGCCAACGGATATTTTTCAAAAACTTGAAAAGTCAATAGTGGCTGCGCACTCTCCAACGGACGAAAGAAAATGTTCCAACGGTCATCACCAACATATCTATATATATGGGAACATCCAAACAGAGGAAAAACAACAAGCACACACACAAACGTATTATCAAGTTTATTGCTCTGTTTTCACATTGGAATTGTATTTCTATGCTTCAGTGATCCTCATTCACTCTGTAAGAGAGATATTTCATTCAAACTCAATATTTGTTATTGAGATAACTTAAGGTTGTGGAACCTTGAGTTGGGATTGAATTGCAACTTGTAAGGGGGAGCGAGTGTCCAGGTATAGGAACTTGCTTGTACTGAGGTGCCAAGAACCCACTGAATCTTGGAAGTTATAGTGAAACTCTCAGAGAAGATCTGAGGACTGGACGTAGGTCAAAGTGGTTGTGACCGAACCAGTATAACTCCCGGTGCACACTTCGGTGATATTTCTCCTTACTCATTACTGTTTTTAATTCCTCTGCTAAAGTTTTATATTTCCGACGAAATTTTAGTATCACCCAATTCACCCCCCCTCTTGGGTGAAACGCTTGTTCTAACAATCTTATCTTTTCTGTAGCTTTTTTCAAATCTATCTTATCTTTTTAGCAGCTTTTATCTAATATGTCTTATCTTCTTGGTCACTTTTGACTTTCTTTCTTTCTTTTTTCTCTTCAGGCAAATTACGCTGGCCATTCGTATTAGAAGTTTTTCAAATTTTTTTGTAAAATATGTGATTTGTATGATTTTGTTGTTGCTGCTTTAGTGTTATATATATATATGTACTCTTTCATTTGTAAATATGCATACTTTCACTTGTAAATATGCAGTCTTCTACTTGTAAGCACAAATGGTTCAAGAGAAAAGAAAAGAAAAAGTGTATCATAGAAAGATATAGATTTACATCTATCTGCATCTTTGGTGAAACTGGTATAGGTAAGGATGGAGAGTTTATGATAGCAGCAAACGAGCTTGGAAGTGCATTAGCTGCTAGAAAGATCAATTTTGTATACGGGCGAGGCATCCAGGGCCTAAGGGAAATTGTGGTCATTTCTGCTTCCATGAAAGGACGCAAGAGTTTGAGTGTAAGGGTGAAGGAGTTGGAAGACCACATCTTTTCCTTCAGACAAGAGTTGCAAGTTTCAAGCTTGCCTAAATGTATGGGACAAATGTTCTACCATGCCCAAGCTTTTATTGCTCTACCCGATGGTTTAGTGTAATATCCCAATTTTTGATTAAGGGATAATCATGATTATTGTGGATAATTATAAATTTAATTGGAATTATTATGTGTTTTATGGCAATATTAATTAATATGTCATAATTATGGAAAAATCGGAAGAATGGAGTTATTGGGCAATTAGTTGGTGATTAAGGGGAAAATTAATTACTAACTAGGAGAGGAATGAGATGTGTAATTAGAATGGCTAATGGAGGGATTAAAGTGATTAATTGGATGATTACTTTATGAGAACAAACCAAATTCAGACATGTGGCAAGTTGGCTTGTGTGTGTGAAAGAGAGAAAAGTCAAAGGTTTTTTTTAGCATTTCTCTCTCCTCTCTTCCCCTCTTTTGTGCTGAAAAATCTGAAATGGGAAGGGAGTGTGATTATTTCCCTTCTTCATCACTCTTCCCTCTCATCTCTCTCATTCTTGCTCTCTCTCTCTCGTCAGCCATGGAAAGTGGAAAGGAAGGAAGAAAAGTCTAAAAAGGTAAGGGAAAATGATCTCAAATGCTCAAACTCCCTTCATTAAAGTTGATCCTTGAGTTAAGAGCTACATTTCTATGGTTATAGTTTGCCATTTGGTGTTGGTTTGAGACTTCAAGAAATTGTGGAGGTTGGAGAATCAAGAAGCTACTTTGAGAAAGTGGTTAAGGTGAGTTTAAGAAACCTTTCTATATAAGTTTTGTGCCAAATGATTTAGCTTGGAAATTCTGGAAATTTGGCTTGAAATTTTGAAAATTAGGGTCTTGTGGTGTTTGAATTGTTGTTGTTATGGAATTAGTGCCTTGTTAAGTGTTTTGAATGAATGGTATTGAATTGAAGCTTAAAGGTGAAGTTTGGGAACTTTATGTTGGTTTTGTGCATTGGGCAAAAAATTTTGGTCATTTTGAAGTCACCATTATGTTCCTTGAGTGATTTTGTGTGGGAGAAGTGTTGAATATGAATTTTGAACCATTGGGAACATAGTGTTAAAAGTGGCAAGTTTTGGTTAGTAAGAAACTCTGTTTTGGCAGTGATCTTGCATGGACGTTTTAAAATAGCAAATGGTGTTGGAAAATTATGAAACTTTCCAGCCTTAAATTTCAAATCTCAAGCTTCAAAATGGACATATGTTTTGTGTCATTTCAAGTTTTGGGCTAGGAGTTATGACTGTCCAAAGTTTGATGTTAAATCTGGGTGCAATTGTGGAATAGTGTGGACTTTTCTTGAAATCTGTATTTTTGTGGTGATTTCCAGTGATGAGCCATATTTTTCCTTGAAATAGGACTTAAATATCTTTCATTTGGCTTTGGGATCACCTCATTTCGATTTTTCTAGAATTAGTTATGAATTTTCGAAGTTACCTTGGCTGCAGCAGAAAATCTTGGCTGCAGCGCAAAAGCTTCTGTGAACGTTCTGGCCGCAGCCAGAAGATTCTTGGCTGCGCCAGAAACTTTCTGTGCTGCTTCTGGCCGCAGCCAGAAAATTCTTGGCTATAGCCAGAAACTTTTTGTGCTGTTTCTGGCCGTAGCCAGAGGTTTTTTGGCTGCAGCCAGCCCCTGTTTTCAGCACCTTGTGATTTTGAAAAGTGGTTTCTAACCCGATGTTTCCCAACCCTTTAGGGCTTTTATTAGAGCCAATTTTAACTACTTAAAGGACATAAATGATAACCAAATCTAAGTATTTCGAAGTCAATTGAGTGTTGGAATAGAGAATAACTCTTCGTCCCTAATCATAATTATAGGATACGATATTTGCCCTCCTCGGGAGAGACCTGCGACAAAGCACGCACGGAACGAACCAGATAGTGACTCTTCTCTCATATTATGTATGATGTTTTGGCATGCATAACTTATCGTTGAATTTGTGAAATGTGGTCCATTACGGCGTGAGCAGGTCAGCGTGAGCCGTGTAGGGATTGATGGTGGTCATCTCTAGGTCGGCCGTTGAACTGCCGTCGTAATCGACATGGATATTGTGAATCCGACCCGTGGGGCGGAGTTTGTGAGTTCAGCCGTGGGCTATGTGTATCTTGCCTGTATGGCTTGTATATGAAATGCATTATATAAATCCCAGTTGTGGTGAAATGTATTGTGTGGATTGTTGTGATGCAATGCAATGTGAGCAATTCAGTGTGAGCAATCATAAGGGATGACATGTGTCATACTAACCATTGCCGTTGTACCTGCCGTTGTAGTTGCTTGTTGTGGTTAATGATTTGCTTACATGCATTATTATCGTACATTATATGATTGATTTGTTACTACGAGGATTCTTTAGAATCTCACTCTCCCAAAATTAAACATTTTAGACAGGGCTGAAGGATCGAAAGGCAAGCGGGTGACGAAGAGTAGTTAGAACTCCAGTTTAGGAGTATATTTTGGGTTAATGGTTATCATTGTATACCTTTTGGATATTTTTTGTAGAAACGATTGTATATAGTAGATTTTTGTGTAATCCCCAAGAAAAAGGGTATGAATTGTAGGCTTTGTGCCTTGTGTAAATCCCTTTTTATTAATAAATGGAACCCGAGTGTGTCGGAAATTTATGCTGTACTCTGATATGTATGAATGAAACCAACCGGTAGAGGCCATTTTGTATTGAAATGTGAACGTGAGACCATTATCTAACATGTTTTGTAAAGATTTTTGTGAACCCTGATTTGGGAAGATTGACTTTGTTTAAGTTCCAAAATCTATTACGGTCTCTAATTCCACATTAATTACGTTTTTACGAATTAATCTCGGCCTTAATCGTGAAGGGGGTTACATTTAGAGACGTTGGATGGGATTTCTAGCGTTGCATATTGGGCTAAGTTGAACTATCACAAAAAGCTATTAGGATTGTTAAGTGTTAATGGTTTTAATGATGATTTGTTATGTTTTTTTGATCATGCTGTGGAAATAGGATTCATACACCAAGCGACTCGCCACTCTATAATTGATGCACCAACTGCTGATCAGCTACTCGATCAACTGCAAACCTATAAACCTAAACTAGATCTACTCGTCAAGCAAATAGGTGGGTAATCTTTAGATAGCAGTCAGAAGTAGAACCCATATACCACTCTTCGGTTGTAACTTTCCTTAATCTCTTGGTTTTACTTTATTGTGTGTTTATGTTTAAAAAAAACACTTCTTCTGAGCTCTAGAAGACATTGGGGACAATGTCAGATTTAGGTTAGGGAAGGAGAATTTTTTTTAGTTAGTTAGTAAAACCATTAGATGTATGGGGTGTAAAAAAATGGCAGAGTAAGGAGTTATTCTTAACTCCTGAGATGCATTTTAATTAGTTGCATGTTTTTGTTCCTTCTTAAAAAAATGAGTAAAAGTGAAAAAAAAATCATCCTATTTAAGTGCTTTGTAATGATCTTAAGAAGTATATAAGTTTTGAGTATAGATCGATTAAATTTAGAGATTTTATAGTATGAATGAACAATTGATTGTTACAATTGGTGATGAATTTTTAGATTGAATGAGCTGAGTTTGAAAGCCCCTAATTGTGAGCTTTTAAGCCTATAATGATTATTTCTCTTGTGTGTGATATTCACCTCTTAAGTTGTCACTCTAGAACTTGCTTTAAATCTGGTTGAAATTATATCTCACATGCACATTAAAAAATAATAAAGGCATTTATTTTGTTTAGCCAGAGCTAAATAGCCAACCTTATAATTATACCGTTGATAAGCCCCTTTGAGCCTAATTGATTGTTTCTTTGTTCTCAACCCATTAAAATATGTTTTAATGATATATCAAGTGATTTTACCTAATTCGGAAGATTAGCAGAGCATTTGAAATTTTTTTAAAATGGGCTTTTGACAAGTGTGGGGTGTATATATCATCAACTTTAGAGTTGCAAAAAAAAAAAAAGATGAAAAAAAAAATTTTGAGTATTTGAATTGTGGGTTGTTATGATGAAATAGATTTATTCAGAAGCCGGCCCATTTTTTCATTTGTTCTATTAACTTTTTAAATTCAGCCCTTCATATCACGTTTTACATTCCTTTTACCTTAACCCCATTATAACCCTTAATAAGTCCTTTTGATTTAAATTATGCATGTGAATTAGGTAGTTGAGATTGAGATTTTTAGTAAGCTTATGGTAGTTCAATTTTTTTGGTTGAATTCGAGCAAAACACTGACCTTTAAATACTTGAGAGATTAGGATAATGAGTCATAATTACTAACTCAGTTTATTCATTTTCAAATAAATTTACCTGTTTATGTTTTCGTTGATTCATGAATACTATGATCTCTTTATTTTTCAATTGTGTTCTTGCTTATGACTTGATACTTCTGATTTTGTTGGAAGTACTTAATGGTCACCCCTTGTCCGAGGACGCCCAAGAGCTAAGTGTGGGGGAATTTGATAAGTAAAATCTTTGCATGTTAATTTTCCCTTATATGATGATTTTGTGGATGATATTTGAGCTCAATTTAATAAATTTGGGTGTAATAAATAAATAAATAATGATTTTGGCATAAAATAGAATTTCTTGAAAAATACTACAGTAGACCCTCTTTCGGTTTTCGAGAAATATCTGAAGCTCTAGATGTTGGATTGAGACGTTCTTTATATGGATAAAAAGCTAATAAAGAACTTTACAACTTTTATGTTTAGACCAAAATCCAGTTCTATCTCGATGGGTTTCAAATTTTGCTTGGAGGTTGAGAGCGAGAATCATTTACCATTTGACCAACCATTTCATCTTCCTTTTCACCTTTTGCTTCATCTACCACATTCTATTTACTACTTCACCTCCTACATTTCATCTACCACTTCATCTACGATACTCAATTTTTCCCTATATATAGCCACCCTCTCCTTCATATTTTACACACCAATTCATATCCATTACTCTTCTCTCTTCTTTACTTACAACCATTTCATATCCATTACTTTCCTCTCCTCTCCTCTCCTCATACACCATCTTAGAGTTAACTTTATGCATTACTTTTTTCATTCCTCCATCTTGAAAGGCTTAGGATTGTATTACTTTTTGCATGCCACCTATATGGAAGGTTTTACCTCCTAAAGGAACGACTAGGTTTTTCAATTTTTTATACATCTTTTGGTTGTATATTTATGTTTGAGAATTTAATATTCAATTTTTATGCAATATTTATGAGGATTTCATTCTAGTTTTATATAATGCCAATTTAGTTTGGCTTTTTTTTTTAATTTTATAATGAGCTAACTTTTCATTTTTCTAGGGTGATGACATAGCTTACTAATGACGGATTGAATCTTAACTTATTAAATCTAGTTCGAATTTATTCTTCATGATTGAGTTTTAATTATTATTCTTAATGCTTTTGATTGACTGGCCATCTTTTAAATGATTTCAATATGCATGTTGAGACCGGAAGGAGATATATGTGTATAGATCCTATAATTAAAATCATGACTTGCATATGAAATAGGAATATATTCATATGAGTTGTGTAGTCTTACTGAGTTACATATATTTTAATGCATAATTAATTGCTTAAATTCATATAGGAATATATTAGATTAGCAATTA
This sequence comes from Inga laurina, assembly GCA_963855925.1. Taxonomy (NCBI): domain Eukaryota; kingdom Viridiplantae; phylum Streptophyta; class Magnoliopsida; order Fabales; family Fabaceae; genus Inga; species Inga laurina. Next base: position 17,910,132 of record OY979710.1, read on the forward strand.
ATTATAGAATTGCTTGACCTTGGAAGAGGCTTGTAATTGAATTAGGAAAACTCGACTGTCAATCATGTGGAATAAATTGGGCTAGAATATATAGGTAATTCAATCTGAAATTTGTTAAGTGAAATCTAACCCCTAGGGCTTTTTCCCATAGTTGTTTCATATCATTTGCATTCATATTTAATCATCTGTTATTTCATACTCTCAATCATCAACTAATTGACCGATTGAATAGATTTAAAATTACCAATTTTGGTACTTAGTGATCAATCCTCGTGGGAACGATACTCTACTTACTTCTATATTACTTGATTACGACAGTGTACAGTTGCACTATTGAATAAACCATTTACACTAGTAACACTTCACTTTCTCTTTCCTTTCTTCACCTTAGCCGACCTTCTTTGTATGTGTGAGAGAGAGTTTTATGTGTTTAGATCATCTAAGTTTAGCCACCTAATATGCTTGACCGAATATCACCAAAGAACAAGAGCAAAATCCACATGTCACCTTCTTATGACTCCTTATAAAGTTGTGAGTTAAAAGAGTCTACCATGTTTAAGTTTAATTTGAATGAATTTTCTTTCTTTATTTCCTCCCATTTTCTCTTTCTTCATGCCTATGCTTGGCCGACTTTTACTCCTAAAAAATATGAGGATGCATGATAATTAATTGTTCACTTCCTCTCTTGTGGTATGCCCTTTTTGGCCGAAATCTTTGACTCTAAGAGAGTGATTATATTGATCAAAAGCTCTCTTTCTCTTGCCTCTTTGTCTTGGATGAAATGCTTAAGGAATAGAGAGAAGAGATGTTGACCAAAATGCTCCCTTCTTGCTTCCTTCATGTCAAGCCATAATTATTGACTTTTCAACCTTTATTTTACTGGGCTAGAATTGTCTTCTCTTGGATCTCTTTATTCATACGAAAATAGCTTCTTGGAAGATGATAATGATCTCTCAAAAATATCCTCTTACACCTCCTTAATTAATATTATTTCAATTGCCAATTTAACACATGTTTACTTTGAGTTTTCCTTCTCTTTTTTATTTGGCCAATATTGCTTCATCTTTTGATATATTTGGACCAAGTATTTATTTCCCCTTTTTCTTCCCTTTTTGGATGACATGTTAGCTCTTGGGAGAGCTAATGAGTCTCTTGAAATATCATCATCCATTTCCTTGAACAATATAATTTAATTGCCAAAAATCACATGATTATTTGACTTTTATGTCTTCTTTTCCAGGGGTACTTTTGTCATTAATCCCACCATTTATTTTGTACATTTAGCCCTTGAGTGCATTTTGGGATATTACATGAAGCGTCACCTAGCTCAATAGTCATGGGAATTCACCAGTCTCTGGTCCGGTATGTTCTTGACTTACCCAGACACTGAACACGGAAGCCAGATGAAATCATCAAACTCTTCCTCCCCAGACTAACTAGGACGACCAAGAGGAAAGAGGGAAGAGAGAGAATATATTTTGACATGTGTCCCTTTCCCTGACATTCCTCAGGCAAGTCGGGTGAAGTTCCTGGTGGTTAGATTGAAAAAGTCAGAGAAAAGGAGCACTGGGCACCTTGGGATATTTTAGCACTTATGACACATGTTGTAATGCCAATCCAACCTTTCTCCAAGCCTTAATAATTTCATGTAGCCATGGAAAAAGGAAGAAAAATGGAGAAAATTATGAGAAAATGAAATAAGAGAGAAGGTGGAGAAAAACTTAGTGTTCTTGAGCTTCAGAACCAATTTCACCTCTGGAATCGCGTTTCTAGCTCCTAGAGTCTTCTCCAATGTTGTTCCTCTCATGGAGAGCATCATTTCTATGGTTTTAAATTTTTGATCAGAGGTGTTTAGTGTCATCTACAAGGTGGAGGTACTACCAGAATCAAGAACCAGTTATGGAATCGAGTAGAGGTACATATAATCTTTGAATTGAGCCAAATGTCCTGAGATTTTGGTAAGTTTTCTTGAAGTTCTTTGGGCTACCTAGTTTCAGCCAGAATAGGACATAGAAAGGGAGTGTGGTTTTGCTAGTTTTGATGCTTCCAATGAGTTTAGAATGAAAAACTATGTGGGATAGATGTGAGAAATCGGTTCTAGAAGCATCAGAATAGAAAATTGAATTTTAGCCTAAGAACCTTTAGTTTTGGCCAGATGAAGAATCATAGAGAAGGAATGTGGTTTTGGTGTTTTTGAAGTTAGAAATGGATTCTACACATGAATTTGTGTTGAAATAGGTTGTGAACATGATTTTAGATGGGTTGGATTGAAAACAAAAAATTTAAGTTAAAGGAGTAGTGGTGCTAGATTGCATTTTCTAGGAGACAGATTGTTGTGACAGGTTTTTAAATGGCCAAATCTTATCTAATGGTCATGAAATTTTTTAGAATGATAGTAGGCATACTAAGCTTTAATTTGATATGTAATATGTGTAGGAAATTGTGCCATAGGGGCAAATCATTATACTTTGAACATTGTTATTTAATGAATTTCTCGATTTGGTTATCATATTATTCGCATGTTCATTGTGATAACTGTATCCTTGGATAAATCATAAATATTGTCCTAAATATCCCTGGTCGGTTATTTATACGGGAGCAAAGATAAGGTGAGACCAATCTGACTTTGTAAGATATGGAGATACGAATCAAAGTCTTAGGCACTTGTAAGAGTACAGGGTGCTGGATTGACCTGCTATAAGAAAGTTGCATGGATCAAGTCATAAGCTTATCTCATGAATAGCCACGTCACTATGCCCTTCGACCTAAGATCATCATGGATTCTTACATAAGAGTCGCTAAGCTTTGACCTAGTCAAAAGTCACCTTTGATCAGGTGATAATAAAGACTACACTCAAGCTTGGTGTTTTTCATGCAGAGGAATGTGAATGGTCAAGATGGAATTTGTCCCTCATATTAGTAGAGAGATATTGATGGGCCCCTCGATGAGTGAGTCTGAGAAATGTATGGCCATACTACGATGGAAAGGAGTTTTCATTTCTATTGTCAAACTGTTTAGGAATCGGGAAAGTAATGGTCAAGAATAAGAGGATGATATTATCCGTGCCTTATCCTTAGCCGAAATATCATCTGACAAAAGGGATGTGACATGGTTATATGATAGGTTGCATCATGTTAATGATCCTCATATGAATTAGGTAGTTGTAATGTCTTGCTAGAGGCCTCTTGCGACTTGTGGGTTAGTACAGTTATTGGCCCACTGCCAACTTCGTATGGGTCTATAGGGTCACACACAAGAATAGCTCAACACGAGCTATAATGTCAAGATTCATTGAATCTAAGATGTGTCTAAGATTCAATGAATACAATGTTTAATCTAGGGTGAATGAATTTTATACATATATATATGATATAAAATTCGTGAAAAGAATAATAATAATATTATTATGTGGTATTAGTTTCAGATTTAATTTTATTTGATAAATTAAATGACTAACATTGATAGAGATATATTATCTCATCTTTAATTTATAAAAGATAAATTAAATCTATTTTCATTGGCTCTTTATTCGGGTTAAATAAATAGGTTAAATTAAAACTATCGGATAGATTTAATTAAACCAAATTTATTTAATTAGCTCATCAAAACTATTAAGTGTTAATTGATTTCAAAATAAATTAAGATTAGTTTTGAAGATGCAATATAGCCCTTACTAGTTATAAAAATGAAGAGGTAGGATAATCCTAGTACGGATGAGAAATAAGGAGTTGCAAGAAAACCCTAGGGAGACACTGGAGGCGTTAGCACGCAGTCTGTGTTGGAGTTATATTCATGTAGATACCGGTAGAGGGAGCTGATTTGAGGTGTGGGCCCCAAAAGATTGAAAAGGCAAAACACAAAGAGGTAAAATTCTTTCTAACATGATTTAAATGCCGTTAATAGATCCGCAATTGGGATTAGTGAACTTTTGTAATTTTAAATTTCCGTTGTGCCTGCCAATCCTATAGTGGTATCATGACATGTCAATTGTGCTTTTAAATTGAGTTTATATTCTTATACATGTGATATATATAGGATATATATATGTATGTTTATAAGAAATGTTCAAAGATGTATCTGATCTGGTTAAGATGAAAAGGAATTGTTTCGAAAGATTTGATCTTGAAATTGTTTTCTGATTTTTGTTTTCGAATAAAGCTATTCTTCTATGATTTTTGTTTTCAGATACTACTATATATATGCGATCTAATGAAATTGTTTTGATTATATGTGATATGTTTCATTTCTATTGCTATTGCTGGTTTTGCGATTTCTATTCTAGATTAGATCTGAAACTAGAAATCTTGGTTTTTTTTGAATGGTTTCTGTGATTTTGGTTTGGTTTGAGATTTTGATTTTGTGTGAAATCAAAGTCTCAAATCTTAATTATAAAACATTTTTTCATAAAAGTTGCCACCAAAATCGATGTTTCGAACCCTAGATTAGCTAAAAGATTGCCTGCAGCTTGCGGCTGATTGCAGGAACAACTGGGTCTCATTTGAGTCTCTAATCAGGTTTTAGGATTCCAAAAGTGAGGGGAAGATGAATGAAAAAGCATTGTTTTGACTAGCCAAAATGCGCGTTTCACTAGAGTTTCAGACCTGAAGAGTTCTGGGCCTAAAAATTGGGCCGAAATCCTTTTAAACTGGATTAAAACAAATATTTTAAACTGGACTGAAACAAATATTTTGAAGAAAAAAATCTCAAGGGTTGTTGCCCCTGCTAATTGTTTATAATGTGATATAACCTAATCGAGACATGTATGGCTTTTCATATTGTATGAACTATTGCTTGTTGTGGTTTATTTTCAAACTTGTTTAGGTATTGTGAACAACAAGGCTTTAGTTTTTACATTAGTTGTAATATTTAAATAGGGCCTACGTGCCGCACCTTCCTCTAAATAGTCTTAATGCACATTCTCTCCTCATCTCACTCCCCTTGTATGTTTAAAAGAGGTTTCTCTTAATGCATTTCTTTTTCATACTTAGAGAAGTCCTTTCATTGCCTTGGGAGGATTTTAGGTTAGGTAAGCCATATTATGTCACGTTTAAATTATACTTTTGATTAGATCATTGCATGCATACTTTTGCATTTATATGTATTTATCTGTATGAGATACGACCATGATTGCATTCATATAAACAAAAATAATAAATTGAGCCCTTTAAATAAACTCCTAAGTGATAATACCATCAATTAATGAATACTTGTCAAAACCTAGATCACTTAATTATAGGATCCACCAAAGTGAACGCATTTGAGTTATCTTAGTGAGGCAAGCATGAGTAATGGTGCTACTCACAAAATTCATTATTGTTTCGGCTTAACTGAGATTAACAAAACAATTTTGGATCTTAAGGCATTAGATGTGATTAAACATGTCAGATCATATGATAATCAAATCCTATAAAGATCTAAGAGTTACATATGATGTAATTGGTAAAGAGGTTGCCTACATAAAAAAACTTGAATTTAAGCATTCTGCCAAAGTGGACTTAAATTCAAGCGAAATATGGATCTTAGCCTAATAATTATTACATTGAGGATTGTTAACCTAGTGGGAGATTACAAAATAACTTTGCATATTTTATTGTAGAATCATGTCAACTAGTAATACTGTTACACTATCATTGGAATTAGTCCTTGAGAAGGACAAACTCAATGGGAGAAACTTTCTTGACTAGTTCAAGAACTTGAGAATTGTTCTCAAGTTAGAAAGAAAAACATATATCCTAGATCAACCCATTCTTAAGGAGCCTATAGCCAATGCTCTAAGAGCTTAGAAAGATGCTTACCTGAAGCATAAGGAAGACTTAGTGGATGTAGGTTGCTTGATGCTTGCCACCATGGTTCCAAAGCTTAAAAGAGATCTGAAACTCATAGAGGCTTATGTGAGGATTATGTATCTCAAGGAAATGTTCCACTAACAGGCAAGGCAAGAAATGTATGAGACCATAAAGGCCTTACATTCCTGTAAGATGGCTGAAGGTGCATCAGTTAGTACTCACATGTTAAAGATGAAAGGCTACATTGATCACCTTAAGAGGCTAGGATTTCCCATGAGCCATAAGTTAGCTACATATTTGATCTTGAACCCACTCCTAAAAAGTTATGATCAATTTGTTATGAACTACAACATGAACAACATGGAAAAATCAATTTCTGAACTGCATGGGATGCTCAAAACTATTGAGTAGAAGATTAAGAAAAAGCATAGCACTGTTTTGATGGTTAAAAAAGGAAAGGGTATGAAAAGGAAAGGCAAGGGCAAAGGCAAGGGTAAAGGCTCAGGTGGTAAGACCAAAAAGTCAAACAAGCCCTAAACCAATCCTGCAGTCGGGAAGGCAAAGCCTCCAAAGGAAGGAGTATGCTTCTTCTACAATAAACCCGGTCATTGGAAGAGAAATTACAAACTCTACCTTGAAGATATGAAAAAGAACAAGAAGGATAGCAAGGCTATCTCTTTAGGTATGTATGTTATAGAAATTCCGTTTTCTACTTCCTCTATATGGGTATTAGATACTACAATAGTTGCTGCTTTAACTATAGGCACTTATAAATTAGTTTTGGCCCATGGGCTTTTGTTAGTTTTGAACAATTGCTATTATGTTCATGCTTTAGTAGTAATATTGTTTCTCTTTCTTATTTAGATAACGAAGGTTATACTTCCATTATTGGGAGTAGTAAATGTTCTATTTATTGTTATGACGTTTTCTATGCTAATGCTGATTTACATGTTGGTCATTGTATATTAAATTTGGAACATCCTAATAGTGGAAATATCTATAACGTAGTTACCAAAAGGATCAAGTCAAACGATTTGAATCCGACCTACCTATGGCATTGTCGTCTAGGCCATATAAATGAGATATGCATTTCTAAACTCCATCAAGATGGATTTCTTAACTCATTTGATTTTGAATTATATGATATATGTGAATCTTGCTTATTAGGAAAGATAACAAAGGCACCTTTTACTGGGCATAGAGAGAGGCCATTGATTTATTAGGCCTCATACCTGCAGATGTATGTGGACCACTAAATATAGCTGCCAAAGGAGGTTATATGTACTTCATTATATTTATAGATGACTTAGTAGCTCGCTATAAAACACTTTCAGGCTTTCACTTCCTAGACTTGAGTGCAAAATGAATTCTCACACGAGTACCGGCTTCATCACTTGAGTGCATCAGTTAAAAACACAACAACCATCTCTAACCTTTTTGAAATGCATTTGGTAATCAATTGAATCAATGTTTATACCTTCAATACACAAGTTTCTTACCAAACTATATAATCATATTTTGTTATCATCAAAACTTGGATTCTAACATTCGCCCCATTTTTGATGATGACAAAACCTTGTAATGGATTTAAAGACTTGATTGAATTGAAAAATCTTTGAAAACACCCTTAGAATTTCTAAAATACTTTTAGAACTTCCAAATGAATATTCACTAATTTTTTGAGTCACTTGACTCATTTTTGCACTTTATTTCAAGAATTTCCTTAAAAGCTACCAATGGTCTTGAAAAAAAACTTCCAACGACTACTCAAGGCAAAGATAAGTTATAATACTACAATAATTGAAAAATAAACTTATTGAACACTTAACGAACATGAACATAAGTATTGATTCATTGATAAACTTGAAAAGTACTTTATCACTAACTTAGCAGAAAATCAAAAAATGCCCAAATGATATCCAAATACACCCATATATCCCAAAAACATCAAAAAGTAGCAACTAATAACGCATAACCCAAAAATACATCAAAACTCAAACACTCCCCCTTAATCTAGCCTTAGCCCATATCAGTCAGTAGACAACTCAAAACATCACATGTTCATCTCCCCCGTTTTGTCAACATCAGAAGGGGCTGAGGGAAGGTGATGTCAGACGGCTGCGATGGAGTGTATATCACCATAGCGGTGAATGGATCAATAGGATTTGGCTCGAATGGTGGAGATGATGGCTAGGGAGCAGAGACTGTAGGCTAGGATGTTGATGGCTGATCAACGGTCACATCGATTAGGGTAGCTGTCTTGGGATCGGTGTAAGTGAAGAGTATATGGGTTTGTGTCTAAGATGGTGAAATGGTGGTGGTAGGTGAAGAAGTTGGAGGCATATTAGGTTGAGGAGTCAGAAGTTGAGTATGAAAGAAAGTCTCTAAATCACCTATTCTCTTCGACTGTTCTTCTTGAGCCTTAAACATCAAGTTAAAGTTGGTATTTTCCTTATCTACCAACTTGGTGACTTGAAATTCCATCTTGTCTGCCAGTTTATCATACTCTGTGATCAATTCCCATTTCAATCCTACCACAACTTGATTGATCACATAGACCATATAACCCTGAGAAGAAGTACTGAGGAATGATGGAAGTAGAGATATGCCTTATGCTGAAGACTAAGCCTCATCACCTCTCGACGGTGCGGGTTCTCTCTGAGATGTAGTCTTGGTCTCACTGACTGAAAGTGAAGTCCCCATGTGTGTCAATTGAGTATGGCCAAACCTCAAAATCCTTACCCTTTTGATTCCCTTCAAATACCAAACCTTGTTGTGTAGAAGAATGAAAGAAACAAGTTAGGGATATGGTATTGTGGTAGATCTTGATGAAGAAAATCAAAATCTTCTCATCTCACTGAAAATTAATTCACCAACATCCCTCTTTTGGCCAGCTAAAAAGGATGCCAACAAGTAGTAATCTCTCTGAGCAAAATGGGTAAAGTTTTTAGACTTGTTTATCATGCTTTGGGTATAGATATGTGAAGGGCATGATGAGAGTCAGGAATATCAATAGGTATGAAAATGAGGGGTCTAACTGGGTCATTAGGTCTTAATCTCTAGAAGGCTTCATAGGCTGAGAGTGAGGGTGGATTGCTAAGAGGAGCTATATAACCAAGGATGTGGTTGATGATGAATGGGGATATCATAATGTGTTGGCCTCTAACAGTAGTGGATATTCCTTCCTCTATTATCTCTTTGGCTCTAGATACAATGTTGTGCACTTTCATATTGTAGTAAAATGTTCTCACAATAGTGGGTGAATAAGACAAGTACACAATTAGCCAAGGTTAATAAAAATCTAGGAAAGGTCAAAAATTTAGGCACAGTTTGTACTCAAATAGTCTAAATCCACATATACCACAGGACATAAGCTATGATGAGCAAATTCAGTGTTATATACCTTATGATCATGTGGCTTCAATTTTTGGGTGTTAAAGCCTTCTGGAGGAGCCATTTCTTGATCTTCTTCCTTTGGAGCTTAAGAGGTGGATGGTGCTCCTGATAGAGAATCGGCATGACTACACTGCCCAATATAATGAGAAGAAGAGGCATCAGTTTGAGAAGCAATCTTGCCAACCAAGGCATCCAATTTCGATTTCTTGATTGTTCTTGATTGCTTCTCGGAGTTGTTGATTGAAAGAATCATCAGAGGAAGATTCTTGAGGTTCCTCTGTAACCCCCTCCGTAATTATATCCAAAATACAACATTAGAGTGAAATAGAGACCAATAATAATCAAAATTCATTTACATTCCCCATCCTTAAGATAGGGTTTTCACAAATACATTTCGAAATCGAACACTTTAACTTGGTCTCACATTCACATTTCGAATACAATTACATTGCGAAGATAATTAACATTCATAATATATCAGAGTGCACAATAACAATTCCAGCAATTCCAGGTTCATATCTTCACTAAAGGTTTATAGGGCACATACGCCCTTTACAATTCCTCAATGGGGATTACACAAATTTCATTCCAAATAAATATCCCAACATATCATCCGGACATATACAACCATGTATCCATTATAACATATAAAACTCTAAGTACATTCAAATCAACTACCATTATCCCAATTGGCAACGATAACCACTACCAAGTCCAAATGCTCATAAGGGATTCTCGCCGCCCCTAGTCGCTTGCTCCTTCCTCGAGCCACTTGTCCTGTCTAAAATGTTGGTAAGGGAGGGTGAGATTCTAGAGAATCCCAGTAGGAAACAAATACCACTATGCATGTAAGATAAGTGTTTAATGCATGACATGCTTGCATCACAATAACTCATGTTCACATAATGATATATCCGCATGCTCAATGTTTCAACAACATACTCATGGCCATAGCATAAATAGAAATAGAGCTTCAATCATTCATATATGTTTCACATAATCAAGCAAAGCAATAACATGCATCAATACACAAACACAAATATCAATACATGCAGGAGAGGTAAGTTCCCTACACTTATTCTTTCCACGTATGCTCCAGCGTCGGCTACTCACGATCCAAGCGGGTATCAAATCATGCTCAGGGTAAGTATCAAACCCTATAACCAAATCAAGAACATATGGTCATTCTCTTTTCCAAATTCTCACTTTCATAACACTTAGATTTGGTTATCATAATTGATCCTTAAGAGGCCACAAATGCCTCTAATGAAACCCCTAAAAGGTTGGGAAACAATAGGGTAGAGGTCTCCTTTCGAAAACACAAAGTGCTGGAACACAGGGTTGGGCCGCGGCCCACCCATCCTTGGGCTGCGGCCCAAATATGGTCAGAAAGTCTTGGGCTGCGGCCCACCACTCATGGGCCGCGGCCCAAAACAGGTCAGAAAGGCTTGGGCCGCGGTCCGCCACTCTTGGGCCGCGGCCCAGAAATTTCTTGACTCTGGGCTGACTTCGAAAAACTATAACTAATTCTAGAAAAATTGAAACAAAGTGATTCCAAAGCCAAATGAAAGGTATATGAGTCCTCTTTCAAGGAAAAATATAGCCCTTCACTGGAAATCACTACAAAATTCCAGAATTACACAACACTCATCACTGCCTCCAAAACAGAGTTCTGTTTCAATCCCAAACTTTGGACAACCATATCTCACAGAATACTCAACGAAATGATACAAAATATATGTCCATTTTGAAGCTTGGGATGTGAAATTTACGACTGGAAAGTTTCAGAATTTTCCAATATCATTTGGTCATTCAAAACGCTCATACAAAATTACTGCACAAAACAGAGCTTAAACCAAACAGATTTCCAATTTTCTACCAAAGTGTTCAATAACTCCAAAATTAATAACCAAGCTTATTCCCACACAAAATCACTCAAGGAACACAATGGTAACCTCAAAATGACCAAAATCACAACCCATTTACATGCCCTGTTTTAACCAAAGCACCAAAGCTATCACAAAGGGATCAACTTTCACATTTAAGCTTCAATTCCCTTCTATCAATTCAAAACACTAAACAAGGCACCAATTCCATGACAACAACATGTTATACTCCCCAAGACCCTAAATCACGAAAATTAGGGCTTAAATTCTAGAAATTCAAGGCCCAACAAATGGTCACCAAACTTATATGAAATTAAAGCTTTCACTTACCTTAACAACTTTCCCAAAGGCACTTCATGATTCTCCCAAGTCCATAATTTTGTGATTCCTCAAATCACCACCAATGGAGAAACTACAACCATAGGATGAAAGCTCTTAGCTCAAGGAACAATGTTAATGAAGAGCATTTTGGCATTTGAGGCCATTTGCTTACCTCAAATCCATCTTTTCTTTTCTCTCTCTTGGCCAACAATGGAGGAAATGAAGAAAGAAGAGAGAGAACGTGAGAGAGAGATGGAGAAGAGGGATGAAGTGCAGAAAATCTGACCCTAGCCCCTTTCTATGCGCATGAGAGAGAGAGAGAAAAGAGAGGAAATGAATAAAAAATGGTCCCTTGACTTTTCTTCTCATCTCTCTTCCTTATCAAGTGACACTTGTCCACATCTTATGCATTCTCATAAAGTAAGTAACCACTTGGTTACTCTACTAATTCCATTAGCCATTTAGTTACATATCTCATTTTTCCTTAGTTAGTAATTAATTTCTCCATTAATCACTAACTTATGGCTAATAATTTCATTCTTTCAATTTTCCACTAATCATGGCATATTAATTAATATTGCCATACAACACATAATTATTCCACTTTAATTCGATAATTATCCTCAATAATTACCATTAGCCTTTAATAAAAAATTGGGGTGTTACATCCTCTATGCCTGTCTTCTTCCTTCTTCCCTTCACTTCTTGTGACTTCGATTGTGTCACTATTGGTTCCTTGAAAGCTACCTCCTTTATTTTCTTCTGAGGAGGTTGAACATCCTTTGCTATCTTTGGCTTAGAATGCTTCTTCTTAGTAGCCTTCGATTTTGGATAAGGTGTTGGAGTAGAAGAAGGTGAAGGTGTCGGAGTTGGAGTTGAAGTTGATGTCGCCAAAGGTGTTGCCATCTCACTGGTAGGGGAATGAGAAGGTGAAGGAGTGGGAGATTTCTGGGAAACTTGAGGAACCTTTGTTCTAACCATTTTGAATGATTCAGAAGGAGTTTGAGAATTAAGAATGACGGTGAAGGCTTTGGTAGGTTTTCAGAGATTTAGGGCATAAATGAGGATTTCAAATAGAAAAATATGACCTTTTGGAGATGATTGAAACATTGCAATAAAAAATTGAAGAGTTTGGAGATGTTTAATCGGTGGGTAATGGCTAAAAGTGAAAAGGTGTGACTGTCGAGTGAGGAGACACTTTCGAGTGAGAAGAACAAGTATGCCATTTGAGCTATCACAAAACTGATATAGAGCTCAACACTCAAGTGAGAAACCTAAGTACTTGAGTATTCATACTTATGCACTCGAGTCACCCATTTTTGTGCTCAAGTGAGATAGAGAAAAATTGCAAAAAATTTGTAAACGTGCACCAGTTTGAGTGTATTTTGTGGTAATCTTCATCTTTGTACTCAAGTCCTCCAAGATTACTTGAGTAAACCATTTAAAGCTCATTTATGAATTTGTGCTTGTGATACTCGAGGGTTCCTGCCTCACTTTCAGGCGCATTCTTCCTGCACTCGAGTGAACTGTTTTCTCACTTGAGTGAGATCCAACATACTTGTTGGATTTTTAGTGTGCTCTTAGTACTTTTACCTCCTCTGTTAACCTCTAGTTTACAAGCTAGAGATAGAGCATATGATTTAGATATGCACTTGAGTATTCATCTAGTACTTGAGTGATAATATGCCTTGCACTTGAGTGATCTCTTCTGCACTTTGAGTGACAATCCTACAAAACAAACTTCTAAATACTCTAATGCCTAAGTTAGTATGGTTATCATCAAAACTCATATTAAACATAATAACTAATAAGAAACACTTACAACTCATTGGGATTAACCATTCCCAATTCTCTTAATATATTAAAAATTGATCTTTAGCAATCAGCTTTGTGAATATATTAGCGAGTTGAAGATGAATAGGAATGAATTCTACTTTGACATCTTTCTTCTGTACATGATCTCAAATAAAGTGATGTCAGATATCTATGTGCTTTGTTCTTGAATGCTACACAGGATTCTTAACCAAGCTAATGGTACTAGTGTTGTCGCAGTAAATAAGCATCTCCTTCAAGTAGATTCCCAAGTCATGAAGTTGTTGTTTTAACCAAATTACTTGAGAACAACAACTTGTTGTAGCTATATATTTAGCTTCAATGGAAGACAATGAGACTGTGTTCTACTTCTTGCTGAACCATAATACCAGAGCACCTCCAAGAAATTGACATTATCCACTGGTACTCTTTCTGTCAGTTTTGTATCCTCCGTAATCTAAATTTGAATAGGCCATCAAATATTTGTTTCCTCCTTTCGGGTACTATAGGTTAAGTTCTGTAGTGTCTCATAAGTACCTAAAGATTCTCTTCACAGTTTCTACATGTGATACCTTAGAAGTAGATTGATACTTTGCACACATCCTGACGCTAAATTGAATATCTGGCCTGCTTACTATTAAATAGAGTAATGAACCAATCATTCCTCTATATTTAGTAATGTTGAATTTAAGGCCTTTTACACCGGCATCCAACAGTGTAATAGAACTCATTGGAGTATCAACTCCATTAGCATTTTCCATTCCATACTTCTTCAACAACTCCTTCAAATATTTGGTCAAAGATATAAAGATCCCATTTCTTTGTTGCTTGATCTGTAGTTCAAGAAAGAAGTTTAGTTCACCCATCATAGAGATTTCAAATTCTCCCTACACAAGGTCAAAGAACTCTTGACATAACGATTCGTTAGTAGCACCAAAGATTATATCATCAACATATATTTGAACTACTAATAAGTCATTCTTGTTATGTTTGATAAAAAGTGTCGTATCCACTTTTCCTCTGAAAAATTTTTGATCAAGAAGAAATTTGCTTAGTCTCTTATACCAAGCTCTAGGTGCTTATTTCAAACCATATAATGCTTTCTTGAGCTTGAAAACATGATTAGGTTTTATGTCATCTTCAAAACCAGGAGGTTGTTCAATGTAAACTTTCTCCATAATGTAACCATTTAGAAATGCACTCTTCACATCCATTAAGTTTCAAACCTTTAATGCATGCAAAGGCTAAGAATACTCATATTGCTTCCAGTCTTGCTACTGGAGCATATGTTTCCTCATAATAATACCTTCTTCTTGATTATAGCCTTTGGTAACTAACCTCGTCTTATTTCTCACAATGATTTCAGATTCATCGAGTTTGTTTTTGAAAACCTATTTGGTTCCCATGACCGAGTGATCTTTAAGTCGAGGTACCAAATCCCAAACTTGATTTCTTTGAAATTGATTTAATTCTTCTTGCATAGCAATCACCCAGTCATTGTCAGAAAGTGCTTCTTTAATACTAGATGGTTAAATCTCATAAATGAATGCAGATAAATTTACTTCATTAAGAATTCTATTTCTAGTTTTGACACCTTCATGAACATGTCCAATTGCTTAATCAATTGGATGATCTTTCATATGTCTCCATGCTCTTAGCTGAGCATGATCATCAACATTTTCTTCATTTTGAAAATCATCTTTTTGAAAATCATTTTAATTTGAAATGGTTAGATAATTAGTTTTCTTTATCAAATCCATTTCTTCTTCATCAAAAGACTTTGTTTGAGAATCTGTTTCATCAAACACAATATGAACGGTTTCTTCTATAAAGAAAGTTCTTTTATTAAAGACTCTATATGCTTTACTTCTATTTAAATAGCCTATAAACAAACCTTCACCAGACTTTAAATCAAATTTACCCAAGTTTTCTTTATCATTGTTGTGAATGAAACACTTCCATCTAAAAATGTGTAGATGAGCAAGGTTTGGCTTTCTCCCATTGTAAAGTTCATATGGTATCTTTCTAAGTGACTTGCGAATATATGTTCAATTTGAGATATAGCATGCAGTACTCATTGCATTCACCCAAAACACTTGGACACTTCTTTCTTATTGAGTAGTTCCCTTGCCATCTTTGTGAGGACCCTGTTCTTTCTCTCCACAACTCCATTCTGTTGAGGTGTTCTAGGTGTAGAGAAATTATGATCAATTCCTTGATTGTTGTAGAAGTCTTCAAAGAGTTGGTTATCAAATTCTCCTCCATGATCGGTCCTAATAGAAACAATAGAAATGCCTTTCTCATTTTGGACCTTTTTGGCAATCGTAATAAATTCAACAAAAGTTTCATCTTTTAAAGCAAGAAATACAGTCCATGTAAATCTTGTAAAATCATTGACAATTACTAAAGTATTTAGATTTCCTCCAAAACTTTTACTCTTGCTAGACCTACCAAATCCATATAAAGTAATTGTAAAGGTTTGGAAGTAGAAATCTCATACTTTGTTTTGAAACAAGATTTAGTTTGTTTGCCTTTCTGACAAGCATGACAAATCACGCCGTCATTGAATTTAAGTTTAGGAAGACCAATAACTAAATCTTTCTTAATCAGTTTGTCAAGTTGGTTCATATTAACATGAGCCAGACGCTTATGCCATAACCAACTTTCCTGATTTGCTAAGAAAATAGTTTTCAAAATAATTTGAATTTAAATCAATAGTATAACAGTTACCATCCCTTTGAGCTCGGATCCTTGCTTTGATGGATACTTTATCAAGTAGTGGATCCTTCTTGTTTACTATCAAGTATTCCTCTGAATCAAAGATTACCCAGTTATCTTTGTCAGTGCTTTGACTCATACTTAGGAGATTATGGCATAACGCTTTAACATAATATACATCGTTGATTTGAACACCATCGGATTTTCCCACTTCACCAATTCTAGCAATGCGTCTAGATTGGTTTCCTCTAAAAGTTACCTTTCCTCCTTATCTGGTTTTTAACATGGTGAACTTATCTTTGTCACCAGTCATGTGTCTCGAGCATCCACTATCAATGTACCACTTATTTGCCTGGGATGCTTTGAGACATACCTAGAGTAATACTATCAAGTTTTAGGTACCCACATTTTCTTAAGTCCTTCGTGCTTAGTATGAATTACTTTTGGTACATGCGTCCCTTTCGGAACCCATTTGTATATACCAATGATCTATCCTTTTCTAAAACAACATGAAGTATAATGTCTTTTTCTATTATAGTAAGAACATGATGCAAATAGATTTGATGTATGCACAGATTTCTTAAAATATCTATCCTACTGCCCTTTTTCTTCTTTCCTCTGTTTTCTTTTTATTAGACTTATATCCAATTCCAGATTTATCAAAGGAAACTCTTTAAGATTTTAGAATAACTTTGAGAGTTTTACTTCTTTTAGTAAATCTTTCTAACGTTTTCGTTAAGTTTCTTATTTTCTGGTCTTTCTCTTCACACAATGCGCATGAGATGATGGTACTTTCTAACTCTTTTACTTTCTTCTTATGACTAAGCATCTCTTTAGCTACCTTAATGAAATCAGTATGCAATGCATTATATTCATATAATAATTCATCAAAGTAGGTTTAGAATCATTTACTTAAGAGTCTGATTCTTCTTCTTTAGCTACCAAGCATATGTTTGCAACTTTGTCATCATCGCTTTTTTCATTCGATAAGTTATCACCCCATATAAATGATATGTATGCTTTTTGTTTTTGCTTCTTTTTGTCTTTGTTTTTGAAGCATTCAGACTTGATGTGTCCAGGTTTTCCATATTTGTAGCATACTATCTGTTGCTCCTTATTTTCTTTCTTGCTTGGTCCACCTTGGTGATTCTTGAAGTTCTTTTGACCTCTCTTATAGAACTTCTTGAGTTTCCTTATAATCATTCCCATATCATCATCATCAGGGATGTCTTCATTTTTCAAAGAATCAGCTTCCTTGATGGCTTTGAGAGTGACTCATCTTTTCTTTTTATCATTGAACTCTTCTAGTTCCTTCTTGAATTTTCAACTTTCCTTTAAACTCAGAAAGACTACCAAATAGAGCAGCTATCAATCTCATTGATTCATCTTTAGCTTCTTCGGCAGCTGTCACTTTTACTTCCCATTCTTTTTGTAAGAATGTTAAGAATCTTCCTAACTTAGGAGTTTTGATCAAAAGTTTTCCTAAGTGCTAATAGCTGATTAACAAGATAAGTATATCTAAGTTTGAATTTTGAGATCCTCTCTCCAGGTTTCATCCGAAATAAATCATACTCTGTGATTAAAGTATTGATTATGTTTTCTTTGATTCCAGATGTACCTTCATGAGCGATCTTAAGAGCATCCCATATATCTTTAGCTGTTGGTAGTGTTCATATTTGGAAATATTTCTTTTAACTAAGGGCACTTTGTATCATTAAAATAGCTTTGCTATTTAAAGTTACTAACCTTTTGTCATTGTCGTCAAGTTCTTCTAAACTCTTTTTCATGACTCTATCTTTGATTTTCTTCATTAGGACATAATCACCATCTTGTATAACATTCCATAGTCCGTATCTGTTAGCCATTATGAATACTCTGAACTTAGCTTTCTAGAATAAAAAATGCTCTCCAGGGATACCAGGAGGCCTAGTGATGGAAGCACTGTCTAGAAGAATGTTATTACTATTCTTGGAATTTACTGGATACTTTTCAAGCTATTAAGCTCTTCAAAGAAGACCTTACTTTGATACCAAATGAAAGAGGCAAGCTTCACCTAAGGGCGGGTGAATTGAGTGATGTGATAAATTTTTCAGTTGATATGGTGCTATGAAAATAATTGTAGATAAAGTTGAGTTGAGAAGATTAGCACATAGAGAGTTATATCAGTTCGGCCCAAAACCCAGGCCTACGTCCAGTCTTTAGAGATCAAGACCTACTGAGATTTTTACTATTCTTCCAAGATTCAATGGGCTCTTCGAACGCCACAAGACAATAATTGTCCTTGTATGGACTACGAGCAGAAATATTCTAACACCTAGAATTTTCTCTCCCTTTATGACAAGTTTTATATGCAGAAACAATCCTATGACATTTCTCTCTTGCTTATGTACACAAGTCTTACAAGCAACAACGTTCTCTCCTGCTTACACCCCTGTGAGTCTTATGAATAGCAATGTTTTCTCTTGCTTGTACCTTGTAAGCTTACAAGAAGAAAGTCCTACTAGGAATTTTATCAATTTCTTTCCTCGTAAAGATATCTACCCTCTCAAGTTCCCTGTACCTTGAGATAAAATGAAAATATGATTTGAAGTATATACAGACTCTCTCATAGAGTGAATATGATAAACACTAAAGTACAATATGAATACAAATAAAATATGAATAACAAAGACTCGTGTGAATTTGCTTATGTATTTTCTCATTTTGTGTTCTATATATTCTTGATGGTCTCTGAAGCTTTATATTATAGTCAGTTGATTTTGTCTGTTGTATGATAGTTGTTATGGAGTAGAGCGTGCGTTTGAAATCTTTGGACAAAATATCATGGTAGGTAAGCAACATGCCCTTACAGTTGGTTGACTTTAGACGAAATGATTATGTCCATCGTTTTTGACTTTCTACATGCACCTTTGATCTAGACGTTTATTCTCCTATTTCACACTTGAAGTATATGTTAAATGGTGTTAAATAATAAAAATAAGCAAAAACATAATGAATGAATAACATTAAACTACATTCAGATTGATCACTGAGTCTGTTGCATTTTGGCTTCTAAATAAATATCACTCCAGTGTACTAAGGCCTCACTCGAGTACAACATCAATTCTTCATATCTCCCCGTGCTTTTGTGTAGTACTTCCTTATGAAAATGCAAGAGTTCATTTTCTTACTTGTGAGTGTTCTGACCTCTCACTCGAGTACATCTTGTCTCACTTGAGTGCATATGTATTTTATATTATGGACTTACTCTCTGGATAACACTCGCAACATATTTTTCAAGAGTGTGATTTTGCACTTGAGAGTGTTATGGGGCCTCACTGAGTGGCAATGTCTCACTTAAGTACATCAGTATTTTTCAACTTCAAGCTTTGCTTATGGATAGTACTCGCACCAAGATTTCCAAGAGTGAGATTGTACATATGCGAGTTTTGTGGGGCCTCACTCGAGTACTGAGATGCTTACTTGAGTGCATCATAAATTCTTTGCTTCTGGACAACATTTTGCTCAACACTTGCACCAAAATCAGAAGAAGTGTGATTTCTCACTTGCAAGTATTTGGTTCCTTACTCGAGTTCCAAGGACATCACCTGAGTACACTTCCTACTTCTTGCTCTTCCTTGTTCTCAGACAAATACTTCTTGTACCTCATTCGTAGGACTCGAGTAAGTTTATGGCTCTCACTCAAGTGCAATGCCTCTCACTCGAGTATTGTTGTTAAACCTCTAAACTCAGTAGCTCTCTATAAAACACTTTCAGGCTTACAATTCCTGGACTCAAGTGAAAAATGAATTCTCATAAGAGTACTGGATTTATCACTCAAGTACATCAATTAAAAAGACACCAACCATCTCTGAACTTTGTGAAATGCATTTGATAATCAATTGAATCAATATGTATACCTTTAAAACATAAGTTTCTTACCAAAACACATAATCATATTTTGTTATCACCAAAACTTGGATTCTAACACGTGGTTTCTACCATCTCAAATCCAATAGATTTGTTTTGTTGCAACAGCGGTGCTATTGCACAGGCCAAGGACCCTAGGTCACATTAAAGGACCAAGCATATACTCAGGCGATTTCATCTCATTAGAGAAATCAATAATAGAGGTGACATAAAAATATGCAAAGTAACAGGAGAAGAAAATGTTGCTGATCCTCTTACCAAGCCGTTTACACAGGCAAAGTATGAGCATCATCTTAGGATAATGGGAATTAGGAAAATTAATTATTGTACCTAGTGCAAGTGGGAGGATATTAGAAATTATGCCCTAGGGGCCAATCATTTACTTTGAACATTATTATTTAATGAATTTCTTCATTTTTTTATCATAATATTTGCATGTTCACTATGATAACTGTATCCTTGGATAAATCATAAAGATTATCCTAAATGTTCGTGGTTGGTCATCTATGCGGGAGCAAAGATGAGGTAAGACCAGTATGATTTT
Source organism: Inga laurina (assembly GCA_963855925.1). NCBI lineage: Eukaryota > Viridiplantae > Streptophyta > Magnoliopsida > Fabales > Fabaceae > Inga > Inga laurina. The sequence continues at coordinate 17,930,505 of OY979710.1, forward strand.
GATAAGATATGGAGATACAAATCAAAGTTTTAAGCACTTTTAAGAGTACAGTGTGCTGGACCGACCCACTATGAGAAAGGTGCATGGATCAAGTCATAAGCTTATCTCATGAATAGCCATGTCACTATGCCCTTCAACTTGAGATAATCATGGATTCCTATAAGAGAATCGCTAAGCTTTAATGTAGTCAAAAGTCACCTTTGACTAGGTGATGATAAAGGCTACAATCGAGCTTGGTGTTTTTCATGCAGAGGAATGTGAATGGTCAAGATGGAATTTATCCCTCACATTAATAAAGAGATATTGATAGGCCCCTTAATGACCAAGTCTGAGAAATGTATGGCCATACTATGATGGAAAGGAGTTTCCATTTCTATTGTCAGATGACTCAAGAATAAGGAAAGTAATGATCAGGAACAGGAGGATGACATTATTCGTGCCTCATCCTTGTCTGAAATATCGTGTGACAAAAGGGATTTGACATGGTTGTATGGCAGGTTGCATCATGTTAACGATCCTTATATGAATTGGCTAATTGTAATTCTTGCTAAAGGCTGCTTGTTACTTGTAGGTTAGTACAGTTATAGGCACATTGCCTACTTTGAATGGGCTTACAAGGTCACACACAAGAATAATTTTGATGAGAAATAAGCTTGGTGAACTTTTGCAATTTTAAATTTCCGTTGTGTACGCCAATCCTAACAATATATGCCATTTGGGTTAGTATATTAGGAGAAATGATTTGTTTAATTTAAGCATTGAATTTGGTGTGATTTCTGTGGTAGTAAGGATTGATTGCGGTTTCTGAACTTTTATGCCTATAACTGGCAGTGGGTGATATTTTTCATGTAAATAGTCTTAAATAGCTTGACATAAAAGCTAGAACCATTCCATTTGAAATTTTCTAGATTTAATTATGATTTTTCAAAGTTAGGGGATAAATCTGGTAGATTAGGGTGACCTATGGATTTATGGCATTTGAGGTAAATTGAGACAAGTATGTGTCTAAAGATAAGAGACATGTCCTAGAGGCTAATATAGCCATATTGGACATTTATTTGTCATGGCTCTAATGATATGGTTATGTATCTAGGGCCATGAGATGCCAAGAAAGAGGAAATGGAAGGATTCTTCAAGCAACTTCGGTGGTTGGTAGAATAGGAAACAAGATGAAGACTTAAAGACAAGAGATAGTAAAACTTATCAAACTTGCATGTATTTGATATGTATGCTTGTGCATTGATAAATGTGATAGCTTTGCTGAATTGTATGAAGCATATTTGAATGATTGAAACTTTATTTCTATTTATGCTCTGGTCATCAGTATGTTGTATGAATTATTTAGCATGCAAATATGCCATATGTTGGCATGAATTTATGTAAGGCAAGTATGTCATGCATTAAGCATTTATCTTGCTTACTAAGTGGTATTGTTTGCTACTAAGATTCTCCTGAATTTCACCCTCCTTCAACCAACCACATAGGCATGTGAGCACATAAGAGGGATGTAGAACGATATGCCAGAAGAAGAAGTTGCAGTGAAGAGTTGATGATTTATATGCGCTAATCTGTTATGTAAATATTAACATTTGAAGTGGCTAAATGTATAACCTGCATGATGGATGAATTGGCTTTTTAAGCAAGATAACTGAATAGAAATGGGTAATCTCATGATACAAGCCCAGTAGTTAAGTAAGCAGAGAAATTTAATAAGCAGAGAGATACTCTGACAATAATGAATTGAGCGAAGTTAGTAACCCTATGATTATTGATAAGCAATATGGTACAAATGGTTTTACCAAATGAATAGTAACCCTGTAAAGAAAAAAAATTGTAAGTTCAGGTTTGGGGGCTTTAACTAACGTTCCCGTAAACAGTAGTGCTTCAGTGATACACAATAAAAGGGACTAGAGATAGACATTGCATTTGGTGGTATTAGAGTAGAGATTCTAGCAATAGGCTGATATCTTCTCCCTGTGTGAATAGTATTCAAGTTGATACTGTGATAATCCTAAGTAATACTAGGATTAAGAATTATGGGTGATAGATAAACCCAGAGAAATAGAATTTCCCATGACCACTAATTGGCAGGTTGGTATAAAGGAAGGGTAGAGCCGTATATCAGTGAACCAGCTAACTGTATTTCCCTTGCAAAGGAAAGGGTAAAGCTGTATATAGAGAATGAAATGGAGTAGTTGTAACCCCCTACCGTAATTATATCCGAAATACGTGATTTAAAGTGAATTAGAGACCAATAAGAAACAAAACTATTTCAAAGTCCCATCTTCACGATAGGGTTTTCACAAATACCTTTCGAAATATAATACACCTGGTCTCATATTCAAATTTCGAATACAATTACTATGCGACGATAAATCACATTTATACCAATATCAGAGTGCACAATATAATCATCCCGGTAACCCCGGGTCTCATATCTTCATTAAACAATCATAGGGCACATTAGCCCATACAAGCCCTCATATGGGGATTACACAAATCCTCTTAAATACATATACAAATATCCAATAACTCATTTCAAATACAGAACCAAATATACTCATCCATATGTACACATCCAAATCCAAATATCCCATCTAGGATGATAACCAACTATCACAACCAAACTCCAATGGGAGCCCTAGCCGACCTTGACTGCTTGCTCCATCCTCGATCCACCTACCCTATCTGAAATGGTTGATAGGGGAGGGTGAGATTCTAGAGAATCTCAGTAGAAAACAGATACCTATATGTATGTATGATATGTGTTTAATGCATGACATGCTTGCAATACATATCTCATGTTCACATAATGACATATCTGCGTGCTCAATGTTTCAACAACATACTCATGGACATAGCATAACTAGAAACAGAGCTACAATCATTCATACATGTTTCACATAATCAAGCAAAGCAATACATGCATCAAAACACAAACACAAATATCAAAGCATGCAAAAGAGGTAAGTTCCCTACACTCTTTCCACGTATGCTCCAGCTTCACTTACTCGCGATCAGAATGAATACCAAACCAGGATCAGGGCGAACATCAACCCTATAATCAAAATCATGAACATAGGGTCAATCCCTTTTCCAATTCCTCAACATACAAACACTTAATGTTGGTTATCATTTAATACCTTTAGGTGGCTAATGAAAGCCTAAACATATGCCTAAAGGCTTGGGAAACACTTGACCAAATATCGTCTTTTAAAAGTCCAAATGCTGATTTTTGGGGGTGGGCCGCGGCCCAAGAATCCATGGGCTGCGGCCCAAAACTGGCCAGAAACGCTCAGAAACATTTGGGCTGTGGCCCATAAAATCCAGTTTCTTGGCTGAACTTCCAAAAATAATAACTAATTCAGGAAAAATTGAAATAAGATGATCCCAAAGCCAAATGAAAGCTATTTAAGTCCTCTTTCAAATAAAAATATTGGCCAATACTAGAAATCACCATAAAAGTCCAGATTTACCAAAAACCTAACGTTGTACCAAAACAGGGTCCAGTTTTGATGCCAAACTTTGGACAGTTCAAACTCCCATCTAAGAAAGCGAAATGACACAAAATTTATGTCCATTTTGAAGCTTGTGATGTGAAATTTAAAACTGGAAAGTTTCATAATTTTTTAACATCATTTGCCCAGTCAAAACGTCCACACCATCTGACTGTCCAGAACAGACTTACATTGGCCAGATTTTCCAGATTTGCACAATTGGCTTCCAATGGTCCAATTTTCATATCAAACATCATTCTCACATAAAATTTCACAAGGAAATACCAAAACAACCAAATTCACATTACTTTGACATGTTTTAACCATAATCACAACATGTCTTCACTCAACCATAACACAATTCACAACATTGTAACTCTTCATTCCAAGTTCTCAAATCAATTCCAATGGCCATATCACACAACAAAATACCAATTTCACCACAATACACAAGGAAATTCCTCAAATCCAAAATCACATGAAAATCAGGGCAAAATTCAAAATTTACAAAGCTTAACCAATGATCACAAAACTTAAGTCAAAATGCTTCAAATACTCACCTCTTCCTCTTTCCCAAACCAATTTCTTGATTCTCCATCTTTCCAAATTTCCTCAAGCCATTAAACACCTCCAATCAAGAATCTAAAACCATAGAGATGAAGCTCTCATCACTATGAACAACTTTATAGAAAGGTGTTTAAGCATTAGAGGACATTAAGCTAACCAAAAACTCACCTTTTGATTTCTCTTTCTTCCCTCCAAGCTTGCATGTCCATGGAGACTAAAGAGAGAGAGAATGATGAGATAATGAAGAGGGAGTTCAGTTTTTGGCCACTAAAAGCCTCATTAGGTTGACCAAAAAGGAAGAGGAGAGAGGAAAAATGAGTTGACAAATTGACCAAGATCTATGGCTCACAACTTGCCATGTGTCAACATCTTGCTCCATCAACCATGAGTTCACATAGGCACATGCACATTGGATTCCACCCTTTGATCTCAACACAAATCAATCCTAACCATTGATCTTTAAGTTACCAATGAGCTTCCTCTTCGGTAACTGACCAATTGGTCGGTAACTTTACCGTTTTGCCCCTGATTATGGCAATTCACACTGAATCAACACCAAATTCTTTTTCTCATTCATTTTCTTTCACAATACGCCCTCCCCTCTATTTTAAGTCAATTTAGATGTTAATCCATAATTGAACTTAAATACAGGGTTTCGGCGTTGCTCACAGCACATACGAACCACATTCGAAACTCAAATCACATCATATTCTCCAAAAGGGTTTATTCATCACTAACCACTTCCACTTTTGGAGTCAATATCTCTTAATCATAATTTAGGAGCTTGCTAAACTGGGGCTTAGCAGTCCACTAATCTCAAGCTTATTCTCTAGCCTTGAGTCTCAAAATTCGGGGTATTACAGTAGCAGTGATTTATACCTAGTAGAAAAGGGTATAAGCTTTGGTGAATTTGATGCTGAATTGGCATATGACCTGAACTCCAATAGAACTCATTGGTTAAGCGTGCTTATATAAGAGTAATCCTGGGATGGGTGCCCCCTAGAAAGTTACGTTAGTAAGGTCATAGAGATTTGAGGAATAGTGATTGCCTTAATGTTTGTCCATGACTAATGATCATCTTAGTTAGATGAATCATATTTAAAGATATATAGGTATGATAGATAGTATTGAACTAGAATAGACCAGAAAATGTTATAGAGATACTCAGTTTTTGGGTCTTGCCAGATATTGTCAGGGAGATATCCTGACTCTTGAATCACCTAGCCATTAATAGAGCTCATATGAATGGAAGAATTTGATGTTATATGGGACGATAAATGTAAGAAAAGCTTAATAAAGCTAAGGGAGGTGCTGACATGCACCAGTATTGATTATCCCAGATCCTAATGTGGCTGGTGTGGTCTGTCAAGATGCGACTTGAGTGGTTTGCAAATGAAGCGACGGGTATGGGTTGCAGTGAAATGAGTACACAGGATTGGGATGTGCCTAGTATAGACATATGCCTCCTGTCATTTGAAGCCTCTGTGGGAAATGCATATGAGGTTTCTAGAGGTTGTTAGCTGTTAATCTAGCATAGGGAAAGATCTTGATTATAGAATATTCCTTTAGAAAGAATGATTAAGGGTTTATTCCCTGATGGAACAAAGTTATTGATAGAGTGAGAAAAGTCATGAGTTATGGTCTCATGGTCGAGACAAAGAATAGAATGTACCAGTGGTTTATGGATTCCCTGTACGATATGGGTATATTACCTCGATAAGGGAAGTAGAATTGTGCCTGGAATGGACCAATATTGAAAGTCCATATAGAATGACCCTAGATAAGATGACGAAATTAAATAAAGCATATTACAAAACTACTAGAGAAGAGGGACCTTATAAGATCTGGATTTCCAATTACAATGGTACTTCTATTTAGAGACGGTCAACTAAAGAGAGCTACCTATAGAAGGTTTTGATTAGAGAGGGCTACCTACGGAGGTTATGATTAGAAAGGGCTTCCTACAGAGGGTTATGATCAGCGGTGGCACTATAGAGGGTTCTGACAAGAGGGTCTAACCTGTTAGAGTGGACTGAGTAAAGCGCCAAATGAAGTATCGTAAAGTGGAGGCACCAAGACTTTAAACCGTAGAGTGCAGCCACCTGTTGTCAAACCGTAGAGTGGAGCCACTAGGACATCGAGCCATAGAGTGGACCTATCGGGAGGTGACTATCAAGGGTGGTGGTACATTGTAACGAGTCCCACATCGGATGGGTTTCCTTGAAAGAAGGGTTTTTGTCAACTAGTGAATCGCCATAGGGTACTCCGGTGCTATTGTAGGAAGAAAGATGAAGAAGGGAATTAAGGAATAACATATTCGATAGTATCGAAGGAAGCAACTCTGCATGTATGCATTTACTATCAAGTATATTAGTTTCATGAATATACGGTAGGCAGTAAGAACTATTGGGCTAGTGTGTCCTTAGGCTGTAAGATCTTATGTGTATTCAGAGTAGGGTTGTAAGACCTACTGTGCAATCAGAATTTGAAATTCTAGGCAGTGACTCGATACATGAGATTGTTAGTGCAAGCGTTTCACCCAAGAGGGGGTGAATTGGGTCATACCAGAAATTTTTGTTGCGTATAAGAAAATTGAGTGAATATTTAAAGCAGTTAAGAGTAAGGAGAAATATCACCGAAGTGTACACCGGGAGTTATACTGGTTCGGCCACAACAACTTTGACCTACATCCAGTCCTCAGAATGTCTCTGAGAGTTTCACTATATCTTTCAAGATTCAGTGGGTTCTTGGCACCTCAGTACACAGCAAGTTCCTTCACTTGGACACTCATTGCCCCTTACACGTTGTAATGAAATCCTCAACTCAAGGTTCTATAACCTTAAGTTGTCTCAATAATAAATATTGAGGTTGTAATGAAAAACTCTCTCATAGAGTAAATGAATAATCACTGAAGTACAAATAATGAGTATAAGAAAACAAAGCACTAAGAATGTATTGATCAGTGTATGTTCGTATGTTCTCTGTTGTTGTGTTTTGTTCTTTGAATACTCCATATATATATAGATGATTTGTGGTGTCCATTGGAAGCATTTCCAATATGTCTGTTAGAGTCACACAGCAACGGTTGACCGTTCTTCTAATTTGAAAACTATCCGTTTGTGGTAGGTAGCGGTAGGTGAGCATTCGAACGTTTTATTTGACTTTCCACTTATAACATGATCTCTTCATTGTTTCTCTGCAAATTACTTAGAATACTAATACAATGAAGGGTTAATCATACAGAAAAAATCAATAAACATTGGATTAAAATCATGTTTTCTTGACTTCACTACTCGAGTGGCTACTCGAGCAATCATGCTCATTACTCGAGTAGTCCCTCGAGTAATCTCATTAAAAATCAGGTAGAGAGTAAGTCAATGTTTTCTTATCATATTACTCGATTAAGTGTTCAAGTAATCTTTTCAATAATACCTAGCAAACAAGGTTACTCGAGTGATCCCTCGAGTAAGCATCTATTTTCTTCACAGGTTACTCGAGTGATCCCTCGAGTAAATTTATAATAAGTGTGTAGATTACTCGATTATTCCCTCAAGTAACAACATCAAGTTCTTGGCCGAGAGTACCTGTGTTTTACTTACCTAATTACTCGAGTGATCCCTTGAGTAATACTTCAAATAACTCTGCAGATTACTCGATTAGTCCCTCGAGTAAATAGTTTTCTCAAATGGTTACTCGAGTGGCTACTCGAGTAAAGTGTGTCAATTCTTGGCCGAGAGCTACTAGAAGGTATTTGTCCTGGTTACTTGAGTGGCTACTCAAGTAATGCCTTTTCTCATGTATTTACTCGAGTGGTTACTGAGTGACCCCTCGAGTAACTTCTTTCAAATTTTGGCAGTGCCCCTCTAGTACATTTTCTCCAACATTATTTGAGTGCTTACTCGAGTAATAGATAAATAGATAGGGGTTTACTTTTACAAGTCACTCGAGTGATATAAAAGTACAAGTGATATCTCTCGAGTGATAAAGCCAGAACCTTTAAAAATCAAAAGATTACTCGAGTGAAAGCGTTGACACCTGAACTAAAAAGTTCAAGAGAAAGGGGACTCGAGTGCCCTCTAGCATGCACTCGAGTAAGGTAAGTACCAAAATAAATCACTCAAGTGATTTGGTCTATCACTTGAGTAAAGTAAGGGATCAGTTGAGTGATTTCTCAAATCACTCAAGTGATGGTAATTGTGTGAAAAATCACTTGAGTGATTTCATAAGTTTTTCTGTGGTTTTTTGAAAGAATTTTGTTGGAATCAGACCTTCTCTGATACAACTTAGGGCTACACCAGTATCCCATAAAGCTATTGTTTCTAATACGAAGGTATTAGCAATAATAATTTTGACTGGCACATGCCATTTCTGGATTAAAACTCTTGATATAATATTCAAGAAATTCTCAGAAGGCTCTTCATCACTTTGTGATGAGGTTTTGACTTCTTCAACTTTCTTTTCTTTACCAAGACTTTCTTCCTGAATTTGGTTTAAAATAAGAGAATGGAATTCCTGAGTATTCTTCAGGTTTCTTATCTCTTCTTTTAAATTATTTATTTCATTCTGAAGGTCAGAGATTGAAACATGTTTTGGATTAGACTTAAATCTTTTGATTATTTAAGAAAAATCATATCTTGTTTGCAAATTCTTTTGCAAATATTTTTGGTTTGGTTTTGTGGAAGAAGAAGAAGAAGCAGTGCTTTCTCTTAATTTATTGAAAAACTTAACCTTTTCTTTATTTGTTGGAAGAGAGTTAATTATTTCAAAAACCAAATCTTCTTCTATAACATTTATTTGTAAACTGTCTATCTTGGGACCGGTTAAGACTGATTCCTTGATTGGGTCATCAAGAACAGGCTTTCCTAAACTCTCAGCAAACTTATCAAGACAGTTTATTTGAAAATCATCTTCTTCAGATGAAGATGAAATATCATCAAGTTGAAGCTTATTCACTTCGCCCTGAAGTTCATTCACTTCTCCTTCAGATGATGATGCCTCATACTCTTCTTCAGAAGAGGTTTCTTCAATCAAAAGATTGTTTAATTGTAGAAGAACTGGTTCTTCAAGTTGTAAGGCATTAATTCTTTTATTAAGCCTACAATATTTTGCCATGTGGCCTTCTTTACCACATCTAAAACAAACATTTTTTCCTCTGGGAAGATCCATAGGAGGTTTTGATTTGAATTCATTTTTTAAATTTTTGGGTTTGTTTGTTTTTGGTTTTTTCGAAGGTTTTTGATATTTTTTGTAATATCTTTTAGCCTTGTATTCTTTATCTTCCTGCTTGTGTTTAGGTTTTTTAGATTTCTTACAAGCAGGAAAACCAAATTGTTCACAGAAGGTTCCTAAGTCCTTCCGATTGGATGCTTTTTCTTTGGCAAGTTGATGTTGAATTTTATCTTCTTGGCAAATTTTTAAAGCATTTTTTTGAACAATTGCAATTAACTCTCCATATGTTAAATTTTCATAATGGATTTGACCATCACCAGTTTGGTTTCTGATTTTTTCTCTGATCTTATCTCCTAGAGACCTAGGAAGACCAGCAAGGAATTTTTCTTTCTAGATAGGATGATTTCCATCTTCTCTGGCCATAACTCTCAGGAGGAAGTTATCTCTATACCACCCGAAACTGGATAGAGTTTTACATTTCAAATTTGACAGAAGATCTGCCGATTTGTCCCTCAATAGTGCTGGATCACCAACAAAGTGAGCTATAATGTTAACTATAAGGCAGTTAACAGCATCAGACATTGGTTCACCAATACTATCTCTGAGAATTATACCATCTTGAGTGGTTTTTATAGCTTGCAAAATTTGATTCTTTTGTTCGTTTGTGAGATGGAAATCCCACCAACCTCTGAGTTGCCCAGTAAAGCCAGAGATCAATATATGAATAACGTCTTCCTCTTGACAATTATTATATATTGCATAAGCATTACTGACCATCGTCATTTGTTGGCATATTTCCAGAATATTTGATTCAGATTGACCATCTATGTTCCAAACATAGATGTTGTTAGCATTAAATTGTCGAAGAGCGGAATCCCTTTCTTCGAGCATTATATCCGAAGGAGTGGCTCTTGGATAATACAATTTTGTTGGATTTCTCGAACCTTCTTGTTTTATTTCATGAATTTTTGGACTATCTTCACTTCGCTTGTTTGATTGTCTTTCACAACATTTATTGTTAGTTTTGAAATCGTAGCTGTAGATTTAGGAGAAGGTGTGTCTTGCACAGTTATCTTTTTTAATTCCTTTTCAATTCTTGCTTGAAGATTTCCTTCTCTTACACTAGTTGCAGTATTTGCAGGGATAGTGTAACGTTTGAAAATTGGCTGTGTACTGGTGGAACTAGGTAAGATAGTCTTACTAGCTTCACTAGCAACAGATTTTTTCAAAATATGTTCTCCAAGAGTTTGAAGATAAGAATTTGTATAATTACTTTGTTCAATGATATTTCTAATATCATCTTTACTTATTTCAATTTTTGGATCTTTTATTTTGAAAGGAGAGGCCATAACAGTGACTTCACCAATTTTTGTACAAGGGACCTGGTAAGATTGTTTTGGAGGAAGTTCAGATTCAATTTTCTCTTCATTTTTCAAAATCCAAGAAGCATTGACTCGCTCAAATGGTTCGAAAGGATAATCCTTTATATTCTCATCTCTCACATAGGCTTCATACCAGAGAAAGAAAGGAATATGAAGTTTATACCTTTCAAGCATTTTGTAAAAATTTTCTTGAATTGGTTTTCGCAATCCTTCAGTTTTATATTTTTGGAAAAACCATTTTCGTCTTTCAAAGTTTTCATTAGAATAGAAATCTTTTCTCAAGAGTTCTTTATCTAATTCAAATTGTTGCTCAATCACATTCATGTCAGAGTATGTTGGAGATTGGCAAGTTTGGGTTTCATCTTCAGTGTTTTGGTAGACAGGTTTGACAACACTGGCTGACTCACTAAGACCTTGCATTACAGAAGGGGAAACAATTTGATCTTTGATAGAAGAACTACAAGAATGCCTAGAAGGTTGTTCTAGAGCAGTTCTGAAGCTTTCTGTGATTGATGGAGTCCTAGAAGCATAAGAGAAAGATCTTCTAGATCTATCAAATGTAATTCTAACATCTCCATTAATATTTTGAACAATATTATAAGAATTATTCACAGGTTTAGGTATGACAGGAGCAATTTTTGTCATTTCCCAGTCATCTGGAAGAGTGATATCTTCCCATTTTATCGGTTTTGGAACATTAACATTTGCTCTAGTAGCATCTGTTAGAAATAGACATGTTTCTTTTCCTTGAGGAAACATTTTGACATTTGAAGTTGACGAATTCATAACTTTGTACTGGACCCTGTAAACCAAAGCTACAGGTGAAACTCCAGGTTTCATTTGGAATCCGTTCAATTTCAAACTTAATTTTAAACATTCAATAATAGGATCATCATGTAATGAAGCTGTTAAATTTGGGAAACAGTTGAAGTAGATTGGTCCTTCATTAAGGCCTGCTTCAACCATTCCAAAAATTGATCTTGAAAAGATTTCATGTCTACTATCTCTAACACATACTAACGTTGAGACATCTAGACCAGCTTTTATCAAGGGAATGACAGCCACTTGAACACATCCAATGTGTATAAATTTGAATTTCTTTTAGTGTTTTAAGATTGAACTTTCTGATAGAATACACATATCAGTTGGTTCTTCTTTTAGAGGAATAGTTTCTTCAACTGTTCTAATTATGTAATCAGAAGCTTTGAAAATTTTTTTATCCTCAGGTTTGTATAATTCATTTTGATCAATGACTGGGATAGTCCAATCACTAAATTTTTGGTTGATATCTTCAAAATGGATTTCATTATTGAAGATATTATTTTGGAGGGAAGATTTCCCAAAACTTTTGTTGGTCATGAGACCAGATTGTTGTGCAGAAGAAGAAGGAGCAGAAGAAGATGAAGAAGAGCGAGAGGAACGGGAGGAGTTGGAGCGAAAAGAGCTAGATCTGAACAGAAAAGCCATAATTAACTTTACTACTGATACCATTACCTTCAAGTTGGTAGAGATATGCTAGATCTGATGAAGTTTCTGGGCTACTTATGGAGTTATTATAAATATTTCTTTGTATGTTCTTATAAAGATAAAAATCTGTAAATATTATTATCACTTAGCCAATGCCTTTAAACGTTGAACCCTAATATCATATGAACATTCGAACAATAGGCGTCTGGACTTATCTGCCCTGTCCGTCGGGACTTACTGCCATAGCCCTAGAAAAGACGGACGAAGTTCATATGCTATCATTGATCAACTAGCTTGCATGCTATCAGATGATAATAATATTAAACAGAGACTTAGCTTTATATTAACATATTTCTGATATGGAAGATCAACCGAAGTCGCAACCACAGACATACTTATCCAGAAATATTCATAAGAACTTCATAAATTTTTCAGAACTTCAAGACATCTAATACATCCCTACTTACCCTTCTGGCTCTAATACCAGCTAATCCCACGTAATGATCGAAAAAACTAAAGAGACAGAAAGGGAGAGAAGTAGAGACCGATCGGAATCGTTAAATTATTAGATGCATAATGAAGATATATGCATAAAAGAGATGGAGATTTAAAAAACTGATATATTATTAAAGATTAAAATAATACAAACATAAAGAAAATTATAGAGAAAACAAGAAAAACACACAAAGGTTTATCAACCTTAAAGGAGGAGGGGAGAGAGAATTGAGTCGTCAACACAACTCGGGGTGCCTAACAATTGAAGCGAAGTGCCTTTTTATAGGCGTCCAAACCAGTTACTATGCACCTTGGTAAAACTACTTTAACCTGAGTAGAAAACATGTTACTCGGGTAAAAGTACTTTTACTTTTGCTTTTACTTAAAGTAAAAGAAAGTTATATCATTTTGTTTGCTAAAGTAAAGTAAAGGTACAACTTTTACAAAAGCAAAGAATCTTTTGAGTCAGCAAGTCTTGGACGGATATGCCGACAGTTTTGCTTCAGAATCAATCTTCACCGAGGCTAATGATCTCATCATCCGATTCGTGTCCAAAGTATCAGGCCAGGTTTTCAGCATCTGATTCATCTGAGGATTGGGCGATGGACTTGACTTTTGTTCTTGGGTTTGGAGAAGCCCAAGTATTTCATGCAGCCGTTCAGTTAGGGCCTGCTTGTCAGTTGCCGAGGCTAAACATGCTGTAATTTTTGCCTTTTGGTTAAGGAACACGGCTAATTCGTGATCCCCTGCCATTAGGGACTTTGGATTTCTTCTAAACCACTTCTTAAGGTTCGTTTCTGACACATTGTTGACGTGAGGAAACTTTGCCCACCATTTAACAGAAGCGGTTCTTTGCAACATTAGGAACAATTTTTGGTACTTTGAAGGACCATATTTGTACCTCTATTTGAAAACCCAGGCTAAACCAAATTTTGAAAAATAATGAACATCTACTGGGAAAGGATCCTTACTAATATTGATCCGAATTTTAAAATAGTTGAACCCAATTTTCGCTGTAGTGGGTAAAATTTCTTGGATAAGACCAAAATAATCCCACCATTGGTTGAACCACAGTGGAAATTGGTATTTTATTTCTAAGTCATATGAGAACATAAAAAGCCAAGTATGACTAAAAATTGGGTTTTGGTACCAGAAGGTACACCACCATGCATCCAAATAATCCCAATATGTGAAACCAATTGGATCCATATTTTTTTTGAAAATTTTTTTCTCTTGTTGAGGTCTTGACCCCAATCTTTTGGTGATAAAAACTTCCTGAATCTAAAAGTAGAATAACCATGAATGTCTTTATCATCAGGATGTTGCTTATCTACAAAATGTCTTATTTCTGTAGATTCTGTATCTACAAGAATAAGCTCATAAAATTTTTGTGTTTTTTCCCAAGATTTTGGAGTAAAATGAAATCCTTTCGGATAAATTTTTGTTGCCAATGCAACAGGATTTTTATCACAGAAACCTGGTTCTGTGTGGAAAAGGTTTAAGACCTTTTCTAGTTTTAACACAAAAGTGGTTTGTGTTGGTTGGGAATAAATGGCCAATTCTTTTGAGGTCGAACCAGCCTTTGAAATAGTTTGGGAGGTTTTTTGAATTGCCAAAGCAAGGGACTCTGGATCCAGGGTAAATGGGGTTAAGGCTTTGGGTTGTTCCATTTCGGTAACATCAGCCCATGTTTTGGTTGGCAATTTGGCCAAATTTTGATTAGCCTGTAAGGCTAAAAGGGTTTCAATTGGAAATCCATAATGAGAAGGGTCCATTATGGTTCCAGCAGTTTTTGGGGAGGATTTTTGAATGGGTTTGGTCCCTGAAGGGGAACCCTTTTGTTGGATCGAAGATCCTTGGGTCAATGACCCTTTTGACATTTTGATTGCAGCCTTGAGTTGGGCTGCTTCTTCTTTTGCGATCCTTTCTAGATCTTCTTTTATTTGGGCTTTAGCCCTTTGCTTCTTTTTCTTTTCTCGATCACTCATTTGAATCACCTTATTTCGCCTGCAAGAACTCTCTAGTTAGAAAGTCTGGTAGGGAATTTGAAGCACCTTTGATAAATTCAATTTCAAAATCAAAGACACTTAAAAGTGCTTGCCAACGGGAAAAAATTTGTTTTGATGCAAGATTTTTGACATCCTTTTGCAAAACATCTTTTGCAGCTTTGCAATCAACTCTTATTAAAAATTTTTGATTTAGCAAATCACTTTGAAACTTGTTTATGCACAAAACAATTGCTAAAATTTCTTTTTTGATTGTGGAATAGTTTTGTTGAGCTTTGTTCCAGTGTTTTGAAGTAAATGCAATGCAATGCTCTTTACCATCAATTTTTTGTTTGAGAATGCCACCATAACCTATGTCGGAGGCATCGGTTTCAACAATTTTGAATGCTTGTGGATTTGGGAAATACAAGCATGGAAGATTTTTAACCAAGGATTTGATTTTGATAATCACATTAGTATGATCATCAGTCCAAGGAGGAGGAATTTTTGAAAGACGCTCATGAAGAGGCTTTATGATATTGTTTAGGTTTGGAATGAAATCACCTACGTAATTCAAGCAACCTAAAAATCTTTGGAGTTGAGTTTTGTCCAGAATTTGGTCTAGAAATTTATCGGCAAACTGGATTGCACGATCAATTGGAATGATAGTTCCTTAGTATATGTGATGGCCAAGAAACCAAATTTTTGTCTGGAAGAGACTGATTTTGGTTTTAGAAACTGCTAAGCCATTGAACCTAGCAACATGTACAAAGATTTTGACATGTTTAAAGTGTTGATCAATTGACTCTGAGAACACTAAAACATCGTCAATGTAGACAATAATAAATTTTGTAAAAGGATTGAAAATTTCATTCATAACCTTTTGAAATTTTGAGGGTGCATTTTTCAACCCGAAAGGCATAACATTCCATTCATATTGCCCAAATGGGACTGTGAATGCAGTCTTATACCTATCTTTTTCTGAGATTTGGATTTGCCAAAAACCAGATTTCATATCAAATTTTGAAAATGTTTTGGCCTAATGAAGGCGATTTAACAAATCCTTTTTGTTAGGTATTGGATACCTAATCCATTGAAGAGCTTGGTTGAGGGGTTTGTAATTGATTACAAGCCTTGGAGTTCCTCTTTCAATCTCAGAATTTTTGTTTATGTAAAAGGCCGCACAAGACCATGGACTTTGACTCTTTCTGATTAAACCCTTATCAAGTAAATCAGAAATTTCCTTTTGGCAATGTTCCAAGAGTTCTTGATTCATTTGAATCGGACGAGCTTTCGTTGGAATTGCTCTTTCATTGAAATCCTTTTCATAAGGTAAATCAATTATATGTTTCTTTCTTTCCCAAAAAGCATTTGGAAAATCAGAACAAATTGTGTCTTGAATATTTCTCAAAACATTTTTAATTTTTTGTTTTAGAAAAGGTTTCTCCAATTGGTTTTCAATTGTTTTGTAAGAAACTTCTTCTTTTAAAAAATTGATTTGATTTTCCTTATACTCAATTTGATTTATAAATTTTGTATAAGGAGGATTTACAAATTTAAAGAAAATCTTTTTGCCCAAAACATTAGTTTCAATTCCTTCATCATGTGTTAAATATGGCATTAATCTACTGATGAAAGGAGACCCAAGAATTACATCTTGAGATAAAACTTTTGCTAGGATAAAAAGTTCTTCTATTTTGACACCATTATTTTCAACTACTGCATTTGAGAGCTTATAGCTGACATCTAATGGAGATTTGTTTGGTCCACAAAGATTTTCTGTGGTTTTTTGAAAGAATTTTGTTGGAATCAGACCTTCTCTGATACAACTTAGTGCTGCACCAGTATCCCATAAAGCTATTATTTCTAATACGAAGGTATTAGCAACAATAATTGTGACTGGTACATGCCATTTCTGGATTAAAACTCTTGATATAATATTCAAGAAATTCTCAGAAGGCTCTTCATCACTTTGTGATGAGGTTTTGACTTCTTCAACTTTCTTTTCTTTACCAAGACTTTCTTTCTGAATTTGGTTTAAATTAAGAGAATGGAATTCCTGAGTATTCTTCAGGTTTCTTATCTCTTCTTTTAAATTATTTATTTCATTCTGAAGGTCAGAGATTGAAACAAGTTTTGGATTAGACTTAAATCTTTTGATTATTTAAGAAAAATCATATCTTGTTTGCAAATTCTTTTGCAAATATTTTTGGTTTGGTTTTGTGGAAGAAGAAGAAGAAGCAGTGCTTTCTTTTAATTTATTGAAAAACTTAACCTTTTCTTCATTTGTTGGAAGAGAGTTAATTATTTCAAAAACCAAATCTTCTTCTATAACATTTATTTGTAAACTGTCTATCTCGAGACCAGTTAATACCGATTCCTTGATTGGGTAATCAAGAACAGGCTTTCCTAAACTCTCAGCAAACTTATCAAGACAGTTTATTTGAAAATCATGTTCTTCAGATGAAGATGAAATATCATCAAGTTGAAGCTTATTCACTTCACCCTGAAGTTCATTCGCTTCTCCTTCAGATGATGATGCCTCATACTCTTCTTCAGAAGAGGTTTCTTCAATCAAAAGATTGTTTAATTGTAGAAGAACTGGTTCTTCAAGTTGTAAGGCATTAATTCTTTTATTAAGCCTACAATATTTTGCCATGTGGCCTTCTTTACCACATCTAAAACAAACAATTTTTCCTCTGGGAAGATCCATAGGAGGTTTTGATTTGAATTCATTTTTCAAATTTTTGGGTTTGTTTGTTTTTGGTTTTTTTGAAGGTTTTCGATATTTTTTGTAATATCTTTTAGCCTTGTATTCTTTGTCTTCGTGCTTGTATTTAGGTTTTTTAGATTTCTTACAAGCAGGAAAACCAAATTGTTCACAGAAGGTTCCTAAGTCCTTCCGATTTGATGCTTTTTCTTTGGCAAGTTGATGTTGAATTTTATCTTCTTGGCAAATTTTTAAAGCATTTTTTTGAACAATTGCAATTAACTCTCCATATGTTAAATTTTCATAATGGATTTGACCATCACCAGTTTGGTTTCTGATTTTTTCTCTGATCTTATCTCCTAGAGACCTAGGAAGACCAGCAAGGAATTTTTCTTTCCAGATAGGATGATTTCCATCTTCTCTGGCCATAACTCTCAGGAGGAAGTTATCTCTATACCACCTGAAATTGGATAGACTTTTACATTTCAAATTTGACAGAAGATCTGCTGATTTGTCCCTCCATAGTGCTGGATCACCAACAAAGTGAGCTATAATGTTAACTATAAGGCAGTTAACAGCATCAAACATTGGTTCACCAATACTATCTCTGAGAATTATACCATCTTGAGCGGTTTTTATAGCTTGGAAAATTTGATTCTTTTGTTCGTTTGTGAGATGGAAATCCCACCAACCTCTGAGTTGCCCAGTAAAGCCAGAGATCAATATATGAATAACGTCTTCCTCTTGACAATTATTATATATTGCATAAGCATTACTGACCATCGTCATTTGTTGGCATATTTCCAGAATATTTGTAACACACAATTCAGATTTAAATGATAAATGAAAGTTGCACTTCTGCACTTTATTTCTTGAGAATGGATTCTCTCTAGGGTTCTTTTTAGAACTAACAAACTTATCAAGGCTTGATCAACCTTGTGGCGTTTTCTAACACTTCGGGTCCTTGTTGTTTTGTGCTCAAAGGTTCAAGTGGATCGTTGATCCGTGTTTAGCTTTCTTGGGGTGTGTATATTTCAGAATTGGTTGTGGGTTCGTAGGATCTTCCCTTGTGGGTTCGCACCACGTTCTTTCCTGCTTACACCACTGTAAGTCTAACGAGCAACAATGTTCTCTACTGCTTGTATCTTGTAAGTCTTATGAGCAGAAAGTCCTACTAGGAATTCTCTCAACTACTTCTCTCATAAGGATATCTACCCTCTCAAGGTCCCTGTACCTTGAGATCAAGTGAAAATAGAATTTGAAGTGTATACAGACTCTCTCACAGAGCAAATATGATAAACTCTGAAGTACAATATGAATACAAAGAAAATTTGAATAACAAAGACTCATGAATTTTCTTGTGCGAATTCTTGTTCTTAGTTCTTGTTTTTTATGATCTCTGAAGCTCTGCATTTATTGTTAGTTGATTTTTCTAGTTGAATAATAATCATTATGGAGTGGAGCATTTTACTATGGAACAACATGCATATATTTGAAATCTTTGAACAAGATATCGTGGTAGGTACGTGCTTGGTTGGTCGTAATGATTTTGTATGCTGTTGTTTGACTTCCTTTGAGCCTTTCTAATTCAAATGATCAAAATCCTGTTTTACACTTGTAATATATGTTAAATGATGTTAAATAATAATAACAAGTGAAAACAGAATAAATAAATAATATTAAATCATGTTCAGATTGATCGCTGTAAGTCTGTTGCGTTTTGGCTTCTAACAAAGTATCACTTGAGTGCACTTTGGTCTTACTCGAGTGCATCTTCATATTTCCTATTCTACTTCTATTTTTGTTGCACTTCCACGTGATTTTGAGAGAGTGCATTTTCACACTTATGAGTGATATGGGGCCTCACTCGAGTGCATCTAGTCTTACTCGAGTGCACATGTATCTTGCACTACACTCGTACTGGTTATTACAAGAGTGTGATTTCTCACTCGCAGGTGATGTGGGGCCTCACTTGAGTATAAAGATCCTTACTCGAGTGAACAATATATTCTTGTGAAGATACTCTTTCATTTCAGCACTTGCATCTGGAATGGAGAGAGTTAGATTTCTCACTCACGGGTGCTGAGGTATCACTCGGGTGCAAAAACTCTTAACTCGGGTGCACTTGCTCTTCCATGCTCTAGCTGACTCTTGGGCAAACACTTTCTATGCCTCACTCGTGTGGACTCGAGTGTCCTTTCACTTTGAGTTTATCTTGCTCTTGGGTAAACACTTCCTGTATCACACTTACTAGCACTCGGGTGAACTTGAGCCTATCACTCGAGTATTGTGTCTGGGCTAGAGTGAGGTGATGATATCCTGTCTGTGACATTGCTCTCTGTTAAACACTTGCACGAGTTTACCTTCATGCTCAAGTACAAATCACATCATCACTCAAGTGCTGTGTCCTTCACTCGCATTGTCCTAGTATTTTCAGCTAGAGTCTGCTTCTGTTAAACACTTTCTGTTCAACACTTGCTTGTGCTCGAGTGCAAAAGTGCTTATTGCTCAAGTGCTGACTCCATCACTCGAGTGCATAGCTAAAATCACAGCAATGACCTCTGAACTTAGTGATATGCATTTAGTAATATTTTCAACCATTGTCTAAACTTACAAAACATAAGTTTCTTACCTTAACACACAATAATCTTTTGTTATCATCAAAACTTGGAATCTAACAATTGGGAGTCAAATTAGACTTACACCAAAACCATCAGCCTCTGTTCAACCTTCTCAGTCACAGACAAGGAAGCCAGAGATCCTAGTTCCTCCTCCTAACTTCAACACCAAAGAGCTGAAGGTAACCAGCAAAGCAACTTTTGACTCCAATTTTGCTAAGAGGCAATTCTATCTTGTGGTGTATATGCATCGAGATAAATTAAAAAGGGACTATCACTTAGACTTATACCGATATCTAGGATAGCATGGGTCTTAGTTAAGTTTAAAGATACAATATAATCCCACTATGGTCAAAACCTCCTATTACTACATGAAGATAGCTGATATATATGATAGCCAGGGAAGGGTTATTGAGGAGAAAATAGAGACATATGTGAGGGAACAAAATATATTACTATCTGCTGAGCTTTTTGAGATCTTTAGGCCAGGAGAGCCTATTGGATCTTAACTACATTCCATACAAAGAGTAATTTTCTACATCTTCTCCCTGAGCATGGTCAATAAAGTAAAGAATTTCACACACATTACCAGGAAAGATCTTAAGATGATGGCTTCTATACTCTTTTAGGAGTAGAGAGATGTGGGTGATCTGATATTTCAGGAGATGTGAAGGTTCATATTACATCCACCAAGACCACCACCATCCTATTCCCACAGTTGCTATCCTTCATCATTTCCTTGCACAACATATGTCATCTAATTCCTAGAAGAGAGATAGTAAGGATTCCCAAGTTTGGGAAAATTCAATTGGGAATGATGGGTATTTCAGTGCCTCTTATAGCTCCTAGGGTTTAAAGTGATCGCTCTCCATTTCAGTCATAGGTCAAGAGCAAGAAGAATTAGAATGTATCTTTCACCTTTCAAGGCAGATAAGGCTCAGTCTTCCAGAACAGGATCTTCAAGATCTTCATTTTTGGGTGCCATTCTCTAGAGCTATATTCAGGATTCACTTCAAGTTGCTATCTTAGAGCTGAAGAAATCCAATACCTACTGGGTCAAGAAGATGAATTACCAAGTTAGAGTATTAGTGGAGGCCGTCAACCATAACTTCAAGATCCTATTTAACCTCCAGGCAACTCAGGTAGACCAGATACAGAAGATAAAAGAGATTATGAGGACATACCTTGACATACCCTTTCCTGAGCCTTCCATTGCCACCACATCTCCTCTTACTCCAACTTCTGCTCAGGCTACTATATCTACACTCCCTGATACCATAGTCACTATACTTGCCACCACCACCATTGTTGCTCCTACTACTTCCACTACACCTGACACCACTACCACTGTACCCATTATCTTTACTACTACCCCTGATACCACCACCACTCTTCCTGATACTTCCATTCCTCTTCCTTCTACAACCCTCATCTCCAATCCTATTCTAGCTAGTGATCCTCCACGAGAAGATCCCATTCTTCAATCTCCATCTCCCTTATCACCTGCACAGACTCACTACTTAGGCTCTAACTCTAATGCTGAGGAGATTGAGATTCTAGACACAGTGACCACTACTAAGGTTCTAGGATATGTTCTCAGACCTCCACTGAGCCCGCACCTATATTACCATTCTTTCCTACATTTACTCCTCATTCCCTCACCTGATCACACATATGCACCATTGATCCGTTGACTGCCATGGTTCTTTACACACTACCTGTTGCTTCTACTGACCTTAAGCTTATTCCACCACCTACACCACTCTGCATCAATCCACATCCTTATATATCATTTTTCCAACCCCCTTCACCCTTTCTACTGATAACAAAAAGGAACAAAAGAGTTATGGGGATCATTCGGGGTCAAATGTTTGATATAGTCCTTTAGCTTCATGTTTTTCTATCTTAACCTTTATGTCATGCTTATAAATGTTCTGTATCATGTTCTGTTCTGAGTCCTATATTAATGCTTAACAAATGTTAATGAAATTGTGATATTTATGATCTAATTTGAAATTATGTCCTTGTGTCTAATGATATTATGAGAAAGATACTTGATTTAAGATTTTTCAATTAGGTTGATTACTTTGTCAAATTTTCAAAATCAAACTCATAAGTTTTGTTATCATCAAAAAGGGGGAGAATATTAGTCCTCTTAATGTAATTGATGATACCAAACCTTGATTTATTAGACTTAAGGGATGATTAAACCTTTTGAAAAGAATCAAGTGAAATCCAGTATGATTTAATTATGTTTGAATTTGAAACTCTGAGTCACTAAAGGAAGATCACTCGAGTGATCAGGTTAAGCACTCGAGTGATAATGCTTTACTCTCTGAAAACTTCAAGTTACTCTATGGTGATCAAACTCTATGAAAAAGTATCTAAAGAAGATCACTCAAGTGAATAGGCAATCACTTGAGTGATAGAACCACTTGCAAGTGTCAACTAGAGGATTGAAGGCTAATGCACTAAGATAACGAATCACTCAAGTAATTAGAAGAATCACTCTAGTGATATGTGACTTAAGACAGAACACTTGAGTAATATGCTAAGATCACTCGAGTAATATATGGTAAAAGCTAGATTACTCGAGTAAAATGGCAAATCACTTGAGTGATGCAGATTTCAAAAAGAAACTCTGAGATGAACTAATAGATCACTCGAGTGATATGAAAGTTCACTCGAGTAAAGTCATACTTTCTGAAAATCACTCGTAAGATCACTTGAAGTGATGTGATCTTTACTAAAGATCACTTGAGTGATTTTGGAAATCACTCCAGTGATCCATGATCACTTGCAAATATGTGCAAGGGACTTAGAAGTAATTACTCTCAGGTACTTGGTAGTGAACTTACAAAACTTTTCAAACAATATAAAATTACTCGAATGATAGTTCTAAGCAATTGAGTGATGCTTAGTCTTCATTCAAAATCATCACTATTACCTTCTTTATAGTCTTAAGAGGTAACCAAGAATACTCGAGTGATAGAGATAAATATTCGAGTGATTGAGAATCACTTCAAGTGAGTATCAAACACACTCGAGTAATGCTATCATAAACTAAAAATCATCATCTCAAAAATTTCAATAAATACACTTCACATCTTGATTTGCTTCTTAAACTTCTGTATTATTCTTAAGTGTCGCTAATCTCATTTCTTATTAAGTTTCAGGCGTTTGAATAACGGATTAACTTAAAAATCTCAAAAAGCAAAAAAATTGACAGAACCATTAAATGCATAGCAAAGAGAAGCGTCAAAAGCAACCTCTTTCATCAATGGCTATAATTACTCTCTAATGGATAAATTTGAATGCTCACAATGGTCTTCAAACATCTTCTACCTATAAACACAGAAGCATTCAAGATGGAGCAACCGACCAATAACAAAATTATGTCTATTCATTAATCTGCCCTGTTTTTCTGTTTGATATTCTAATATTATCTATAATTATTACTGCTCCTAAGTTTTCATCATCTACTATTTGAGAGTTTTTGTAACCCCCTTCTCCTCAAGGCCGAGATTTACGTTTCAAATTACATAATTATGTTGAATTAGAGACCACAGGATAATTGGAAACTTGTAAAATATTTCTTCTCCCTAAATAGGGTTTACAAAAACTTTTCAAAAACCTGTTCACAACGGTCTCATATTCATGTTACAAATACACAATTGGCCTGTATAGTTTGATTCCATTTATAAATATCAAAGTGCGATGCAATTTCGTGACACACTTGAGTTCTATTTATTAATAAAGAGTTTACAGGACACAAATGCCCATAATTAGTTTCCCAGTATAAGGGATTACCCAATTACTATTCTATGATCCAAAATATTATGTACAAATATCCAGAATGATAACCAAAAACCAAAATAAACTCCCATCTTGGAGCTATAGCTGCCCTTCGTCACCTGCTTCTCTTTAGAACTACCAGCCTTGTCTGAAATTTATTTGGGAGAGTAAGATTCTAAGGAATCGCGTAGCAACAATTCACTCATAGTATGCACAACCACAAAGCATGTAAGCAAATCATAACAACAAACTAAACAAGAGCAACTACAATAGAAGTTACAGCAGCAGGGGTAGGTGTGACTTACATCACCCTTACGTCTGCTCATGCTAAAATGCTCACGCTGTAATGCACAACAACATGTTTCATATGTACATAATTCACAATAACAGGTGTCTACATAACACATTTCACAATAATAAGTGTCCACATGGCACATTTCACAATCACACAGCCCACTAGCTTGTTTCTCAAAGTCAAAATTCATAATTCCCCAACACTGCCTCAGCAATTACAATGGCAGGGGTAGGTGTGATATGCATCACCCCCTACGACTACTCACACAAAGTGCTCACGCTGTAATGCACTATAGCACATTTTACAAGTTTTCATGTAGCATTTTTCATAACAACCACAATTCATGATAAGTTATGCATATCAA
The DNA here is from genome assembly GCA_963855925.1 of Inga laurina. NCBI lineage: Eukaryota > Viridiplantae > Streptophyta > Magnoliopsida > Fabales > Fabaceae > Inga > Inga laurina. Next base: position 17,954,849 of record OY979710.1, read on the forward strand.
GCATCATATACAATACAAGAGAAAGAGCTCTACCTTGTCCTTCCATGCTTCTCTGGCACTGGTCTCTCTTGATTAGGGCAAATATCGAATCTTGTAATTCACAATTAGAGATGAAGTGTCATACTTTATTCCAATATTCAAATGGCTTCATATCACTTAGATTGGTTATCATTAATGTCCCTTAAGTAGCTACAAACACCTTTAACAAAAGCCTTAAAGGGTTAGAAGAACTATCCCAAAGATCCCCTTTTAGAAGTGAAAGTACAGATTTTTCACTGTTGCACTCGAGTGAAGAAGGCCTCACTTGAGTGATGAGAAACTTTGCACTTGACCATGAAAACTCACTCGCGTGAGTGCTTGGTAGAGAGCCACGATAGAAACAAGAAATGCTCGCTGCCTCCAGTCATTGAAGCAACACTCAAGTGATAGCCAAATGTTTACTCGAGTCCTACAAAGTGAGGTGCAGAAAGAGCTCACCTGAGAGCAAAGGAAACTTTTAAAGAAGAACATCACTCGAGCAGGGACCCTTATACTCGAGTGATGACTTAACACTCATGAGTGTTAAGACATACTCTTAAAAATAGGCCACAAGTGACATCCTAAGACGCGAGTTCATAGTGTTAAATAGACCTTTACTCGAGTGAGACAAGGTTCACTTAAGTGAGAACCCACAACACTTACAAGTGAGACATTACACTCTTGCCTTCTGTACGTGAGTACAACAAAAAAACTGAAGGGAAAAGAGAACATATCATGCTGTACTTGAGTAAGACCCAAGATCACTCAAGTGAGGCTTATTAAAAACCAAAAATGCAGCAGAGTTGACAGCACTTTCCAAACTTTACCCAAGTGTTTCTAATAATCCCAAATTCTCAACCAATGCCATTTTCACATAATTTTGTATAAGGAATCCAATGGAAATATCAAAATTATCAAATTCTTATTCCATTATCATGCTTTGTTTTAGGCTACATCCAATACCAAAATCCCAAAATCACCAAATTTAACATTTCAACCTAAAACCAATTCTATCTATTTAAAACACATACCAAAACACAATTCCATGACCATAACATACCCAACTCTCCATAACCCTAATTTTCAAAAATAAGGCCAAAATTCCCAAAAATTCAAAGCTAAATCCAATAGCCATAAAACTCATATAGAAATATTCATTTCACTTGCCTCAACAACTTTCCCAAAGGGGTTTCTTGCTTTTCCAACCACTAGATTTCCTTGTATGGTCAAAACACCACCAATGGAAAATCTATCACTATAGAATCAAAGCTCTCAATCCAAGGAACAAGATTAAAGAAGAAAGTTTTTGCATTTGGAGTCATTAGAAGGGTCAAAATGCTTACCTTAATACCAAGCTTTTCTTCTTCTCTCTAACCCAACAATGGTTGCCAGAAATATGAGAGAGAAGAGTGAAGTGGAAGATGAAATGATGATTTCTTCCCTTGCCATACCTCTTCAGCCAAAAATAAGGGAAGAAAAAGAGAGAAGAAATGATAAAATATTCTATTTGACTTTTCTCTACACTCTCTCTTCATCCTATAAGCTTGCCACATGTCACATTTCCATTGGCTCCTATAAAGTAAGTAACCAATTAGTTACTCTAACCACTCCATTAGCCATTTAGTCATACATCTCATTTCTTCTTAGTTAGTAATTAATTTCTTCATTAATCACCAACTAATTAACTGACAATCTCCATTCTTTCAAATTTTCCATTGATTTTGGCATATTAACTGAAATTGCCATAAAACACATAATAATTCAATCTTTAGTTCACAAATTATTTTCAATAATTGTCATTAACCCTTAATCAACATTTGGGGCATTACAGTTTTACTTACCTTCATTCATCACTTGTAAAGTGATTCTCAAGGTAGCGGGATCTTGAGAGGGACCAGCTGTAACACCCTTTATTTATGCCCCTTTAGTATGCATACGAAAGAGCTAATGTTCTTATTATGGCTTAGGAGAAATGATAATTAAAACTCCCAGCTAAAAATTTATACAATTATTTTCATGTGCACTATTCATTTGGAAAAAAATGTACTTTCAAATTTCTCAACTTGACTTTGAGAAAGTTATAACTTTTAACATATCTATTTTGATTCATATTTATATATATGTCACAAACGTTATATCTAGCAATTTCATTCCTCTCAACATGTTTACACAATTATTCACTTTACACAATAATTTACACAATCATAGATTATAGTGTATCAGTCTTCAATTCTTTCTTGACAAATTCCTCTGGCATATCGTCATCCACTCCTCTTACGCTCAAATACCTATATGGTTTGGTGAAGGAGGATGAGATTCATGATTTTCTCTATGTTTCCCCTATTTTCTAAGGTTGCATGAAATTAATAACCCTTGGGGGTATTGGATGATCTTTCAATTACTATGTCAAGTGCTTAAAATCCAGGGTGCACGGTGCTCCTTTTGGAAATTACAGGGTGCCCGGCACTTTGGTGTGCCAAACGCTCTTTCTTGAAAATACAGGGTGCCCGGTGTACCTCTGGAGATTTGTCCCTACCATCCTTTCTTATGCTTAGCCGACTTTAATGGTTATGGAAGAGGAGGTCTAATGAATTCATCCAGCTTCTGGTGCAGTGTTCAAGAAAATTGGGTATATGGTTTGACCGGAAACCGGTAAGTTGTCCTGGCTATTCAACATATGTGTAATGTGCAATTGGAAATGGCGTCGCATGATTGGTTAATCAGGGTAAAAAGTCAAAAGTTACTTTATTAAAGCTGCTTTAATAAAGTCACTTTAATAAAGCTACTTTTATATAGAGTCACTTGGTTTTGCACCACGTGTCCCCTATGCCTCATGATTTTGCCACATACATGCCTGGGTGTCCATGACAATTGACACCAACCCAGTGTCTCTTAAAAAACGCAGGGTACATGAACCTGCCCTGAAAAGGCCATGTGCACTCAAACACCAGCATATTTTATCTTACTAATTAGTCACATATGTCTATGTCTTCAAGAATATGCCATATGTGTGCCTGTTGGCATAAGATGACACTACATACCTTAAAAATTGCCACAATTGAATCTGTGTCTTATAGCACACCAAGTATATATAGACACTGATAACTTTCATCCGACTATCGACACACAAGGTAACTTCTCATTCCGCCACCTTAAAAGGTACTTTATGGATGTGGGACCCAGATGGCCTATATATGCCTCTGGGTACCACCAAATGGCACCAAATATACGTAAGTGTCCATATACTAGCATCTTATATCCAACTACTTATACATATAGAGCCTCATTAAATCAGGAGATTCGGTCTTAACTAAAAGGGCTGAATCATATAGTCCTATGAAACTCATTCTATCTTTGGAACTCTTGCCAAATTGAGCTTAGTAGTCTTCTTGACTTAGATTTATTCTCAAGCTTCTCGACCCAAAATTCAAAATATTACACCAGCTTACAAGATGTAAGGGAGGGTGAGTGTCCTATTGAGGAGCTTACTTGTACTGAGGTGCCAAGAACCCATCGAATCTTGGAAGTATAGTGAAAATCTAAGAGATGCTCTAAGGACTCAACATAGATCAAGTTGTTGAGATCAAACCAGTATAAACACTAGTGTACACTTTGAGGATATTTCTCGAACTCTTATCTGTTTAATTAAGTATTTTAATTATAACGTTTTAAATTTTTATATCACCTAATTCACCCTCCTTGTTGGGTAAAACCTTGACACTAACAATTACAAAAGTAGGGCAAAAATACATATTGACAATTAGTTTAACTTTTTTTAACTTTTAAAGCTATCATGTTCGATAACTCAGCTAAGTTAAATCCAAGCTAGTAGTGGAAAAGAAAGAAAAAAATAACAAAAGTCCCCATCTACCCATTGATATTAATTTATTATTTTAAAAACATAAAAAAAAATCTTTAGCCTAATCACTATCTCCGCCTCCTCTCATCCACCGCAAACCTTCACCAATCTCTCTCCTTTTCTTCGAAGGAGATGGAGTGATACCCATGACCAGTCATGGCACCTCCAGTAATGCTTCATAACCAGCTCTTCATTGTTTTCACTTCTAGAAATTGTCAGATCTAGGATGTGTTACAAGTTCTAATCATCTCCAGCAATTTTCAAAATTATTGGTTTGATTATTCTAATTAGATGTTAGACCACTACTATAAAAAAACACAATAAATGTCGCTTATTTTTATGAATACTATAGCACTTGGAAATGCCATAGCTTCCAGCACTATAAAAGTAAGCTATGGCGCTTCTTCAATATCTGAAAGTGACATAGCTTGTGTGTTTTTTAAATATCGAGTACGCAATTCCCATGGCGCTTCCATAGGGAAGGGCCATAGGAAGTAAGAACCTCCTATACACCATAGGAAGTCTGAGACTTCTTATGGCACTTCTAAGGGAAACGCCATAAGAGGTAGGGAATCCTTTTTTTCTTTTACATAATTTTATGTAATTGTTTCATTTTTCTGAACCCTCTATATTAACAAATTTAAATCCACATCAATTTATAATACAAATCGACAGCAAAAAAGTAAACCAAATTAGAATAAAATAATACATAACTAATTCATAAAATCAGTACTAAATGTATGTAATTACAAGGTAACAATTGTAATGTTCAACTAATTTTAAGTGAATAAACAACACAAGAATAGGCAAGAAACAACCTATGTATGTACCTAAATATTAGTTAATTGCCTGACCATATATGCATATCATTCCTCAATGATTTCATCCACTTGTTAGTCAGTCAATTGGCACAACGTTGATCTTTATAATACTACATAAAAATATGCACGTAATAAATTAAAATTACTAAAAATCAATTAACTTAGACATTTGTCAATTAAATTTAAAACACAGTATGAACTGCAAGTAAAAGAACTTACTTGTAGAGGAACATATGCCTAATGATGACTGACTACATCTTTCATACATTTCATAATATGTAACAACCGCAATCATTATTATTTAGTTAGAATGGGCACTACAACAATACAATGAAATAGTTAAGTAAATTTGTGAAGAAAATTTTTTAAATAACTACATTTGAGTAAATTCATATATAAGTACTTCAATCTTCCTCCAGTTATAGCCATTGACTGGTTCATTGCGTTTAGAATAGCTCAATCCAACCTCGCTTCTATAGACAATCAATACACTAAAAAAATAAGTAGTGATTGATTGATTTTGGCTATTTAATAATCACACACGCAAATATTTTACACATACACCCATACACTTACTTATTGATTATAATCATCATATTAGGTCAGTTTTATGGATAACCAGTTCTAGAGGATCCAAATAGAAAATATGGGGGCCTTCAACTATCGCTGGATAGATAACAATCAAAATCCAATATGCCTTAAAATATTTTGAAAATTTTACTTTGACAATCATGTTATGGTAAAAGTAAAAGAATAAAAAAACATAAATTATAATGCTATCGTAAATAACTTACCCCAGATTGTATGGCACAATAAAGATCATATTAGAGGTTGCTCTCGCATGTAGTAGTCCTTAAGATCATTAGATTGTGTTTCCAAACCTAATCTCCCCCTATGCTGGCCAAGGAGATGTGGGCTGACAACTACAAATTTATGCACCCTTTCCGTGTCCAGTAATAGGTCGTTGTATAAGTGCCTTTATGGAAAATAAACTGTCATTAAAACCAAAAAATTGAATTATGAATAATAATAGTGATAGACGATGAAGATAAAGTACCTAACCATATGTTGATGGTCGTCGCACTAAGCCAATCACGACTAAGCACTTCTTTCAGTATACTACTATCGGCATGATCATTTATAGTTGTATGATATATATCAATATCAAAAGGTATTTCCTGACCTCCTTGGTAGATCAAATTTGTTGCCATTAATGCCAATTATTTACGATATGAGCCCATTTGTCTATTGCTTCGGTTGCTGGTTAAGGGTTGGGACTTCTATTGGGTTGCTAAACACTTTGAGTTTTTCCCACGCCTTTCAATTCATTTTCCTTTAGAACGAGAAGCAACCTACAAAAATCAAGAAATTAAATCATGTAATTTTAGATGGAAATGCATAGAAAAAGTAGAAGGAATTGTAAATTAACTACCTTTTGAAATGGCTCAATCAAACCTATTGGCCATGCAACACAACTACCAACAAAATCTTTCACCATTATTTCTTCATCCTGAGAAAAGATTAGTAAGAGGGAATCTTCATTTGTGCATACATTAACCCTGACTCAGAGTGTGTTCGCGGGCAATGGTGAATTATGCAGTGTACCATTGTCAGTGTTGTAGGCCACGTGTAATGCCCCAAAATTCATAACACATGAGGATGAACTCTTTCAGGGAATAAAGTGTGAATTATGACCCGAATTAGCAGTTGAAAGTGCCCAAACCCTATATTTAATCTTAATTGTGTTGTCAAGGCTTAAAATGAATTAAAAGAGAAGGAAGGGTATATGGCATAAGGAAATAGGGTCAAATAATATGTTAAGTGGTAGTCCAAAAGAAACTACCATAGTCAGGGGCAAAATGGGAAGAAAGAAATTTACCAGCTAATTAGTCAGCAACTGATGAAGAAATTAATTACTAGCAAAGAGAAATGATAAGTGTAACTAAATGGTTAATGGAATTAGTTAGTGTAATTATATGGTTACATGTCTTGAGAGGAGCCATAGGATTTGGACAAGTGGCATGACATGGACCAAGTTACATGAGTTGAAAAGTCAAATGGCATTTTTAATTCATTTTCTCTCCCTCTCTCCTCTCATTTTCGTTCAAAGCATGGGGAAGGGCTGAAAATTCTGATCATCATCATCATCATCATCTCTCTCTCAAGCTCTCATAAACGTCCAAGCATGGAGGTGGAGGAAAGAGAAAGAAGAGTTGAGTTCTTCTCCTTATGTTTTGACCATTAAGATGGTGTCTTTTGCTCAAAACCTCTTCTCTAAACTTGTTCCTCTTGATGTAAGCTTTATTCCTATGGTTTTAGATTTTTAAGAGGAGGTGTTTTGTGAATTCAAGAAAAGTTAGTGGTTGGAAAATCAAAGAGCAAACTAGTGGAAGAGATAAAGGAGAGCAAAAGCTATCTTTTGACATGAATATTATGATGTTTGGTTGAGTGTTTTGGCTTGTGAAATTTACCCTAATTTTTGTGTAATTAAGGTGTTAGAGGATTTATGGTATTTTGTTGATGGTATTGGTGTTTTGTGGTGTCCATTGGCTAAATGGAACTGATTTGGGAATTGAAAGTGAAGTTTGGTAACTTGTGAAACTTTATATTAAATTCTTCCCCATAATAGAGCATGATAATGGAATAAGAATTTGGTTGTTTTGATGTTTCCATTGGATTCCATGCAAAAAATTGCGTGGAAGTAGTGTTGGCTATAGATTTTGGACCATTGGAAACATATGTGTGAAAACTGAAAAATTCTGTCAAGTGAAACTCTGTGCAAGCAGTTAGTTTGCATGACTGTTTCGAATGAGTAAATGGTGTCTAAAAATTATGAAACTTTTTAGCCTAATATTAGACATGCAAATCTTTAAATTGATACATTATGGCTGTCATTTTGATGTGTATGTTGGAAGTTATGTATTTCCAAAGTTTGACGTTGAAACTGGAAGTTATTATGGAGCAGTATGGAATTTCATGTAATTCTATATTTCTATGGTTGTAGATGTTAGTTATTCATATTTTCCCTCTATATAGAGCTTAAATAGCTTTCTATAGGACTTAGGTTCACCTCATTTCAATTTTTTTTGTAGAATTAGTTATGATTTTTTAAAGTTAAGCCAAGAAACAAGATTTTTCTTGGCCACGGCCCAAATGTTTCTAACCCATTTTTGGTTGTGGCTAGGGGATATTTGGCTACAGCTAACCCCCAAAAATCAGCATTTTGAACTTGTGAAGGTGGTTTTTGATATAGTTCTTTCCAAACCTTTAAGGCTTTCGTTTGAGCATATCATAGCCACCTAAGGGACCCAAATTATAATCAACCCAAGTGTTTTATAGTTATTTAAGAATTAAAATAGGGAATAACTCATCGTCTTTAATTATGATGTATAGGATTTGACATCTGCCCTGAGCGTACGAATCTAATGCTCGAGCATGAATGGAAAGAACAACATAGTGACCTTTTCTCTTATATTATGTATAATGTATGTCTTATCATTGAATGATGATGAATGTGAATAATGTTGTTATGTTGTCGTGAACTTGTGATGAACTTGAATGCTATTGTAATGCCATGGAAGTGAATATCCTACCTAACCACTGTGGAGTCAAAGTAGGCTGATGCCGGGACTTTAGATAGAGGAGACTAAGACTTTGGACTGGCCCATTATAGTAGGTTGGTCCAAAAGTTCTAGTTACCACTAGCGGAGTCACTAGTAAAAGTACGGGTGAGGCTAATGCCGTGAAAGTAGATACGGCGAAAAGATGTTTTAGCAGAGTCACTTGCTTCTTCAACCATGTTTTAGCTATACAACACTCTGGTTGATATCTATTTTTCATATACCCTTTTAAAATTTTCATAAATGGCTTATTTGGGTACATCCATCTCAGGTACACTAGACCGCACAATTGAACCTCTTTCACTAAGTGTAGGTTAGATGGACCATAATGTCAAAAAATAAAGGTGGAAAATACATTTTAAGTTCACAAAGAGTACAAACAATCAGCCTTTGCAAATCTTGTAACTTTGTTAAATCAACCACTTTATTGCAAATCAACCTGAAGAACATGCAAATTTTAGTGATGGTATTCCTTACTTTTTTGGGTAAGATTGACTATATTCCAATTGGCACGAAATTCTGCTTGAGCACATGACAATCATGATATTTAAGGTTCTTTATCTTCAACTCTTTCACTGATTCAAGATCTTTATATTTGATGAATAGCCCTCTGGAACTTTGATTCCTTCCAGAAACTCACAAAATAACTTTTTCTCTTTCCTCGATAGAGTGTAAGCTGTTGGAGGTAGATATGTATGGTGCCCTTGCTCAACTAGTGCCAACTCTTCTATGATTCCTAAGTTAACAAAATCCAACCTCGCATTCACATTGTCCTTGCTTTTTTCTTGCATATTGAGTAATGTACCAATTAGACTATCACATATATTGTTTTCTATCTGCATCACATCAAGAAAATGTTTCACTTATAAAGACTTCCAATATAGAAGTTCAACGAAAATAGACTTCTTCGTCCAACCGCTTGTCCCGATATGTTTTGCAAAAGGCTTGCTTAAATTGTCATCAAGCGTTTGACCTTCTCAAAAGCTTGAGCACTGGTCAACATCTTCAGTGGGTTACCTTCTTCTGACTCACCATTGAAAGACTTTTTCCACTTCCTCCAACGATGTTTCGATGGTAAGAATCTTCAATGTCCCATGTAGACATTTTTCTTACAATGATCTAGTCGCAATGAATGAGTGTCATCTTCACATATAAGGTATGCACAATATCCTTTAACGCTATATCCAGACAAATTACCATAAAAGGGAAATCATTTATTATGCCAAACAATATGGCTTTCAAACTGAATCTTTCTTCTATGTACCCATCATACACATTGACGCCTTATTCCTAAAGAAACTTCAAGTCATCAATTAAAGGAGCTAAGTTCACATTTATATCATTCCTAGGTTGCCTTGGCCTAGAAATTAACATGGACATCATCATAAACTTACGTTTCATGATCAAGTGCAGAGGAAGGTTATAGATCATTAATATCATCAGCCACATACAATGTGTACAACTTTGAACCTTATGGGGATTGATTCCATCAGTTGAAAGTGTAAGGCATAGGTTCCTTGCTTCATTCATGAAGTCAAGGTGGCCATGATCAACTTTTTTCCATTGAGGGGCATCTACAAGGTGCCTAAGGTTCATGTCTTCAATCCTTTCATCTGTATGCCATATCAATAGCTTAGCAATCTCCGATTATTGTATAGTCGCTTGAATCTCTGAATAATGATACCATATGACCTTCGACAGACTTTTTCCTTTCTTCTTCCTATATTGAGATGCATTGTATTTAGGGTAATTATCTAACATTGCATATTTATTTTGAAATAATATACAATCGTTAAGGCATGCATGTATCTTCCCATAACCCATGCCAGTTATAGAGCAAAGTATTCACTTTGCCTTGTATGTCTTGGTAGTAAGTACATTTTCTTCTGAGAGCATATCTTGCTCAAGTTCAAGCAGTGCGATGAAACCCGAATCACTCAATCCATAGCGCGCTTTAAAGTTGTACAATTTGAACACTGCTAGCAATCTTGTGTATTTAGTACTATTAGCATATAATGGTTTCTCTGCATCACCTTTCAACTTCTCAAATTCTTGAGGACAATTATCAAGCACCGCTTCAACCGCATTTAGTATTTCTTAAAGACCATCATCCTCATCACACATGCTTAGGTTAAACTCATTCGTAGCACCGATCGTGGTATGCAATTGATCACTATGTGCATCATCCGTCTCACCATGCCTTGTCCATCGTGTATATGATTGATTAATTCCATGACACACTAAATCATCTAGCAAATCAAGTGGACTAATTTGCTTTAAATAACAAAAAGATAAGTAAGAACATAAGATTTTATTGGGATCATTTGTATGCTGACTTGCAAATCTAATAAACTCGATCTTTCACCCCATCTATATATTCCCTTGAGCACCGATCAGATGACATCCACTTTTGAACGTATATCTATACCTTAAACGTATATTTAAAAGTGGTTAATTACTTGCATCTTGCAGTTACTAATTACTTTTATCTTCTATTATTTATTTTAAAAAAATTCAGCAACATAACATCCTAAAATTTGAAGTTTTTCAAGTATTAAACACTCTGTTTAAGTCACAAATAATCAACCAATTAAGTCAGCATCATAATAATTTTTCACAACTCACAAAAAAAGAAACCATATATGCTAACACTACATATCATAGTTAAAGTGATATGGTGTACACAAAAATTTAACTATAAAAATTTAATCATATTCGCTCACATTCCATATAATTCTCACCACTAGACCTAGCTAGCTTTAGGTGACAAATGTCGAGCCATTAACTGGTGAAGTTATCATGTTATATATATTAGCACCAAGAGTAATATTATTACACATAGAATCAATAATGTGTGAGTAACTAACACATTTTCCTAAGACCAAGAATGTTCAATGGTGCCTATCTTATCTATGATAGGATGTATATATTATATTGCCAAACTTTGTAAGCTTTACTTTTTCTTTATGAATGCAGAATTATATTTCATCAAAAAGAGTAAAATTAAAAAAAATATATATATTCTACATTGCGGAGTGTACGTATTTGTCTAATAGATCTTTAGGAGATTACGGTGTCATTTATTTCTTACCATGTTCACTTGAGGTGAATCAAAATGTTGGCCTCTTTTTATGGTAAAAAAATGTCAGTCTTTAAATACCTAATTTTTAACCATTAGCATCCTAAAATTTAATTTTTTTTATTTACAACTTTAATAGATTTCTCATTTTTAAATTTAAATTCATTTCCAAATAACTTTCAAATAGTCATAAAAATAATATGATGCGGCTCTATGGATAAGATAGGAATGGGTTTAGTCTTCACTATCAATTACACAAGTAAATATCTTCACTCAGCAGTGTCAATCCTCAAGGAGATGACACACAAGAACATGTCATGGACAATGGTAACGGTAACTCTAGGATAAGTGCTTGTGATATTCAAAAACACTTTATGCTTAGATGACCCACAACTATTATTATCTTAATTTATCAAGTATAAAAGAACTCTAGCATTTAAGTTGCTTAAACTTTAATTATACATGTTACTAGTACATGTACTTCTATATAAAAAAAAAAAGACAAAGACGACTTGCAAGCATTGTACTACAATGGAAGTGGTGACTAAATGTTGAAGAAATGTGCATGATGAGGAGACAAGAAAAAACAAAAAGTGGGGAACCAAGGAAGCTTCTAATTGTTGCTGTCAAATAGAATGGGGGCAATGGATAAGGAAAGGTCGTGGACGACCAATAGAATGAGGACCGAATGGACCAATGGAGTGCTCTGTGAAATGAGGAGCTGGAGGGTGTGGGAGAAAATGAACAAATGGCCCCTTCACCACGCCGTCCAAATGGTTTTATAATGCCTTAACAAGCACTATACAAGGCCCCTTGCTTTTAAAATAAAAAAAATTAAAAACAAAATAATAGACACTTTATAAAAAATCAAAAAGGTCTAGGCCTACATAGGCCTTGGTAGGCTTTCCTCCTGCCAAGGCCACATGTAGCGGCCTTAGCCCTGCCAAGGCCACATGTAGCGGCCTTAGCCCTGCCAAGGCCACTGTGTGGCCTTGGATTCCCAGCCAAGGCCACTGCACTGTGTGACCTTTATTGGCCTTGGATTTTTTAATTATCATTTTAATTATTTAATTAAATCATCAAGTTCCATTCATTAATTGTTTGTTTCATGTTGATAATTTAAATCATCTTCTAAAATAATAGATAACTAAAATCTTTTAGTGAGAAATTAATTGTTTGTGGAAATCTTGACTTGAAATTAATTCCTTAAAATTTAAATCATATTTTTAGTAAATGTCTTCTTATTCCAATAATCACATGATAAATCCAAATTTTCATAAAAAATGTTTTTATTCAACTCAAATCAATGTTAGTAATTATTTACTGCTTTTGCATTTTTTTATCTAATCCTTCATAAGAACTAATTTGATACCTTTAAAAATACAATTCAACTCCATTTATCTTGTTTTAGGATTTTTCTTGTAAATTTTCAATTATTTCTCCCTAAAAATTTTTAATTATATTTCATTCATTTTTCAAATATTAGATTTCTAAAATTCAAGCAATGAATTTATTTACTCCAAACCTCAGATTTATTAATATATCTCAGACAATATTACTAAAATTCAAAAAAACAAAATTGGGGGGGGGCATTGTAAGGCGCTTTCTAATAAAGTGCCTTCCAAGGTATATAGCCTTGGAAGGTGCTTATGCCATTCTTGGAAGCGTCTTCCAAGTTCACTTGTTTTTTTATAATAAATTAATGCTAACTATGGCACTTAGAAAGCGTCATAGCTTCTAAATATATTTTTAAAAAAAAAACAATTATGTATGGCACTTCTTCATAAGAGGGGTGCCACTAAATCCCTTTTTTATAATAGTGGACCTATTGTTGCAGTTATTTTGAATTGGCTTGAATATTTTTATGGATTCATCAAACAATTTCAGCCCTTCCCTTTCTTAGAAATGTTTGAACAGTTTATTTTGGTCTTTGAATATTGATGGAGATGACTTGAAGATGACGAGGCAGATATTCTCTTTAGATGGTCTCAAGTTTATTTTGCGGTGGCTGAGAGAAGGCAGGGGAGATTTCGTGAGTTTGCATAATGTTAGGGTTAAGGATTTTTAATTTCTTTAAAATAATAAATTAATATTAGTAGGTGTAGGTGGATTTTTTTTTCTTTTTTCTCTACTGCCAGCTAGGATTAAATTTAGCTAAGTCATCATCCAGCTTTAAAAGTAAAATAAAAGAGGTCAAACTAATTGTCAATATGTATTTTTGCCCCACTTTTATAACCACATAGTTACTTTTACCCCAAGAAAATACATTTGGTGTTAGTCGCACTTTTAAAAAAAATTTATGCGTATTTTTGCACCTTAACCCTTTTTGATATATAAGACACAGGAATAAGTTATTGAAGGAAGTTATAAAAAATATAAATAACAATCTCAGATATATCGTATGTCTTTCCTTTTTTTAACCTTGAGATATATAATATATCTTAAGCTCCAGAATGATAGATCAACTCCTAATAAAATACCCATTCTTTTGTTATTCCAAATCACCGTTTTATTAAAGAAAAAATTATTTAAAAAAGAATATTTGCCTTAATCGAACACAGCTTTGCTTTGTTGGATATCACCATGATTTGCTGAACTTTCATCAATATATTGAAAACTATACCAGACCGGCCGGTTCAAACCGAAAACCGGTGAATTGCATGTCTAACCGATCCTTTTGAGGGTAGGAAAACTGGGCAGAACTGACTCAGGATGACCCGGTTGGTCATGGGTTGCTCATTTTTTTTAATGCTCCAAACAATATCAATTTTGGCTTTTTTTTTTAAAAAAATTATTTCCCTGAAATTTTTTGATTTGCAAGGAGCTTTAAAATGATTATCGAATACTTTTGGCATTGGTTAGAGAAAAATTTTTATGTGCTTAATTATACTTTTATAGGTATTAGGTTCAGGAGGCTATATTGGATTGTTGGTTGGAAAAAAAAAATCTCATGTAATTTTTTGAATGGTATGCATGAACATTTAAATTATATATTATATTTTTTTTAGTTGACTCTGATCTAAACCAGTGACCCTTGACCCAGTGCTTCAGTCGGTTTAGTACCCGGTCTGGTTTCCAGTACCTTGACTTTCATCAACAAATTGTGACATCGTCCTGCTTTGGAGAAATTACTAGAGTATTAATATTAAATATTTTTATTGATAAAGAATCTCTAATCATCCGGTTACTAAACTAATTAATTCACTTTAAATTTAAATACCGTAAGGATAAGGATAAAATCATAATCGGAAACTGATATTTACTAGCTCTGAAACAAGATAAGGAAACGTTTCTTTTTCTATATAAACGTTGAGTCTCAACAATCTCATACACACTTTCTTCTATTTTCTCTTCTTCATTCGTTCCCTATCCTGTCAATATGGCTTTTGTGAAAATCTTCTTTTCTTTGTTTTCAGTGTCTTTCTTTTTGTCAGTAACGATCTTAATGTTTCCCACGATAGAAGAGCTATTATTATCGATGGTCAACGTAGGATTCTTATTTCTGGTTTGATTCACTATCCTAGGAGGACTCTGGACATATATACACGTATAATCAATATCATCCTTCTTATTGTTGTTTATTTCTTGTTAAATTTAATTAATGGATGTGCTTATATTATTCATGTTTTGTAGATGTGGCCTGATTTGATTCAAAAAGGGAAAGAAGGAGGACTTAATAGGATTGAGACTTGTATGTTTTGGAATGCTCATAAACTAGTTCGTTGTCGGTATGATCTTTCTGGGAATGATTATCTCATCAGATTTTTAAGACCATTCATGAAGCTGGACTCTATTATATCTTTTGAATGGGTCCTTATTGATAAATATGTATTTTATAATTTAATAGGTGTAGATTTTGTGATATAACATTAATTAGAAAAAGAGACGTGTTAGGGACAAGTGGATGCACAACAAGAGATAGAAATATATAAATATATAAGGAGCCACAAGAGGACGAGGAACCGACAAAGCAAGAAGTAGAGAACACGTATCTATTCAACGACAATCAGGACGCCATGGCTATCAGCCCGCAACAACAGAGAGCCAACAACACTTCAACAATGGGACAGCAACGAGAATTTCAATTTGCTCTCTTCCCTTTTTCATTTTCTTTATCGAAACTGAATTTTAGTTTTCGTTTATGGATTTTATTTTAATCATGTGGCAAGTTTTCTTTATTGATCGAGATAGAGTAGCCATGACTGTATTTGCAATTAAGAGATTACTCCCATAGATTAGTTAGGCTTAACGTAATTTAGTTTTCTTAATCTTATTTATATTATTTATTGCTTAGTAATTGGTCATCATTAAGCATGTTTTGTGAATTTAGAATTGAACTTGACGGAAGAAGTGTTAAATTAATCAGGAGATTAAGTAATCTAGAATTGGATTTTAATTTAATTTGTATATATATAGGATAGACATATACATAGAAGCTCTACAAAATCTCATGGTATATGTCTATCCTATATGCAAATTAGATTAAAATCTAATTCCGCCACATTACTTAATTAATCTCATAGCCAATTTAAGATTCCCTTCAACAAAGTCAATCATAAATCCCAAAACATGCTGAATGGTGGTCAATTACTAACCAATAAACAATATAAACAAGATTAAGAAAACTGAAATACATTTAGCATAACTAATAAGTGGAATAATCTCTGAATTGCAAATAATTAAAGTTCATAGCTACTCTAGGTCCAAAAAGAAAAAATAGTGTGAACACCCTATTTTGTCGGGCCCTACTCAAAAAATAAAAAATAAAAAAAATGAAAATAAAAGAAAATAATCTCATTGATGATGATTGGGATCTAAATTGGAAATCAACATTAAAGAAGAAAAAAAAGAGAAAATAAGAAAATCCTTCCATTGATGATGATTAGGGTCCAAATTGGCAATCATCATTAATTGAACACGAAAATAAAAAAAGAATGAAAATCCTTTCACTAATGATGATTGTGGTTCAAATTGGAAATCATCATTAAAGGGCAATATAAAAGAAAATAAAAAAAAATTCTCTTATTGATGATGATTGTGGTCCAAATTGACATTATCATTCATTAAGAGACAATTAAAAAATAAATAGAAAAAATTAAAAAAAAATGCATTAATGAGGCAAAACCCTAGGTGATGCCTATTTAAAGGGGAGCAAGAGATAGAGCAAGACACACACACAAAATTGGAAGAAAAAGGAGGCAAAAGAAGAGGTAGAGAATTTTCTTTTGTTTAATTTCATTTACTCTCATGACAGTACAACAAGGGTTCAAGAATGGGAGGAGGTGCTTGAGATAGGGTGATATCCATTACTATATGTTCTTCATATCCCCAAGGAAAAGCTATGTTTGGTTGTTGTCACATATGTGAATCTCGACACCAACAACTTGAGGGGAATCTAATATGATTCGGATTTGATTATTTTGCTCTCACTTTCCCTCTTCCATTATACCTTTGCCTTTTTATTTTTGTTCTCATCACGATATGCTCACCATTTGCACCTTACATATTGCAATTGTCTTATCCTTGCTTACTAATACTTGATTCTTTCCTTAGCAATGGACACACAAGCATTGGACATGGCATGTGCACGCCATTAGCTTTTAGATTGGTATGACTTTTGTTATTGTCTATATTTGTTAAACGATATGCTCGTTGGTGATTAAGAAAATTGCTCCCTACCTTCCCTCCCTTTTGATTTGAATAAATGGCATTGATGGTATAAACAAGTGATTCAGGTATGTGCTCTATATGCTTTTGGATCTTTTGTTATAAATATTATTTTGACCACATGATTAATGCTTGTCTTTGTTTGCTTAATGTTAGATCCCATATATTTTGATGATAACAAAGATTGGACTAATGATAAAAGAGGATATGATAACAAATGAATTTGAACAAAGTAAATAAATGGCAGACAAAGCATTACTTTAAGCAAGTACAAGAGTAATGAAGAAGAACTGAGAGGAAGAATAAAGGAAGACCATCACTAGTAGTTGTATATGTTTACTCGAGTGGTTACTAGAGTAAGGTTTGAGGAAACAACAAGGCCACTCGAGCAGCCACTCGAGTAATAGGCTTACTAGAGGAAGCACTCGAGTAACTTGTGAGGAAAAGACATGGCCACTCGAGTAGTCACTTGAGTAATCAGGTATTTCTAAGGTTTGTGATGTATTGCACTCCATGTCTTACCCAAGTAATATCTTATGAAAAATGTTGAATTACCCACTGCCATATTTTTGATAGGTTTACTCGAGGGGCTACTCGAGTAATAAGCATGATCACTCAAGTAGCCACTCGAGTAATGTTGTCCAGAAATCATTTTTTAATCGAATAATTATTGATTTGATATCTATATGATTAACTCTTCATTGCACTAATATTATTAGTACATTTGCAGAGAAACAATGAAGAGATAATGCCATAAGTGAAAAGTCAAATAAAAGTTTGAACGCTCACCTACCGCTACCTAACACAAACGGATAGTTTTCAAACTTGAAGAATGGTCAACCGTTGCTGCACGACTCTAACAGATATGTTTGAATTGCTTCCAACGGACACTACAAATCGTCTATATATATGGAGCATTCAAAGAGCAAAAAACAAGAACTGAGAACACATGAACATACACTAATCAACACACTCTTAGTGCTTTGTTTTCTTATACTCATTCATTATACTTCAGTGATTATATATTTGCTCTATGAGAGAGTTTTCATTACAAACTCAATATTTGGTATTGAGACAACTTAAGGTTGTGGAACCTTAAGTTGGGGATCTAATTACAATGTGTAAGGGGGAGCAAGTGTCCAGGTGAAAGAACATGTGTATTGAGGTGCCAAGAACCCACTGAGTCTTGGAGAATATAGTGAAACTCTCATAGATGCTTTGAGAACTGGACGTAGATCAAAGTGGTTGTGACCGAACCAGTATAACTGCCGGCGTACACTTCGGTGATATTTCTCTTTGCTCTCAACTACTTTAAATATTCTGTCAATATTCTTATACGCAACGAAATTTCTGGTATCACCCAATTCACCCCCTGTTGGGTGAAACGCTTGCACTAACACTTAATACCTATGAATCCAAAATAATATCTTCTCTATATGTTTTTGGATCTTTTGTTAATCTTTTGTTACATGTTTTCTCAAAATAAATGAATTTGATTTCAAAAAGGGATGTTTAATCCAAAATATTTTTCTCAAAAACAGAAAATAAATAAATTTCTTTTTTTAAAAAAATAAAAAAATACGAACCAAACAAGGAAAATATCTTTCTCTAATAAATTAAGTAATTTTTTTCTAAAAGACACCTACCAAGTGCCACGCCTCTCTACCTTAATGAACTATATGGGCTTTGATCCCTCTAAAAGGTACATAAGCCCTTGGTTTTTATCATAGGTCAAGTCCAACAATATAAATAATTAATTTTGTTTTCTCATTTTGTAAATATTTTATTTTTGGGTAATTATGAAAAAATCTAAAAGGGCTATATTTATTTTAAATAATTAACTCAGGGTAACCGTTCTTATAGACGGGTATTGCGGGGTGCCTAACTCCTTCCCTATACACAATCGGCTCTCGAACCCTATCTAGTTTTCATTTTTTAAAAAAGGGTTTCCAAAATTATCCTTGTTTTAAGATTTTGGCTTTGGCTCCATATTTTCCAAATTTCGGGCTTTACAACTAGCCACATATGAATAAAATCCATAAAAGAAAACTAAAATTCAAATTCAATAGAGAAAATAAAGGAGGGAAGAGAGAAAAAACCCAAAAATTCTCACTTCTTTCGTAGAAGGGGAGAACAATCTATTGTTGAAGCATTGTTCTCTTGCTATTGTCATAGGTAACCAAGGTGTCCTCATTGTCGTTGAATAGATACACATTATATTCTCTATTTTTGGTTTCATTACTTGTCATCAATTCTGTAGGGTCCATGAAGAAGTATGATATGAACTTGAAGGGCAATTTTTTTCACTTTGCACGAGATTACTCAAGCCGAGGAATGCCTAAAACAAAGATGGAGATTCTGTCAACCCTCTTTAAATATAACAAACGATAGATTCCAATTCTCGAGTTCTTTAGTCCCTTGCTCTTATCATGTGAACCCGATTGACTATTTCTAGTTCTATTTCACTTTAAGCAATTACCAGATGGTAACATTTACTGAATTAATTAAAACTTTCTCTACTACTAATGCTATAAGTATGGTTTCTACTATGTTCTCAATATTTATACAAGCTGTGTAGCCATATAAGACTACTCAACTATCTTACTACATATCAAAAATAAATACAGATCGATAATTAGCAAAATGACTTTAGCACTTCATCTTCGCATTTCAATCATTGACGATTACCTCATTGCCCTTTATGCCACTCGTCTTTATTGTATAATGAATTTCGAAAACGATGAGATTTGGAAGAATCTCATTAGTAACATACATTCAATCATATAAAATGTAATTAAACAAGGCATGTCATATGAACCATCATAAACAATAAGCACATCAAGAGCATTTAACATCTCATTATGCAACTTTTCATATAAACAACTCATACCACAATGCTTGGTGATAAATACGAGCATTCACCCGCTACATGCTCTGATAGCACAGGCGTTCACCTGACAAACTCACATGCTTAAACACAATCACATCTAATGGTAAAACACATACACATGTAGAGCATAACATACTGTATGAGAGAAAGAGCTATTACCTAAATATCTTTCCTATCACTTGTCCTTAGTGATTAGTCTCTTGGCTGGCCTGGGCAATGATCAAATCCTATAAGTTAGAATCCATGATAAATGTGTTATTTCTCAGTTAAGCATCTTTTAAGTCTAGTATATTAAGTCAAATGACAATAAATAGGGTCTACATCAACTTCTAGTACATGCCCTTATCCTTTGGAATCAAACTTGACTTAATTGACCTTAAACTCTTCAAATTCATAGGTTATTCCAATTTGGTAGATTTGACCCCCTAACTTAGAAAATTCATAACTTAATCTTGAGAAAACCAAATAGGGTGGTTCTAAGTCCTATGGAAAGCTCGTTAAGTTCTATTTCAAATAAAAATAAACTTAGGGCTAATTATAGGTTCAAAACCTCAAGAACCCATGGCCAACATTACTGTCTCAGAATAGATTCCTGGGTTTAACTAACAACTTCAACAAAGAATATCTCCCAATGTAGAAGGCCAAATGACATATATTATATATCATTGGAAATCTTAGGATGTCTACTACAACTATATAAAATATCAGAGCAATTGGACAAGTTTGGCCCATTCAAAACAGCTCACAAACAAACTGTCACGAATCTGGTAGATTCAATAACAACACTTTGAATTCAAAAATTAGGGTTTTATAACTAATCATCCAAAAATCATAACCACATGCATTCTTACATAATTTTGCCCAAGGAATCCATTTTCAACCTCAATTTTACCAAAATACAAATCCTACCCCTTGAACTAGGGCAGACTGAATATGAACCTTAATTACCACAAATTGTGTTCTTGCAATTTCAACCTCAAAACATGTTATTAATTATCATAAGACCTCTTCTAACATCATGTTCATCATCATATGACAATTGTAAGATCTGGAATTTTGGGGCTCAAGGCTTGAGAATAAGCCTGGATTGAGTAGACTGCTAAGCCCTGGTTTAACAAGTGTCCCAGAAATGCATAAGAAGCAGAATGGCTTATAGAAATTGGACTCGGAATAGAATAAGAATTTTGGTGCGCGTTAGTTGGAAAAAAATACCTGATTCCTTTTGGATATATTTGTATGACATAAAACCTAACCTGGATCCAAAGGAAAAGGGAAGTAGTATCTAGAAGGAATTAATGGCACAAGAATCAATATTGCCATAATCAATTGCCGCTTGATCTTGAGGTCAAAATTGGAAGACAAATTGAAGGGCTAGGGTTTGCTCTTCAAAAGTAAGAAGTAATTATGAGAATAGAAAAGCAAATAATCCCTCCTTTTTTGTCACAAAAAAGGTCCAAATAAAGGGGCAAAGAAAGGAGAGAATAGTTTAGTCAAAAAGTCAAAGTTTTCAACTTGGAAAATTTTAGACCAATGGCAATACAAGTTGAGGCAATTAGTCAACATATTATTCTCCATTTTGGCAGCTCAAAAGTCATCCAAAAAGGGTCTAGAAGGAAGGAAAGAAAGTCAATAAACTTACCATGGTAAATTATCACATATGGTAACTTTCTAACTTGTGTAAGAAGAGTTAATATAGACCATATGATTTGCTTTTCTTTTGGCCAATTTTTGGCCATGTAATTAAGGGATAAGGGAAGAGAAAAATCAGAACTCATCTTACTCTCTCTCACTTCTCAAATTTCATCCAAACAAGCAAGGAAAGGGAAGAGAGAAGACAAGAATAAGGTGAGTTTCTATCATGATTTTCACCTTCTTAACCACTTTTATGGCTCAAAAGCTCTTCATAAAAATTGTTCCCCTTTATGATAGCTTCATTTCTATAGTTTTAGAATTTCAAGGGGAGGTTTTTTGAGTCTTCTACCAAGAGCCAAAGTTGGAGAATCAGGAAAAGAGCTTAAGAAAAAGCTTCCTTTTAACCTATGTATTGTGGTGTTTGGTGGAATTTTTGGGCCTTTTCTTTGCTGCCCTAATTTTAGCCAAATAGTGTATTTAGGGTTTCATAATACTTTTCTCACATACTTGTGGTTATATGAGTTTTGGGAAGCATATGAACCTAGTATAGTGAATAAATTGTGAATTGGTGAATTGTTGCTTTGAAACCCTAATTTTTTGGTCTAAACAAGGTATGAACAAGGAGTATGATTTTGCTATTTTTGAGGTCTCCAATGGATTTCTTGGGCATTATTGTGTAGGAATAAGTTTTTGGCATAATTTTAGAAAGAATAGATTTGAAATCCAAAAATTGGAATTAAACATAGCGCTGCCAAATTTCTTTTTCTGGAGACAGGTTTTTTGTGACATGATTTTAGATGATCAAATGTTATTTGATGATCCTAATATTTTCCAAAATAATAGTATACACATTAGGCTTTAATTTTATATATAACATGTGCCATTTAAGTTAGTATTTTGGGAGATATGAATTTCTAAAGTTGAGGCATTGAATCTGGAACAAACCCTGGCACAGTTGTGTTAATTGAGATTCTGGGACTATAACTAGTAGTAGTTGATATCTTTCCCTTAAAGTAGACTTAAAAATCTCTACCTAGTACTTTGAATCACCTCATTTAGGGTTATAGAGAATAAGTTATGATTTTTTAAAGTAAGGTGATAAATTTGGCAATTTAGGGTGACCCACGAGTTTATGGCAATGGAAGTAATTTAAGATAAGTGTAGGTCTAAAGATTAGAGAAAAGTCTTAAAGGCTAAAGTAGCCCCATTAGACAATCATTTGTCATGACTCTAATAATGTGGTTATTATTTAGGGCTATGAGATGACAAAAAAAAAGGAGCAACTTCAATGGTTGGAGAAAAGGTAGTTAAACTCTCCTGACTTGCATGTATTTGATATGTGTATGCTTGTGTGATGATATGTGTTATTGTTTTGATGAATTCTATAGAACATAAGTGAATGATTGAAGCTCTATTTGTACTTATACTATGGCCATGAGTGTATTGTAAAGCATTAAGCATGCAGATGTCATTATGTTGCATGAATTTATGTAAGCAAACATGTCATACAATAAGTATTATCTTGTATTCATAATTAGCATTGTTTACTACTGAGATTCTCTCAAATCTCACTCCTCGTCACCTAACCATATTGGTGTGATGAGTACAAGAAAAGTATGCATGAAGAGAAACAATGAGGAGATACGAAGGAGAATCAAAGATTTAAGTGCAATGCACTTTTTATGTGCTTTGATTAGATTTGTGTATTTTGTTTTGGATATGAATGTGTTAAGAATGAGCAAACAAATAAGCAGCGAATCACTCTGATTGAATTAAATGAAATAAGAATCAATAAGTAACAATAAAGTTACGAACCGTTATAACATGCTTCCACAAGATTGTAAAATATTCAGAAAAACCTACTCAACTACATGTTCAAATCAGGTCTTGAGTTTGGGAATTGAAAGAATTTTGAAAATGAATATCGCTTAGTGGTTCAAATTTGTTGTGTAAAACTTGTCAGATTGATTACAAAAATAAGGCGTTACAACCATCAAGGCCTTAAATTACTCTCTTGGTTGAAATCCTAAGGGGTCCATAACTCTAAAAATACTCATCAAAACATTAAGATACTCTACTAAAATCGAAGCTTACGATTACCATTATGTGATTATCAAATCGATACTTGATTTTGGCAGTACTTCTATCAACAAGTTGACACCAAACACCTCTTATCAGAAATCCAAAATCATAGAAACATAGCTTTCAATAAGTAGAAGAAGATTTATGAAGGCTTCGAAAGCTGGAAACACGATTTCGGGCTTCAAATCGGCTGTAGAACTTAAGAACATGAAAAATCTCTCTTCTTTCTTTTTCTTTGAATTTTTCTGATTTTTCCCTAATTATTTAGGGTGGCTGAAATTTTTTGGGCTTCTTGGAGGTTCTAAAATTAATTTAATAAGTTATGTCACATGTCTTAAAAAGTTAGGGTGCTAGGTGCTCCTTTTTGGAAATTACTGGGTAACCGGCGATTCTATGTACTGAATGCTCTTTCTTTAAACTGTAGGGTACTTGGTGCTCCTCCTAAAATCTATCTTCCCTCACATGGTTGGTGTAATATCCCAAAAAGTGATTAAGGGCTAATGACTTCAAAAGTGAATGTAATTATTGTTGAATAAACACTTTTAGAGAATGGGTGATGGGAATTTGGATGTTTTAATGATTCCAATGGCTTCCTTGTAAAAATTCGTGTGGGGAGAGTGTTTATTGTGAAATTGGAACCATTGGGAACAATTATGCAGAAGTTGGAAACTCTGTCCATTGAAACTCTGTATAGGGCAGTCGATTTGTATGGACGTTTTAAATAGGCAAATGGTGTCTAAAAATTTTGAAATGGACAAGCTTCAAAATGGACATATAATTTGTGTCATTTCAATTTGTGAGCTAAGAGTTATGATTTTCCAAAGTTTGGGATGGAAACTGGAATCTGTTTTGGAGCAGTATGGAATTTTGTGCAATTCTGTATTTTTGAGATTATTAAATGCCGTGATCCATATTTTCAATAAAGAGGACTCAAATAGCTTTCCATTGGCTTTGGGATCACCCCATTTTGATTTTTCTAGAATTAGTTATGATTTTTCAAAGTTTAGGCAGAAATCTGATAGAATTTTGTAAAAATCCGAAATTGATGGAAATTTAGTAAATAATTAGAAAATAATATTAGATCATATTAAATCATCATCCACCTCCTCCATCAGCCCAAAACCGTGACATTCAGCTACAACAAGAGAGAGAAGGTGTGAGAAATTCTAGAGAGAGAAGGAGAAGAGAACTTGTACGGTAAGTCGATTTATTCAGTAAATCCTTACCTAACACGTATAACTCCGCTCCTAAGCTATTCTTCTATGTTCTTCAAGGTTTGTGGAGCACAAATTTGGGTGTTCTAAGGCTAGGGTTTTTAGCCACCTTGAGGAAAACCTAGTGGGAGCTTGAGGTAACTTCCAAACTTTCGTATATTGCTTATTGTGGCTGCTGTGGGCAATTTAATCGATGAAATTTCACCGGATTGCCATTGGTTTTAAATTTTGGAAATGATATGGCCTAGGGGTTATGCTGCCCAAATTGGGTCTTAGTGTTAGTTGTAACCTAATGTAATTATTAATAAAGTAGTTAGGTGTAGAAAGGAACACGTTTACGGAGCTGGAACCGAAAAACACCGATTCTTCCCAAAGTATACCAAGATTTTGGTGAGGGCTAGATCTGAGGGTTAGAGTTGGATTTTCAATGATTTTATGGTTCTATTGAGTTCAGGAGCAAAAATTAGGTAGGGTTACAGTTGGTCACTTTTTCGGAAAAGACCGAAAAAGCATAATTACGAAAACGCCCCTAAAACCCTTAAGTGGGGCTGCCAAGGGTAATGTTGTAATTTGACATTGAATTTGATAATTTTGAGTTCAAAATGGATTCTTTGGGCAAAAATATGTCAGAATAGCCCATGTCAAAATTTCCGAAAAAGTACAGTCGAACTAGGTACGGCCGGGCCGGGTCCCCGGGGGCATTTTTGTAAATTTTCATATTAGGCTCATATAACCCCCAGAAACACTATGGAAGTGTCTAAATTGTATTTTGGAATTGTAGGACCAAGTTGTGAGCCCAGTGGTTAGCACATTTTACAATGCACACTAAAAGGTGGTCATTGAGATAGTACTCCCTAACCTTTAGGCATGTGTCTAGGCTTCTAGTAGCCACCTAAAGAGTCCAAGTGATAACCAACTTTATGTGTTCTGAAGGTGAGAATTTGGAATAGAGAATAACCTGTCGTCCTTGACTTTGGTTTATAGGGTTCGACATTTGCCCTAATCGCAAGCAACTTGTGCCGGCACACGTTAGGAAAGAACAAAGGTAGTGACTCTTTTCCCTTATACTATATGTGATACATGGTATGTTTGTTTGATCATTGTTTGTGAGTCTATCACCCGTGGCCCATCGGTGTTGACGGTGGGAGGATCATACCTTCAGGGCGGTGGAATACGGGGGATGAGACTATGTGAAAGCTGTAAGGCTATTTATTAAAGCCGAAAGGCTATTTGTGTAACCTTCACCCGCGGCCCATTGGTGTTGACGGTGGGAGGACCGTGCCTTCGAGGCGGTGGAATACGGGGGATGAGATTATGTGATTATGTGCACATGTGCAGCCGGCGTGCTGTGCTTTATGCTGTGATGCTGCTTGATGATTTTCTTGCATGCTTTGTGATTACATGTGGTATGAGTGATTTGTTACTACTGGGATTCTTTTGAATCTCATTCTTTCCATTGACTAACCTTCAGACAGGGCAAGTGGCTCCAAGGGAAAGGAGACGACCAAGGGCGGATAGGGCTCCTTAGGGAGATTTATATTTTGGTGTTGGTTACCATGTTTTGTTGGGAGATCACCGTATATCTTATAAATGTTGCTTTGGAGACAGTGGTGTAATCCCCTAATGGGAATTTATAAACCTTTAGTTTATGTATAAAACCAGGGGGTTGCCAGGATTTTGTTGTACACTCTGATATGTAAATGTGATGTAACTGCACAAAGTAATTATATTCAGGTTATGGAATTTGAGACCAGGGTAAGGCAGAAATTTTGAAAATATTTGTGAAAACCCTTCCGTAAGGAAGGGATTGTAAATGAGTTTGATTATTATTGGTTTCTATTTCATTTTAAAATACGTATTTCGAATCATAATTACGAAGGTGGTTACAGTTGGGCGAATTTATTGGTCATGAGAGAGAGATTAATCCAGCTTCAAGTACCGTAATAAGTAAAACTGGGTATGTAGCTAGATTGTGGACGAGTAGGTTGCGCTAGCTTTTTCACCGCTATCAGATGTTCAATGGTAGATGCCATAATTGGCTAATCAGGGGAAAAAGTCAAAAGATATTTTAATAAAGCTCATTTTTAATACAGGGCCGCTTGTTTTGATACACATGTCACTCCTTCCCCTGATTATTTCCATGTGTCTCCTGTGCCTCATGATTTCACCACATATATGCCTAGGTGTCCCAGACAATAGACACCAAGCCATTGTCTCCTCCAAAATACAAGGTACCTGCACCAGCCTTGAAAATGCCATATGCACTTACCCACCTACATATTCTATCTAACTAATTAGTCACATATGTCTATGTCTTCAAGAATGTGCCACATACGTGCCTGTATGGCAAACGATGGCACCACATACCTCAAAAACTGCCATGTGTGAACCTATGTGTCTTATGGCATAGCAAGTGTACATAGACATCAATAACTCTCATCCGATTACACACACACGGCCACTTCTAATTATGCCAACTCAAAAGCTTCTTTATACATGTGGGAGCCAAATGGCGCCACACATGCCTTGGGTGACACTAAAATGGCACCAAATATGCTTAAGTGTCCATACACCAACATCTTATGTCTGACTACTTGTACGTACTGAGCCTCATGAGACTTGATCTCAACTCAGAGGACTAAATCATATAGTCCCATGAAACTCATTCTTCTTGGGACTCTTGCTAAACTAGCCTTTGTAGTCTTCTTGACTTAGGCTTATTCTCAAGCTTCTAGACCTAAAATTCAAGATATTACAGATTCAAGAGGCTTAAACATGTTTCTAGAACTTGAAACACCATATTGAATGCCTAAAACATAAATATACATTTGGAGCAAACAAGTTGGGCCACAATCTTGCATATTTACTATTTAGACCTAAATGCATGTTCTAACTACTATGGCGAGTCATGAACGTGAATAGTAATTTGAAGTATCTTAATGGGCTTGAAGAAGATTTGGTGGGAGTTTAGGAAGCATTACTTGAAGACCAGTTCAATACGAGTATGTTTAAGCCAGTCTTTTCAATTTATTTGATAATTTTTGTTTTTTATTAAGGCTAAATGCCAAGAGCAATTAATGAGTGTTTAAGTTTCATATTAAGATTTATTTATTAGTTATTATTAAGAATATCCTATAAGGACCAGAATATTATCTAAGCCCAATAATATTTAGATTGTCATTCATGGTCTGATATATTCAGTGTCCAATCATATATTAGATTATCTTAATCTAATATCTTTTCAAATCCTTAAACAAACCCTATTATCTAATATCCTTCAATATGTTTTTATTCATTAACCACACTAAAACTTTTTTCATCAATTAGAATAGCTAAATAATCTAATTAAAATACTTTCCAAATATCTTCACCATATATATTCTTCAATATCCATCAATATCCTTTTGGGCTTCTAGGGTTAGATTATTATTTCTTTAATAGTCCTACTTTGTGTAAGCTTTATTGAGTTATAAATATCCCTTTTATGTTATTTTTAATGCAGAGTCAAAAAAAGAGAACTATATTTAGCTTCTTTGTGAGAGAGCATTGCTTTCTTCTCAGTGTTTTGGATTGAATACTTTGTGTCTATTCAAGTAATAGGTGTTCTAGATAGAATACCTTGTGGCATTATTGTGACATATCATTGGACTTCCACAAGTGATTCTAAAAGTCTCCGTTCGCTTTTGCATCATTTGGCACAACTCAAGGAAACCCAATGATGTCTCACAGTCACACCACGAGCTATTCTATCTGGAACACCTATTACCCAAATAGCCACAAGATATTCAATCCAAAACACTGAAGAACAAGCAATGCTTGCTTACAAAGAAACTAAATAGTTCTCTTTATTTGACTCTGCATTTAAAATAACATAAAAGGGATATTTATACCCCAATAAAAATGACTCTAACTATGACTCGTAAAGAAATAATAATTTAACCCTAAAAGCCCAAAATGATTGTTAGAATTTGAAGGAATGGATTCGAGAGCAAACAAGAGCTTCTAAATACTATTGAATCCTTAATACTTAATCTTTAGTACAAGCAATTGAGCAAGAGCCTATATATAGGCAAACCTAGGTAGACTAATCCAAAAATGAAATCAAATATAACCTAAATAAATCTAATCAAATATTAATATTAAATATCAACCTAGGATATATAATATCTCAACATGAGAATATATCAAATATTAATATAAGATATAATAATGATATCGATAGATAATGAAGGATATGGAAAAGATATTTGACAAGTATTTTAATCAAATTATTTAGATAATCTAATTGTTGAAGCCAGTTTAGTGTGGCTAATGAATAAAAAGATATTGAAGGATATTGAATAATAGGGTTTGTTAAAGATTTGAAAAGATATTAGATGAAGATAATCTTATATAGGATTGGATGTTGAATCAAATCATAAAAGACAATTTGATTATTATATGGATTAGATGATATTCTGGGCTTTATAAGATATTCCTAATAATTAATAAATAAATCTTAATATGACACTTAAGACACTCATTAATGACTCTTGGCATTTATCCTTATTAAACAAAATTATCAAATAAATTTAAAAAAATGACTTAAACAAACTCGAGTTGAACTGGTTTTCAAGTAGTGCTTCCTGAAACTACCAGCAAACCTTCTTTGAACCCCTTTAAGATTCTTCAAATTACTATTTACGTTAATGACTTACCTTGGCAAATTAGAACATGTATTTTGGCCTAAATATGCAAGATTGTGGATCTATTTGCCTCCTCCAAGTGTATAGTTATGTTTTGGGCCTTCAATGCAGTGTTTTAGGCTCCAAAAATATGTTTTAGCCTCTTGAATCTACATCTTTTATTTTGGGCATTCCTCCACTGGAGTAATCTCGTGCAAAGTAATAGAACTGCCCTTCTAGTTCATATCAAGAAGACAAATAAAATATCTTATTTTAAAAAACTTACAACTAAATTAAATTATTTTTATTTTTATGTAATTTTATTATTTAAAAGAGTTATCTTGTATTTTCTAGATTATTAGTAAAATTTGATATGTCTTTTAGATATTTTGAATTATCCTAATAATCTTTAAATTTATTAGTATTTTTTCTTGTTAGGATATTATTCCAGATATAAGAGTTACAAAATAGGGATCTTAAGGATATTGTTTAATATTTTGTTATTATATCCTTAATTTTATTTTTATAGATGACATCTTATTCTTAGTATCTTTAGAAAATCTTATACAGAGTATCTTTTTAAAAGTTGTGAATCCTATTAAGGTTAGGGAGTTTATTTATTTAAAGGTCAAGTTATACTCAGTTATTGGCACAAAAAAATAGTTTTTTGAAGCGGTTCTCCAATAGCAACTACACAAAATTGCTACAAATTTATGTATTTGTAGCATTTTTAGGTGAACCTCTACTAATTAATATATAGTGCTTTGACAATGCGCCAGGCAACATAAGCATTTGTATTGATAGTTGTAACGGTTAAAAGTGTAATGCCCTAACATGTGTATAAGGGCTTATGACTTCAAAAGTGAATGTAATTAATGTTAGACAAATACTTTCCGAGAATACAATATGAATTATGACCCAAATTAGCAGTAGACAGTGCCCAACCCAATATTTAAGCTCAATTATAATGACAAAGCTTAAATTGAATTAAAAGATAAGGGGAGGGCATATGGATGAGGAAAAGGAGTGAAATAATGTGTTAAGTAGTAATCCAAAAGGAATTGCCATAGTCAAGAGAAGAACGAGAAGAAAGAAGTTTATCAGCCAAATAGTCAACAACCGAAGAGGAAATCACCATCAACTAAAAAAGTAAGAAGTGTGACTAAATGGCAAGTGGAATTAGTTAGATTAACTATATAGTTACTTGCTTTTGGGAGAATGCGTGAGATCTTGACACTTGGCATCACATGGCACCATAAGATCAAGTCAAAGTGTCAAACACTTAATCTCTCTTCCTCTCTCTTCTTTAAGGTCGGCTAAGGGCATGGAGGGAATTGAAAAATTTTTCATTTATCATCTCATACTATCTCTCTTCAACTCTCATTGTTGTCCAAGAAGGAGGAGGAAAGAAAAAGAAGAATCAAGGTGAAGTGAGCTTCATTTCTTGCATTTTGACAATGTAGATGACCTCTAGTGCCAAAAACCTATTCTCTAATCTTGTTCCTCTTGATGAGAGCTTTATTTGTATGATTTTATATTTTCAAATGGAGGTGTTTTGTGTACTCAAGAAAAGCTAGTGGTTGGAAAATCAAAGAACAAGCTAGAGGAAGAGGTAGAGGTAAGCAAAAGCAACCTTTTGGTATATATGTTGTGATCATTAGTTGAGAACTTGAATATCTAGAATTTTTGCCTTATTTTCATACATATAGGGTTTTAGAGAGTTCATAATGTTTTGTTGATGGTAATGGTGTCTTGTGTTGTCCATTGGATATATGAACTTGATTGGAGCCTTGAATGTGAAGTATGGCAAATGTGAGTGTTTATGTTGAATTTTTGCCCAAAACAGAATATGAGAAAGGAAATATAATTTAGTTGTTTTGATGTTTCCATTGGATTCTATGCGAAAAACTGTGTGGGAGTAGTGTTGATTGTGAATTTTGAACCATTGGAAACTTAGGTTGAAAAGTTGCAATTTTTGTTAAAGAAAACTCTGCGCAAGCAAGCTACTTTACATGGTGTTTTGAAATAGCAAATGATGTCAAAAAATTATGACACTTTCCAGTTTAGTATATGACATTGCAAGCTTTAAAATGATATAAAGTGTGAGTCATTTAAACATGTATATTATGAGTTATGGTCATTGGAAGTTAGTCAAGAAATAGGCCAGTTTTTGGCCACGGCCCAAGAATGTCTGACCTATTCTTGGCCATGGCCAAAAGGGTCTTGGCTGCGAGCCAAAAGTTTCTATCTTGTTCTTGGTAGTGGCTAGAGAGTGGCCAAGCCCTAATTTTCAGCACTTTGAACATCCAAAAGTTGGTTTCTGATTTAGTTCTCCCCAACCTTTTAGGCTTTTATTTAAGCTTCCAGAAGCTACCTAAAGGTCTCAAATAATAACCAACCTTAAGTGTCTTGGAGTTGTTAAAGAATTGGAATAGGCAATAACTCATCGTCCTTGATTATGATTTATAGGATTTAACATCTGCTATAAGCGTAAGAAACCGGTGCCTGAGCACAAACAGAAAGAAGAAGGTAGTAATACCTTCTCTTATATCATGTATAATGCTTTATATGTCTGTGTTTATCATTGAATTGTGATGAATGTGAATACAGTTGTTAAAGCTATCCTATATAGTTGTGAAAGCCATCGTATATAGCTGTGAAAGCTATCATATATGGCTGTGAAGCCATCATATATAGCTGCAAAAGCTATCATAAATGTGATGAATGCTGTGAATGTCACCAATGTGTATATGGTTGTGATAGCTGTCGTGAATGCCATGCTGCTGTGGATACTATTGTGAATGCTGCTTTGTGATAATTGCTTACATGCTTTGTTAATTATATATCATATGAGTGAAATTGTTACGACTGAGATTCATATGAATCTCACTCTTTCTAATGACTAATCTACATCCAGGGCTAGCGGATCAAAGGAGAAGCAAGTAACCAAGGGTGGCTAGTGCTCCTGGCTAGGAGATTTAGCTTTTTGTGTTGGTCATCAATTTTTGGGGAAAATGTTTATATTTTATATGATGAGAACTTATGGAGTTGTATGTAATCCCTGGTATTAGAAACTCCTGTAGACCCTAGTAGATATTGTATATAACCTGGGAGTCGTTGGAAAATTTTGTTGAATACTCTGATATTTGTGAATGGAACCAAATTGAATAGGCCAAATAGATTTGAAAAGTGGAAGTGAGAAGGATTAAATAGGTTTTAGAAAGTTTTTACAAACTCGATTTATCACAGGACCAAACCTTGTCTTGAAGTTAGGAGTTTTAATGAGTTTTAAGTTATCCATTAGTCTCCAATTTAATTCATAACACGTTTTCGAACCATATAAATTGCTTTCAAGGTTGAGGTTGTGAAAAGCAATAAACCGCTACAAAACGAAGGCACCATGTGGCGCAAACGTTTGTCGTAGTTGCATTGTAGCGAATAAGGGACCCATTAATGCTGCAACTAGGGCAAGTGACGCTTTGGCTTAGATAGTTGTAGTGGTTTAGGGTTTATTAGTAACCGCTACAACTATAACATTAGTGTCAACCATTTTTAGCAATTAGGTGACATGGACCGGTAACAAATTTGAACCATCACAAAATTTGTGGCAATTCTGATAAACCGCTACAAATGCACACCAAAAGTGACGAAAGACAGCGCATTTGTAGGAGTCTGAGTAGCGGTTCTCTCAAAACCGCTACAAGTGCAATGCCTATAAAAGGAGCTCTCCTTTTTGGGTTAGTAAATTTTATTTACATAACAAATATTTATTTCTTTGTTTAATTTATAGTTATTTAATTTAATTTTAGTTGAATTATTTTATACTGTAACGAATATTAATTGCATTTTATTAATTAATAATTAAAATGAAATAAATTTAGATACTATACATGGCTTGTTGTCCTTATGGGAAAGGATGTGGATTAGCCACCAGAGTGGTTTGGAGCCTATAGTACTAATGATCCTCAGGTAGAGCAACTAGCTAATCAACTTGACGATAACATTTTATCGGGGAGGAGGATGACATGAATATGGGGAACATGGAAGAAGCAGTGCAAGCAGTCATAAATTTTGTAGATAGGGATGTCGATCAGGAATGCAATATCCCTTGGCATTCTGCTAGGCATAGGAGAGGTTTCCGGCTTCGTATACGACGTATGTGAGTTTTTTAATTATTAGGAATTTAATTTCATTATTTTTATTTATAATTTACAATTATGTTTTAAATGCATGTAATCGTTGAGTGGAATAAGGAGACTCACCAGCCTACTAGCTAGGGTGGTACTATGTTCAATTAGTACATGTTGAGGTTGCCAATAATTATGTGAACTTTCCAATTTACTTGGAAAGTTGGCCCAAGGTTAGCAACGAGACCAAAAACATTATTTGAGAAACTGTTAAGGTAAGTACATAATAATTGATATCTTAAATTAATAATTGAAAATATTTATAGTAATTAACTTTTTAAATTAATTTTTTATGTTGCAGACAAGATTCAATGTGAGAGATGACAGGAAGATCTATGGCATCTAGAAGATAGGTGACAACTAGAAGAATTACTAGTCCAGGCTTTACAGTAAACGAAATGGGGATGGGATGAGACACATTGGGGATATTAAGGATGACGTGCCCAGCAATGTCGCAGCTGAGGATTGAGCCAGCTTAATAACCGCTACTAATTAGTAATAGTTGTGTTAGAACTGCTACAAAATTAGACGACTATAAATACCCCCACCAGCCCCATCATCCTTTACTCTCTCATTTCATATACTCACTTCCCTCCTCTCTTCTCCTTCTCCCTCAACCACATTCAGGCTCCATTAATATAGGTGAGTCATAACTTTTTTATTGTTTATTATTCTCTCACTTTTATTATTCACTTTTCACTAGTAAATTTTTCTTCCTCATTTCAGGTTTAACAATATTGGTCTCCACCATATATATATATATATCATCTACCTCCTCCTCCTCCACTTCTTCTTCCTCCTCCCCCTCTCTAATATCTATCTATTTCAATTTTAAAATATAATCAACTATCTATACATATTTTTCAAACTACATATTTTTTCTCACTTTATTTTTATTGTCTATACATTATTGAATATCATTTAAGCTACATTAATCTAAAAAAGACTTATTTAGCCCAATAAAAATAATAATAATAATTTTAATTAAATATTTATTAGCATTTTAATAAAACTATAAACTTTATGTAAGGGAATCTTTTCTTTATTTGGTGAAACCATTTGTAGTGGTTGTTTAACCGCTACAAAAGTGTTTGAAAATTGAAAAAAATAAATAAATTTTGGAGGTCATTTGTAGTGGTTGTACAAACCGTGACTAATGTCCTACCAAATTTTCATAAAACTTGTGTCGCAGTTGCAGCAGTTATAGCAACCGCAACTAATGACCCGCCAAATTTCCATGAAAATTTTGCCTCATACTTTTTAGTGGCAGAGATGAGATTATGGATTTATAAATGAGAATTCTCATTAACAAGTTTGTGCTTGTGTATTTATATTCTATATAGAATAGTGTAAGATGCTGATCAACTCTTGTGGAGCCTTTTGTAGCTAAGGATCTAGAGACAAGTTCCTTTAGGGTTTGATTTTAACCTAGTCACCTCATGTTTTCATAGTTTCACTTCTCATTTTCACTCCCTATACCCACTCAAACCTTCATCCTCCCCTTATCACTGACATTTCTTGTACTACCCTAAATTTTAGGACTAGAGGCTAGAGAATAAGCCTGAATAAAGTAGACTACTAAGTCTAGTTTAGTAAGAGTCCTGAGAATGCATAAGAAATAAAATGGCTTTAAGAAACCACACTCAGAATAGAAGATGAATTTCGATGTTAGTTGAAAGAAATACCTGATTCCTTTAGGATGTGTTAGAATGACATAAAACCTAATCTAGATCCAAAGGAAGAGGGAAATGGTGTCTAGAAAGAAGTAAGAAAGAAAACTAAAAGAACTAATGGCACAACAATTAATATTACCATAATCAAGGGTAAAAGAGACAATTGTTACTTGATCTTGAGGTTAAAATTGGAAGACAAAATAAAGGGCTAGGATTTACTTTTTAAATGTAAGAAATAATTATGAAAATGGAAAGAAAATTTTATTTCCCTCTTAGGCCATAAAAATCGCCCTTATTAAGGGCTAAATAGGGAGGGAAAAGTTTGGTCAAGAAGTCAACATGTCTTACAATTGTTATAACTTGGAAAGTTTGACCAAAAATCAAGACATTAAGAGAAATTTGATCAACATTTCCTCTTCCGTTTTGAAAGTGAAATTCGGTCAAGAAGGAGGAAGAGAAAGGAAGGGAGTTAAGTTAAAGTAACCAAAGTTAACATGGTTAATTAACCATAAGCTTTTGCAAGAAGCTGCAAGAAGGCAATTAACGAATAAATCAACATATTCATGCCCTCTCACACTCTAAAAGTGAATGCCAAGCTAGGGAAAATAGAGAAAAGAAGTAGCAAAAAGAAAAAGGAAAGAGAAAGTGGAAGAACAAAGAAGAGGTAAGATCTTCTACTTTGATTTTCACCTTCCAACTCACTTCTTTGACTCAAATGTTCTTCATAAACATTGCTCTCCTCTCTAAGAGCATCATTTCTATGGTTTTTGTTTTTGAAGAGGAGGTGTTTTGAGTCATCTAGCAAGAGCCAAAGTCAGAGAATCAAAAAAAGAGCTTGGGAAAGTGGAAGAGGTGATCAAGAGCTTCTTTTTGACCTATATATTGTGTTTTTTAGATGAATTTTTGGGACTTGTTCTTACTGCCCTAATATCAACCAAGTAGGATTATTAGGGTTTCATGGTGTTGTGTTCTTATATATGTGATTATATGATGATTGGGAAGCATATAAGCAAAGTTTGATGGTTAAAATGTGAATTGGTGGATTGTTATGTTGAACCCTAAGTTTCGGTCAGAATAGAGCATGACTAAGGAGTGGGAATTTTGTAAATTTGATATTACGATTGTGTTCTATATGAAAAACTATGGAATAGCCCCTGGTAGAGACTCTGGATCATTGGAACACAAATTTTAAGATTGGAATTTGCTGCTAATTAGAGTTCTGCATGGCAGTCTGTATTTATTGTGTTTTTGGGTAATTTAATATTATCCAATGGCCATGAAACTTCTAGAATAAAATTAGACTTGTCAAGCCTTAATTTGATAGGTTATTTGTGCCATTTGGATCA
This sequence comes from Inga laurina, assembly GCA_963855925.1. Lineage (NCBI taxonomy): Eukaryota > Viridiplantae > Streptophyta > Magnoliopsida > Fabales > Fabaceae > Inga > Inga laurina. The sequence goes on from OY979710.1 coordinate 17,991,601, forward strand.
GTACACTAGGAATTATGAGTTATTGAAGTTACATATTGAATCTAGAATAAATTCTGTGGCAGTGAGGATTTAGTCATAGTTCTGGAATTTTGTGGTTAGAAATGGCTCTGAGTAATATTTTTCCTAAACAATAGACTCAAATATCTTTGAATAGAGCTTTGAACTACCCCAATTAGAGTTCTATAGAATTAATTATGATTTTTCAAAGTTTGATCAAAATGCTGGCAGCTTTTAGCTACCATGCGAATTTAAGAAAGAAAGGGGCCAAATGTAACAAGTGTAAACTCTAAGGGTGAAAGTAAGTCTATGAGGCTAAGGCAGCCCCATTAGGCATTCATTTGTCATGGCTCTAATAATATGACTATGTGTTTAGGGCCATGAGAAGTCAGGAAAGAAGAAGAATGGAAGGTGCTTCAAGCAACTCGGACGGTTGGAAGAAGAGGAAATAGAGGAAGGACATCAGTCCACAAGGTATTGAACTTACTTAACTTGCATGTATTTGATGTGTGGTATTGCTTTACATGATTACATGAAGTATGTATGAATGAATGAAACTCTATTTCTGTTGATACTGTAGCCATATGTATGTTACACGAAAAATTGAGCATGCAAAAATGTCATTATGAGAACATGAGCCTATGTAAGGCAAGTATACCATGCACTAGCATTTATCTTGCATATATTGTTAGTATTGTTTGCTACTGAGATTCCCCCGAATCTCACTCTTCCCTGCCAACTATATAGGTACATGAATACAAAAAAGAAGAACGCTTGAAGATGAACCAAAAGAAAGAATGACAAAGAATTGAATTTTCAAGTGTATTGGTTTATACTGTGTTTAAAATATTTACACTTGACGAATATGTATGAATATGTGTATTAAAATTGAGTAGTAATAGGGATCACTGGATCTAAGAATAAGAATGAACTCTGATATTAGGTAAGAATAATGGCTAATAGTCTTGAATAAGCAGTTAACCCCAAAGTAATTGAAGAGTAACACTTCCAATATGTAACTAATGGGGTATGTAAGATGGGGCTTACATTTTCCCCCAAATTTTCTAGCAAGCTCCACCACTTTTCATTGTCATAGTCAAACCGTTATTATAAGTTTCTTCATTTTTTTTGCATTCTATCATATGGGATTATTGTTTGATGAAGATATTCAGAGATATGGTTTTGAAAGAGAAGAGAAGCATATCTTTTTTACTTCACCAACGACAAGGTAGAGGTATGTCAAATTGATTCTACTGATTCTTTGTACTCTTCAGCTTTCTCTCTCTCTCTCTTCCCCCTCCTTTGTTGACTATCTTTTTCCTCCCACATTAATGATGATGAGACACATATCTTGAATTTCCCTAACGGTGAGGTGAGATGAAAATTAAAGTCACATATATGTCACTTTAGCTCTGTTGTGCTCCATAACTACTCTTTTCAAACTTGTTTCATCTTTCAAACTTGAATTTTTTCTTTAAAGCTTAGTTTTAACAATGGTTATTTATTATAAATAACCAAGATTAAAAGTTACTTTTTACATTATTTTTTAATCGATGTTAAAAGGTAAACAAAACAATATTGTCGGTTTATACATCCCTTTTAAAACCAACATTAAAAGGCTTATTTAACTTACTTTAAGAATTCTTTCTATAGCGTGGGCAAAAAAACTGCCTAACCATAGAAATAGAAGGAAAACATGGAGAAAGATCAAGTATAGAGAAAATGAAAGGCTCTCAAGTTAATGATGCTAAGTCATTGTGTTTGAATTTATATAGACAACCGATACAAAGGCACCTGTAGGGTATCATTGACATGTGGATTTAGGTGCATAACATAAAGTAGTTACATCCAACTAATAATACATTAATATGGTTACAACAAACTAAATTAGCCCTACTAGCCTACTTGATGTGCTAGGCCATTACGTGGTTTATTCTATCATCCCCCCCAAATGAGTGGGTGAGAAAGCAAGCCTAAGTTTGTTTTAGAGATAAGTAAATCATAAGGTGTTAAGAGGCTTGTTAAGACAGTCGGCAAGCTTGTCATTAGAAGGCACATAGTCAATTTGAAGATGTTTGGCAAGAACTTATGTAATATCCCGATTTGTAATTAAGGGCTAATGACTTTGATAATTATGGTAATTAGTGTAATTAAATACTTTTGGGAATTTATGTGTGTGGTATTTAAGATCAATGGTTGTGATTCCTTGACCATGGGTCGGGATCCTATGTTTTGCGGTTGTGTGGGTTCATAGGAGAGTGACTAAGATGATAACACGTGGCATTATGTGAGCTATTGGATGAAGCCACAAAAGGACAAAATAGCACTTTTTCCCTCATTCTCTCTCTCCTATTCGGTTGAGTGTGTGTGTGTGGGAGAAAGAGTTGACTTCTTCATCATCATCATCTCCTCCATATCTCATTTTCTCTCTCTTCATTCCTTCATTTTCGCTGAGCAAGCAAGGAAAAGGGGAAAGAAAAGCTTTGATTTGGGTAAGTAAATGCCTTCCTTTGCTCAAACACCATTCATAAATGTTGATCCTTGAGTGATAAGCTTTATTTTGGTGGGTGTAGCTTGTCCATTGGTGGTGATTTATGTGTGAGTCGAACTTGGAAGATTGGAGAATCAAGATTCTGGATTGAGCAAAGTGAAGAGGTAGGCATTTAGAGCATTTTGAAGTATTGTTTGTGATTTTTGGCTAAGTTGAGCAAAATCTGGAAATTTGCCCTAATTTGCACCAAATGTGGATGTTAGGAGTTTTATTGTATTTAATGTTAGAAATGAGTTATTGTGGAGTTATTTGAGTATTGGATATGATTTGGAATGTTGGAATTAAGTGTAATGCAATTTGGATATGGTGTATCATAGAGACTTTAGTGTTTGATTGTGGTCAAAGTGGTTTTTGGGGTGTTTTTGGAGTTGCCATTGTGTTCCCTAGTTAGTGCTTGAAATGTATGAGTTGTGAGAGGAGTTTGGGAACCATTGGGCATGATTTTGACCATCTGGCGTTTTCTGGTTTTTCTGCGTTTTTGGTCTCTGATACACATCACTCGAGCAGAGGAAGAACGTGCTCGAGTAATGCGTGAGTTTTTCCCTGTTCTGCTTCGAGTTCGTCTGGGTTTTATGAATAATGCTCGAGTGCATCGCTTTGTGCTCAAGTGAGGGAAGAACGTGCTCGAGTGAGCTTGGGTCTGCTCGAGTGAAGGTATAAGTCCAGAGTGAAGGGTTGCCTTAAGGTCTTCACTTGCTGGTGGATGCCACGAGTGTGCCTTCTCACTCGCGGGTATAAGGTGTGTGCTCGAGTGCAAATGGCTGTGCTCGAGTGATCCAGTTCTTTGAGAGCTTTGTGTGCTCTCGGGTCCTCACTTCCTGAACTTCACTCGCGAGTGCTCGAGTGAGGCATTTGGCCTTGTGCCTGAGTGAGGTTCAGTGTGCTCGAGTGAGCCAGTTCCTGAAAGTTTATTTGTGCTCTCGAGTGCTCACTCGCAGTCTCACTTTCTCTTGTGCTCGAGTGATGTCCGTACTTGTGCTCGAGTAAGAGCATCTGTGCTCGAGTGAAACTGCCAAAAATCAGTGTTTTGCCTTCAAAAAAGGGGTCTTTTGGGTAGTGTCTTCCAACCCTTTAGGCATATGTTTAGACCTTTAATAGTCACCTAAAGAGTCCTAAATGATAACCAACTTAGAGTATTATTGAAAAAATACATATGGAAAAGAGATTGATTTGGTTGTCTCTAATTGATATAGGATTTGAAATCTGTCGCCCTCGTGAGGCCACGGTGCCGGAGCCAGTCAGGAAAGATACAAGTAGTGACTCTTTCTTTATATCCTATGTGATACATTGTATGTGTTCAATGTCATTAAGATGAAATGGATTTCGTATGCTGCATGTTTGTGAAAATTGTGGAAGCACCGCTATACCAATAGTCCCTGAGTCGCTAACAACGGTTCGGGTAAGGGTTGTGTGCCTCCTAGCGATAAAAGGGGATGAGGTTAGGGTGTGTATATGTGATTATGTGGGCCGAAATGCTAATTGTGAGCCGAAAGGCTATTTGTGAAGGCCGACGGGCCATTTGTGAAAGCCGAAAGGCTATATGTGAGCCGTAAGGCTATTCGTATGCACTGCCACGCCAATAGTCCCTGAGTCGCTAACAACGGTTTGGGTTAGGGTGGTGTGCCTTCCCGGCGGTAAAAGGGGATGAGGGTGGAGTGTGATTTGTGTTGATGATATGAGATGATTTGTTTACATATTATGTGATTGCATGTGGTATGAAAAAGTTGTTACTACTGGGATTCTTTAGAATCTCACCCTTTCCATATGACTAACCTTTTCAGACAGGGCGAGTGGTTCGAAAGGGAAGCGGACAACCAGGAGTAATTAGGATTACTCTGAGATTTAGAGTAGTTGGTTATCCTTATTTTGGTTTTGGGATTACCAAGTGTACATGAGAATGTAAATGAATATTTTGGTTATGTAATCCCCATTTTGGGAATCTGTAAACCCATTATATTTATGAAGTAACCCGGTGTTTTGCCGGGATTTTAGTTTCCGCACTCTGATATTGCTTATGTGATTTGATTTCTCAAGTAATTATATCCGTCTTTGAATACGAGACCAGCAATAAGTATGTTTTAGAACTGATTTTTTGAAATATCCCATCTCTTGGATGTGGGATCATAAATTGTTATTTTATTTTATTGGTCTCTATTTCACTTAAATTTCGTAATCCGGATGTAATTACGGTGAGGGGGTTACAACTTGATCACGAACAAAATGTACATCAAGCTCAATGTGTTTGGTGCAAGCATGGAAAACAGTATTAGAGGCCAAGGCAGTAGCGCTCATATGATCACACTAGATAATATCAGCTAAAAGGAAAAGGCAAGCCAAGTTCCTAGACCTCATAGGATGGACATTCATATTGAAATAAGTGGTTAGAAGTGCTGAAAATGTTGAGGTGGGTATAGATGTTAAAGCTTATGAGGCATTTAAAGGTAAAATAGTATAGGAGGAGGTAGGAACGACCTCATTAGGATTTGTATATTGATAAGTAAAATATTTGCAGATTAATTTTCTCTTATATAATGATTTTGTGGATGATATTTGAGCTCAATTTAATAAATTTGGGTGTAATTAATAAATAAATAACGATTTTGGCATAAAATAGAATTTCTTGAAATATAATAAATTAGACCCTCTTTCAGTTTTCAGGCAATATCTGGAGCTCTAGATGTCGGATTGGGACTTCTTTAAATGGATAAAAAGCTAAAAAAGAGCTCTACAACTTTTATATTGAGACCAAAATCCAATTCTATCTCTAATGGTTTCGAATTTTGCTTGGAAGTTGAGAGAGGGAATCATCTACCACTCCATTAACCACTTCATCTATCACTTCATCTTCCTTTTCACCTACTTCTTCATCTACCACATTCTATCTACTACTTCATCTACCCTACTCCATTCTTCCCTATATATAGCCACTCTCTCCTTCACATTTGACACAACCATTTCATATCCATTACTTTCCTCTCTTCTATTTCTTCTTGCATGCCTCCTATATGGAAGGCTTAGGATTGTATTACTTTTAGCATGCTGCCTACATGGAAGGTTTTACCTCCTAAATGGACGGCTAGATTTCTTCATTTTTCATGCATCTTTTGGTTGTATATTTATGTTTGAGAATTTAATATTCCAGTTTTATGGAGTATTTATGAGAATTTCATTCTAGTTTTATGTAATGTTGATTTATTTTTATTTTGTTTATAATTTCATCATGATCTAAATTTCTATTTTCCTAGGGTGATGATGTAGCTTACTAATGACAGATTGAATCTTAACTTATTAAATCTAGTTTTAATTTCTCCTTCATGATTGAGTTTTAATTATTGTTCTTAATGCTTTTGATTGATTGGCCACCTTTTAAATTATTTCAACATGCATGTTGATACTGGAAGGAGTTGTATGTGTATAGATCCTATAGTTAAAACCATAACTTGCATATGAAATAGGAATATATTCATATGAGTTGTGTAGTCTTACTGAGTTCCATAAATCTTAACACATAATTAATTACTTAAATTCATATATAAAAAATATATTGGATTAGCAATTAATTATAGAATTGCTTGACCTTGCAAGAGGCTAGTAATTAAATTACGGAAACTTGACTATCAATCATGTGGAATAAATTGGGCTAGTTTAAATAAGTACTTCAATCCGGAATTTGTTAAGTGAAATATGACCCCTAGGACTTTTTCTCATATTTGCTTTCATATTATTAGCACTCATATTTAGTCATTTTATTTTGTTCTCTCAACCACCAACTACTTGATCGACTAAATAGAATTAAAATTACCTATTTTGATACTTAGTGATCAATCCTCGTGGGAAGATACTCTACTCACTTCTGTATTACCTGATTACAACAGTGTACACTTGCACTTTTTAATAGACCATTTACACTTGAAACAAGTTTTTAGCGCCGTTGCCAGGGATTGTTATCATTAATATCAATACCAAGTAATTTTAATGCTAATTTAGTCTTCATGTGAAAATTTCAAAAAAACATAATAAAAATAAAAAAATAAAAAAAAGGATTATTCACGACATTCATTTGGTTTAATTAGTGATAACTTGTCATATCTTGGTTCTTTTTCTGGAATGCATGTGGATGGAATGAGACAAGAAAATATAATTGCTGGTTAGATTGAAAATTTTTCTCCTTATAATTGTTTTTCTTGTGCTTATTGTGGAGAATGTCATTCTTATGAGCATTGTCCACATAGCCATACCAGTTGTTATATGAGAGATGATTTCAATATAAACCAAACTTGTTTTGATCATTCCTTTTCTTCTAGTGGAATTTTGGAGCAACAAGAGTCTTTGGATTCATATATAGGTATTGTCATAATCCTCCTTTCTTCTCTTATCCATATATTGAAGAACAAACTGTTGAGTATAAAGAAAAATCTGATTTAGAAAGATTATGTGAGGAGTTTAGTAGAGAGGAAAAGGAAATTGTCATTTGTAACCCCCTCACTATAATTATATCCGGGTTATGAAATTTAAGTGAAATAGAGACCAATAAGACAAAAACGGCATTTATAATCCCTCATCTTCAAGATGGGGTGTCCAGAAAAGCAATTCAAAAATATAATTAATCTGGTCTCACATTTACATTCGAATACAATTACCTAAGCAGTTAAATCACATTCATAAAAATCAGAGTGCCCAACTAAAATCCTGGCAACACCGGGGTACATGTATATATAAAATGGGTATAAAGTTTCCCAAAATAGGGGATTACATATTCAAGATAATATTTACATCCCAAAATTATATACAATAATCCCAAGCTAAAATAGATAACCAACCGTCCAAAATACAAAACATCTCTACAAGGTCCTAACCGCTCTTGGTTGCCCGCTTCTCCTTGGAGCCACTTGCCCTGTCTGATGGTTAGTCAAAGGAAAGAATGAGATTTAAAAGAATCCCAGTAGTAACAAATCACTTATACAGTATGCAAACATATAGTATGTAAGATTATGTTTAGTAGCAACATAATGATTCATGGCTCACGCCACAAACTACAGTACTCAGGGCTGTAATCACAATGCGACAGCTTTCGCTGTAATCTCTATGACCACTTTCGTGGTAAGCACTATGCCAACTTTCACTGTAATCACTATGCCAGCTTTCACGGTAAACACTATGCAGCAGCATCACAAGGCACAAAGTAGCACAAAGCTTCACAAAGTAGCAGCAACACAATGCATGATAGACGTACATACAATGATTTACACACAGTATAAGAGAAAGAGTCACTACCTTGTTCCTTCATGACGTTCTTTGGCACAGTAAGCTCACGCGTCTGGAAAATATCAAATCCTATAACCAAGTTAGGGACAACCGATCAATCTCTTTTCCAAATACATATTCCCATAATACTCTAAGTTGGTTATCATTAGAATTCTTTAGGTGGCTATTAGAGACCTACAAATATACCAAAGGGGTTGGGAGAAACTACCCTGAAGACCCCTCTTTCGGAAACAGAACATTGATTTTTGGCTGACACACTCAAGTGAAGATGACCTCACTCGAGTGATGAAAGATTTACACTCGAGTGAGAATAGCTCTCACTCGTGAGTGTTTGACAGTGAGCAACAACAATGGTCAGAAAGTGCTCACAACACTCGAGCATGAGGTTTTGCACTCGAGTGATAACTCCAAATTCACTCGAGTTCCCAAAAGTGCAACACAGGAAGTGCTTGTTAGACCTCACATGTTTTGATGATAACAAAGAATGGGTGTGAAAAAGCTTTGATAAACAAACAAGTTTGAACAAAGTAATGACAGAGAAAATTATCACTTGAAATAAGCACTACAGTAATAAAGAAAGGCTAAGAGAGAAAGCTAAGAAACTTCATCACTGGCAGAATTTCTAAAGGGCTACTCGAGTAATGAGACAGAAACTTGAAGTAACCAGAGCACAAAACATCAAGTAACTAACGGCCAGATACATCACTCGAGGGACGACTCAAGTAATATGAAATGAAAAGAAGAGTTACTCGAGTCAACATTCGAGTAACCTGCCACAAGGAAATGAGTTGCTCTCAGCCTGCTAACGTTACTTGAGTAAGTACTCGAGTAATCAGGGAAATCACTTCCAGTTGCTCTTGGCCTACCAACGTTACTCGAGTTAGTACTTGAGTCCCCTGCTTCAAGAAATATGTTGCTCTAGCATTTCAATCATGCCAATGTTACTCGAGGAGCCACTCGAGTAAATCACTGTGGTAAACAAAACTTGAAGGTAACACTCGATTAATCTAAAATATTTTTATCACACTTCACTCGAGGCACCACTCAAGTATGCAGGTATTAAAATGTTCTATGTCAAAGAATTGAACGAGATTACTCGAGTTAGTAATCGAGTGATCTGCAGAGTTATTTACAATGCACTTGAAGTATCCATCCGAGTAAGCCATGCAGAAAATAGATGTTCACTCGAGGCGGCACTCGAGTAAACAGGTAAGCAAAACTTGAAGTGCTCTCAACCTGAAATCCTGCCAATATTACTGGAGTGAAGCATCGAGTAACCTGTGAAGAAAATTGTAGTATACTCGAGTGAGTACTCGAGTAAACAAGTATTTCCAAGGTTTGTAATTTGCTTTACTCTATGCATTACCCGAGTAATCAAACCCAGAAATTTAGAAATCATTCCAACATTCATTGATTTGTTTCCTATGTGATTAACCCTTCATTGTATTAGTATTCTTAGCATATTTGCAGATAAACAATGAAGAGATATTACCAAATAAGGAAAGTCAAATGCAACGTTCAAATGCCACCTACCGCCACCAACGGCAAACGGATATTTTTCAAAAACTTGAAAAGTCAACAGTGGTTGCGCACACTCTAACGGACAAGAAGAAAATGTTCCAACGGTCATTATCAACACATCTATATATATAGGAACATCCAAACAGAGATAACAACAAGAACACACACGAACGCATTATCAAGTTCACGCTCAATACTCTGTTTTTATACATACTTGTAATTATGTACTTCAGTGATTCTTATTTACTCTATAAGAGAGATATTTCATTCAAACTCAATATTTGTTATTGAGGTAACTTAAGGTTGTGGAACCTTGAGTTGGGATTGGATTACAACTTGTAAGGGGGAGCGAGTGTCCAGGCGAAGGAACTTGCTTGTACCGAGGTGCCAAGAACCCACTGAATCTTGGAAATTATAGTGAAACTCTCAGAGATACTTTAAGGACTAGACGTAGGTCAAAGTGGTTGTGGCCGAACCAATATAACTCCCGGTGTACACTTCAGAGATATTTCTCCTTACTCTTTACTGCATTATATTCACCGTCAAGTTTTTATATTTGCAATGAAATTTTTAGTACCACCTAATTCACCCCCCCTCTTGGGTGAAACGCTTGCTCTAACAGTACTTGCCCAAGAGCACAGACAGTTTCGAGGAGGAAGCTCACTCGAGCATAACCTTGGCACTCGGGTGAGAAGTCTACACTTGCGAGTGTTCGAACACACTCTTGAAAATTGGCTAGCGAGTGACAACCTGAGACACAGCCTTATAACAGAACTCATACCTTCACTCGAGTGAACCCATACTTACTCGAGTGATCACCAATATCACTTGTGGGATAAGAAGTGCACTCTTGCTTTTTATCAGAAAACCAGGTGAAATGCAGAAGGAAAAGGGAAATTATGCTACAGCAATCGAGTGAGACCCCCCTCACTCGAGTGATCTTATCAGATTGCCAGATTGCAGCAACTGACAGAAATTTTCAGATTTGCCAAAATTGATCCTCATAGTTCCCAAACTCAATACAAAGCTCATTCCCACTTAGAATTTCATAAGGAACCCATTGGTAACCTTAAAACACTCAAAAACCCATCCTAACCATAATTTTACTCTTGGGTCTCTATAACACACAATACCTAATTTCATTCAATTCACTTTCAAAATTCAAAACCATATCCACTACTCAAATAACTGCACAATAAACCAGTTCCAACATTATTCACCATGTAATACATGCACTCAAAAATTGGCATAAAACAAGGGCAAATTCCAAAATTCATCAATCTCAACCAAAAATCACAATAATTGTACCAAAATGTCACAAATACTCACTTCTTAAACTTGCTAAACCAAAACCTTGATTTCTTCAACTTCCCAAATTCCTCAAACTCATAAACACCTCTGATAAAAAATCACCAAAATAAATCTCTCAATGATGTGCACAACATTAGAGAAGAGGTCAAGAGCATTAGAGGTCAACAAAGGTATCAAAATCTTACCTTTCTTCTTCTCTTTCTTCCTTGAGTCGCTGGAAATGGAAGTGAGGAGAGAGAGAGAGAGAGAGACGATGAGATGATGGAGATGATAAAGCAAGCAGAATTTTCTCCCTTGCTCATGCTTAATCAGCCGACTAGGAGAGACAAGAGAGAGAAAATTGAGTCTTTGACTTATGGCATAATCCCTTGGTTCATATAATGCCACTTGGCATAATCTTGCTCACTCTTCCATGAATTCACATAGATGCAAAGCACATGATTCTGACCCATAGAAAATAAATCTCAACCATTGATTCTCAATCACTAATGAGTTTTCTCTTTAGTAACTAACCAATTGGTTGAAAAATTTCTAATTTTACCATTTTACCCCTGATATTCGCTATGCTTAATAAATTATTACCAAGTACATTTATATCAAATTCACATTACATTTCTCTAAAAGTGTTTAATTACACTAATTACAATCAATTTCGAAGTCATTATCCCTTAATCTCAAATTAGGTCATTACATCATTAGTGTTGAGTCAAGTGTCAAAAATATTGGAACATATGTAAGTCAAATTATTTCATCACTTGAGACTATGAGGCAAGATAATTCTTTAGGCATGATGACCACCTCCTGTGATGATTATTGTGAGGAAGTTGAGGATATGGAATTGAATGAAATTTTGGCTCTTGTGGAATATGATAAGGAACTTGAAATCACTTTTAGAGAGGATAATGGGTTTAGTCTAGAAGAGGATCTGGTTATGGAACCTGATTCCTGCCATTTTGAGGTTGAAAATAATGAGGATTCCTGTCATCTTGTGTCTAAAACATCGTTGCTTGAAAAGAAGTAAAGATAAGGTAATCATAGTGTTTGATACTTTTGATTAGTAGTTTGTTTGGGAAGCCTGACTGAAGACCATAAATTTAGTACTGCTTGGGAGGTAACCCAAGGTTTGGTTTGATCTTTTATTGTGATTTTGTAGGACTTTTAGTAGCCCTTGATGATGTATTCCACTTTGGTAGCTACAAATAAAAATTTTAAAAATTTTAAAATATAAAAAAATTAATTAAAAAAATTTGGTTTGGTCTTTGTCTAACTAAAGACGTTAAAGATGGGCGGTTATTTAGGAGGCAACCTAAAACTTCTTTTCTACTCTCTCAAACTTCTTTTCTACTCTCTCATTTTTCTTTCCTACTCACCGAAACACACTACACTGGGTTGAGAATTTTAGTTTTCATCAGTTTCATTTTAAGTTACCATGGAGGAATCTCTTATAAAGCTTAAGAACATGTTCCCCATTCTTCCCAAAGATGTGCTCAGGAAGATCTATAACAGTCGACTTGAAAGGATGAAGATATTCAAGCGTTTGGGCTTTCTTATGGATATACACTGGATCATTGAAGCTAAGGTACGTTTAGCAGGTGAGATTCATAAATCATTTGTTAAACCTTTACCAGGAATGGGAAGAAGTTCTTATTCTAAAAAGAGAAGAGCTAAAAGAATGAATATCTGCCATAAATGTGCAAGGTGGAATTGTGATTAGTGCTGTAGGAGTAAAGGTATGGTTTCTATAAATTGAGAAGACAAAATTAAATTCATAAAGGAAGGACTGAGTAAAGAGTCACAAGATGATATCATTCAAACTCTTGAGACGCATCTAAGTGGTGATGTTCATCGTATTCTTCTTGATTTAGTAGACACATTCAATAGAGAACAAGAGCACTATTGTCTTAGGAATCTGACGTTAAAAGACCCTATTTGCAAATTTATAAGAAAACTAGATGGGAAGCAAATCCTCGACTCATAGAAAGTGTTTAAGCCATTACTGAACATAAAACCAGAGGAAGATGTGAGCCAAAATCACAACTATTGTACATAATCATGTTTTTGTCTAATCGTCTTATCTTTTCCGTAGCTTTTATCTAATCTATCTTATCTTTTCATCAACTTTTGTCTATTATGTCTTATCTTCTCAATAACTTTTGACTTTCTTTCCCCTTTTCTTTACACAAATTACATCGATCATTCGTGTCAGAAGATTTTCAAAATTTTTTGAAAAATGTGTGATTTGTATGATTTTGTTGTCGATGCTTTAGTGTTATATATATATGTACTCTTTCATTTGTAAATATGCAAAATTCCACTTGTAAATATGCATTCTTCCACTTATAAGCACAAATGGTCCAAGAGAGAAGAAAAGACAAAAGGTATCATACAAAGATGTAGATTTACATCAAACTGTATGTTTTGTGAAACTAATATGGGTAAGGATGGAGAGTTTATAATAGCAGCAAATGAACTTGTGAGTGCATTAGCTGCTAGAAAGATCAATTTGTATACGGGGGAGGCACCAGGGCCTCAGGGGAAGTGTGGCCATTTCTGTATCCATGAAGGGAGGCAAGGGTTTGAGTGTAAGGGTGAAGGAGTTGGAAGACCACATCTTTTCCTTCAGACAAGAGTTGCAGGTTTCAAGCTTGCCTAAACGTATGGGACAAATGTTCTAACATGCTCAAGATTTTATTGCTCTACTAAGTGGTTTGGAGACGTTGGATGGGATCTCTAGCGTTGCATATTGGGTTAAGTTCAACTATCATGAAAAGCCATTAGGATTGTTAAATGTTAATGGTTTTTATGATGATTTGTTATGGTTTTTTGATCATGCTGTGGAAACAGGATTCATACCCCAAGCAACTCGCCGCTTTATAATTGGTGCACCAACTGCTGATTAGCTTCTTAATCAACTACAAACCTATGAACCTAAACCAGATCTACTCATCAAGTAAATAGGTGGGCAATCTTTAGATAGCAATCAGAAGCAGAGCCCAGATACCACTCTTCAGTTGTAACTTTCCTTAATCTCTTGGTTTTACTTTATTGTGTGTTTATGTTTAAAAAAATACTTCGTCTGAGCTCTAGAAGACAATGGGGACAATGTCTGATTTAGGATGGGGGAGGAGAAAAAAATTAGTTAGCTAGTAAAACCATTAGATGCATGGGATGTGGAAAAAAAATGGCATAGTAAGGAGTTATTCTTAACTCCTAAGGTGCATTTTATTAGTTTCATGTTTTTGTTCCTTCTTAAAAAAAGAGTAAAAGTGAAAAAAAATCATCCTATTTAAGTTCTTTGTAATGATCTTAAGAAGTATATAAGTTTTGAGTATGGATCAACTAAATTTAGAGATTTCATAGCATGAATGAACAACTATTGTTGCAATTGGTGATGAATTTTGAGATTGAATGAGCTGAGTTTAAAAGCCTCTAACCGTGAGCTTTTGAGCGTATAATGATTATTTTTCTTATGTGTGATATTCACCTATTAAGTTTTCACGCTGGAACTTGCTTTAAATCTAGTTGAGATTACATTTCACATGCACATTCAAAGATGATAAAGGCATTCATTTTGTTTAACCATAGCCAACCTTGTAATATACCGTTGATAAGCCCCTTTGAGCCTAATTGACTGTTTCTTTGTTCTCAACCCATTATTATATGCTTTAATGATATATCAAGTGCTTTTACCTAATTTGGAAAATTAGTAGAGCATTTGAAATTTTTGTGAAATGGGCTTTTGACAAGTGTAGGGATGTATATATCCTCAACTTTAGAGTTGCAAAAAAAAAAAGATGAAAAAAAGAAAAAAAAAATTTGAGTATTTGAATTGTGGGTTGTTGTGATGAAATAGATTTATTCAGAAGCTGGCCCATTTTTCAATTTTTCTATTAATTTTTTAAATTTAGCCCTTCATATCACGTTTTACATTCCGTTTACCTTAACCCCACTACAACCCTTAATAGGTCCTTTTGATTTGAGTTATGCATGTGAATTAGGTAGTGGAGATTGAGATTTTGAGCAAGCCTATGGTAGGGCAATTTTTTTGGTTGAATTTAAGTGAAACACTTACCCTAAACACTTGAGAGATTGAGAGAACGAGTAGTATTTACAAACTCGGTTTATTCATTTTCAAATAAAGTTACCAGTTTATATTTTCATTAATTCATGAATATTATGATCTCTTTATTTTTCAATTGTGTTCTTGCTTATGACTTGACACTTCTAATTTTGTTGGAAGCATTAATGGTCACTCCTTGTCAGAGGACGTCCAAGAGCTAAGTATGGGAGAATTTGATAAGTAAAATATTTGCATATTAATTTTTCCTTATATGATGATTTCGTGGATGATATTTGAGCTCAATTTAATAAATTTGGGTGTAATTAATAAATAAATAATGATTTTGGCATAAAATAGAATTTCTTGAAAAATACTAAATTAGACCCTCTTTCATTTTTCAGGCAATATCTGGAGCTCTAGATGTCAGATTGGAACATTCTTTATATGAATAAAAAGCTAAGAAAGAGCTCTACAACTTTTATGTTGAGACCAAAATCCAGTTCTATCTCCAAGGGTTTCAAATTTTGCTTGGAAGTTGAGAGCAGGAATCATCTACCATTCCACCAACCACTTCATCTTCCTTTTCACCTACTAATTCATCTACCACACTTCATCTACTCTACTTCATTCTTCCGTATATATAACCACCCTCTCCTTCACATTTGACACAACTATTTCATATCCCTTACTTTCCTTTCTTCTATTTCTTCTTGCATGCCTCCTATATGGAAGGTTTAGGATTGTATTACTTTCTGCATGCCGCCTACATGGAAGGTTTTACCTCTTAAATGGACGGCTAGATTTCTTCATTTTTCATGCATCTTTTGGTTGTATATTTATATTTGAGAATTTAATATTCAAGTTTTATGTAGTATTTATGAGGATTTCATTCTAGTTTTATGTAATGTTGATTTATTTTTATTTGTTTATAATTTCATCATGATCTAAATTTCTATTTTCCTAGGGTGATGACGTAGCTTACTAATAACGGATTGAATCTTAACTTATTAAATCTAGTTTTAATTTCTCCTTCATGATTGAGTTTTAATTATTGTTCTTAATGCTTTTGATTGATTGGCCACCTTTTGAATGATTTCAACATGCATGTTGATACTAGAAGGAGATGCATGTGTGTAGATCCTATAGTTAAAACCATGACTTGCATATGAAATAGGAATATATTCATATGAGTTGTATAGTCTTACTGAGTTCCATAAATATTAACACATAATTAATTATTTAAATTCATATATAAAAAATATATTGGATTAGCAATTAATTATAGAATTGCTTGACCTTGCAAGAGGCTAGTAATTAAATTAGGGAAACTCAACTATCAATCATGTGGAATAAATTGTACTAGAATAGATAAGTGATTCAATCTGAAATTTGTTAAGTGAAATATGACCCCTAGGGCTTTTTCTCATATTTGCTTTCATATTATTTGCACTCATATTTAGTATGGCCTATCATCCTTCAGACAGACGGACTGTCAGAGAGGACTATCCATACCCTAGAGGATATGCTTCGTGCATGTGTCCTTGACTTCAAAGGGAGTTGGGATCATTTTCTTCCTCTTACGGAGTTTACCTATAACAATAGCTATCATGCGAGCCTTCAGACAGCGCTATATAAAGCGTTGCATGGAAGAAAATGCTAATCACTATTATGTTGGAATGAATTGTCTGAGAGGAAATTGTATGGGCCGGATCTTGTTGATCAAACCATAGCCCAGATTCGAATCATTCGTAAGAGACTTCTTGTAGCTCAAAGTCGGTAGAAAAGTTACGCTGACAAGAGAAGAAGGCCTCTGGAGTTTGAGGTTGGTGACCATGAGTTTCTTAGAGTATCTCCAGTCACCAGTATTGGGTGAGCTATCAAGGGAAAGAAATTAACCCTAAGGTATATAGGTCCTTTTGAGATCCTTGGAAGGATTGGGCCTATTGCATATCGAGTAGCCCTACCCCTGAACTTGAGCAGACTTCATGATGTGTTCCATGTTTCCCAATTAAAGAAGTATTAACCGGATCCGTCTTATATCGTTGAGTATGAGGAAGTGGAGTTGCAAGATAACTTCACGTATGCGGTGGAGGCAGAATAGATTATTGATCGAGAAGAACGGCGACGCAGACACTAAAGTATCCCTTATGTGAAAGTGATATGGAAGGGAATGACCCAGAGAGAAGCAACCTGGGAAGCAGAAGAGGATATACGAAGTCGATATACAGAGTTCATGGCTCAAGTAGTTTGACAAATTTTGAGGGCAAAATTTATTTGACGGGGGGAGAATTGTAATGACCCAATTTGGGATTAAGGGCTAATGACTCTGATATTGATTGTAATTAGTGTAATTAAACACTTTTGGAGAAATGTAATGTAAATTTGATATAAGTTATTTGGAGATTAAAGATCAATGGTTGAGATTTATTGACCATGGGTCAGAATCCTATGTTTTGCGTCTATGTGAGCTCATGATGGAAGTGGATAAGATGTTGCCAAGTGGCACTTTGGTGGACCAATGGATATGGCACAAAGGACAAAAATTCACTTTTTCCCTCTCTTCTCTCTCCTATTCAGTTGTGTGTTTTGGAGGGGGAAAGAAAACTTGTCATTTCATCATCATCTCTATCTCTTATCATCTCTCTCATCCTTCTTCCATTTCCGGCGGACCAAGCAAGAAAAGAGAAAAGAGAAAGCCTTGATTTTAGGTGAGTAATGATCCTCTGATGCTCAAATCCTCTTCACTAAATTTGTTCATAGTGTTAAGACCTCCATTTTGGTGTTTTCAGAATTTGGAAAGGTAGTGGATTGGGTGTTAGAGAAATTTGAAAGTTTGAGAATCAAGATTCTAGTTTTGACAAATTGAAGAGGTAAGGATTTGTGCTTTTTGGTATTTATGTTATGATTTTTGAATAAGTTTGAGAAATTCTAGAAATTTGCCTTAGTTTATGTCCATTTTTGGATTTATGAATTTCATAGTGATGGATGTTGGAATTAGTTCATTGCGAAGTTATTTAAATGTTGGTTATAGTTTTGAAGTTTGGAATTGTATTGATTGGAATTGGGTATTGTGTGTCATAGAGACCCAAGGGCATAGATTGTAGTTAAAATGGTATTTTAGTGTTTTGGAGGTTACCAATGGGTTCCCTATGTCATTTTGAGTGAGTATGAGCTTTGTGGGGAGTTTGGGAACCATTAGGTGTGATTTTGGCCAATCTGGGAATTTCTGTCAGTTGCTGCGATCTGGCAATCTGATAAGCCTCACTCGAGTGAGGGAGGAACCCACTCCAGTGCTGCCTTGTGTTTTGCCTTTCCCTTTGTGTTTCGCCTGGGTTCTCATGAAGGAGGCTCAAGTGCAGTTCTTAAACCACGAGTGACGTTGGTGATCACTCGAGTAAGCATGGATTCACTCGAGTGAAGGTGTAAGTTCTTGGTTAGGGTTGCTCTCAGGTTGTTACTCACTGGTTGATGTTCAAGAGCATGTTCTGACACTCGCAAGTGAAACCTTCTCGCTCGAGTGCTAGGGTGGTGCTCGAGTGAGCTCTTCCCTCTGATGTTGTATGTGTTATCGGGTTGTCACTCTTTGTGTTGCACTTTCGGGGACTCGAGTGGATTTGGAATCATCACCCGAGTGCAAAGCCTTATGCTCGAGTATGGTGAGCATTTTCTAGCCAAGGTGGTTGCTCACTGTCAAACACTAGCGAGTGAGAGCCAGTCTCACTTGAATACGAGTCTTTCATCACTTGAGTGAGGTCATCTTCACTCGAAAGAGCCAGCCAAAATTCAATGTTTTGCCTTTTGAAAAAGGGGTCTTTAGGGTAGTTTCTCCCAACCCTTTAGGCATATGTTTAGGCCTCTAATAGTCACCTAAAGAGTCTTAAATGATAACCAACTTATAGTATTATGGAAATAAGTATTTGGGAAAGTGATTAATCAATTGTCCCTAAATTGGTATAGGATTTGATATCTGTTAAACGCATGAGCCACTGTTCCAAAGAACGTCAGGAAAGATCAGTAGTGACTCCTCTCTTATACTTTGTGTAAATGTACTGTATGTATGGCTATCAAGAATTGTGTTGTTGCTGCTACTGCCTTGTGATGCATTGAGATGCCTTATGGAGCTTTGTGTTGCTTTGTGCCTTATGGAGCTTTGTGCCTTGTGATGCTACTGCATAGTGATTATCACGGAAGCGGGCATAGTGATTACAATGAAAGCTGACATTATGATTATCGCGAAAGATGGCATATTGTATTGTGATATAGCCGTGAGTGCTGTTGGTTGAGGCACAAGCCATGACTCATAGTGTTGTTGCTGAACATGATGACATTACATGCTTTGTGTTTATATATTGTATAAGTGATTTGTTACTACTGGGATTCTTTAGAATCTCACTCTTTCCAAATGACTAACATTTCAGACAGTGCAAGTGGCTCAAAGGGGAAGCGGCCAACCCGGAGTGGTTAGGATTTTGTAGAGACATTCTAGATTTTGGGACTATTGGTTATCGAGCTGGATTTCGGGATTAATGTATATATGGATTGTAAATATACATTTTTGGATATGTAATCCCCATTTTGGGAAACTTTAAACCCATTGTATATATATACAAGTAACCCGGGGTTGCTAGGACTTTGGTTACGCACTCTGATATTTATTATGTGATATAACTACAAAGGTAATTGTATTTGAAAGTGAATGTGAGACCTGATGAATAATGTTTTTGAATTGATTTTCTTAAAACCCGATCTCTTAAATGAGGGATTATAAAGGTTGTTTTGTCTTATTGGTCTCTATTTCATTTAAATTTCATAATTCGGATATAATTACCGTGAGGGGGTTACACTAGGTCCTTGAAAGGTACATTTTTCATATTAAAACTATAGTTTATGTTTATTATAAGGCCTTAAGCATAGGAAACAAGCACATCCAAAGACCCTTATAGCTGTATAATCTGGTTTACAACCAAACAATGCTTGATAAGGAGACATATGTAGAACTAGAGTAAGAAGCCCATTAATAATGTGCATGGCCATAGTAAAAGCTTCCCACCAATAAAAAATAGGCATATGTGCTTATGCAAATAAACTTAATCCCATTTTAACAACATGCCTATGCTTATGCTCAATACGACCATTTTATGCCAAAGTATAAGAATAGGAATGACAAAATATAATGCCTGAATCAATAAGAAATGTTGAGAAAGAACGAAATTCTCCTCCCCAATTCTCTGGAGAACTTTAATTTTCCTATCAAACTGGTTTTCAACCATTGTTTTAAAATTTTTAAAGGCACTAAATACTTCACTCTTATTATGAAGAGGATATATCCAAAGAATCGACTACAATCATCTAGAAAACATGTGTAGTATATATAGCCATGAGTAGATTGTATAGGTGCAGGACCTTAAAGATTCATGTGTACAAGATCAAGAACACTAGCAACATGAGACCTAGACTTAGTAAAAGGCAACAAATGTGATTAGCCAAATTGACAAAAATCATAGAAGCTAAGTGTTTTAGTAAAAGGAACAAAAAGATTACAATCTTTAAGAACTTGTTTAACAGTGAAACAAGAAGAATGGCCAAGTTTTCTATGTTATGTGTCTAAAATAGAAAGTAAAATCATAGGTTCTAACTTAGCAGACTCAGACTTGAGAAACTTGGGCGCACAATCAATTTTGTACAATTCATTACACTTTCTCCCTATTAGAAGCACCCTATGCATTTCCTTGTCCTTTACAAGACAACTAGCAAAGTCAAATTCAATAACCATATTATTTTCATCAATTAGCTTAGTAACACTAATGACATTCTTTTTCATGTCAGGAACTACTAACACTCGGTTCATAGAGAAATTAAAAGTAGTACTATTTAACCTAGCAGAAGCAGAATGTAATACCCCAAAATGTATACAAGGGGTCATGACTCCAAAAGTGGATGTAATTAATATTGGACAAACACTTTTGGAGAATGAAATGTGAATTATAACCTGAGTTAGCAGTAAAAGTGCCCAAACCCAGTATTTAAGCTTGATTATGTGTTTAAGTCTATATTAGACTAAATGAAGGGGGACGGTGCATGGCATAAGCTAAAGGGGTCATATAATGTGCCAAGTGGTAATTCAACAAAAAATTGCCATAGTCAGGGGCAAAATGAGAAGAAGAAATTTGTCGGCCAATTAGTCAGCTACCGAAGAGGAAATCCACCATCAACTAAAAGAACCAGAGGTATGACTAAATGGCTAATAGAATTAGTTAAGATAATCTTATGGTTACATGCATGTGGGGAGAAGCCTTAAGATGGTGACACATAGCATCATGAGATGGAGTCAAATGGTCAAAATTTTGAACCCTTCCTTCCTATCTTTCTCTTTAACTCGGCAATAAGGGCTAAAGGAAAGAGAAAAATTGATCATTCATAATATTATACTCTATCTCTTAGCTCTCTTTGTCAGCCAAATAACGAGAAGGAAAGAGAGATAATTCAACCTTGAAGGTGAATCCTTCTTTATGAGATTTGACCTTATGGATGACCTCTAATACTCAAAACCTCTTCTTTAATCTTATTCCTCTAGATGAAAGCTTCAATCATATGGTTTTAAATTTTCAAGGGGAGGTGTTTTGTGAACTCAAGAAAACTAGAGGTTGGAAAATCAAAGAACAATCTAGTGGAAGTGATGAGGTGAGCAAAGGCTACTCTTTGATATGCATAGTGTAGCTATTGGTTGAGAACTTGAATTTCTGGAATTTTGCCCCATTTTCTGGTGACATAGGGTTTAAGAGAGTTCATGGTGTTTTGATAGTTGTAATAGTGTCTTATGTTGTGTTTTGGGTAATGGAATTGATTTGGGACTTGAATATGAAGTTTAGTAAATTGTGAGATTTTGTGTTAAATTCTGCCCAAAACAAAACATGAGAAAGGAATGTGAATTTGCCCAAAACAAAACTATGTCGGGGAGTAGCCCCAATTGTAAATCTGACCTTTGGAAACATTTTTTGAAAAACTAGAAATTCTGTCAAGTGAAAATTCTGTGCAGGAAAGCTACTTTGTATGGTGTTTTGAAATAGCAAATGATATCTAAAAGTTATTAAACTTTCTAGCTTTGTAGTCGACATGGAAAGCTTCAAAATGATATAAAGTATATGTCATTTTGATGTGTGTATGTAAACTTATGGTTGTTTGAAGTCAGCTAGGAAATAGGCCAGTTTTTTGCCGCGGCCAGGCCTTTTAGCCCCAGCCAAAAAGTATTTAACCGATTCTTAGTAGCGGGCAAAAAAGTCTTGGCTGCGGGCCAACACTCTCTAACCTATTCTTGGTCCCGTTTAAAGGGTTATTGGCCACAACCCAAAACTTTCTATGGGTTCTTGGCCGCTACCAAAATTTCTATCCTGCTCTTTGTCGTGGCCTAAAAGTTTTAGCCGCAGCCAAAATATTTCTGACCATCTTTTAGCTGTGGCTAAAGAGCAACCAAGCCCCAATTTTCAGCACTTTGAGTTTTGAAAGATGGTTTCTTGTCTAGTTCTTCCCAACCCTTTTGGCTTTTGTTTGAGCTTCTAGAAGCTACTTAAAACTCTCAAATTATAACCAACCTTAAGTGTCTTGGAGTTGTTAAAGAATTGAAATGGATAATAACTTGTCATCCTTAATTCTGATTATAGGACTTGATATCTACCCTGAGCGTAAGAAATCGGTGTCCAAGCAGGAATAGAAAGAACAAGGTAGTGACTCTTTCCCTTATATCATATATAATGCTTTGTATGTTTGTGCTTATCATTGAATTGTGATGAATGTGAATACAGCGAAAGTTGTCATGAACGTGACAATTGTGTATATAGCTGTGCAAGCTGCCATTTACAGCAGTGAAAGCTGTCATACATGGCTGAGAAAGCCATCATATATAGCTGCACAAGTTGTTGTATAGTACTATGAAAGCATTTGTGAAGGCCACGTAGTTTGACAAATGTGTATATAGTTGTGATAGTTGTCGTGATTGTGAATACAGCTGTGAAAGCTATTGTTATTGTGAATACAGCTGTGATCGCTGTCGTTAATGTGACAAAAGTTACAGATGTGAATGCTGATGTCTATGCTCTATGATTGCTGTTGTGGATGCTGCTTTATGATAATTGCTTACATGCTTTGTTAAATTATATATCATATAAGAGAAATATTGCTACTGAGATTCCTATGAATCTCATTCTTTCTAATGACTAATCTACAGCTAGGGCAAGTGGATTAAAGAAGAAGCAGGTATACAACAGTGCCTAGTGTTCACAGCTAGGAGATTAGTTTTGTGTTAGTTTTCATTTTTTGGATAAATGTATAAGTTGTACATGGTCTAAATACTAGATTAATGTAGTAAAGGTAGATGTATCTATCATAGATTTGTGAATGTTCATGTAATCCTCGGTATGAGAAACTTAAATAGGCGAATATGCCCTATAGACCCTGTTAGTGAATGAATGAAACCCGGGAATTAGCCGAGAAATTTTGTTATATACTCTGATATTATGAATGGAACAGAACCAAACAGGCCAAATAGATTTGAAAAGTGGAAGTGAGACCATATTATCATGTTTTGAAATGTTTCTGAAACCCCATTTTAGCACAGAATCGAATCATGTCTTGAAGTTGGGACTTCTAATGAGTTTTGAATTAACTATTGGTCTCATGCTTATTTTATAACATATTTTCAAACCATATTAATGGCTTTCAAGGTAAGGGCTTATATTTTGGTATCAAAGTAGAAGTTCCTAGCAAGGGTAGGTTTTGCTTGGATAGTTGCAATAGTTCCTTGTCTTATTGCTGGTAGTTAACCCATAATTGTTTGTGGCATACACATCTAGGTTTCTGTTATTTTCTAGTATGTGAGTTTTAAGGAATATGTGTATACATTCGATATGGTATTGATGTGGTGAATCATTTGTGATAGTGCAAAGACACAATGGTTCGACCAAAGTTTGATGTGTGGAACCAAGGGTGAAAGAGACAAACCACAATCTACCTTATCCTATACAATAGATAGTGGGTATACTAATGGAGCAACGGGACATGATCTATAAGCTAAGGGATGAACTCTGTAAGGTGAAAGTAAAACAAAATGCAAATAGAGGTCAATCAACATAAGAAGAGATGACTCAGAAGAAACAATAAAAGGGTTGACTCGACCTTCGAAGTCACCACCGCACACTAAGCCAAACCAGGAATCACAAGGGTGCCAGTCCGAAATGAAAGGGATCTACAATTCTAGGTCTCCAATTTCTGTAAGCATCTGCCTCTGACGTTCAGGGTAAGATTTGACCCCCAACAATAGAAGATCGGTTGATTTGGCTTGAGAAGATCTTTGAAGTGGTAGAATGCCCAATCGAGGTAAGGGCGAGATTGGCTATCTACAAGCTTGAGGGAGACGCTGACAGGTGGTAGTGAAACATAGCTATGATATTGCAGACTCAGAATGTGTTGGTAACTTGGTAGTTTTTCTAAGAAAAGTTCAATGATAAGTATTTTCCAAGATTTGTGAGAATAGAGAAATAATCAGAATTTCTTTCTATTAAGCAGGGTGGAGAAGAAACTTTTGATGATTACTTGTTTCACTTCATCCAACTGGCCCTATACTCGTCCTATCTGCGATGCATGGATGATGAGGAGTGGAGCTCTGACATGTTGATCCAAAGTTAAAGAAAAGGTTAGCCACCTGGCAGTTTACTAAATTCAATAAAGCTATGAAGGAGTGCCAAATTACATAGAACAATCTGAGGGATATGAACCCAACTAAGGGTGGTAGCAATCACGGGAAGCCTAATAAGGGAAATTTTCCCAAAAGTAGAAAGGGAAAGAATCCTTATATAAGGGTGATAAAACCTTACCGACCTGAGGATTAGAAGCACTAGAGACCCTCAGCGATATGGTCATGTCCTTATTATGGCAGGGCACATAGTGGTAGAATGTGTTCGGGCCAAGTCATTTGTTATAACTGCAGGCAGATAAGACATATAACTAGTAAATCAAGCAGCGGTCAGTAGATCAAAGGCCTCTGAATCAGAGCAGGGTGTTTGCCATAACATATGAAGAAGCATGAAAGTCCCTTGATCTAATTCAAGATAAAATTCTTCTCAACGGTAGTTTATTGCGAGCTTTATTTGATTCAGGTACTAGTCATTCCTTCATTAGTTATCACTGTGTGAAGTGCCTAGGACTATATGTTCATAAACTTCCATTTGATCTGGTTGTGTCAATGCTGATAGATGTCAAGGCTATGACTGATGATGCATGCTTGAATTGTTTGATAACCATCAAGGGGCATAAGTCAACGGTTGATTTGATTTGCTTGCCGCTCTATCAATTGGAAGTCATAAAAGGTTTTGATTGATTGATGGCAAATAATACACCTGCTAAATTCACGAATTACATGAATTGCATCTTCCAATAGTACTTAGAGCAATTCATGGTGGTTTTCATCGATGACATCCTGATATATGCTAAGAGTAATAAGAGCACAAGCATCATTTGAGAATAGTACTAGAGATCGTAAGTGAAAAGCAACTCTATGCTAAATCCAGCAAGTACGAGTTTTAGCTTTTAGAAGTAAAACTTCTGGGCCATGTTATCTTGCAAGAAGGGATCTCAATGGATCCCAGTAAAGTGGAAGCATACCGGATTGGAAGAGGCCAAAAACTATTGTTGAGATACACAGTTTTTTCGGTCTTGATGGGTATTACCAGAGGGTTCATTCAGAATTTCTTCTGGATCATCTTACCAATGACCAAGCTCATGGAAAAGGATCAACCTTTTAAGCGGGATGAATGATATGTGAAGGGCTTCATAGAGTTGAAGGTAAGGTTGGCAATGGCACCAGTATTGATTGTACCTGATCCCATCTTGACTTGTGTTGTGTACAGTGATGCGAATAAGCAGGGATTGGGGTGTATCCTTACAATAAAGCATAGCTAGTTTAGCTGATGGCAAATTTGACTACATGATCGGGGGTTCTCACTCGATGATGTGAGGAATAAAGTTTTGACTCTTGCCCCGACATGGCCAGTATGGCTAGCCACCAGGCTAGTTGTACAGATGATAACCCTAAGTAAAGAGGCAATGCGTAAAACTAAAGTTTGTGGTATCTTGAATTGTTCCTAGAAGGGCTAACCAGGTTGAGCTGAGTGGTGGCCTACACCTCCCAACAGCTGAAGTCTCATGAAATGCACTATCCCACCCATGATTGGAGCTTGTGGCAATTGTGTTTGTGTAGAGATATGGGATATTACTTGTATAGTGTGATTGTACAACTGTGTTGTGATCACAGAAGTCTCAAGTAGTTGTATGAACAAAAAGAATTGTATATGTGACAACATAGATGGATGGAGTTGCTGAAAAAGTACAACCTGGAGGTCAAGTATCATCCGGGTAAAGCTAATGCGTCACTGATGCATTTAGTCCGAAGGCGGCGGTGTAGGTTGCAACAATGATGATAGAAGATTTATGGGATCAAAATCTCTCAAAACTAATCATGTGTAATAGCTATAGTGTTATCCAAGGGGAGAGTGATCTGATGTTCGAGATTGAAGAGGCTCAAAGGCAGGATGAATGAGTACAATTCACCTAAACCATGATCTAGCAAGGCGAAAACCTCTAGAGTTTGAAGTCAAAGATCCAATGTAAATGAGAGTGTCTCCGGTCATGAGAATCGGTAGAACGATCAAGAGAACGAAGTTAAGCCTATGATACATTGGTCCATTTGAGATTCTTACAAGAAACGGACCTGTAGCATACCATTTATGTACGAGGTCTAGAAGGGATAGTCCCAATTGAAGCAATTTTGGAAGCGAATCTGTCATGGAGAGGCATTACCTAGAGTTTATATCCTAAGTTGTGTGACAAATTTCGGGGACGAAATTTATTGTACGGGGGGATAATTGTAATGCCCCAAAATGTGCACAAGGGCTCATGACTCCAAAAGTGAATGTAATTAATGTTGGACAAACACTTTTAGAGAATGCAATGTAAATTATGACCCGAGTTAGCAGCAAAAAGTGCCCAAACCCAATATTTAAGCTTAATTATTTTGAAAAGTCTATATTAGACTAAATGAGGAGGGAGGGCACATGGCATGAGCTAAAGGGGTCATATAATGTGTTAAGTGGTAATTCAACAGAAATTGCCATAATCAGGGGCAAAACAAGAAGAAAGAAATTTATCGGCCAATTAGTCAGCTACCGAAGAGGAAATCCACCATCAACTAAATGAACAAGAGGTATGACTAAATGGCTAATAGATTTAGTTAGGATAATCCTATGGTTACATGCATGTCGTGAGAAGCCTTAGGATAGTGACATATGGCATCATGAGATGGAGTCAAATGGTCAAAATTTCAACTCTTCTTTCCTCTCTCTCTCTCTCTCTAACTCAGAAATAAGGGCTAAAGGAAAGAGAAAATCTGATCATTCATCATCTCATACTCTCTCTCTTTAGCTCTCTTGGTCAGCCAAACAAGGAGGAGGAAAGAGAAAGAATTCAAGCTAGAAGGTGAGTCCTTCTTTGTGAGATTTGACCTTATGGATGACCTTTAATGGTCAAAACCTCTTCTTTAATCTTATTTCCTCTTGATAAAAGCTTCAATCCTATGATTTTAGATTTTCAAGAGGAGGTGTTTTGGTGAACTCAAGAAAACTAGAGGTTGGAAAATCAAAGAAAAGCTAGTAGAAGTGATGAGGTAAGCAAAAGCTACTCTTTGATATGCATAGTGTGGTCATTGGTTGAGAACTTGAATTTCTGTAATTTTGCCTTATTTTCTTGTAACATAGGGTTTTAGAGAGTTCATGGTGTTTTGATTGTTGTAATAGTGTCTTATGTTGTGTTTTAGGTATTAGAATTGATTTGGGACTTGAATATGAAGTTTGGTAAATTTTACAATTTTATGTTAAATTTTGCCTAAAATAGAACCTGAGAAAGGAATGTGAATTTGGTTGTTTTGATGTTTCTATTGGATTCAATGTGAAAAACTATGTGGGGAGTACCCCAGTTGTGATTCTGACCTTTGGAAACATTTGTTGAAAAACTAGAAATTCTATCAAGTGAAAATTCTATGCAAGGGAGCTACTTTACATGGTGTTTTAAAATAGCAAATGATGTTTAAAAGTTGTGAAACTTTCCAGTTTTACAGTAGACATGGAAAGCTTCAAAATGATATAAAGTATGTGTCATTTCGATGTATATGCATAAAGTTATGATCATTTGAAGTCATCCAGGAAACAGGCCAGTTTTTGGCCAAGGCTAGGCATTTTGACTGTAGCCAAAAAGTATCTGACCAGTTATTAGCAGCGGCCAAAAAGGTATTGGTCGCGGCCTAAAACTCTCTAACCTATTCTTGGTCATGGCCAAAGGGTTCTTGGCTAAGGCCTAAAAATTTCTGTCCAATTCTTGGCCGCAGTCCTAAAGTTTTGACCGGAACCAAAAATGTTTCTGACCATCTCTTGGCTGCAGCCAAGCCCCAATTTTCAGCAATTTGAGTTTTGAAAGATGGTTTCTTGTCTAGTTCTCCCCAACCCTTTAGGCTTTTATTTGAGCTTCTAGAAGCTACTTAAAACTCTCAAATGATAACCAACCTTAAGTGTCTTGGAGTTGTTAAAGAATTGAAATGGATAATAACTCTCGTCATCCTTAATTCTGATTATAGGACTTGATATCTACCTTGAGCATAAGAAACAGGTGTCTGAGCTGGAACGAAAAGAATAAGGTAGTGACTCTTTTCTTATATCATGTATAATGCTTTGTATATTTGTGCTTATCATTAAATTGTGACGAATGTGAATACAGTAAAAGCTGTCATGAACATGACAATTGTGTATATAGCTATGTAAGCTATCATTTACAGTTGTGAAAGTTGTCGTATATTGCTAAAAAAAGCCATCGTATATAGCTGTGCAAGCTATTGTATAGCACTTTGAAAGCAGTCATGAAGGCCACGTGGTTTGACAAATGTGATACAGTTATGATAGCTGTTGTGATTGTGAATATAGTGTTAGAATCGGTAGGCACAGCGGAAGAATTTTATAAATTTTCACCAATCCTAATCGAGGATATATCAACGGCGTTTAAACCAAGTTGGAAGGATTCATACCTTTTATGATTCAGGGTTTTCACGATCTCTAGGAGGCAACACGTCAGGTCCGCTCCCTCTACCGATATCCAGACGAATGCTCTCCAACCGAGACTGTGTGCTAGTGCCTCTAATGTCTCCTAGGTTTCCCTTGCGGCTCTTAATTCTCATGTGTATGTCAGTATATCTACTCTATCAAGTTTATAACCTATGAGGGCTATTTTCAAATTTCAAAATTAATCATCATTATTTTTGAAATTAATTAACTATTAATTATCTTGATGAGCTAATTAAATAAATTCAGTTTAAATTAAATCTGTCCAACAGTTTTAATTTAACCTATTTATTTAATCCAAATAAAGAGCCATTAGATTTAAGTTATATTCATAAATTAAATCTGAGATACCATATCTCTATCATGTTAGTTATTAGATTTAATTTATCTTAATAAATTAAATTTAAAACTAATACAATATGATAATATCATATAATATATATATACAAATATATATATATATATAATATGTATTTCGAAAATACATATCTATATAATATTATTAACGAATTTTTATATTACATATATACATATATATATATATATATAAATATAAAATTCGTCCACCCTAATTAAACATTATCTCGTGTTGGGTCATTCTTGTGTGCGACCTTGTAGGCCCATATGAAGTTGGCAGTGGGCCAATAACTATACTAACCCACAAATCGCAAGCGGCCTCTAGCAAGACATCACGACTACCCAATTCATACGAAGATCGTTAACATAATGCAACCTATCATACAACTATGTCACGTCCCTTTTGTCACACGATATATCGGTCAAGGATAAGGCATGGATAATGTCATCCTCTTATTTCTGACTATTACTTTCTCAATTCCTGAGTAGTCTGATAATAGAAATTGAAACTCCTTTCCATTGTATTATGGCCATACTTTTCTAAGACTTACTCATCGAGGAGCCCAGTAATATCTCTACACTAATGTGAGGGACAAATTCCATCTTGATCATTCATATTCCTCTGCATGAAAAACTACTAAGCCTGATTGTAGCCTTTGTCATCACTCGGTCAAAGGTGACTTTTGACTAGTTTAAAGCTTAGCAACTCTCATGTAGGAATCCATGATGACCTCAGGTCAAAAGACAGTGTGACGTGGTTATACATGAGAAAAACTTATGACTTGATCCATGTAACTTTCTCATAGTGGGTCGGTCTAGCACCTTGTACTCTTACAAGTGCCTAAGACTTTGATTCGTATCTCCATATCTTATCAAAGTCATATTGATCTTGTTTCATCTTTGTGCCTGCATAGACGATCGACTAGGGACATTTTACGACAATCTTTATGAATTATCCAAGGATACAATTATCACAGTTAACATGCAAATAATATGATAACAGAATGGAGAAATTTCATTAAATTAATAATGTTGAAAGTACAATGATTGACCCTTTGGGCATAATTTCCAACATCCTCCCACTTGCCCTAGGTACAATAATTAATTTGCCTAATTCCCATTATCCTAACATGACGCTCATGCTTTGCCTGTGCAAGCGGCTTAGTAAGAGGATCAGCAACATTATCTTCTCCTGCTACTTTGCGTATCTTTATATCACCTCTATCATTGATTTCTCTAATAAGATGAAATCTCCTGAGTATATGCTTGGTCCTTTGATGTGACCTACGCTTTTTGGCCCGTGCAATAGCACTGCTATTGTCACAGAACAAATCTATTGGATTTGAGATGGTAGGCACTTCCCCTAGTTCAGTAATGAACTTTCTGATCCAAACGGCTTCTTTAGCTGTATCTGATGCTGCTATATACTCAGCTTCTATTGCAGAATCTGCTACAGTGCTCTACTTGGAGCTCTTCTAGGTTACTGCTCCACCATTCAGGAGGAATACGTATCTAGATTGTGATTTAAGGTCATCTTGGTCAGTCTGGAAACTTGCATCTGTGTAACCGGTTACGCAGAGCTTATCATCCAATCCACCATTGACAAAAAATAAGTCCTTAGTCCTTCTTAAGTACTTTAGGATATTCTTGACAGCAGTTCAATGACCCTCACCAGGATCTTGTTGGTATCTGCTGGTCATACTTAAGGCAAATGAGACATCTGGTCGAGTACATAACATGGCATACATGATGGATCCAATGGCTGAGGCATATGGAACCTTACTCATGCGATCTCACCGATCAGGTGTACTAGGACACAGATCCTTACTAAGATGGATGCCATGAGACATGGGCATGTAATCCCTTTTTGAATCCTGCATCCTAAACCTATGCAGTATCTTGTCTATGTATGTGCTCTGACTTAGGCCTATTAGTCTTTTGGATCTATCCCTATAGATCCTAATCCCTAGTATATAGGTGGCTTCACCTAAGTCTTTCATTGAAAAGGACTTTCCTAACCAAGACTTGACACTCTGCAAGGTAGGAATATCATTCCCAATGAGTAGGATGTCATCTACATAAAGCACTAGAAATACAACTATGCTCCCACTAACCTTCTTGTAAACACAAGGTTCATCGATGTTTTGAATGAATCCAAACTCTTTGACTACTTCATCAAAATGATGATTCTAGCTCCGAGATGCTTGCTTGCTTCAATCCATAAATGGATCTTTGAAGCTTGCAAATTTTACTAGAGTCCTCTGGACGCACAAAACCTTCAGGTTGTGTCATGTACACATCCTCAAGCAGCTTTCCATTAAGGAAGGTTGTTTTGACATCCATCTGCCATATTTCATAGTCATAATATGCTGCAATGGCAAGAAGGATTCTGATTGATTTGGCCATTACAACTGGGGAAAAGGTTTCATCATAGTCTACACCATGAGTTTGAGTGAATCCTTTTGCAACCAGTCGTGCCTTGAAGACATTTACATTGCCATCCATGTTAGTTTTCTCCTTGAAAACCCATTTGCACCTGATGGTTTTTACACCTTCAGGTGGATTGACTAAGGTTTATACCTGATTGTCGTACATGGATTGCATTTCAGACTTCATGGCATTTAGCCATTTCTCATAGTTTGGTCCCACTATAGCTTCTCGATAGGTGGTGGGCTCATTTTGCTCAATGAGCAACACATCACGGCCTTCAATAATCAAAAATCCATATCTTTGAGGCTAATGCCGTTCCTATCAGATCTTCGTGGACCTTATGTTACTTGAGGAGGCTCAGCAACTTGTTGTGAGTCTTCTCTAATTTCCATCTATGGTTTTGTACTATCTTGTGACTCTCGAATTTCTTCGAGATGTACCTCACTCCCACTAGTTGTTTTAGAGACAAACTCTCTTTCTAGAAACTTACCATTTCAAATAACAAACACTTTGTTATCAGTGGGATTGTAGACATAGTATCCTTTCATTTCTTTAGGATACCCCATGAAAAGGCACTTTATGGATCTGGGCGCTAATTTATTAGAGGCTTGTTGCTTAACATATACCTCACATCCCCAGATCTTGAGAAAAGATAAACTTGGTTTCTTTTCAGTCCATATCTCATATGGTGTCTTTTCAATTGCCTTATATGGAACATGATTTAGTGTGAACGTAGCTGTCTTTAGGGCATGTCCCCAAAAGAATAGTGGAAGATCTGTTTGACTCATCATAGATCGAACCATATCTAATAGTGTTCAATTCCTCTGTTCAAAAATGTCATTCTATTGTGGTGTTCCTGAAAGAGTCAATTGTGAGATTATCCCACAACTCTTAAGATGATCAATAAATTCTTGGCTCAAATATTCACCACCTTAATCAGATCGAAGTGCTTTAATTGTTTTACCAAGTTGGTTTTATACTTTATTTTGGAATATTTTGAACATTTCAAAAGATTCATATTTATGTTTTATTAGATAGATATAGCCATATCTACTAAAGTGATCTATAAATGTAATGAAGTAGACATAACCTCCTCTGGAAGCTATATTTAATGGTCCACATACATCTATATGTATGAGGTCCAATAATTCGGTGGCCCTCTCACTGTGCCCAGTAAAAGGTGCCTTCGTCATCTTTCCTAATAAGCAAAATTTGCACGTATCATATGATTCAAAATCAAATGAGTTTAGAAATCCATCTTGATGGAGTTTAGAAATGTGTTTCTCATTTATATGGCCTAGATGACAATGCCACAGGTAGGTCAGATTCAAATAGTTTGATTTTATCCTCTTAGTAGTTACGTTATAGATATTCCCATTATTAGGATGTTCCAAATTTAATATATAATGACCAACATGCAAATAACCATCAGCATAGAAAATGTCATTACGATAAATAAAACATTTATCATTCCTAGAAATGGAAGTATAACCTTCCTTATCCAAATAAGAAAGAGAAACAATGTTACTACTCAAAGCAGGAACATAATAGCAATTGTTCAAAACTAACAAAAGCCCACTAGGTGAACTAATTCATAAATGCCTACGGCTAAAGCAACAACTCTTGCTCTGTTTCCAACTCGTAGGTCCACCTTGCCCTTCTTCAACTTTCTACTGTCCTTTAGACCCTGCACATTTGTACAAATGTGAGAACCACATACAGTATCTAATACCCATATAGAGGAACTAGAAAAATGAATGTCTATAACATAAATACCTGAAGCGATAGCCTCGCTATCCTTCTTGTTCTTTTTCAGATCTTCCAGCTAGAGTTTGCAATTCCTCTTCCAATGACCGGGTTAATTGCAGAAGTAGCAGACTTCTTCCTTTGGAGGCTTTGCCTTCTTGGGTGCAGGCTTGGTTTCGGGCTTTATGGGATTTAATCATCATATGATCCGGCATGTTTAATCCCATCTAATGCCTTGAGATTCAAAACCGTTTTGTTAATCTCAATTAAGTCCAAACAATAATGAATATTATGAGCAGCACCATTACACATGCTTGTCTCATCAAGATAACTCAAGTGCATCAACTTTGGTGGTTTCCACAATTGAGTGATCTAGGTTTTGACAAGTATTCATTAATTGATAGCATTTTGACTTAAGATTTGATTCAGAGGGCTTAATTAATTAGTTTTGTTTATATGGATGCAATCGTGGTCGTATCTCATACAGATAAATACATATAAATGCAAAAGTATTCATGCAATGATCTAATCAAAAGCATAATTTAAATGTGACACAACATGGCTTAACTAACCTAAAATCCTCCCAAGCCAATGAGAGGACTTCTCTAAATAAGAAAAGAAATACATTGAGAGAAACCTCGTTTAAACATTCGAGGGGAGTGAGATGAGAACAGAATGTACATCGAGAGTATTTAGAGAAAGGCACGGCACGCAGGCCGTATTTAAATATTACAACCCTTCATAAAATTCTAAAGCCATGTTGTTCACCATACCCAAACAAGTATAAATAATAAACCACAACAAGAATTCATACAATATGAAAAACAATAAATGTTGTGATCAGATTTTATTGTGCTACATAGAGGTGATCCATATTGTCTTCCCCATAGTTTGGATCCCTATTACCCGAATAGATATCCGAACCTAGACCCGATTTGATTGCCACCAACTACGATCTCAGGTACCCTACCCGATTTCATGCTTGTTCAAAAACGAAAATCACATACATGTTTCAAGATATACATGTTCGGAATTGATTTCATGCTTGTTCTAAAACGAGAATCACATACATGTTTCAAGATATACATGTTCGAAATTGATTTCATGCTTGTTCTAAAATGAGAATCACATACATGTTTCAAAACCGAAAACGAAACAATTTTAAGATTCAATTTAAACGAACACAAAAATCAACAGAATTACAAGATCACATCTTTCTAAATAATTTCGTTTTGTATTAACCGAATCACATCCATATTCGAATGTTCCTTATAAACATACGTACACATCCCATATATATCACATGTATAAGAAGACTCAATTTAAACACACAATTGACCTGGCTCTGATGCCACTGTTAGAATTGGCAGGCACAACGGAAGAATTTTAAAAATTTTCACCAATCCGAATTGAGGATCTATTAATGGCGTTTAAACCAAGTTGGAAGGATTCATACCTTTTATGATACAGGGTTTTCACGATTTCTAGGAGCCAACACGTCAGGTCCGCTCCCTCTATCGGTATCCACACGAATGCTCTCCAACCAAGACTGTGTGCTAGTGCCTCTAATGTCTCCTAGGGTTTCCCTTACGGCTCTTAATTCTCATGTGTATGTCAGTATATCTGCTCTATCAAGTTTATAACCTATGATGGCTATTTTCAAATTTCAAAATTAATCATCATTAATTTTGAAATTAATTAACTATTAATTATCTTGATGAGCTAATAAAATAAATTCAGTTTAAATTAAATCTGTCCAACAGTTTTAATTTAACCTATTTATTTAATCCAAATAAAGAGCCATTAGATTTAAGTTATATTCATAAATTAAATCTGAGATACCATATCTCTATCATGTTAGTTATTAGATTTAATTTATCTTAATAAATTAAATTTAAAACTAACACAATATAATAATATCATATAATATACACACACACACACACATATATATAATATGTATTTCAAAAATACATATCTATATAATATTATTAACGAATTTTTATATTACATATATACATATATATAAATATAAAATTCGTCCACCCTAATTAAACATTATCTAGTGTTGGGCCATTCTTGTGTGCGACCCTATAGGCCCATATGAAGTTGGCAGTGGGCCAATAACTGTACTAACCCACAAGTCACAAGCGACCTCTAGCAAGACATCACGACTACCCAATTCATATGAGGATCATTAAAACGATGCAACCTGTCATACAACCATGTCACAACCCTTTTGTCACACGATATATCGGTCAAGGATGAGGCATGAATAATGTCATCCTCTTATTCCTGACTATTACTTTCTCGATTCCTGAGTAATCTGATAATAGAAATGGAAACTTCTTTCCATTGTAGTATGGCCATACATTTCTCAGACTTACTCATCGAGAGGCCCAGTAATATCTCTCTACTATGTGAGAGATAAATTCCATCTTGATCATTCATATTCCTCTGCATGAAAAACCACCAAGCCTGATTGTAGCCTTTATCATCACCCGGTCAAAGGTGACTTTTGACTAGTTTAAAGCTTAGCAACTCTCATGTAGGAATCCATGATGACCTCAGGTCAAAGGGCATTGTGATGAGGTTATACATGAGAAAAGCTTATGACTTGATCCATATAACTTTCTCATAGTGGGTCGGTCCAGCACCTTGTATTCTTACAAGTGCCTAAGACTTTGATTCGTATCTCCATATCTTATCAAAGTCATACTGATCTTGTTTCATCTATGCCCCCGCATAGATGACCGACCAGGGACATTTTAGGACAATCTTTATGAATTATCCAAGGATACAATTATCACAGTTAACATGCAAATAATATGATAACAGAATGGAGAAATTTCATTAAATTAATAATGTTCAAAGTATAATGATTGACCCTTTGGGCACAATTTCCAACATATAGTTGTGAAAGTTATTGTTATTGTGAATACAGTAGTGAGAGTTGTCGTTAATGTGACAAAAGTCACAGATGTCAATGTTGTTGTGTACGCTACTGTGTACACTGTTGTGGATGCTTCTTTGTGATAATTGCTACATGCTTTGTTAAATTATATATCACATAACAGAAATGTTGCTACTGAGATTCCTATGAATCTCATTCTTTCCAATGACTAACATACAGTCAGGGCAAGCGGGTCAAAGGAGAAGCAGGTATACAAGGGTGACTAATGTTCATGGCTAGGAGATTAGTTGTGTTGGTTATCATCTTTTAATTAAATGTATTAGTTGTATATGGTGTAAATACTAGATTAATGTAGTAAAGGTAGATGTATCTATCATAAACTTGTGAATGTTCATGTAATCCCCAGTATAGGAAACTTAAACGGGCGAATATGCCCTATAGACCCTGTTAGTGAGTGAGTGAATGAAACCCAGGAATCCGCTGGAAAATTTTGTTATACACCCTGATATTATGAATGGAACAGAACCAAACAGACCAAATAGATTCAAAAAGTGGAAGTGAGATCGTATTAATCATGTTTTGAAAAGTTTTTGTAAACCTACTTTAGCATAAGACCAAATCTTTTCTTGAAGCCGGGACTTCTAATGAGTTTTGAATTACCCATTGGTATCCTATTTATTTCATGACATGTTTTTCGAACCATATTAATGGCTTTCAAGGTAGGCGGTTACACAGAACAACGGACTTGCAATTTTGAACCATTACCAATAGAAATGGTACCTGTCACTTTAGAACCAAACACATCTTGGTAAGTAATATGATTGGTAGCAGTACTATCCATATACCAATATAGATCTCCTACTAATTGAGGAGTGGCAATATATGTTAAAGGCTCAGAAGCCTTGTCAGGACTAGTATAGGAGCGATCAAACCTATAAAAACACTGAATAGCAGTGTGGCCATGTTTATCACAGACCTAACACATCAGCTTAGATCTAGGAAAATGTCCTCCACACCCACAACCTCTTTGTGACTATTGTCCACCATTGTGCCAACGATACTGGGAAGCTTGTTGTTGAGAAATGGGAGAGTTTGCAGCATTAAAAGAAATAGCTACATTAGCAAAAGAATTACTCACTGTGTTGACCGAAGAGAGATGCTCAAGATGTTTCTCAAAAGTCAATTATCTTGAATGGATGTCAATCCAGTTGAGATTGTCTTTATTAGAGAGGTAGATCACAATTAGAGTGAAATCAGCGTCCAGTTCGGCCAAAGTTTGTGTAATTCGCTATGCTTTTGGAATCAAACTTTTGCCATTGCTAAGTTGTCAGCAATTAACTTCATCTTTGTTAAATACTCATCGACTGAACTCAATCCCTTTCTGGTTTGTTGTAGATCATAGCGAAGCATTGTAAGCCTTAACCGAGCATGCGCACTCATCAGATCAATCACAACCTTCCAAATCTAATCTCATGTCGTGAAATGCAGAAGTTGCAAAGCAACACCAAGAGTCATCATGCTTAATAACTAGCTGAATATTATTTGATCTGTGGCAAGCCAATCCTCAAAATCAGGATTAACAGTAATTTCAACTCCATCAGAGATGAACTCATAAGGACATCATTTAGTTCCTAGACCAAACCATCCAATCGATGACACCACTAAGTGTTGGAAGCACTAGAGATCACCAAAGAAGAAAATTAGATATATCCAGCTTGACAGATCCTAATTGATTAAGGCTATTCAACAACAAAACTGATTTGGTTTGAACAGCCTGAGAAGAAGCCTAGTAGGCAACATGAGGAATCGGAGAAGACATGACCGAAGGAGTAGATTGAGCCATGGAAATAGAGTGAGTGAGAAGCGAGAGTACGGAGCTCTAAGCTCTAATACCAAGAAGAAAAATGTGGAGAAAGATTAAGTGCAAGAAAATAAATTGCTCTCAGCTTAATGATGCTGAGTCATTGTGTTTGTATTTATATAGATAACCAATACAAAGGCACATGTAGTGTATCGTGGACACGTGGACTTAGGTGCATAAGAGAAAGTAGTTACATCTAGCTAATATACACTTAATATGGTTACAACAAACTAAATTGGGCCTACTAGCCTACTTAATGGGCTGGGCCATTGTGTGGTTTACTCTATGAGAATAAAGTGGGACAATTTTTATTAGATGCAAAATCATTATCATAAAAAAAAACCATTTCAAATCAACACACCATGCATCGATAATCGATTGCATTGTACATAAGTACAAGCACCATTTACTATTTTCTTTAAAATTGCACAAACACACGCACATATATATACTTAAACTAAAAGATGAATCCCTTTACAAATAAATTTTTTTCCAGAAGTTCTAAAGATAGACCCTAGATCTATATATAAGTACTAGAACAGGAAATTAAACTTCAACATTAGTAATAGGTTCATGAAAAACAACTTAGGAAAAAGGAAAAAGAAGATCTGCCTTTTTATATTTTATATTCTAATTTTATAAGCTTTTGGGGTGGAGCGGAGGAGGGGATGAAGAAGACGTAGCTTTTTTTTTTATGGAAGAGGATATGGTTTGATATAACCTAAACTAGTTTATGTACTTTTTTTGGCTTTCAATTGAAGAACCCTGTTTAAGAGCCACCTGAGCCTCATTCTCTTTGCCCAATGCAACAAGTGCCACGGCTTGTAAGTAGAATGCAATGTAGTAGTTAGGAGAAATTGTTAGTGCTTGTAATGCATCCTTCAGTGCTTGTTCTCGCTTTTTGATCTTCAGATAACACAGGCTGCGACGTGCATAAACTGTTGGAGAAACCATGGTTCCAACACCTATGAACTGCATGCATTATTACACGCAACAACGACATCAAATGAATATGTTGTA
This sequence comes from Inga laurina, assembly GCA_963855925.1. Lineage (NCBI taxonomy): Eukaryota > Viridiplantae > Streptophyta > Magnoliopsida > Fabales > Fabaceae > Inga > Inga laurina. Next base: position 18,030,784 of record OY979710.1, read on the forward strand.
ACTGATACAAACCAATAATCTTCACATCATAAGAAACATGAGATTATAATATTCATCCTTTGTACGGGGATTGTGGCTCTAATGTGCATTTCTCTAATTCCCTTTGTAATAATTAATTAACCCAACTTCCCAAATGTTGTTTTATGTTTTCTTTTGATCATTGGATTATTTAGTAAATGATGAGTGACATTTTGATATTTTATAAGTATGAAATGACGCAGTTTTGAATTTCTTACATTTTTTTAAGTTTCTTACATTTTTTTTAAGAAAATAAATAAACGTGGCACAATTTTAGACCATAAAATTCTTTAAAAAAATTATAAAAAGTTTAAAACTGCATTATGTCAAGCCCAAACAATTTCAAATTGTCACTTATTTCATATAGAATCTATTATTAAAAAGAAAAAAATTGGGAGGTTTGGGCGTTAAAGGGAGACACATTAGAGGCCTCGAATCCAATTTTACGTCGATTGTCCAACAGGTGTAAATGCAGTTAGTGTAGAAAGTTTTAAACTTGTTATCCTAGTTATTGAACCAGTGTAGAAAAATACTTTTTCTGCGCCATCCAGTTGTTGCTAACCAGTGTAGAAAAGGTTATACTAAACAACTTGAACCGTTGTAACTTTCAGGTTCTAAATTTTCGTTAATTATAACCAACTTTTGCAACAATATGAGTGGTATAAATACTAAACCCCAATAGAGGTGTATATATATAAACCCTCAATCACATGTTTTGTTTACTCTATCAGGAAAATAAAATATTTTATATATTATAGGATATATTAAGCCAACTTAAAAAAGCTATAGAATTACTAACCTTTGTATAACTATCGATCGCGGTGGTAAAGTCTTTATAACAAAAAGCAGCATCACCCTTCTTCTTTGAGTACAATGCTTCATCCATCTGGTTTGTTCACATTTCATAGTTGAAGTAAAAAAAAGCAAGAAAGGAAGTCAATAATAAAATAAGCATGTGCAGTAGTTCTTAAAAGATTCACGATATGTGTGTGGGTGTGTGTGTTGCATTCAACCAAATCCTATGTTCAACCTTTAAAAGGTATGCAACCATAAAGTACAAGTTTTATTTATGGCGACTAAACACATTTACGGAATACACAGCAATCAATAACATAGAATAACCAACAATATTGCATTTAAGATTATATACCCTCTCTGGTCCTCAATGTAACAGTAAGTTAGGGGATTGATTTTGATTCAAACTAAATATAAAACCTGAATCCACTTTTATCTCTCATATTTATCTTTTTTTCCCTAAACTATTCATATTAATACTCCTCCAAAAACAATTTATACAACAATAATTCAAATGTACTGATGCTTTCTATAAAGTGAATAATGCTTGCTCCGATAGAGAAATTCACTAATGCCATTTAAAAAAAAAAAAAAAAAAAGCACACATGAGTATTTTAGGAAAACCGGATTATATATTTTACAATTAAATAATGTATTTCTTTAATCTACCTAAACTAATTAAGTAGCTATTACATTATGGATTGGAGAGAGCAGTTTATATGCATACATCACTGAGTTCAACCAAATAAAAAGAAATTATTATGAATAAAGCTCCATTTCAAAATAACAAGAGCAATAAAAGCACAAAAATCTGGATACACTTTTTTCTTGAAAAGGAAGAATAACGATGATAACCAAGGACCATAAAGATTTAAATAGATTATTGTGACCGTACAATTAAACTAATATAGAATTTATCAATAAGAAAAACACACCTCAGAAGTATCCTCATCATCTTTATACCCAAGCTTTTCAAGGAATGCATGGATGGCAGTCAAATCCATTCTCTGACAAGCTTCACCAATTGGTGAAACGGATGAAGTAGCAGCAACATATGGTATACCCATCAAAACATGAGAAGGAATCTGGATAACAATATACACAAGTTTATTCCAGCTTGTTATAATATGCCTTTAATTTTAAACAAAGATTAAAGCCAGTGGGGTTGGGAAAATAAACTGCTAATGATGAAAACTGAATAAAGAAATATAAGTGCCACTCTAGTCTTTAACATAGTAGCTACATAACTAATTTGTAAAGATTAAAGAAATAAGTAATGTTATTTGTAAAAGAAGTATGTTGGTTCCTATTGAGTACCCATCTTTATCATTTGCATTGGATATTAATTACTTCCTAGATCAAAACCCTTAATATGTACAATCAATATGGATAATTTAGGGGAAAAATTATAAATTTGGAAGGCAAAATGGATTGAGTCCTATATTTATAAGTAATACAAAACCTTCTACATATTGCTAACTTGTATAATCTGGACCAGAAGGAATTGTTGTTTTTATAACAAAAAAACAAACATAATACAGTGTGAACCACTTATAAGATAAAATTAACCTCAGAATCCTTCTGTAGAGGCATTAAGGCAGTAACCAAATAATTTGGACTAGGACGCTCCTGTGGTTCTAATTGTAAACACTGTGAGGTTAAGTGCACAAAGTCAGCCCTTTCATCATTGGAAAATTGTCCTTCTAAACAAGAATCCGTTAACGTCCGAAGGTTCCTTTCCCGAATCAGGTCAAGTGCCTGAAAAGTTATGAAATCAACTGTTAATTAAATGTAGAGTATAATAATTGAAATCTGAACTCAACAATTAATGCTTTGACTTTGAGATTAAGCTTGCTATATCAATTGCTAGATTATAATCAATGTTCACAAACAGGTGAATCTGATGTTCCCAACAGAATAACTATAGAGTCATCTTAGATCCACAAAAGGGGAATAAGAAATTAATAATCTAAAGAAACTGGATACAGTCACAAGATATATAGGTATATATAAGGGATGTTTATGTTTCAAATAAAAAGGAAGAAAGATGTGTATTCTTGTAGCCTTGTAGAAATACTCTTCAAACCATACATTGTCAAGATTCTCATACAGAATGCTTGGGCACAGAATCTTCAAACAAGAAACAAAACTTACAAGGCCTGGAGGAATGTGTTTTCCAGTGAGAAGGTCCAGCAATATGGTTCCGAAACTATATGTTACACTTGTTGGAGTAATTCTACCTGCATGGCCAGAAGAAGATAAACAGACGTAACACTTGCTTCTACCTATTAGATCAAGTTCATAAGTGAATTTATAAGTGCATATACATATTTTAATAACTAATAATAGAAAAATAATTGCAAGTATTCATATGAAATAGTAAAATGACAAGTGCCCTTATGAAAATTTGCAAGTCCTAATTTATATTATAAGAGCTGATACAAAAATTTTTAAGTGTTCATAGGTAAATTTACAAGTGCACATATGCATTTTAATAACTGATAGTAGCAAAATAACAAGTGAGATTAGAGAACTTGACTAATGGATACAAACAACTTGACTTAAGTTTTGTTCAGATATAAACTATGCAAAATAATAATGAATCATCATAGTGGTCAGAACTACTTAATGTTTCTTCTCTGGTTTTCACATAGAAATAGCATGGACCAGAAGCATAGACTGGAGAACATGAGAGCATTACATTGATTAAAGAAAAAAAAGTTTGATTACCTGATCTTAGAATAATAAGAATCTTAGTGAGAGAACTCCAAATAACAAAGGAATGATCAAATAATATAAAATGATGACATAACAAGCTTAGGGGAATACCTAACTTCAGATATTCGGGTGGAGCAAATGCCAGATTTGAACTATAACTTTTACCATCTCGACTGTTCTTCATCAAACCAAAGCATGAGAGTCTAGGATTTCCTTCCTGATTAAAAAACATGAACAAGTTTGAAAATAGTCAACATTTACTTTAAAGGTTATGAAATAAGGAAAAGTTGGTCAAAAACTATGAGGCGTCAATGCAGTCTTGTTCATAGAGTATAATATAATAGTAATTCATAGTCCTATAACATGTTATTGTTAGCATAATAAGTATGTTGTGCTTCAGTTTTCTTTACATACAAGTTTGAATGTGTATCAAAATTACGTGAGTGCTTAGAAAAGTCGCCTGGGACTAATTAGTGTTTCCATCTTACTTAGTGGTAATAACAGTACAAAGCCTGCGCTATACCTTTTCTAAATCTATTCATTTTCTTAAACATAACTACTATGTACACATACTTAATTTCTTTGCCAGACAAGTTTTTACAAGAACTCTTCCTCTTTGCTAGTGGCCTTATACTCTAGTGGGATGGATACTCACCTACCAGCGTGAGGTCGCAAGTTTAATCTTGCTTGTAACTTTAAGCAGTTAATGCCTGCTGCTCTAATAATTTAAAAACAAAAATCACCTCTTCAAATTCTAGTTCATTTTTTCCACTCAAAATTCTAGTTCATTTTTAATCGGCCCCAAACGCTTCTAAAATTACACGCCTAACTTTGCAGTAATACGTCAGAAATATAAACATCGGCTTCCTCTAAATGGTCTTCATTGATTCACATCATACTAATAATTCAAATTAAATCACCCTTATCCATCTTTATCCCCTATGCTAGCCTCTTTAAATTTGATTCTCTCTCTTAATTTATATTACAAAGTCTCTCCTATGTTCAAATTATTCTTGTTATTCTCCATATAAAAAAATTGATAAAAAAAAAAGTGTGGTTTGTGCAGCATGTTGTTTAGAAATATCTCTCTTTTTAGTTGTGAATCAAAGTCTTGGTTTGAAGAAAATATCCGTGTTTTACACTGTCAAATTTTATATTGATAGCTCCCCTTATGATCTATTAATTACACACATTACATTCTCTAGTAATCTGATTGCTTGGTATCATTTTATTCCATAATTATTTGGTGTTCACTAAGTTTCTAATTCATGGTGCAGTGCTGTGAAAATAGCAAACACAACAAATTTACTGCTAATTAATTAAGTGTTATCACACCTTAATGGGAACAATCAAACCGGACATCCTTTTTTCTGATAATGCCTTAATTGCTTTCCTATAATTAGCAATATGAAATATGAAGTGTTTGAAAATAGATATTTGAGCAAATGCTACCTTGTTAATTTATCATAGGAAAATTTAATGAAATGAAAAGGGTTAATACAATATTTAGTTCCTCAAATTTACTCTCATTTTAGTTTTAATCCTTCAAGTTTCAAACAAGAGGTTTTGGTCCCTAGAGGGCAAAATGGTCCAAATTTTTGTTTAATTATAAAGAACAATGTTTTAAACAGAATCAAATTTAACAGACCAAAGATTATATTAACCCAAATGAAAATAATATATGTCCTTGAAAGTAGTGTACAATATCATATTTACTCCTATAAGTTATGACACAGCTATTATGATTGCATAATTGTGATTGGATACTGAATAAAAGCTTTTTAAGATTTGTATATTAAATGCAGTCGAACTTGATCATAAATCATGGATTTCCATAGAAGCAAACTTGAACAACTAATAAAAGCATAGACTGATTAAGGAATGAACTTACATTGTCAAAAAGTACTCTATATGCATTTAGATCATGATACAGCGCACGTCCTTTGCTTGCACAATATTCTAGCGCTTGGGCAATGTATAAGGCAACTCTTAGTCGCATTTGCCATTTCATGGCCATTGCTTCCCCTGGATAATCATGCAATTAAGTGTTTAGTGAGGTAAAAAAAACAATATTTAACAAGATATATAGTACCAAACTAAAGAATAAAAAGATTAAAGTTTGCGGATTTGTATATATATATATGATGATGATAGAAAGAATTCAAGAGATACTGATGGAATATAAGATTGCTGCAATCAACATGTAGTTGGCTACGAGTGAGTGTTCCTATAAATTTTGGCTTTAATTATGAAACTAGATTTTATGTGATATTATAGTGAAATTTCTGGAGATGGTACACAAAGAATATAAGTAAGGTGGTTTAAGTGGAGAAAAGTTATTGAAGTTATCTATAATGGCATAGTACCTAATAAACTTAAAGAGAAGTTTTATCGAACTGTTATATGACTAATAATGGGAAAATTTGTTATGGCGTTGAGATTGTTTATAAGTTGTTTTTCACGTAAATCTAGAAAAAATCATCTCACATACTTACCTCATATACCATAAATTATTATTGCAAAACTACTTTTAAGCATTCCAATCGCTATTCCAAACGAGCACAATATTATACAATAGTGAATTCATGTTCGGCTTTAAAGAAATAACATAAGCTTGAAAATGGGGTAACAGAGATAAGGATATTGGTATAGAAGTGTGTACAATTATATAAGAAAAGACTGAGGTTTGTAATATAATAAAATTATATGAGGAATAGCTAGTGTGACGTCTATTAAAGAAGTTATATTTCATTCATGTATATATTAGGTATTTATATATAAAGTAGGAGCCTCAGCATTAATGGCTCATTATAACACATTATGGTGAATGATACTAATCATAATCCCTAATTAAGTGGGATATTGTTTCCTAACAGAGGTAATTCGAATATATAAAAAGTAGGCCATTGCAGGCACGGACCAACCAGACAACATGGACTACTCTAGAAGGGTAGAAAAAGGCCGAAGAAAATGTTCAGTAAAATTATTGAACATGACATTTTGAATAACAATTTATCTAAAGATTTAGTTATTAATAGAACAAAGTGACATTGTTTGATCATATAGCTGACACTATATAGTGGGATAAGGTTGCTTGTTGTATTAGATAAATAAGAACAGTATTTAAGTCTATTATAATGGAACAAAATTTGTAGGTTGCTGTGCACTCACAATGGAACAAGTGTGTTGCCAAAGTATCATTGGGCATGTATTCAGCAACAAGTAACCTCTCGTCACCATCACTGCAGCATCCAAGTAGACTTACCAATCTTTCATTCCTTAGATGACTAATTTTCCTGGCTTCTACCTGAAAGGCCAAGAAAAGAAAATATTGCTAAAATAACAAATAATAAAAAGCCATGCTTCAATAGAAAACCAGATTGCCTATCATGTGGAAAATAAAAATCCAAAATGGTGAAAAACTAATTCAAGAGACAATATGTGTAAAATGTAAATCCTAAAAGCCATAAATCAAGTCGATTACTATGATGCTTCCTAGTTTATGAACCAAAAATCATCCTGCACCCATATTTTAAATGGAAAAGGAAATATATATATATATATATATGTATTTATATCTGTATGAATGTATGTATATAGTTCTCCCTAAAGCCATGTAGGCTATACAAAGCTAGAAAATGTGATGTTTAGCACAGTATATGATATAGCTCAATTAAACCAAATAATAACAACAACAACAACAACAATGTTGATGATTACGAAGATGTTCCATGAAGCTTAAAGAGAATATATGCCATTTCTCTTTAGGTGATGCCTCCTTATATCAATGTCAAGATAATATATATAAGCGTGCGCGCGCGCACGTATTTTAAGCAGCTTGTACATTTGGATCTACTCCATCAGATCATGCTGGTATGAACAATCTAGTTCAAAGATAAACATTTGACTCCTTGTTCAAGTTTTTACTTCAGAGTTTTTAGCAGTCTAGATGTAGATAAGGTAATTTTGGTAAACTATACAATCCTAGGCGAAAAAAATCTTAATCAGGAAATGGAGCGAAATAATCAACGTAAAGGACAAGTTGATTTCATACAACCATGCACATTTAAGTTTGATTTGATAAGAGTGCATACTTACCACCTTTAGATAAAGAAACAAAAACGCAGAAGATTTAAAGAGAGAGCTTCATCAAAAGTTGAAACTTAGAGTCACTTGTATTTATATTTTATATATATATATATATATATATGCTTACTGTAAATTGTCGGGCATCAGACCAAGCCTGTTTATTGAACCGTTTGACAGCAATCAGTGTTTGATTTTCCATTTTCCCTTTATAAACCAAATTTGGAGCATTTTCTCCTTGTTCAGAAACTATATTTTCAACAGCAAATCCAGAAGTAGCTTTGATGAGCTGATGAATTGTGAACTCTTGAAATACTGGCACATGAGTGGTCTCACTTTTCTTTTCATTTTCTGAACACAGGAAATAAAAAATAAGTGATTGAAACCACTCTCATCATAGTAGCAAGAGAGATGTACATACTGATGATTTACTTGAAAAAAAAAAAAAAAAAAACAGTGACGGAATTAGATTATTTGGTCACCAAATAGACTGTCATTGATTAATTAATTAGCGAAGAAATTCTGTTGCTAAATCAATTTAGCGGTGGAATTCCGTTGCTGATTGACTTCTTTTTTGTAGTGATTAACCTTCATAGAAATCTTTTTTTCAACCGGTATATGAAAAAGCCCTTTTTTGTACTAGTATCGGTAAACTTACTGTCAATGTTGTCCTCAGGCAATAATGGAACTCTTTGCTCTATGCCAGTGCAGCATGCTGAGAGCTTGGAAATATTACAGCCCATTATAAACCTAGAATACATTAATAATTACCATAAGTGAATTTAGATGCTTCAAATTTTTAGCCAAAACTAATTCCAAAAAATAATATATATATATATCTGGCGTCTGGTAATAAAAATATTTTTCCATAACTTTAGTTTAGATGCCTCAATTATTTTTATTTTTATTTTTTTTTGAGTTAAAGGGTCAAGCACTAATGACATGTGGTTATAAATAGGATCAAACTCATGATGCCTCAACAAGGCTATCATCGGATGCTTCAAATTTTTAGCCAACACTGTTCTTCTACCTAAGTTTCATAGTTGGATTTGCCAGAAATGTTTGCATTAAATAGAAAAGAACATTATCGAGTAGGTTAGGAGATTCACAAAGTCAAGATTTTTCACAACTGAATGTCTCTTTAAGCTCCCAAGTTAGGTTCCTGAAACAGTGAAACAAGTACCTGAAGCAAACACCGAATAATTAGAACAGGATTGAATAATATTCAACATTATTATAGCAAATTAAAAAACCATCTTTTGTTCCGGCGAAACAATAATAATTGTTCAATTCAACTCAACAGTGCTTCCCCGAATTATTAACTCGCAAATATTAAACTACCTCTCTGAATATCAAAGCCTATTAGAGAAAAATTAATGTGTTAGTCTAATATTAAAATAACACAAAAACTTAGCATACGTCTTTGAAAGCAACCGATCGATGAACTTCTTCTGGAGAATTCAGAGACTTCAAGTAACAGGCACGGAGTACTGCACATTTACATTAAAATAAACATGTATTTAAAGAAAAATGGGTGCAAAACCTGAGCATCAAAACAAAACTGACGGTTTTGCACTGGCTGGTTTCAGTCCAGAAAGTAAGAAATTTTTCGTTTTCTTCCTGTGATTGGAGTGACTGTTATATGAAATTGTCAAACTTAGTCATAATGAAAGTTAGTTTCGGTGAGTAAATTGGGCCTGAATTCCTGGTTGTCATCTTCTGGTGTTTACGTCCTTGAGCAAACTGAAAGTTTCAAAATTACAGACAAAACTGTAAGTGAAAAAGCACCTTATTTTCCTAGTTTCATAATGGTGTTGCCGACCAATTCACCTGCTTTCCTCATAGTATTGACACCTGGAATGACTCAGAGGGTTGACTTGGTAATTATTGGTGGCCATTTCTCCAAATCGGTGTAGCATTTTGAGTGAATCGGATTAACATGGTTTTGACTCAGTTCAACCTATTGAATTGACCGGTCAAGCGGGTTGGTGTTTATGTTTTTTCCCCATCCCAAAACGCCTAAAAGATGTCATTTTTTTCGTAATCAACCAAATGAATTGGAGAACCCCCATCACGATGTACCCAGAAGATCAGCCGGAAATAACTCTTAAGATTGTTGGTAAAGAATAACAAAATGCTTGGCTCTAGTCATATCTAAGGACATTGTTATTAAGAGTTATTCTACAAACCTCTTATATGAATAAGAAGTGACACTCTCTAAAATTAAACGAACCATTTTTATAAGGATATAGGGTGACAAGACAACCGGAAGATAAAATAATTCAATAAGAGATAATCGAGGCTTCTTATTCTCTTATACTTATTATGTAATGATTAGGATATTTATAAACAATAAATTGATATTTTGAAGTGATGTTTCTTAAAGCATTATGCATGTTCAATTAAAAGTCATAATCATTTATTAAATTCATAAATCATGTTAATTCTTGAACTAACATAAATTCTTTTGAACATGGTTTCTCAAAACGCTTCTTCTCATTTTAAATATTTCAATAATATTTGAGAAACTCTTTCTTTGACACGCTCTACACAATATTTACAACACAATGACTGATCTGATTTTTAGTAAATCAACCTTCCACCGACATAGATGCTCTTATTCTTGGCGCTTTTTCACATCTCGCAAATTCTGTAACCATCTCCTTCTCAAAAATGGGAAAGTTAATGTATAATTAATGAAATATTAGGTCAGTGGATTCTCAATTCATGCATCACAATTTAATGAACAGTACTTACCGAGATATTTTTAGATTACTCGGGTCAATAAAATCTGATACCAATAGTAATACTTGAATGGCACATTAATTATTGTAAGAAACGAGTTACTTTCTTTTTTTCTACAAGTTGAGTCCAAAGGATCATCATAATCAGAGTATACCTTCAAACTCATGGTATATTCTTATTAATTGGTCTAATTTTTTTAATGTATAAATAGTAATATTAAGGGAGAATGACAGAAAAATACCATTTGAACTTCAAAATCCCGCTGACAAGAATGGTAATGGGATTGACAACGCAAATCTTTGTCAAAGGACTAATTGGGGTTTTTGAAGTTCAAGTGGTATTTTTTTGTCATTCTCCCTAATATTAATACTCCCTCCAGTCTTTGTTATAAGTTTCAATTTTTTTGATGAGTTTTCTTTCTTTAAACTACATTTTGGAGGTACGTAAATATTTATTGCATTTTTTTAATGTTTACCGCTAATTAATTATATGACCATCTCATTTTTTTTTCTCTTATTCTTTCTTAACTTTTTTTTTTTCATTCACTCACTCTCCCACTCACTTTTATAGCTGTTGATTGAGGTGATAAGCGTTCTCACCCTCGTAAAGAGAAGAACACAAGTTTAATTCTCAAAAAGCGCATTTATTTGGAGAACAAAAACCCTTTGCACTGTTCATTAAAAGGGAATCTGTCGATTTCTACCAAAAGGGGTGTTTTGAGAAAATAATTTATATTTTTTATTTATTTATTGCCTTTAACTAATTTTAACCAACCTTTTGATTTACGCAATTTATTTATTTTTGAATCTTATAAAAGGCACAGTTGGGAGTTTTTTTTTTATGGTAAAATTTGGGTAGACTTAAGAACAAGAGTTGCAAGTAAAATGTGTGTGGTTTTTTTTATTTAAATAAATAGACGAATTCAATTTCAAGATTTAATCTTACAACTTGAAGAGTACTTGGGGAAAAATTCACTAATTGCCCACTAATAAATTGGTTATATATAGGGGCTAATGGCATTTTTATGAGTCAAATCCGTACAAATTACATAAATATTTATTGACATTTAGTTTACCTTTTTTCCTTTCCATCTCCTCCTAAATTTGTTAATAAAATTTTTTTAAAAAAACTTTATTCGCAAAAAAAATATGTCACACCCTCATTTTATTTTCAACTATTTCAGAGTATTTGCGGAAAACGATACGCAGTTCAGTGGGCAACACAGGAATAGCATAAATATACTGATATTATGTGCACGATTACGGAAATTCCCCATAGGGGTCCGTACTTGATAATTACAATTAATGTAACATCGCAGCGCTGCTTAGGTGTCTAAACCCGTCCCAGTGAAACGGAGACATCGTCTCATCTTCATTCCACCATCGCAATTCCCTTCGTACAGTTCTCTTTATTGCTCTCTGCATAGCTTCTGTCTTCGCCTGTCTAAATTGTTGGTAGGGGAGGGTGAGATTCTGGGGAATCTCAGTAGGAAAGCAATACCAATATGCATGCAAGATAAGTGCATAATGCATGACATGCTTGCATTACATAACTCATGCTCACACAATGACATATCTGCGTGCTCAATGTTTCAAACAATATACGTATGGCCATAGCATAAACAGGAACAGAGCTTCAATTATTCATCTATGTTTCACATCATCAGGAAAAGCAATAACATGCATCAATACACCAGCACAAATATCAAATACATGCAGGAGAGGTAAGTTCCCTACCTTAGTCGCCTTTCCTTGATCTTTGAATAACATGCCTCATTTGCGTGCCAATCCCTCGGGCTCTCTACTCAGTCCTAGAACGTCAAATGTACAGTTTAGACACTTCCATAGTGTTTCTGGTGTTTATATTAATCTATGGTGAAATTTTACCAAAATGCTCCCGGGAACCCGGCCCGGCCCCGCCGTACCCGGCCCGATGGCACGTTTTCCCAAAATTTTGACTAGGGCTATTCTAACTTATTTTTGCCCAAGGAATCCATTTCCGGCCTCGAAATTGCCAAATTCATGGTCAAATTACGAAAATACCCTTAACAGCCCCTATTTAGTGATTTCAGTGGCATTTTCGTAAATATGCTTTTTCGGCCTCTACCGAAAAAGTGCCCAACTGTAACCCCCCATATTTTTGCCCACTGAGTCCAATGGAACCATTTATTTCATGAAAATCCAACTCCTACTACCAGATCTGGTCTGGCCGAAATATTGGTCAAAATAAGGAAAAATGGAGTTTTGTGCTCTAGTTTCCAAAACTTGTACTTTTTCACTTCTAACCCTTGATTAACTCATTTAAACACTTCTTAACCATGATTCAAAGAAATTTGGGTAGCATAACCCCTTAGGATTAGCACTTTCCAAATTTACAAACTCAACAAAATAACCAAATCCAACCATAATCATCAACAACAACCACATACTAGCATGATCTTAGGATTTGTCAAGTTACCTTCTTGAGTTCTTGAAATTTCTCTCTCTAGGAGTCCTCCTCTCTCTCTCCTTGAGCTCAAGATTTGCTTGCTAAACATAGTGTTTCATGGAGAAGAAGAGATTAGAGAGGAGATTATACAAATTGGAAGCCTTAAAACTTGGATCCACAAGATCTTACCTTAAGATTTCTCCTCCTTCTCTCTAGATTTCCCAAGCTCTCCCTCTCTCTCCTTTTCTTGTTGCAAGTGATGAAAATGAAGGTAAGAGAAAGATGAAGCCTTGCTTCATAAGCTTCATAAATATCTCACCTAATTTCTCTTAATTATTTCATCTTAACCCTTGATCTCATCAATGGTTGAGATTGCAACACCTTTTATGTACTTGGCCTCATCCACTTCCAACTTGTGTCATAAGCCTCCAATTGCAATTTAACCAATTTTCCTCCATTTGGTTAGCCCAAAAATGTCTTAAGGCCCTTCATGCACACAATTTGGTCTTTCATTCCATTAATCAAACTACATGTGCCAAGAAATCATATTTTAATCCAATTTCCACATGTGCTTATATCTTAGAAATTCTTATTTAATTGTTTGGCATTAGATGATGCCACTTGGCATGTTTACCTTCCAAGTAAATATTTCCCTTCTACTAAATATCCACCAATAAAAGAAAAATATGGGCATTTACTTTACTCCACAAATCTCAATTTATTCCACCAAGATTATTCAATTTATACATTTTCCTTTATTTTCCTTGATTAATTGAAATTAACTCCAATTAATTGGAAAATAATTAATCTTGGGCTAAATTGGCAAAATTATAATTTTGCTATCACCTTTGTAATTTAATTCAATTCTTGAATTCATTTACCCATTTTCTTATGAATATGAATATTTCAAAATTCATAAGATCCAAAGTTCATAAATATTCACCATTTTATTGAATATATATAATAATTACAATATATTCTTGGTGAATAAAATTGGGGATGTTACAAAATATACATAATATGTTAAAAGCGTTGTAAATATTACCATATAGCGTATTGTACATGTTCATGATTTCTTCAAGATTCAAAGAACCTAATCATTACTTTCATGTTTGGTAAAAAAACATCATTACTTGCATGAGTCATTCTATCTTAAGTCCTAAACTATTAATGATTCAAGTCAAGTTATTAAATACATGAACATTCACTTGTATTAAATATATCAAGATTCATTCACTTGGCAAAATGTATATCATAATGTTGAATAAATAAAACTGAATTCATGTATTAGCATTTAATGGTCAGAGGCCTATATAAATAAAGTTTCCAATTAAAGTTTTGTAGATAGAATGGGTTAGATCTAGCAGATTAGTCTCTAACAAGAAGACAAACCAAAGTTCAAATTTTACTAAAAAAGGTGCCCACATTTAGAGTTTCACAACACCTCGATACCTATGTCTATATAAAATAAAGTCCTATAGACAGATGAATCAAAGCAAAGGAGAACTCTCCCTCATTATATATTTCTCCTCTCTAAACTTTCTCTTGCTTTTCTCAAATTGCTTATATTTTTTTTCTAGTTTTATAATAACATGTGATCAACACGAGTATCTGCTGAATTAGCATACAAGCTGAAATGTTGGTCCTATTGGTTCTTGGTCATCTTGTGAAGATGGTTTGGTCCAAATTCTTGGTGATGATTTCTTCTTCCAACACATACAGAAAAAATATTAAGGGAATTATAATCTAGCCATTTCAAAGGAGGAATTTATTATTCATGCATGATTGGATATTCTTAACTAATTTTACCCCATGCGCTCTAAAATTTGGTCTCTAGCTATGTCACAAACTTGATTCATGTATATGTCTTGAAGATGAGCAAGTTAAATTTGATAAACACGAACTTGATAATCATTCCCTTATTGAACTATGCCTTCATCTGCAGCTCGTATGATTTTCATATTAGTTTTATAATTTTCCCTAATAAAATTATATATAGCTATTGGTACACAAATTATACTTGAATTTGGGCAAACTTCTAGATGCTAAAAGTCCATTAGTGCACCTCAACATTGAATGATAATAATAGAAGACTTCGATGCCGTTTATGAATCCTGTTTCTCACCTGAAGTCTTAAAAGTGATAGCTTGCATATGTATAGACAGAGATATCTTGATGGTGTAAGATAGCCATCATCGACCAAATGATATCTTTCTAATAAATAATGAAATTATTGTGACAATTATTGTGAAATCAATGCAAATATAAATGAATTGAAAATATATGACATATACCTTGAGGTGAATGCGGAAAATTCATAGATCGAGTTGAGATAGCACAATCAAACACAAGAACATCACATTACCTTCCTTGTAACATTCCAAATTTTCAATAAAAATTCTCAAATAATAATTAAAAAGACTTGAAGCCCAAACTACTACTATGGGGTAATAATTGATCATAGAGACGGGCTTTAGAACCCATGAGAGGGAGAATATGGCATGTTCTATATGGAAGTTTAGGTTTTGATTGATGACGGACCAAATGAGGAATATTTTGAGGCTCATAGGATGCCAAGGAAGGCCCAAATAAATGTTAGAAGTATATCTAAGTCATGACCTACATCTTTGGGTGGATTGGGCCTAATTTCAACTCATTTAACTACCAAACCTTAGTTTTCTAGAGCCTAATAGAGGACGTGCGTTTTTCATAAGGGACCTAGGCAAGACGCATTATGCGCCACTGTTCTCAAAATTTTGGCATAGAAAAGTCAGAGCACTGCAATGGTTTCGTTCCAGGAGCTCCCTAAGGTTCCTCATCGTCGGGTAGGCCTTTCGCATCACAATTCCTTCCCACCTTCTTAGATTTAGGAATTCTAGAGAAACAAAGTTAAGTTTTGAGCACCACAAATTGGGGATTTTTCTAGAGGACTGGGTTCTAAGGGCTAGGCCCAAATTGAGATCATAGAAATGTTTGACAAACCTAGTCTAATGCTCTGATGACTCCAATTCTCAAATCTTACATGGTCTTGACATGTCATTTCCTACTTGTAAGAAATTCTGAGCAACAAAGAAATAAACCACGAGTCTAAGAGCAATTTCCCCAACTCCAGCTCAGAGATACAGGTAACATGGCTCTTATCTATCTTGCTTTATCAATAACTGCTCATGGGAAATTTGAGAAAAACTCCTAAGCTTAGGAATAGTTTAGAATAGGTCTGGAATATCTCTCCCTTATCCTTTTCTGAGAAACTTATGCTTGGTGGGTTTTTTATGATAGGAGCCTATGAATTTTAGGAGGGAAAATTTGAACAAGATTGAATATGTGTTCAACTAGAATTTTATGACAATGACACCTCACTTTACCAAATGAATGGCTCGCTAAAGTGAGTCAGTACCATACTTGCCAACACGAATGATGAAGAATTTCGCCCTGGCAAGTTGTTAAAATAAATTAATGATGAAGTGTTTCCTTGTACAAGTTTAAATGCAAGATAGGTTGATTGTGTTGCTGCACTGGAAAATGATATGCTCAAGCGGTTATGATGAGAATTATTGTAATATGCCCCATGATAATGATAGCATGTTAGTATGTGATTGATAACTATAGTATGCTTACATATACTGGATGATAACCATGGTATGCACTAATAACTCCTATGTGAGAATGGTAGATGTTGAGAGAGGTGTGTGGAGATTTTATTGTCTATATGTGATAGTAATCCACGTGGTATACCACTAGGTTTATTTCTGTGCGCCCTAGCTGGCAATGAATGACAGGGAAGTACTCCTTGATGCAGTACTCTAGTGGCTCACGGGCAATACATATTCCTGAAGCACCATGCAGGATTCGCTATTAGAGGAACCAATGGCCCTTGTGTGCTTTGTGGGATATTTTCCTGTCCATATCACATTACGGGAAGCTTATATTATTAGAAATTACAGTATGATGAGTTAAATTCGCCCATAGGTTCAGTCGGCGAAAATAAAGAGGACATAAGGATGGTCAAGTTGAGTTAAAGAGAAAAAGAATGCATGTCATGTGATATACTTCATTGTGTTATGACTATGCATTTGAATACATACATATTGCTATATTGCTGCAGGTTGATATCTCTTGTTGGTTAGCCCCACCTGGCATCCCATGGGTGGTGCAGGTAGGTAAGGTGAGTAGGAATCATGTTACTGAGATAATGTTCTCATCTCGTTACTTCTCACATTTCTCATGTAAGAGATCGATGTGTGATGTGACTGGGAATGCATCAAAGGCTTGAGGCATCAGCTATTTTGCATTTGCGTGATTTACTTCTTATTTGCCACAGTTAGAGCATGCATTTTGCAATTGGTTTCATTTATTGCACTTCGGTTTTATTTGACTGGATTTATTTAGTTAACAGCCGGAGGCCCAAAACTTATCCATTATTTGTTAAATTCTTGTTGAGGATGGCCTAAGGTCTATAGTATTTCATGGAGTTGCATTATTATGACTCATAATTTTTTTATTCATGTCATGGATTTTGGATATAGAAGTACTATATTTGATTATGTGAGATTTGTAGGCCAGAGGCCCAGAGCAAAGCTCCCTTGGATGGTGATATTTGTTACAGGGGTATGGTAATTATGCCCAATAGATGTGAATGAATGAAAGACTTTAATTAATCAAGATAGGCCTATATTAGAAAAAGAGTGATGTCACAATGATGGTAAATGAAAAGTTTTAAGAAATTCATGCTAATAGTAAGGAATATAAGTTAGGGTATTACATTTCCTATCCTGCCATATGAAAATAAAGCACATTTTCAATCATATGTGACATTATGTGTTGAATATCCTTTTCTTCAATTCCCATAAATTTTGGTTGCTTAGAAAGACTAAACACACATAATATGTGAGTGCCATCAATATCTCTCCTATACCAACATTGCAAGCTTGATTTCTCAACCAATTCATCAAGCTCTCCAGTGTCATATTAGTTAATCAAACACTTCCCAATAAGGCTTGTGCATCATAAGTTGACATCACCGATACAAATCTTGATCACTGGCAATTTCCTCCATTCCTTGAAGTTCAACCATAACCTCACCAATTGATATCCCTCATAGTTCATGATTTTGTTCATAGCATCTGTTCTAGCCAAATAGCTCCTTTACTGAATTCTCTCACAAACGCAAGTTCCCCGTACCTGAACTTTTCATACTTGGGTGGGATTTTCCCATAAGCATACAATCAAGTAACCAATATCAAAACCTACATAAAAAAATTATACAACTTATAACTTAATATTAACTATTTTGTACTCCTATGGCCCTTAATGAAGCACCTAATAAACTAATTTTCGTAGAAAAACCTAACTCATTAATTTTAGGCAAAATTACATCTAATGACCTGTAAACTAATATATTTATATTAAAAATTTAAAGGGAAAGCCCATTTAATTCTAGTTCAAATATCAAAATCTAAATTCAGGCATACATTTTTTAGCAAAGTCCTAATAATATAAGATCAAGAGGCCTAATTAGGAATTTCTCAACATTGTTAAGAGACCAGAATACCCTTCTGTAGTTAAGAGTGAAATTGAAGATAGATACATGCGCGATTTCAATCGATTTTGATTATTTCAGTTGGAATTAATTGAGATTTTCAATTCCTATTTCTTCTTTCCAAAACAATGCAATTTAATTCAAATCACGTTTTCCCAAAGACATCTAATTCTTAAAAAATAAAGAAGTACACAATATCTTTATATTAAAATTACCACTAGAATACATAATAAATAATCAAAGCTTATTTAATTTTATATAAATATTATACTAATAAATATACTAAAAATAAAAAGTAATTTTAGTATTATACCAATATTTAACAATGCATACCTATTAAAAAATGAGCTTTGTGCAGCAATTACCTTTCTCAAAAATAATTTCATTCGTTGTATTTCTCGTTTAAAAAAAAAAAATAGAGATTTGTATTGTTCCTTGAATGACAATTGATGATAACCCCATTTGTTTTACTGTCATAATATAAATAAATAATCACCAAAAAATAATAATATAGATGTAAATGATAAATATAAATAATTTTTAAATATAATTTTATATTATATATTATATAAATATAGATAAATATATGCTTTATAAAGAAACAAAACATAGAACATAGAATAGAAAAATAAACAAACTAAAAGCAAAAAGAAAAAATCCTAATTAAATCCAGTTGGCATAATCAAAATTGAAATCAAGCTCACATATGTGTACTTTTTCTTTTAGCAACATTCATAAATCCCTAAAAAGGCCTCTTTGCTTAATAAGAAATTTGTGAAAAGTGTAGGTCTATAGTTAAATTTTAATATGTAAGTTTTGATATTTTGGCTGGATTTAACTGGAATTTTTCTAAATTTAAATGTTATAAAATTTTAAAATCAAACAAATTAATTATTAAATATTTCATTTTTAATAATTTAGAATTATGATTCTAAATAATAATGATTTTATTAAAACACATTTATAAAAAAATCCAAAAAATAAAAATAAAATGCTAAGAAACTATAAATTATTATATGTTGTAAATGTTGTATGACTGAATGACCATAACCCCTCATTCTTAGGATTCCATATGTTCAATACTATAAACCCTATAACTTCCCCAATGAATGACTTATGAGGAGTTTCTTGTGATTAATTTCATTATATTCATCTTTACTTCCTTGCAACCATAGGTATACTTTAATGGTTGAAGGCCTATAAATAGAGGTCATGTATAAGGTATTGGTACAAAGAACATACATGGATGAGAAATTAATGGGCCACTATCTTCTCTCCCAATTTCTTGTCTTGTTATTTCTTCTACTCTCAACCTTTATCATTTTTGCTCATTTTTATAACACGTTATCAGTATGAGTTCGCTCTGAAAACCTAAGGTGTAAACTCATTGTTGGTTAATGTGTTCTTATGGTATCTAATAATATTCTTTAATAGCTTTCATTTACCCAATTGTCATCATATGCAAATTTTCTTTCTAATATCTTTGCTACATATTATGTTGTTTCTTTTATGTAACTTATTTTGTTGATCTTTTGATGCATTTTAATTTTGTTGTGATCATCATATTATATATGTGCTATCTTTTATCTTACATTATCTTTGCTACATATTGCTACATTTTATGTTGTTTTATTTTTCTTTCTTTGTGACATATACATAATAGCTGACAGTGCAAATACTCACTACTACACAATTGTGAACATTTATTCTCAATCCTTCACATTTATATAGGACACCATACAATATAAAGAGGCGGCGAAAGTATCAATCAATACTTCATGGCTATTAAGTTAAACCGCGATATAATTAGAAGATACCACAATAACTTTCAAAGTTGCCTTTTATTTGTCTCATCACCACAACCAACATCTTTCTTTACTTTGTATCATAAAGTTTTACATTTTGGACACTCACTTAATTCTTCATACTCCTTTGTGTACAATACATGGTCATTAGGGCAAGCATATATCTTTTTATATTCCATACCCATCAAAAATAAAATTTTCTTGGCCGCACATATATGATTCAGAAGTGCATTATCATTTGGAAATATATCACATAACAGTTCAAGCAACAATGTGAATTTACTATTGGTTCACTCACAAGTTGCCTTTAAGTTGACCAAATGCAAAATACCTATCAAGCATGATGTAATATCCTAAATTGTAATTAAGAGCTAAGGACCTCAAAAGTGACGTGATTAATGTTAGTTAAACACTTTTGAAGTATATGATGTGAATTGTGATATAAATGTGCTTGATAATGGTTTGAGTATATTGTGATAATCAAGGGAAAAACGGTAAATTTACTAACCAATTGGTCAATTATCAGAGAGGAAACTCATAGGTAATTGAGATCAATGGTTATGATTGAATGAAAAAGGGGTGGAATTGGGTGTGAATACACATATGTGGACTTATGGAAGGAAGAATGAGATGATGTCAAGTGTCAAATTGTGGATCATTGGATTGGTCAAAAGGTTCAAACTCTTGATGCGATCCAGAAAGTTGTGTCAAATTCAAGCGATCCTTTACAAATACTAAGTGGACCAATCACAAGAGCAAGAGCCAAACAAATCAAGGAAGCATTAAATGGGCTAGTGTAAGGTACTTGGACAAAGCAAGTAGCAATTGGATCAAAATTGGACAAAAATGCTGAAAACGTCACTAACTTCATATGGGCTGCAAATGGAGATATTGATCAAGTTTTGGGCTTGCAAACTTGAAACTAAAGAGCATAGACCAAGTACTACATATGGGAGGCTCATTTGGGCCTAAATAAGCACATTTTGAGCCTTAATTTGCTGATTACATTTTCTTGAAGTTAGGTGTGCGAAAATCAACAAGAAGTTCGTGGCAGATTTGACTTTTGTTTTCTTTAGCATGTTGTATTTGATTTTTCAACTTTCTTCTAAATTGTATTAGACTTTTGTGTTTATTGTATTAGATTTTTAGGTTTCCTAGCAAATGGTTTTACAATTTGTATTGGTTGTTTTCAAAATTGCACTTATTGCAATTAGGTCATATTTTCCTATAAATACTTCGTGCTTCTTCATTTGTAAGACACACAATTCAGATTTGAATCATAAATGAAAGTTGCACTTCTGCACTTTGTTTCTTGAGAGTGGATTTTCTCTAAGGGTTCTTTTTAGAACTAACAAACTTATCAAGGCTTGATCAACCTTGTGGCGTTTTTCCAACACTTCGGGTTCTTGTTCTTTCGTGTTCAAGGGTTCAAGTGGATCATCGATCTGTGTTTAGCTTTCTTGGGGTGTGTATATTTCAAAATTGGTTGTGGGTTCGTGGGATCTTCCTTTGTGGGTTCGCACCAACTCTCTTCCCTCTCTCCTCTCTCCCTTAAGATCGGTTGTGTGTGCATGAGGAGCAAGGGAAATCTAATCTTCATCATTTTCATCTCTCTCCTCATTCTTTATTTCCGGTGAGCTTGGACAAGAAAGAGAAATGAAGGGTTTGAACTCTAGGTAAGTATTTGGCCTCAAATGCTCATCTTATATGCACTAAAGTTATAAATGGTGTTGAGGGCTTCCTTGCCATGGTTTCAGAATTTTGATTTGTGGTGGTTGGAAGCTTAAGAAAATTTGAAAGTTGAAGAATCAAGGTTTTGATTTCAGCAAATTGAGGAGGTAAGCATTTGATACATTTTGGTGTATTTGTTATGATTTTTGGTTAAGTCTAGTAAATTCTGGAATTTTGCCCTAAATATAGTGTTAATTTGGAATGTAAGAGTTTCATAGTGTTATGGTTCAATGGGTAGCTATTGGTATCTTTGAGTTACTAGGATTGGTTGGAAATAGAAAGTGGAAGTTTTGATGGTTAAGTGTTTTGAGTGTAATATAAAGAACCAAGAGCAAATTTGTTGTTAGGATGAGAATTTGAGTGTTTTGAGGTTATAATAGGTTTCTTATGAAATTGAGTGAGAATGAGCTTTGGTATAAGTTTTGGAACCATTGGGATCAGTTTTGGTAAGTCTGGAAAACTCTGTCAAATTCTTCGTTTCTGGTTTTTGATGAACAACACTCGAGTGAGGGAGGGTCTCACTCGAGTGCGATAGTATAATTTCCCTGTTCCTTCAGTGTTCTGGTAGAATTCTCAGAGAAAGTGCAAGAGTGCACTTCCTCATCTGCGAGTGATAAGGGCTATCACTCGAGTGAGAATAGGTCACTCGAGTGCAGGCGTAGGTTCAAGGTAAGGGCTGCTCTCGGCCAAACACTCATAGGCCAAACTTCAAGAGTGTGACTCAACACTCACAAGTGTGGCATGATCACTCGAGTGCTTATGTCTGTGCTTGAGTGAATCTTTGCCTCTAGGATTCTTAGTTGCCCTCAGGCAAACACTTCTTATGCCACACTTTAGGGGACTAGAGTGAGATTTGGGGTATCACTCGAGTGCAAGTATTCGTGCTCGAGTGCAGTAAGTACTTTATGACCATTGGTATTGTTTTTTGGCAAACACTCGCGTGTGAGAGCTGTCCTCACCCGAGTGCAAGTGCTTCATCACTCGAGTGAATTCATCTTTACTTTAGTAAGCCATTCAAAAATCAGTATTTTGCTTCCTAAAAAGGCATCTTTGGGGTAGTTTCTCCCAACCCTTTAGGCATATGTTTAGGCATCTAATAGCCACCTAAAGAGTTTAAATGATAACCAACTTAAAGTACTAAGGAAGTAAGAATGATCGATTGTCCCTGATTTGGTTTATAGGATTTGACATTTGCCACCCTTGTGAGCCCACGGTGCTGAAGAACGTCAGGAAAGAACAAGGTAGTGACTCTTTCTCTTATACTGTGTATGAAGCGTTGTATGTATGTTTGTCATGCATTGAGATACATTGAGAAACATTGTACTACTTTGTGATACATAGAGATCGCAGCGAAAGCTGATATATAGAGTTCGTAGTGAAAGCTGAAGCATAGTGTTTACAGCCATGAGTGCTGTCGTTTGTGGCGTGAGCCATGATACATTGTGATGCTACTTAACATGATTATATATTGTGCACTGTATGAGTGATTTGTTACTACTGGGATTCTCTTGAATCTCATTCTTTCCAATGACTAACATTTTAGACAGGGCAAGTGGCTCAAGAGAAAAGTGGATCACTCGGAGTGGCTAGAATCTTTTAGGGACATTTGAATGGGTTGTTGGTTATCTATTTTTTATTTGGGATTATTGTATATGAGTATTGTTTTGGGAAACGAGCTATAATCCCCTATATGGGAAATTTAAACCCTTAGTGTAAATATAGATGAAACCCAAGGTTTGCTGGGATTTTTATTGTATACTCTGATATATGAACGTGATATAACTGTACAGGTGATTATATTCGATATTTGAACTTGAAACCAAGATAGGAAAGAAGTTTTCAAATTTTTTTTGGAAATTCTACCTCAAGGAGGGTATTTAAAATGAATTTTAAATTATCCGTTAGTCTCTAAACCATTTTATTAAGCGTTATCAAGATATAATTATGTTTATTTAGGCAGGGGGCTACACATGAATACTTAGTACACCCAGGATATAAAGGTGTCTTTGCTTAACTTGTAAGCTGTCATAAAGACATAATTGCATAAAGGATTCTATCTCAACATCATGAATCTTATCCTCCATTTTATCATCATCTACGCCATCCACAACATATTTCTTTTGGGACGTAGAAGTAGTTACTCCCTTACCATGTGATAAAACTTGATTTTAGTAAGAGTAGACATCCAAATTATCATGGTTTAAGTATATAGATAAGGGAATCAGTGATAAATATGGTATAAAAGGAATAAAAGAGGTTTTGGGAAGTAACCAATGCTTAATCGATGAATTTGATGTCTTTTGGAAGCTATAATGTTTTATGTAGGCATAGGGACCAAAGTACAAAGTCAAAAAGTTTATTGGGCACAAACATAAAAGAAACGGGACTTAAATGCAAATAGTAGAAGATTCGCAAGGCACAACATCAATTAAGGGAAGTCAAAATTTAAAAGGAAACAAGTACTAAGGTTAGAACGACGTCATTTTATGTTGAATAGAGGAAATGGACTCCATATAAATTCGAGTCTTTTAGGAATGGAAACTTAATTCCATCACAAGAGGAATTTCAATTCCATTGAGTATGCAACTAAAATTTAAGACTCTTTAGGTGCGAGAAAAGTGTGGGAAAGTAGCTGTGGTAGTTGTAAGCATTATTTCTAACAAATTTGGTAAGTAGCTGAAGGCCAAAAACCAATTCGGTGGTGAGCTGGGCAAGTTGTAAGAAGTATAAGAAAAGGAAGTAAAGTCTAGAGAAGGGGTTCATTCTTGGGAGCTCGGTTTTGGGAAAAGAAACAAGGAGAGAGGTGTTAGAGAGTTCAATGGAAATAGTTGTAGTAGCTTAGAGAAGAATGGGCCATGTATCTAAAGCCATGACCGAGTATAATCCTTTGCTTCTCATCTTTGTGTGTTGATCCTCTTAGAGCTATGGAGCTTTAACTGATTAGTCAAGGAGTTTCTTGATTTGTATTTTCCTTTTTACTTCCATTTTTGAATCTAAATATGCATAAATGGAGCTATGACTTCATGGTTATATTGTTAGCCGATTTAACTCAGAATTTTGTGATGTGTTGTATTGGATTTAATGAGACTTGGCTCATGTTTGCAATCTAAAATGTGTGTAACAAATTCAATATATTAAACTTAGTTAGTTTGATATGTTAAGGCTGTGAATGATTATAATGGAATTGTGTTTCATGTACAGATTATGTGAGAACTTCTCTCCAATTCATCTCTTCCATTTTCATCTTTTTAATTTAGAAATGGTGTTGTAAAGCCTTTCAGTTAAGGCTAAATTGACTTAGCATATAGAGAAATTCTTGATTATATTACTAGAATAGCAATGATAATAGGTAAAGCTAAATAAGATGAGAAGTGCCTTTAATAATTGAATTTAGAAGTACTTAAAGATAGTAGTAAAGTAGCTGAACAATACTCAATGTTTCCTCACTAGAATTAATTAGTTTATCTTGATTGAGTGAATCTTAAGCAGTAAACACTTGAGAATCAACCTAGGTTGCTTTCACTATCTTCTTAGGAAGGTGATCTAGTATGTTTGATGGCTAAGCGACAAGCAAATCAAATGGCACTATTGCCAATTGTTCATTACACTGGTTCACTACATTGAGACAATTTTAATTTGTTTTTGTTTTGCCATTTTGAGTGTTTCATAATCTCTTGATTCGTACTTGAATTTATGTGCACTACTCTTGGGTTAATTTGTTTATGTGTTAGTGTTCTTTGAGTGTTTCTCTTGTATGACCAGAAGCACTAATAAAGTTTTGTTACCTTATTATCTTGAATTGAACAAAGTTGTACAAGAATTCAAACGTACTAGACTTTTGCCTAGTTGTAGCACTGGTAGTATTTCTATAGTTGTACCTGATTTGTGTGTTGATAACCCTATGATACTTGATTCTTCCTCTGTTGTTAGAGACTTTATTGATAATCACTTAATCATGGATGGACCAAATGGATATGATATGCATCATCATGAACATCTTGCTGAAAATGGACCTCATAATCATACTAGGCATCACGAGGATGATACTAGACGTATTAGGGAATTGAATAATTATGCTATGGATTATGATCCTTGTGGATTCTATAATAATCTTGTAAACTTTGAACTCAAAAGTTTTGTTTTGGATGTTATCCCTAAATTCTATGGTCATGATGATGAGGTTCTTAAAAACGCTTTACATCATCCTAAAAGTTTTGGATGAGGTTCTTAAAAACGCTTTACATTTTTCTTTGCAGGGAGATGCAAAAGAGTGGCTGAGATCGTTCCCTCAATATCATAGTACATTATCATTGAATGACTTAAAGAAGTTGTTCTTGGATAGATTCTTTCAAGCATCCAGGATAGCTACCTTGAAGAAGGGGATATATAGTATAAGGCAGACCAAAGGTAAATCTCTATAGGAATATTAAAGCAGATTTATGGCCATGCTCACTTGTTGTCCTCATCACCAAATTCCCAAGCAAAGGTTGGTGTAGTATTTTTATAATGGCATGTTGCCATCCATTAAGGCAACCATTGAAGCAACTACTAATGGGAGCATTTTGGACTTGACTCCATAAGCTGGATGGGACCTGTTAGAAAAAACGGCACTCAATAACTAGGAATTTGGTTCAATCCTACTATGGATAAATTGTTCTCTCATATTAAAAAGATTCAACAACAACTTAGTCATATGGCTACCTCCAACACTAAATCTGTGCCATCTTGTAATTGTGGTACCCTCCTATGAATTTTGTGAATCTCCAATGCTTATTTATGTTGTGTTTCCCTCTAGGCATGAGGAGGTCAGTGCTTTTTATCAATAGAGACCTCCTCCATATCAAAAGAGGGATCCCTTTTCTAATACCTATAACTCTGGATTGCGGGAGCATCCTAACTTCAATTGGGGGGAGAAGAAAACAAATACAGCAATGCAAAGTTTCACCCTAATGAAGCTAGTACTTCCAATTATTGGAAGTTTCCTCAAGGGCAAAGTGAACAATCTAGTTTGATAATGTCAGAAGCTAGAGGAAATAGGAGTAATGAAGACACTAGCCATATGTCGAATGGAATTATGCAGTGGTTCAATAAAATTTAGACACAGATGATTGAGGATAAGCAGCTAGTTTTAGGGAAAATTAGAGAAGACAACTACCACCACAAATTCTTTTGCTACTATTATGCAAAAGATGAAAACAATGACTAAGGATCCATAAGAAGTCAAATTGAAGAACTCCAATATGTCTAGTTATGTCACACAACTGGCAAATAACATGTGTAACACCCATTCTTATGGCCCTTTATTATGCATCGAAAACAACATCATTATTAATACATCTTAAGAGAATCAGTAAATAATTTCCTAGCTAAAATTTTTCACATTTATTCTTGGGGCATTATTCATTTGGTAAAGGACGTATTTATCATATTGTTTAAATTTATTCACAGGATTACTTAATTCTTTTCATTCCTTAATATCAGAGTATATCTCTGTTTATTAAATCGTGTTGCTTGCTTAACTAATGGGTTCATACCGTGCGATTACCCATTACTAGTTCAACTATCATGCTTCGAAAAAACATCCATCCATCATGCAAGTTATACAATTAACCATTTCAAATATTAATTATACACAACAGATTAGCGCGTCTTAGTCTTCATCTCCGTATCGCAACTTCTTCATCTGGCATATTGTCCTACACTCATCTTTTGTGCTTTCGTGCTTATATGGTTGGTTGAGGAAGGGTGAGATTCGAGGGAATCTCGTAGCAAAAAATACCACTTAGCATGCAAGATAAATGCTTAATGCATGACATGCTTGCCTTACATGAATTAATGCTAACATAATGACATCTCTGTATGCTCAATGTATCATACATCATACTCATGGCCATGGAATATATAGAAACAAAGCTTCAATTAGTCATATATATGCATCACATAATCAAGCAAAACAATTACTCACATCAATACATAATCATAAATATCAAGAACATGTAAGTGGAGTAAGTGCCAGGTGAAGAAGTTGCAAAGAAGAATTGAAAATTATTACATGCTAATCGTCATGTATAAAATAATGTTAGAAGCGATTAACTGTATAATTTTCATGATGGATGAATTGTTTTGTAAGCATAAAATTGAACTAGGAATGGTTAATCGTACAATACGAGCCCATTAGTTAAGTAATCCGAGGAATTGATAAGCTAAGAAAAACCTTGATAATAATGAATGGTAGAATAAAAAAGTTAAAGTGACTAGTAACCGCTTGAATAAAGTTAATTAATATGGTAAATATGATTTTACTGAATGAACAGTGGCCCAAGAATAATTGTAAAGGTTTTTGGCTGGGAGCTTTATTTATTGATTCTCCTGAGCCATAATAATAAAGATATCACTTTCTATGCATAATAAAGGGGCATAATGAATGGGTGTTACACTTTCTATGACAATAAGAGTATTAAAGATATTAACAGCATAAGGAACATTTGATAAGTGAGTTTGCTCAAGCTAAACCTCATGAAATAATAATGAATGAATGAAATCAAATTAGCCTATCATGATTATGATATATGCATATTATTTGAAATAATTCAAAATACAATACCTCACTTGAGTGAATTTTGTAATCACTTGAAATTCACTCGAGTTATGTTCTATTTTTGTATCACCAGTTCGTTACTCCTAAGTGATGTTCTTTTTTCTTCTAGTAATCTGACTTTATCACCAATAGGTTACCATCTAGTGTTGAGTGTCACTCGAGTCCTTCATGGGCCACTCGAGTGCTTTCTAGTCTTCTGACATTCTTCCAAGTTACATAACTGACCAGTTACTCTCCAGTGCTTGTTGTCACTCGAGTTCTTTCTAGGCCACTGAGTGATGCAATACTTGATGCATCTTCCAGAAGAGATTTGCGAGGGAAATCACTTCTAATCACTCAAGTTACTCAGCAGGTGATTCTTTCTCTATTTACCTCTATTTTTCAATGCAAGAACAAAGGATCCTACAAAACATAAATACATGCTCTTTGGTACCCAACTTCTCTTGGGTCCACTTAATATTAGACTTAATGACTCTATTGCTCTTATATAATTGAACCACATGGTTATTGAGCAAAGAGTGTATTAAACAAACAAAGATAAAAAATATAATGTTACCCAATTAATTCAAGCCACTGAGCATAAAGGTTAACAATCTAATTATACCAAGAGTCAAGAAAAATTTATATTTTTCAATTATTAATGACAATTTGTAAATACACTTTATATTGAAAGGAAGTCATTGATATGAACATCATAACCGAAATCAAGTTTGTCAAAAATGATAAACAAAAATGAAAATTGTTTCAAATCTTAAAAGTTCTTTCAAACCATTATAATGCATTATGAAATTGAGATTTTGAATGTATGAGCAGTCATTTTTGAAGCAAGTTTAGAGACGATTCTCATGCTAAAAATGATGAAAGTAAACAGTTTAAAAATATGTCAGAATGCTTTAGTTTTAGAGAACATGCTGAAATTCAAGTAACATGTTGAAGAATTTTCCCAAGAGCAAAAGTCATATGGAAAACAAGTTAGCCAAAAAGACTAAGAACAATAGAAATATATAAGCATGATGACTCTGCTATTGTCCAAGAGATAATCTTGCCTCTTAGAGCTGTGTCTTGAAATATATTAACATTCAAGGCAAGAATTTGAATATAAGGCTCTAGTTACTCAAAAATGAATGAAGACAATATTTAACATATTCGAGCAACAAAAATGGATTTATGTAATATGAAGCATAGACTCATTAGTCCAAATGATTAACATGTTAGAATTTTATCAAGATGATATGTAAGTTATTCTACTATAATGGTTAATGCATTAGCACATTTTGCTCAACACATTAATGAACATTGATAATATTTGGAATAACTTGGCCAGTAAGGATTTATTAATTAAGCTCAAGGCTTTTACGCATTGAATTATTTTCTAGGAAATAGACTTCAAACTCATATAGGTTGTCACCTTGTTAGACCTAAGATCTAACTCATAAGAGGATAAGGCTAAGGAGTTCAAGCACGTGATAACACAATGAAGATCAAGGAATAATGTGTGAATGATGGAGAAAACTTTAGTGGACAAATTTGAAGCATTTTTTTACTTTTAGTTCACAAAATATTAACATCCAATTTTTAAAGTCGATTTAAATGCATTCAAAACATCAATATTTTTAAAGCATATGTATGCACTTTTATAAAACAAGATGAATTGAAATAAAAAAAAATTTTAGAATTATGCATTTCAAAACATAAACTCATAGAAAGGTTATGCGCAATTTCACTTTTAGTTTATTTAGCAATATGAAAATAAGTTGATGATTATACAAGATTGATTGCTAAAGGAATGCAATAATAGACAAGCATTCATTACCCAAATATGAATTTTTAATAAGCATAGGATAAGGTAAGGATTAGATATCACCATAATTCCTCGTGTCATTGTATAGCTTGCTTGGTTTTGGTGGAATAATGTTAATTTTCCTCTTTTGCACACTTAGCACCAAAATTTAAGCTCTAAAGTTTAGCTTCATTAAAAAATGAATTTGTTTCCATGTAGCAATAGTATTGAGATGCTTTTTTTTTTCTCATCTTACAAAACTGTATAAATCATTTTCATCCATAGAATCCAACCTTTCTTGGATCCATTCATTGTTAGCTTGTAGGAATCAAGATTCACATGCTCTAATATATAATCATTTTAGAACAATTAAGCGTAGTAAATTAATCATGATTTTATGCATAAAAGAAATATTTTCTTTTCTAATCATCATGTATGCAATAGAATTCAATCATTGAACATTGTAATTATTTTTGGAATAGATTTCAAAAACAAGATAAAATGTTCATTCCTAAGGTCACAAGGTAAAAACCTTAATGAACATTAAAGATAGTAATGTTGGAGGTTTTACCATTATATACCTTTACCTTAGGCACTTGGAGGATTGTATTAGCTCATCCAATTCATCTTTCTTTAACACTTTATCTTTTCATATTTAGCCATGGGATCAAGCTATGCTCTCTCATATAATAATTCAAATCTCTTCTTACATGTGCTATATTAGAAGAAATTCTAATGTGAGAAACAACTTTGTTTTGGTTCCTAAAGGACAATTAAGATACAATGCTAACAACTAAGGACCTCAAGCAAATTGGGTACCAAATTGTCCATCTGATGCTCCATGTGTACAAATGGATTCTAGAAAGAATGGAAATAAGGGTACAAAGAAGATGAAAATTCCAAGAGTTCCTAATACACCTAGAAGGAGATTCACACCAATTAGGAAAACTCTCGGATCACCCATTATGGAACTAAGAAACAATGGAGAGAAAGAATAATAGTATGTTCCACTTCAAGAATGGACCAACATAGAGTACCATTCAACTACTTTGAAGAGAATAAGGAAAGGAAAATCTCTCTTGCACAAAGGAAAAGACTCTGATAAAGCTTTGGAACTCTTATTTCCATTATGAGGTTTTATGTAATATTTTGAACTGTAATTAAGGGCTAATGACTTCAAAAGTGATGTAATTATTAATGAATAAACACTTTTGAAGGATATGATGTGCATTGTGATATGAATATGTTTGAAGATGGTTTAATGAACGTTGTGATAATCAGGGGCAAAATGGTAAATTTACCGACTAGTTGGTCAGTTACCGAAGAGGAGACTCATAGGTAACTTGAGATCAATATCTAGGATTGAATAAGTAAGGGGTGGAATTGAGTGTACATGTGTTTATGTGAGTTTATAGAAGGAAGTACAAGATTAAGACGTGGCAAGATGTAGGCTATTAGATAAGGTCAAAGTTTCAAACTCATTTTTCTATTCCCTCTCCTTCTCCAAGTCAGTTTATGTGCATGGGAAAAGGGAAAATCTTTGTGATCATCATCATTTTCTCATCTCTCTTTCCTAAACTCCATTTTTGTTGAGCTTTAAAAGGAAAGAGAAAACCAAAGGTAAGATTTTGATATCTTTGTTGGCCTCTAATGCGCTAGACCTCTTCATTAATATTGTTCACCTTGATGAGAGCTTCATCTTAATAATTTTAGATTATTGAAAGAAGGTTTTTTAAAGCTAGAACAAGTTTGAAAGCTAGAGAATCAAGAAACTAGTCTTTGGAATTTGAAGAGGTGAGCATTTGTAATATTTTTGTATATATGTTGTGATTTTTGGTTAAGTTTTGATAACTTTGGATTATTGCCCTAATTTTGGCCTAATTTTGAAATGAATGAATTAGCTAGTGTCTTGGGGTGGAATAGGTGTCAAATGGTGTTTTGATGCCAATGGATATAGTTGGAGTTGAATTGGGAGATTTAATAATTTGGAGGATTGTGTAGTATTTTGATTAAAAAATGAAGTATGTGTTGATTGAATTGGAATTGGGTTGTTTTGAGGTTCCCAATAGGTTCCTTATGACATATTAGGTGAGAATGAGCTTTGGTATGAGTTTTTGAACCATTGGGATTAGACTGGGCAAGTCTGGAAAGTTATATCAGTTGCTGCGATTTGGCTTTTGATAAGCCTCACTCAAGTGAGGTAGGGTCTCACTCGAGTGTAGAATGATCTTTCCCTTTCTCTTCAGTGGTTCAGTGAGGTCTTCAGGCGAAAGGCAAGAATGCTCTTCCCCATCTGTGAGTGGCATGCATTACTACTTGAGTGCACAGGGTATCACTCGAGTACATGTGCATGTAGCACTAGGGACACGCGTCTCGGGTTGGCACTCACAGGAAAAATGTCAAGAGTGTGTGTAGGCACTCACAGGTATTGGGTGGTCACTCGAGTACTAAGGCTAGTGCTCGAGTGCAATTGTCACTTTGGGATTTTAGTTGCTCTCAGGTTATCACTTCTTGCACCTCACTTGATGGGACTCGGGTGACTATATGTCATCACTTGAGTACCCAAAAGAGTGCTCGAGTGAACTGGCCACTTTAAGGTGTGTTGGTGCTCTCAGGTACACACTTTTTGCGTCTTACTTGCTGGGACTTGAGTGTGAATGAGAGCATCACTTGAGTAAGGCTTTCTTCACTCGAGTGACTCAACCAAAAATCAGTACTTTTGCTTCCAAAAAGAGATCTTCACGGTAGTTTTCCCCAACCCTTTAGGTGTGTGCTTAGACTTCTAATAGCCACCCAAGGAGTTCAAATGATAACCAACTTAAAGTGTTATGGAATTAAAAACTAGGAATAGAGATTGATCCGTTGTCCTTAATCTTGGTTATAGGGTTCGAGATTTGCCCTGGTCATGAACGAACTGTGCCGGAGCAAGTTAGGAAAGAACAAAGTAGTAACTCCTCCTCTTATACTATATATGATGCATTGTATGTTTGAATTTTTATTATGTTGTATTGATTTTGAATGTGATTTCCAGAGAGGCAATGTGCTATGTGATTGCCAGAGAGGCAATATGAAAGCTAGAGTGGCTATGTGCATTGTCAGAGAGGCAATACGATATGTGTATGCTAGTGAGGCAACATGTATATGTGACAGCTTGTATGTTTTGTTTTTACTTCTCTACTATGTGATGATTTACTTGCATGCTATATGATTATATGTGGTATAAGTGATTTGTTATTACTGGGATTCTCTTGAATCTCATTCTTTCTATTGACTAACTTTTAGACAGGGCAAGTGGCTCCAAGGAGAAATGAATGACTAGGAGCAGGTAGGACCTTGTAGGGATATTACTTTTGGGTTATTGGTTATCCATTTGGATTTGATATTACTGTCTATTATTTTTGGGATGTAAATACTATTTTGGATCAGTATTATAATCCCCTATATGGGAAACTTTAAACCCTTAGTGAATGAACCTCGAGAGTTATCGAGACTTTATTATACACTCTGATATATTTGAATGCGACTAACTGCACAGGTAATTATATTCGAAACTTGAAAATTGAGACTAGGGAAGGGATGAAGTTTTGAAAGAATTGTGAAAACCCTACCGTCAAGAAGGGATTGAAATGAGTGTAATTATCCATTGGTATCTAATTCATTTAATTAAACATTTTTGAATTATAATTACGGTTACTAAGGCAGGGATTTATGATCCTCTTAAGCTCAAATCCTCTTCTCTAATGTTGTTCACCTCATTGAGAGCTTCAACTTGGTGATTTTAGAATCTTGAAAGGTGGTGATTTGAGTGTTGATTCGAAATTGAAAGTGGGAGAATCAAGATTCTGGGTCTGGCAAAGTAAAGAGGTAGGCATTTAGTGCATTTTGATATATTGTTTGTGATTTTTGGATAAGTTTGGGAAAATCTGGAAATTTGCCCTAATTATGCCAAATGTTGAATATATGAGTTTCATTGTATTTGATGTTGGGAATGGTCCATTGTGAAGATATTTGAGTATTGGATTTAGTTTGGAATGTTGGAAATGTATTAAGAGAAATTGGGATATTGTGTGTCATAGAGACCTAAAGGCATAGATTGTGGTTAAAAGGGTTTTTGGGGGTGTGTGAGAGGTTACCAATGTGTTCTCTAGTCAGTGCTAAGTGTGTATGAGCTTTTGGTAGAGTTTGGGAACCATTGGGTATGAATTTGACCATCTGGTATTTTCTGTTGTTTCTGCGTTTCTGGTCTCTGATGCACAACACTCGAGTAGAGGAAGATCATGCTCGAGTGCTATGTGCATTTTCCCTTTTCTGCTTTGAGTTTAGCTTGGGTTCTTTGAATGAGGCTCAAGTACACTTCTTTGTTCTCGAGTGAGGGAAGATCATGCTCAAGTGAGATTGGGCTTGCTCGAGTGATGGTGTAAGCCCAGAGTTGGGGTTTCTCTTGGGTCCTCACTCACTGGTTGATGCCAAGAGTGTGCTCTGACACTCGCAAGCATAGTTGTCTCACCCGAGTGCAGAGCTTGGTGCTTGAGTGTTGTAAGCATTACCTGGCTGTGAAGGTTGCTCTTTGTCAAGCACTCGCGGGTGAGAGTCGTTCTCACCTGAGCACAAGTCTCTCATCACTCGAGTGAGGTCGTCTTCACTCGAGTGAGGGTGTCAGAAATTAGTGTTGTGCCTTCAAAAAAGGGGTCTTTGGGGTAGTTTCTTCCAACCCTTTAGGCATATGTTTAGGCCTCTAATGGTCACCTAAAGAGTCCTAATTGATAACCAGCTTAGAGTATTATGAAATTAAGAAATTGGAAAAGAGATTGATCGGTTGTCCCTACTTTGGTTATAGGATTTGAC
Source organism: Inga laurina (assembly GCA_963855925.1). Lineage (NCBI taxonomy): Eukaryota > Viridiplantae > Streptophyta > Magnoliopsida > Fabales > Fabaceae > Inga > Inga laurina. The sequence continues at coordinate 18,065,871 of OY979710.1, forward strand.
ATCTGTCAAACACGTGAGCCCACTGTGCCAAAGATTGTATGTTTGCCTATCATGCATTGTGTGCTGCTGCTGCTGCTGTGTTGTGCCTTGTGGAGCCTTGTGCATTGTGATTACAGTGAAAGCTGGCATAGTGATTACCGTGAGAGCGGACATAGTGTTTGTAGTGAAAGTTGTCATTGTGATTACCGCGAAAACGGGCATAGTGCATTGTGATACAGCCGTGAGCACTATCATCTGTGGTGAGAGCCATGGATCATTTTGTTGCTGATGATGTTGGTGAACATGATACATTACATGCCTTGTGTTTATATATTGTATGAGTGATTTGTTACTACTGGGATTCTTTATAATCCACTCTTACCAAATGACTAACTTTTCAGACAAGGCAAGTGGCTCAAAATTGAAGCGTCCAACCAGGAGTGGTTAGGGCTTTAAGGACATTTTGTATTTTGGATGTTGGTTATCTAGTTGGGATTTGGGATTACCATTTGTATATGTCATGTAAATGATGATTTTGGATATGTAATCCCCATTTTGGGAACTTTAAACCCATTGGGGTTTGCCGGAATTTTAGTTTCCCACTCTGATATTTATTATGTGATTTGATTTCTCAAGTAGTTATTATGTGAGACCACAAGCAATTTTGTTTGAACTGATTTTTGGAAATACCCCATCTTGTGATGAGGGATTATAAATTGTTGATTTCATTTTATTGGTCTCTATTTCACTTAAATTTCATAATCCGGATGTAATTACGGTGAGGGGGTTACACAGTACGGGTCAAGAAGGAGATTGAATTCCTTTTAATCAAGCAAGGTGATTCGGAGACCTTTGATGATTACTTGTCTCGTTTCATCCAGCTATCCAGATACTCCTCATATCTACAAAAAATGTATGATGAGGAGTGGAGTTCTGATATGTTGATACGTGGGTTGCGGCGAGAATTGAGGAAGAGATTAGCTACCCACCAGTTTACTAAGTTTAACAAAGCAGTGGAGGAATGGAGGATCATTGAGAACAATTTGAGAGATTTGTATCTGGTTAAGGGTAGTGATAGCCGTAGTGAACCCCGTAAGGGTACTACTTCCCAGAAGTGGAAGGGCCAGGGATCCTCTACATCTAAGGGCAATGGTAAAAAGCCCTATCAAGCCAGGGAATTGTGGACAGTAGAGAACTTCTATATTATAGTTATGCCCTCATTGTAATAAGCCACATTATGGTAGAAACTATTAAGGAGAAGTGATATGCTTCAATTTTAAGCAACCAGGGCATTTCCCTACTGAATGCAAATGGCCACAGGCAGAATAGAGACCAAGGACTCAAGGCAGAGTATTTGCTATGACTCACGAGGAAGTGATACGATGAGGGTAACAAACCAGCTAGAAAACAAGTATGAAAACACGAACGGGACGGATGATCAAAGGTAGGACCTTAAGAGAACTTGTCTCTTACAACCCTAGCCACAAGACACCACAAGGATGATCAGTCCTTGATACAATTGGAGTATTCGCACGAGAATACAAGGATGCAAGCAAAGCTCACACAAGAGAAATAAAACTCTCAATTATCATTCAAGTATGAAAATGCAGTACAAAAACGCAACCATATATAAAGGCCACAAAAGAACACTCTAGAGTTTGAAAACCTAGTCATGAATGCAATAAATGATGCCTTAATGATGATTGATTGTCTTGGTTGGCACCATTCAAGCCTAAAGGAATTAGGAAATTACTTATTCTTCAAGATTAAGTCAGCTACCTAAAAATGGGGAATAAAACAAAGTCTTTATGAGCAATCTTTGACCAAAGGCCTTATTTAATGCAAATAAAAAAAAGGGAAACAAATAAAAAATGAAATTAATTCAGATTTGCTGCATAAGGACGCCTTCTAGATGCTTCTTGAGGTGTCTTGGACGTCACTTATGATCCTCCTTCAAGGCACATGCTTGTCACATGGTATTTTAAGTGAATTCTTCAATCTGGACTCCACTTGGGCCTTGTTCATGATCTTGTTAGGCTTACTACTTTATGTTACACCAATTTCATGGATCTTCATGCTTTGCCACGTGCTCAAGCTTCTATGTGTTGTAAAATCATGTATATGGGCCTGAATAGGCATGGTTAAGGCCTCATTTGCACCCTCAACATATATACTCACATTATGGGTCAGTAATGAAGCAAAATCAAGCCTAAATGTTTTCTCCAACCTCTCGAACACTTCACCCTTTTCTAGACTTTTAGTAATTGGGCCGCCAATGTCATGAAGGGGATCTTGGGCTTGTTTAGAATCTTGTTGGATGATAGAGATAACATCTTGTTCATTGTAGATGCCTCCTAAGCTGCCATGTAGTACTTTGTCACCACCTTGGATGCCAACTTTGATGCTCTGTTGGACACCACATAAGACGCCACTTGCACCTCTATCAGGAAGCCTGCAAGTCCCTAGATCTCATCCAAGGTAAATTTCTTCTAGATGCTAATTGGCTTCGAGTGTTGTATGACTCGGGTGCAAGCTACTCTTTTATTGCCTATAATTGTGTAAAGCACTTGGGTATGCATGTACATAAGTTTCCATTTGATCTAGTTGTGTCGACACCAATGGGTGTCAAGGCTGTGACCGCCGAAGCCTGTTTAAATTGTGTCATAATTGTAGAAGGGCATAAGTCCATTGTGGATTTGATTTGTCTGCTGCTCCACCAATTGGAAGTCATTTTAGGTTTTGATTGGTTAATGGCAAATAGTGTGCTGCTTGATTGTGGGAATAAAAGGATTGTGTATCTTGCACCTCAGAGTGATAAGGATGTGAATGCTAGTTTGAATTTCCTTTCAACAGCTAAAGCTAAGAAGTGTTTGAAGAAGGGTTACTAAGGGTATATGGTATTCTTCTCCTTGCAAAGGGAGACCAATGAAACTTTGAGTGGTATACCTATGGTAAATGAATTTCCTAAGGTATTTCCAGATAATTTAAGTGGATTATCTCCTAAAAGGGAAGTTCAGTTCCCAATTGACATTGTGCCTAGAGATGGTTCTATATCTAAAGCTCCATATCGTATGTCCCCAAATGAAATGGCGGAGTTAAAGAAGTAGATTGAGGATTTGCTTGAGAAAGGGTTTATTAGACCTAGTGTGTCACCGTGGGGAGCTCCAGTTTTGTTTGTTAAAAAGAAAGACAGGAATCTTCGTTTGTGTGTTGATTATATAGAACTGAATAAGATTACTATAAAGAACAAGTACCTTCTCCCCATACTCGATGACCTTTTATATCAATTGTCTGGTTCATGTGTGTTTTCGAAGATTGATCTAAGGTCGGGGTATCATCAACTATGAGTGAAAGCAGAAGACATCCCAAAGGCTGCTTTTAGAACTCGATATGAGCATTATGACTTTTTGGTGTTGCCATTTGGGCTAACCAACGCACCTGCAGTATTTATGGATTACATGAATCGTGTCTTTCGACAATACCTGGATCAATTTGTTGTCGTGTTTATTGATGACATTTTGGTATACTTTAAGAGCAGAGAAGAACATGAGCATCATTTGAGAATCGTGTTGAATATATTTCGTGAGAAGCAGCTCTATGCCAAACTGAGTAAATGTGAGTTTTGGATTTCATAAGTGAAATTATTGGGCCATGTTAACTTGCAAGAAGGGGTCTCTGTAGATCCAGTAAGGTGGAAGCAGTACTGGACTAGAAGAGGCCAGAAACTATTGCTGAGGTACGCCGTTTTCTAGGTCTTGCTGATTACTACCGGAGATTCATCCAGAATTTCTTCCGTATTGCTTTGCCAATGACCAAGCTCACGAGGAAGGATCAGCCGTTTGTGTAGGATGAGAAATGTGAAAATTTCTTTGTGGAGTTGAAAGAGAGGTTGACTACGGCACAAGTGTTGATTATACTTAATCCCATCTTGACTTATGTTGTGTACAGTGATGCGAGTAAGCAGGGATTAGGGTGTGTCCTTATGTAGCAGGGACGTGTGGTGGCCTATGCCTCTCGACAGCTCAAACCTCATGAGATGAATTATCTTACTCATGATCTGGAGCTTGTGGCCTATGTGTTTGCTTTGAAAATTTGACGGCACTATATGTATGGTGTGACGGTAGAACTGTACTGTGACCAAAAGAGTCTTAAATATTTGTATGACCAAAAAGAGTTGAACATGAGACAACATCATTGGATAGAGTTGCTAACAGACTACAACCTGGAAATAAAATATCATCCAGGTAAGGTAAATGTAGTTCCGGATGCTCTTAGTCGAAAGACGGTGCTGGTATCAACAATGATAAAACAAGAGGGGAAATTAATTGAAGATTTTCGTGATTTGAATCTATTAAATAAGATCGTTTGTGCCAACTATACTGTTTCCCAAGGGGAAAGTGACTTGAGAGTTGAGATTGAAGAAGCTCAGAGGCAAGATGGCTGGATACAGCGTAATCTGGCTAGCATCGAACGGGGAGAAGCTCAGAGCTATGATATGTCGCCTAGTGGATTGGTTTGTTATCAGAAGAGGATTTGTGTTCCACTTAAGGTGGAGTTGAGACAAAAGATCCTTGATGAGGCACATATCCTTGATGAGGCACATAAGATCCGGTATACTCTTCATCCTGGTATGACTAAAATGTATCATAATATGAAATCTGTGTATTGGTGGTCAAGCTTGAAGAGTGATGTGACAAAATATGTAGCGCGGTGTCTCACATGCCAGAGGGTAAAGATCGAGCACCAGAAGCCACCGGGTTTATTGTAAAGTCTTGAGATTCCAGAGTGGAAATGGGAAAGTGTGACCATGGATCTTGTTGTGGGATTGCCCAGGGTCAAGAACTATGATGCGATCTGGGTAATTGTTGACTGGTTAATGAAGTCATCACATTTCATACCAATCAACGCTAGTTACTCTCCGGACAAACTAGCAGAGATTTATATTCATGAGATTGTGAAGCTTCATGGCACACCGAAGAATATCATTTCTGACCGAGATCCCTAATTCACTTTTAGAGTTTGGAAGGCATTACATAAAGCTCTAGGGACTCAATTGAGATTCAATATAGCTTATCATCCTCAGATGGATGGATAGTCAGAGAGAACTATTCAGATGCTAGAAGATATGTTGCGAACTTGTGTCCTTGAATTTAAAGCAAGTTGGGATCGCTTCCTTCCACTTGCTGAGTTCACTTACAATAATAGCTATCATGCGAGCATTCAGATGGCGCCGTATGAAGCATTGTACCAAAGGAAGTGCCAATCACCTTTGTGCTGGAATGAGTTATCTGAAAGGAAGTTTTACGTGCTATATCTTGTTTATCAAACCTCAGTATAGATTCGAATAATTCGAAAGAGGCTCCTTGCAGCACAGAGTTGACAAAAAAGCTATGCTGACAAGTGGAGAAGACCTCTAGAGTTTGAGGTTGGTGATCATGTCTTTTTAAGAGTATCTCCTTTCACCCGTATTGGGGGAGCAATCAAGCAAAATAAGTTGAGCCCAAGGTATACAGGTCCTTTTGAGATTCTTGCGAGAGTTGGACCTCTGTTGCCTATAAAGTAGCCCTACCCCTAAACTTGAGCAGACTCCATGACGGGTTTCACGTTTCCCAACTAAAGAAGTACTAACCGAATCCATCTCACATTGTGGAGTATAAAGAAGTCGAGTTGCAAGAAAACTTCACATATGCGGTAGAGCCAGAGTATATCATTGATCAAGAAGAACAACGGCTCAGACACTGAAGCATTCCATATGTAAAGGTGATCAGGAGGGAATGACTCAGAGAGAGGCGACTTGGGAAGTAGAAGCTGATATGCGTAGACGATATCCGGAGTTTATGGCTCAAGTGGTGCAACAAATTTCGAGGACGGAATTTATTTTTTGGGGGGAGAACTGCAATATCCTAAACTGTAATTAAGAGTTAATCACTTCAAAAGTGATGTAATTATTAATGAATAAACACTTTTGAAGGATATGATGTGCATTGTGATATGAATATGTTTGAAGATGGTTTAATGAATGTTGTGACAATCAAGGGCAAAATGGTAAATTTACCGACCAGTTGGTCAATTACTGAAGAAGAGACTCATAGGTAACTTGAGATCAATGGCTAGGATTGAATGAGTAAGGGGTGTAATTGAGTGTACATGTGTTTATGTGAGTTTATAGAAGGAAGAACAAGATTAAGACATGTGGCAAGATGTAGGCTATTAGATGAGATTAAAGTTTCAAACTCATTTTTCTATTCCCTCTCCTTCTCCAAGTCAGTTTGTTTGCTTGGGAAAAGGGAAAATCTGTGTGATCATCATTATTTTCTCATCTCTATTTCCTAAACTCCATAGTCGTTAAGATTTAAGAGGAAAGAGAAAACCAAAGGTAAGATTTTGATATCTTTGTTGGCCTCTAAAGCTCTAGACCTCTTCATTAATATTGTTCACCTTGATGAGAGCTTCATCTTGATGAGTTTAGATTTTTGAAAGAATGTGTTTTAAAGCTAGAACAAGTTTGAAAGCTAGAAATCAAGAAACTAGTCTTTGGAATTTGAAGAGGTGAGCATTTGTAGTATTTTGGTATATTTGTTGTGATTTTTTGTTAAGTTTTGAGAACTTTGGATTATTGCCTTTATTTTGGTCTAATTTTGAAATGAATGAATTAGCTAGTGTCTTGAGGTGGAATAGGTGTCAAATAGTGTCTTGATACCAATGGATTTAGTTTGTAGTTGAATTGGGAGATTTAATAATTTGGAGGATTATGTAGTATTTTGATTAAAAATGAAGTATGTGTTGATTGAATGGGAATTGGGTCATTTTGAGGTTCCCAATAGGTTCCTTATGACATATGAGGTGAGAATGAGCTTTGGAATGAGTTTTTGAACCATTGGGATCAGATTTGGCAAGTCTGGAAAGTTATATCAGTTGCTACGATTTGACTTTTGATAAGCCTCACTCGAGTGAGGTAGGGTCTCACTTGAGTGCAGCATGATCTTTCCCTTTCTCTTCAGTGGTTCAATGAGGACTTCAGGCTAAAGGCAAGAGTGTTCTTCCCCATTTGCGAGTGGCATTCGTTTCCACTTAAGTGCATAGGTATCACTCGATTGCATGTGCATGTAGCACTAGGGATGCGAGTCTCGGGTTGGCATTCACGGGCAAAATGTCGAGGGTGCATGTAGGCACTCGCGGGTATTGGGTGGTCACTCGAGTACTAAGGCTAGTGCTCGAGTGCACTTGTCACTTTGGGATTTTAGTTGCTCTCGAGTTATCACTTCCTACACCTCACTTGATGGGACTCGAGTGACTATGTGTCATCACTCAAGTGCCCAAAAGAGTGCTTGAGTGAACTGGCTACTTCAAGGTGTGTTGGTGCTCTCGGGTACACACTTTCTGTGTCTCACTTGCTGGGACTCGAGTGCGAATGAGAGCATCACTTGAGTGAGGCTTTCGTTACTCAAGTAACTCAGCCAAAAGTCAGTACTTTTCCTTCCAAAAAGGGATCTTCAGGGTAGTTTCCCCAAACCTTTAGGTGTGTGTTTAGGCTTCTAATAGCTACCCAAGGAGTTCAAATGATAACCAACTTGAAGTGTTATGGAATTAAGAACTAGGAAAAGAGATTGATCTGTTGTCCTTAATCTTTGTTATAGGATTTGACATTTGCCCTGGTCTTGAACGAACTGTGCTGGAGCAAGTCAGGAAAGAACAAGGTAGTGACTCCTGCTCTTATACTATATATGATGCATTATATATTTCACTTGTCATTATGTTGCAGTGATTTTGAATGCAATTGCCAGAGAGGCAATGTGCTATGTGAATGCCAGAGAGGAAATATGAATGCCAGAGTGGCTATGTGCATTGTCATAGAGGCAATATGACATGTGTATGCCAGTGAGGCAACATGTATATGTGACAACTTGTATGTTGTGTTTGTGCTACTGTACTGTGTGATGATCTACTTGCATGCTATGTGATTATAAGTGATATAAGTGATTTGTTACTACCGGAGTTATCTTGAATCTCATTTTTTCCATTGACTGACTTTTAGATAGGGCAAGTGGCTCCAAGGAGAATTGAACGACCAGGAGTAGCTAGGACTTTGTAGGGATATTACTTTTAGGTTGTTGGTTATCCATTTGGATTTGGGATTACTGTGTATTATTTTTGGGATGTAAATACTATTTTGGAATGGTATTGTAATCCCTTATATGGGAAACTTTAAAACCTTAGTGAATGAACCCCGGGAGTTGCCAGGACTATATTATACACTCTGATATATTTGAATGCGACTAACTGCACAAGTAATTATATTTGAAACTTGAAAATTGAGATAAGGGAAGGGATAAAGTTTTGAAAAAATTTGTGAAAACCCTACTATCAAGAAGGGATTGAAACGAGTTTAATTATCCATTGGTCTCTAATTCATTTTAATTAAACATTTTTGAATTATAATTACTGTTACTAAGGCAGGGGGTTACATTTTATGCTAGTATTGTGTCGGTCATAAAAAAGTCAAGTAATCTTTATTTGAACATTCTTTCTTCCTAGTATATTCTCTAGCATGATCAAAAACATTTTTGCTTTTTAAAATCGAATCAATAATTGGTTGAAAAATAATTTTATGCAAACTTTGAAAATCAGTTTTCCAAATAACACAAGAAGAATTGGAATTGTTTACCACATGTGCATCTTGAGCTCTACAAGATGATCCATCATATTCGCCTGTAATGAACTCTTCTTAGGAATTCTCTTCCTCTTGTCTTCTTGTGTTGATTGACACATGGAAGTGTTCGATGATTTGTCCTTTTTCATTTTCAACTTCTAATTATTCATCAATCGTAGATATACAGATTATAATTTTTGATGAACTATCAACACTTTCAACTTCAACAAATTTTTTAGAATCATAAATAGAATCAAGTGTATCCAAATGTCTTTAGCACAAGAGCAAAATTTTATGTTCTTATAATCATTTTCGGTCAATGCACTATATAAAATTTTCATTTCTTTAATATTCAACGTAAACATTTTCTTTCTTTTTCAGTCCAATTCTTCATTGGTTTGAGATTAAAATTATTTGTAAAAACATTCCACATATCAAAATCAAATGATTTAATTTCACTAGTCATTCTAGCTTTTCAAAAGAAAAAATAAATATCTTTTAAAAGTGGTGGAACGATATAATCAGAACCTACCCAAAACAAGTAATATCCAAAATTAGCCATTGTAACTCTTCAGACGGTGAAGTCCTTTAAACAAGAAACCTGCTCTGATAACAAATGTTAAAATCAGCTGACACCTAAGAGGGGGTGAATTGGGTGTACGATAAAAACTTATGATCTTTGAAAATCTTTTTGCATCTTAGTGAAGATAATAAGTATGAAAATAATGAGCCGTAAAATCACAATCAATTAAACAAATCAGATATGTTGGAAAATATAAGAGATAAGGGAAGAGAATATATAAACTGTGATTTATACTAGTTCAGCCCAATCCTTGATGAACTGTATCCAGTCCCTAAGCTCCACTTGAGTTTTTCAATCAACTATCTTCCTATTTAATTTGAGCACAAGAGAAGCCTCTACAATCCCTTAAGTTTGATGGGTACTTGAGAACCTTAACAACCTCAAGCTTAAGCTCATACTTGAGAATCACTCCCTCTTACAATTTGTAAGGTTACAATTTTTTTCCTATTCAAGATCCCAATTTTGAACAACTCTCACAAGAATAAAGTGATTATAATGAAAGCATACTTCTCTGTATATGAAGTAGATAATGATTAACACTGAAGTACAATGCAAATAATGTCTCTCTGTAAAGTAGATTATGCAAATACTGAGAAACATAGAGTATATCAGTTGAAATGTTGGAGTCAAAGTTTCGGCATTTTTATGGTGATGGTGCAAGCTCTATATTCTTGACTTTAAGTTCTCTTCTATCTATAGTTAGTGGGTATATGACCATTGAGTTTTTTCTTCTTTTCATTGAAATTCTTAGAATATGACTATTGGATGTTCATTGGAAGTTGCCGTTGACGTTTTTGACACAAAAAACTTTTTGACCGTTGAGCTCTAATCCAAGTTTAATCACCTATAAACTTGATTAGTAATGATTAGGAATCGTTAGGAACAAGATAATCAATATTTAAATGATTTAGAAAAAATTTCGAGAAATTCGAGACAGTAATTAAAAACTATGAATAATATCACTCCAATATGACTTGAAATCAACTTGAGTGATTTCCTTAATTACTCAAGTGATCTTCAAAAATCACTCAAGTGAGTATGGATTACTTGAGTGATCTTTATCAGAAGATCACTAACTCTCAAATCTCTTGCAAGTGACTTGCAGGTGACTTGCAAGTGATGCCTATTACTCAAGTGCTTACCCCATCACTCAAGTGATTTTATCTTTGAACTCTTAACTTGATCTAATCACTATCAAGTGACTTGCTAAAATTTTGGAAGTGAAGCTTCATCACTCGAGTGCATTCACTATCACTTGGGTGCCCTTTTTCTTTTTTGTTAACATAGATGGTTTGACATAGAGGTCAACTTCTAGTAAGCATAACGCTTTGACTGTAACTCCAAATTTGGCAAATGACCTATCCACAGAAAGCTCTTTAAGTTTTCTTTCTAATACAACAAGAACCAGTTCCAAATTCATTATATCTCTACCATATAACCGTTTTTAAGTGTAATCTTGATGTCTTTTAAATGCCTCTTGAGTCTAGTATTATATGCAATATGTTTTAGTCCAAAACTTATTATCTTTTGAAAGTGATGATCCGAAGAATGACTGTTGTTTTGGAATATCATGGGAACATTGTGAGTACATTAAGCATCAACTTCCAAGATCTATATCTCTTTTGTCTGAGCCTCTTTGGTCTTGATCATGGCTCCTTCAAAATTCATTTTGAGTATTGTTTCATATGCAACAAGTTTTACTTTATTCAAAGTTTTGATGTAGGAGATATGTCTAAATTACTGAACCTATCTTGGAATAGCGTGAGAAATTCTAGTGTCAACTTTGGAGATCCATATCTGTTTTATCTAAAATATGTTGAGCTTGATATTGGTGTTTGTGTGTCCCATTTGAAGCCTAGTTTCATATGAACCAAGTTTCATCTCAATCAGATTTACTATTGGAGAGATATAACCATATTACCGAACATCTATCATGCTAAACGAAGACAAAGCTGAACATAGTATGCTGAATTTTGATAATCACTCGAGTGATACTTCCTTCACTCTAGTGAACATGTAGAAATCAATTCTATAGGTGTAACTCGTGTGATAATGAAGTATCACTTGAGTGAAGTTTATATGACTTCGATATACAGCACTTTAACTTCCGATTAAGTTGTTCCAACTTTTAATTTAGCATAACAACCTTCAATCCCAAATCTAAGAACTTGAAACTTGATATTCCCATTATATTTTGCAAGTTCTTCTTTCTTTAATTTCTTCTCTCCTTTTTTATGATTATTCTCTACAATCCTTTTGATAACTCCTTGCTTTATTGACTAATGTCTTCAATCTCTTTCTTTTTCTTCCTCTTGACCATTCTCCATAATTCAACCAGATATCTTCTAATCTTTGCTTGCTTAATCTACAAGATATATTTCATATTAAACATAGTAGTTAGTTAATGTATATGATAAATACATTATGTAAACATTTTGCACTTAATATTTGACATCATCAAAATAAATCATATCTAACAGTTCTTGTGTATCAAGAAACTTATAAAAGAAAGGCCTTGAAGCATTTTTATATGGAATGAATTTGTTCATCATGTCACTTCATGAGACAATATTTGGAAAGCTTGTTCATGATATCAGACTTCACAGTCTTAAAGGAATCAACTCATATTTCTAAGAGGGGGCTAATATGTGTTGTACTCTTTTTCCCTTGTCTATAGTTTTATCCCACTAGGTTTTCCTAGCAAGGTTGTTAATGAGGCAACATTGAGCAGCGTATTAATGAATGGTGTGCTCTTTTTCTTCTATTAGGTTTTTGTGCCTCTAGGTTTTTCTTAGTTGAAGTTTTTTAATAAGGCACATGATTAGTCATGGACATCTAAGGGGGAGTGTTATGAATATAATATTTATGTGGATGTTCATTTCTTTCATTATTTCCTATTATCCCTCCATGATCTCCTATAATCATGGAATTAGTTTAATTGTGATTGGAAAGTTGTGCCTATAAATAGAAGGCAGATGTTATGTATTTTGCACCATTGGATAATGCATAAGAATGGTTCTCTCTCACTCTTATCTTCTCTCTTTATCTTATCATATTCCCCTTTATTTATAACAATATTGTGTTTATTATGTTTTGCTAGTAAATTTTAGTTCCTGTAGGTACGCCATGGATACTATGAAACTAAGATTTGTTGTGATAGTTCTATGAAACTATTAGATGAGATCATTTTGTTGAGAACAAATAGGACATGTTGGTGATTTTCATAATCAAGTTTTCTTTCATTATTTCCAAAGTGCATAAGATTGGAGAATATACTAATAATTCAACATATGCATAAGATATATATATATATATATATATAAAGAAACACATTTCTACGTCTAATTTAATGACAATGAGTGATATTGTCATAAAGGGGAGTAAAAACATTGTTACAAGGTGTAATGCCCCAAAAATTGGCTTAAGGGTGAATGGCTTCAAAAGTGAATGTAATTATTGTTAAATAAACACTTTTGAAGAATTTGATATGAATTTCAATCTGAATGTGTTTTGATCAGTGCCTAAACCCTGTATTTAAGCTTAAATATATGAAAAAGCTTAAAATCAACCTTGATGGTAGGGAGGGCGCATGATTGAGTGAAATGGAATGATAAAATGTGTTCGGTGGTGATTCAATAGGAATTTCCATAATCATGGGCAAAATAAGAAAAAGGAAAGTTACCGACCAATTGGTCAGTTACCGAAGAGGAAACTCATTGGTAAATTAAAGATTAATGGCTAGGATTTAATGAGTAAGAGAATGGAATTGTATGTGTGGGTGATTATGTGAATTCATGGAAGAAGGAACAAGATATTGACAATCACGTTCAAAATCTAGCTGAGAGCATTTCCAATTTCATTACTTGAGTGATACCTTAAGTAATGCTTTCTTTTCATTTCATGTTACTCGAGTGCTCTCTCGAGTAATGTCAGTCATTTCTTAGCCGAGAGCTACTGGATGATTTCTTCTCTGATTACTCAAGTGGCCTCTCGAGTAATGTCTCAAATAACTCTACAGATTACTCTAGTGATCCCTTTGAGTAATCCCAAGCAATTCTTGACAGAGAGCTTACTGGAACATTTTCTCACACATTACCCGAGTGGTCCCTCGAGTAAGGTTGCTAATAACTTTGCATATCACTTGAGTAAGCCCTTCAAGTGATCTCTTCATTTTGATTCAAAATGTGGCAAATAATATATCATCGGAAAGCTCTTGTCGTATACATCCCAATGCAACAAGAATTAGCTCCAAACTCTTTGTATACAGAAAGTTATGATCTAAAGAGTATCTACTATTCTTAGATAATCTTTGAAATTACAAAAAACAACTTCCAGAAGGCACAACTCTTAGGATATAGCTTTAAATGTGACAAATTATATATCCATGGAAAGCTCTTTGAGTCTACTTTCATATGGCACTAGTTTCATCACAATCTGATTTGTAGTTTGAGCATTATGTCCAAAATATCAAAGCTGTCCTAGAATATGATGGTGATTCATGTGTCAACGTCAACAGATCATAGCTCTTTATTGATTTTTCACTATTTTTTGCGAAACCTTAAGTTGGGGTGAATTTCATGGGATCGCCTATTCTCATTAAAAAAAGAAATTGAAATAAAGAAAGAAATGGTAGGCATGGGGATGTGGTTTTGATAACATACTTTTTATTTCAGTTTCATGTGCTTGTTCAACGATATATTTCAAGAATTAAATGCTCATATTTGATTGAAAATCTTATGCCTAAACTGATTTAGGTATTGAAAGTACACTTGGATGAATTTTAGTGCATCCTCTGTGAATTTCTTCTACGCTTATGAACTTGTGCACAACATATATGTTCACAGTTTGAAGGGAATTTCGCAACTTTGAGTCATTTTATGAAAATAGATCTTTTGCAATTTTGGTTCCCATTAAGACTTTTACTTCAAATTCATCATCCTGCACTTGTTTGGTTTCTTCAGACGCTGAAAGATATTGCCATATATTATAACTTTGTGAAGATGCTATTTTTCCTCTTATTATATTGTTTGATTCTTGTCTTAGGGATATAAAATAACAAGCATCTCAATAAACAACTATAGATATTGTGTGATAATGTGTGATAATTTAAGAAATGATCCCTATTCATGTAAACAAACATGCATGTCTTGATTCTCTTATGTTCCACGGCACTACAATGCGCCTGGATAATAATTCACTCTCCATATAATGTTACAAAGTAGTTATGGGTAAAATAAAACTGAATGTTGTGAGGTCTTTGTCTCATATATATATTACACTATTTGAAACCAATACATTTATTCAAGTTGATACTTTCCATACTGATCACGTAAACATAAAAATTGGGACTTGCCCCAACATAACAATTCAAACCAAAGCAAATGAAGTAGGATTTTCTCAAAGAAGTATCTTTCATCACGTAGTACATTAGACAAGTTAGCCTAATTAATAGCTGGTTATATAAGTAACTTGAACCTTTTTGGTAATTTCTATCTCCCACTTAGTAATCTAGCTACTTAGCTCCCACCTTCTACTTCTTTTCTATTTTATTTACAACATTGATTTGAGGATAACTAATTTATTGAAAATGAGTTCCACTTAATTGTTATGATCTACCCTAGGGAAATTTATTGGTACAAATGATAATTCTTTAGTTATATATTGTACACAATAATATTATTATCTTCTATGAGTGGTTTCTTTAAAAGGGTTGTTTTCCACAATAATTTGTATTTGGATTGTTAAATTTAGAGTTTCATCCCTTAAATGAAATACCTTGATTTGTAAGCAATTCCTTCATTTCAATTGAATTAAACTGTGATGTTGTTTTGCAGGTGAAAGTTAGCCACTCTTATCCAATGACAAGTAAAGAGGTTGATGGCATGATGTAGACATGGAGGGTTAGAATGAAAAGGTTGGTGTGAAGAGGAAAGCAGTCTATGCGGAGAACATTCATGTAGAGTCAATAAAGGCATGGAGGAATTTGAGTGAGGAGGAGAGGAAAAAATATAATGACTGACAAAACTGTGTTCTTAATGTAAATGTTTGGTCTTCCAGTAACAATTGTTTTTTTTTAATTCACCATTATTGTATTAAGATTGACACCTGTTGCTTAACTTAGTAACCAAGCTTTGCATTTTGGGGTGACATAGGCATGATCCTTTTGGTCACCTATCTTGTATACTGGTTCATATCTGTGGCCTTTTGTGATGTACTGTTAGTGTATGTAAATTGACTAAAGCTTTTGTTCCTTTATTCCAATAGTATGTTATTGTGCACTTTTTCTGTACAAGAAGCAAGAAAATCAAGAAATATTATGTGTGAAAATGTTGGCCCAAGAAGGCTAGACACTAACAAATTCACTAATGGAAATGATAGATTTTAATAGTTTTGACAAGTTTGTTAATAGGAATGACAACTTATTCTCACCAGATATGTGTGTGTGTTGGCCAAAGAAGGTTGGACGCTGACCAATTCACTAATGGAAATGACAAAGTTTTTAATGGAGTTGATGAGTTTGATAATGGGAACGACAACTTATTCTCACATGATGTGTGTGTGTGTTGGCCCAAGAGGACTAGACCTGACAAGTTCACTAATGGGAATAATAAAGATTTTAATGGTTTTGACGCGTTTGTTAATGTTAATAACAATTTATTCTCACCAGATATGTGTGTGTTGGCCCAAGAGGGCTGGACGTTGACAAATTCACTAATGGGATTGATAAAATTTTTAATGGTGTTGACGAGTTTGATAATGGGAATGACAACTTCCTCTCACCAGATGTGTGTGTTGGCCCAAGAGGGTTGGACGCTGACAAGTTCACTAATAGGAATGACAAATATTTTAATAGTTTTGATGAGTTTGATAATGAGAATGACAAGTTTACTAATAGTAATGAAAAGCTCTATTTTGACATTAACAAAAACCACAAATGTTCATGACAACTATCAAGTAAAGGGTCCAATGACTTCTTAACATCACTCATTCCACTTACACCTAATGCATATAAGTCATGAACCCAATAGAACGTGTTCATTCATGTTTACCTTAATTACAGTAAACTGTCACGATTAACAAGAGTAGTAATGGAAATGACAAGTACAATAATAGAATTTGCAAAGCACCAAATTCTTCATGACAACAACTACCATATATATTGTCAGATGTGTGAAAGTGTTGGCCAAGAGGGGGGCCTTTGACTAATTCACTAATTGGTATTCCCATTATCAATCTTGTCAAAAAAATTAATTAATTTGTCATTCCCATTAGTGAATTAGTCAAAGGCCCCCCTCTTGGCCAACATCTTCACACACTTGGTGAGTACGTATTGCATTAGTTGTCATTGCCATTAGTGAAGTCGTCAAAACTATTAATAACTTTGTCATTCTCATTAAGGAATTTGTCAGAGCCCACCCCTTTTGAGCCAACACTTTCACACATTGGGTTATGTCTTACATTAATTGTCATTGCCATTAGCTAATTCGTCAAAACCATTAATAACTTTGTCATTCCCATTAGTTAATTTTTCTAAAGCCACTCCTTTTGGGCTAACAATCACAAAATGGGAACTTGGAAAACTAGAAAATTCACCATAGATTTTCTTCTTTCCCACAACACAAACACACCATTGAATCAAAGTGTCACACCCTTATCTTATTTTCAGCTACTTCTAGATTATTTGCGGAAAATGATATGAGGTTTGATGGGCAACATAGGAATAACATACATATACTAATAAAAAGTGCTCGATTACAGAAGTTCCCCATAGGGGTTTATACATAATAATTACCATCAATGTAACCGTATAGGGCTACCAGGGTGTCCAAACCCGTCCAAGTGAAATGGAGACATCTTCTCGTCTTCGTTCCACCACCGTAATCCCCTTATACGGTTCTTTTCTTTGTTCTCAGTGTATCTTCTATCTCCACCTGACTAAATTTTTGGTAGGGGGAGGGTAAGATTCAAGAGAATCTCAGTAGAAAAGCAATAACAATATGCATGCAAGATAAGTGCTTAATGCATGACATTCTTGCATTACATAAACTCAAGCTAACACAATGATATATTTGTGTATTCAATGTTTCATGCAACAAAACTATGGTCACAGTATAAACAGAAACAGAGCTTCAGTCATTCATATATGTTTCACATAATCAAGCAAAACAATAGCATGCATCAATACACTATCACAAATATCAAATACATGCAGGAGAGGTAAGTTCCTTACCTTATGTCCCTTTTGCTAAACAGAAATAGTTCTCGATTTACGTGTAAATAGCTCAGGCTCTACATTCGATCTTATAATGCCAAATGTATTTCTTAGACACTTCCATAGTTTTTCTAAGGTTTATATGAGTCTATATTGAAAAGTTATTAAAATACCCTTGGGGGCTCGGCCCCGCCATACCTGATCCGACTATACTTTTCCCAAAATTCTAACCTAGGCTATCCTGACATATTTCCGCCCAAGGAATCTATTTATGGACTCAAAATTACCAAATTCACTGCCAAAAAAATGAAATTGCCCTTGGCAGCCCTTATTTTAGTGTTTCAAGAGTATTTTCTTAATTATGCTTTTTCGGGCTTTTCCAAAAAAGTGACCAACTGTAACCCCACTTAATTTTCCCTCCTGAACATAGTGGAATCATCAGAATGTTAAAAATCCAACTCCAACCCCTCCAAACAGCACTAGCTGAAATTCCCAATTCTCTGAGGAAAATTGGGTTTTTCCAAATTTGACTCCGCAGACGTGTTCCTTTCTACTCCTAACACTTTATTAACTATTTAATTGAGTTATAACTACCATTAAAACCCAATTTTGGCAGTATAACCCCTAGGTATACACGTTTTCAAAATTTAAAAGAAAGGACAATCCGGCAAAATTTTACCGATTAAATTGTTTACAACAGCCAGAACAAGCAATATATGAAGTTTCGGAGGTTACCTTAAGCTCCTTTTGGCTTTTCCCTCTTTTTGCCAAAAACCCTAACCTCTTCCACAATGAAATTTAGCTTCTCAACACCTTAATTCACATAAAATAGAAGCTTAGAGGAAGGATCAAACAAGTTAGGAACTAATTCACCGAAGGAATCGGGATTACCTTGCACTTTCGCTCCCCTTCTCTATAGATTTCTCTCAAACTCTCTCTTTCTCTTATGTGAACTCAAAATCATCGGGAATAATAGCTGAGAAGGAAGCAAAAATGCTTTTTAATATCATGATGATGTCATCTAATCTGATGATGATGTCATAATTCCAAAATTTGACATTTTCAGATTTTCTGATTGATTTTCTGGCCAATCTTTGAAAAATCATAACTAATTCTAAAAAAATTTAAATGAGTTGATCGTAAAGCCTATTGAAAGATATTTAAGTCCTCTTTATAGGAAAAATATGAACTATCACCAGCCACCACCACACAAATACAGAATTGCACAAAATTCAACACTGCTCCAAAACAAATTCCAGTTTTAATCCCAAACTTTGGAAAATCATTACTCCCAGCTCACAAAACAAAATGACATGAATTATATGTCCATTTTGAAGCTTGGCATGTGAACTTTAAGCCTGGACATTTTCACAATTTTTAGACACCATTTTCCCATTCAAAACGTCCACACAATCAAACTGCTCAGCATAGAGTTTCAATAGACCAAATTCCAAGTTTTGCACAATTATTCCCAATGGTTCCAATTTCACAACAAAAAACTCTCCCTACACAAATTTTCACAAGGAATCCATTGGAAACACCAAATCAACCTAATTCACATCACATTGACATGTGCCACCTTGGCTACATGTTAACCTAATATCACAACACAAAACTCAACATTGCAATCCTTTCCATTTCAAATTCCAAACAAATTCCAATGACACCATTTTCACCACAATGCACTATCCAATTCATCCATTCCAAATTCACACTAAAATCAGGGAAAAATCCATAATTGACCTTAAATTTAGGGTTTTGGCACTGCTCATAATACATTCAAACCACAATTCACATCATATTCTCCAAAAGTGTTTATTTATCAATATTCACATCCACTTTTGGAGTCCTTAACCCTTAATCGAAATTTAGAATATTACACAAAGTGACTAAAAAATCAGATCCAACTCCTTCAACTTTTGATGAACTTCTTATGCTTCTTCAAACTTGATTCCCATGCTAGCTGAGAATTTCATTATTGGTTCTCTATGAATTTAGCTTGTATATAGTTTGTGAATCCTGAAGGAGAAAAAACAGAGTGAAGATTGCATTATGAGATTGAAAGTGTAAAATAGAAAGATAGGGCGATGGAATTCGAAGGTAGTACATGAAAGGAGAAGGAAGTTTAGAATTCTCTAATGCGTTCAATGGCTCTAGCCAAATAGTGGTGGCAACACCGAAATTGATGACGATGAGTTGAAGATAAACCCTCCTCCTCCCCTGTCCCAGTGGCCATTATTACTCGTATCAATAGTACCAACATTCCAAACTACTATTTTATGAATAAGTGAAGCGCTGGTGGTGGTAAAGTTGAGGAGAGAGTGGAGGAGGAGGCAAAGCTAAGTAGATGAGAGAGAAAGAGGGTAAGGAGGAGAATATAGAGAGATGAAAGTGAGAAGTGAGGGCATTTAGGGGAAAACACACAAACTTGAAAATCCCATATTCGCACCCCAACCCTTATCTATCTTTTGCATATGATAATGGACTTTTTTGGGTTAAACAAGTTCAATTGGTATTTTAATGGGATTTCCCCAAAAAAAATTCATTAGTTTTTTTTTTTGTTTGAGTTAAGTTGCATTTAATTGCTTGAGTTATTCTTTAGAAATACCATGTATCTTAAATTAATTAATTTTTAGTGCAAATGACATCATAGAGTTTTTTTTTTCAGTTAGTGGGTGCTATGGAAAGAAAAACACCATAATGTCATATGCACTAAAAATTATTTAATTTAAGATATTAAGTACTACTGAAAAAATATTGTAGGATATTGGGTGATATTGAAAAAATATTTCAGAATACAAGCTGAAACTTAAAATAATTAAAAATTAATTTAATTATGCGAGATATGTAACCCCCTGACTTTAAACACGTAATTATAATTCGATAACACATATTTAAATCGAATTAGAGACCATTGGATGCTTTAACCTCGTTTTAAACTTTCTGTCTCACAGTAACATTTTCACACAACTTTCAAAACTCTTTTTCCCATCCTGGTCTCAATTTCAATATTCGAATATAATTACCTGTGCAGTTAATATACATTCATTTATATCAGAGTGTATAACCAAATCCCCGGCAACTCCCGGGTTCTATACATATACAACCTGAGGGTTTATAAGTATCCACTAGGGAATTACACAACCAAAACCGAATATAATACTTATATCTCAAAATATACAGTAATCCCAAGTTCAAAATGGATAACCAACATTTCCAATATCAAATATACCCCTAAAAGTCCTAATTGCTTCGGGTTGGCCTCTTCTCTCTTGAGCCACACGCCCTGTCTAAAATGTTAGTCATAGGAAAGAATGAGATTCGAGAGAATCTCAGTAGTAACAAACCACTCACACAATGCATAAATACAAAGCATGTATATAAATCACAACCAGCAACAGCAGCAGCAATCTCAAAGATACATGGTTTTCACCACAAACGACAGCACTCACGGCTGTATACACAATACGACAGCTCTTGCTGTAATCACAATCACGACAGCTTACGTTGTAATCACAATAACGACAGCTTGCGCTGTAAACGACAGCTATCACCAGCTGTAATTGCAGCAGCATCAAAGAAACATCACAGAACAGTGATAACACACACATACAGAGCATTACACAACGTATAAGAGAGAGAGTCACTACCTGATCCTTTCCCGACTTTTCTTTGCACTGCGGGCTCACGAGGACGGCAAATATCAAATCCTGTAAACCAAATTAGGGACAACCCGTCAATCTCTTTCCCAAGTTTTATCTCTATAATACTTAAGTTGATTATCACTATGGTCAATTAATCAAGTCAACTAAGGAGCTAAAGTGGTCAATTAACCTAAAAGGCTAATTTCTAACCTCAAGGTTCCACAATATTACATTATGCCATAAAATCTTCAATTTTCGCCTAGGTGACCAATCTGCCAGAATTTTCCAACATCTTTGAAAAATCATAACTAATTCTAGAAAAATCAAAATGAGGTGATCCCAAAGCCTATTGAAAGCTCTTGAAGTCCTGTTAATAGGAAAAATATGAATCACTACCAGAAATCACCACACAATTCCAGAATTACACAACATTCCACACTGCTCCAGAATTAGGTCCAGTTTCGACATCAAACTTTGGGCAATCAGAACTCCCATCCCAAAAAACGAAATGACACAAATTTTATATCCATTTTGAAGCTTGAGATGTGAAATTTAAGACTGGAAAGTTTCATAATTTTCCAACATCATTTGCCCAGTCAAAACGTCCACGCCATCTGACTGTCCAGAACAGACTTACATTGGATAGATTTTCCAGATTTTCACATTTGATCCCAAATGATTCCCATTCCAACCCAAACACCATTCTCACACAATTTTGCTCAAGAAAACCATTGGAATTATCAAAATCACCAAATTCAACTCCCATTGACATATTACACAACAACCACAACATGTCTCACAATGTCACAACACAATTCACACATTGCCACACTTTCCAATCCAAGTTCCCAAATCAATTCCAATGGCCAAAATGTTCAACAAAAGACCAAATTCTATACAACACATAAGCCAATTCATACCATTCAAAAATTGCACAAAATCAGGGCAAATTCATAAATTCCCAATACTCAACCAATGATTACAACAACTATACCAAAATGCTTCTAATTCTTACCTCTTCTTCTTCCTAAAGCCAATTCTTCAACTCTCCAATTTCCAAATTTCCACAAATTCTCAAACTTTACCAATCAAAATTCTGAAACCATAGGAATATAGCCCTCAACCTCATGAATAATATTAGTGAAGATGAATTAGTCATTCATGGTCATTTAGGGCACTAACCTTAGGTTTTCTTCTTCCTTTTTCTTGCTCAACTTGGACGTCAATGGTGGGGAGGAGAGATGAAGTGAGCTGCTGGAAAATGATGAAGAAAGTCTTATTTTAGGGTGAGCTAAGTCACTTGGCCGACTTACATGGAAAGAGAGAGGAGAGATGAAAGCAATTAATCATATTTGACTTTTCTTCTTTTTTTTTTCTTTGCTTTTCATCTTGGTCAATGACTCAATTTGTTTTAATTTAATTCCTCTTCCCTTTCCTTTGTCTCCACCGAAATGTTGCACTTTGAAACACAAAAAGAATGTTGACCACTTGCTTTAAGGCATATGTGACCCATATGACCAAAGTTCCCTTGTAAAATAGTTGAAATTTTGACCAAATTCCTCTTTCCTTCTCCTTTACCCTTTTTGGACGTTTTTAACAATATGAGGAAGGGTATTAATTTGTTTTCCCATTGGTCAATCTTGATCCTTCATTTTAAGATTTATCACACAATTAAGCTTAACTATAGGGTTTAAGCACTGATTACAACACATTCGGATCAAAATCCACATCATATACTTCAAAAGTGTTCATTCACAATAATTACTTCACTTTTGTAGTCATTAGCCCTGAATCCCATTTTTGGGTTATTACAAGATATATTAAAATTTAATTAATTTAGATTCTAGGTTCCAAAAATATTTTAAGATGCAACATAAAATTTAATCCAAATAAAAAAGAATACATGAAAAAAAATAAAAAAACATAAAAAAGGGTTCCCACACCCTAAAATGTTGCTGTTTTTGGGGATGAGTATGCCTTGCTCATATATTTGCTGAGTATAGAGCATAGAGCCGGGAAAACAAGCTGAACCAGTCGGGGCTGCCCGTTTAAACCCTGAATATACAAGGGTTGGATTTAAAATTTTTGCCTCAAAAGTGAAAGCGGCTTAAACCTACAGGGCCGACCCATTTAGGATTGTATGTTTTTTTTTTAAATTGTTTATATGATAATAATATTATTGATTTTTTGTACTTTGTTAATGATGTTGCAAATATTTAGTTGTTATTATCTTTTTTTAGAATTAAGTTTCATAAGAACATCTTGTATTAAGAATCCTAAACTTAAAAACTTATAAAAGAAATTTCTTATTTCATAAGTATTCTTACTAATTTTGTATTTTTTGACTTATTTTCTAGTGATTGTTTTATTTATATCATGTGTTGTTTATTTTGTTAACTACTTACACATTTCAAGACATTTTATAAGAAGTATTTTTAATTTTGTTATTTCTTCTCATTAATTATTTGTAATTGTGGTATGTGGACAATAGTT
Organism: Inga laurina; assembly: GCA_963855925.1. Classification (NCBI taxonomy): domain Eukaryota; kingdom Viridiplantae; phylum Streptophyta; class Magnoliopsida; order Fabales; family Fabaceae; genus Inga; species Inga laurina. Next base: position 18,089,432 of record OY979710.1, read on the forward strand.
TTCCTTTGATTATGACTTAGTGATTGTATTTATTTGTTGCATGACGCGTACCGTTTGCACATTAATTTTAACAATATTTATGTGTTAAATTAAGACTTTTATTTTTGTGATTTTATTTTTTTAAAAAAAGCTGAGGAAAAATAGTAAAATATTATTAAAATAGTTTCAGCCCTATAGGACCGGGCCTCAAAAAATGACTATTTTTCTTGAGCCGATCCTAAAAGGGGAGACCCTTTTAGGCCCTCACCAGTGAAGGGCCACCTCTGTAGGGTCGGGCCGGCCCTTTTTACCAGCTCTAGCTGAGTAGGGCGTGCGGACCCCACTACTTACTCCCTCTCTTCTTTTGCAACGGATAAAAAAGGAAATGAAGAACGAAAAAAGGTAAAATTATGGGAAATCCCACATAAAGACCATTACAAATACTAAATGATAGAGAGATGATTTCAATATTCATATTATTAAAGAGGTGTGAGTACCTCAGCTATTTTTTTAAAAATTAAAAAGAAATTATGGAAATATCCCTGGGTGAGTTTTAAATAAGAGAGAAGAAGGCGTGATTTTCAGCTCACTTCACACACACTTCTTGACATTTTCTTAGCAACTTTCTTTGGTTATTGTGGCTGCAAATTTTCATTGCGAAAGGTGAGGAAGCTTGCGGTGAGAGAAGAGGATGGAATGTGTTAGCGGAGGATTTGGTTCGTGACTTTGCCCTAATGTGGCTGTCGTTAAGGAAAATGACAAGTTCACTTTAGGAAATGAGCACTTTAGAAAATGACAAGTTCTGTTATGAAAATAACAAGTTCACTAAAGAAAATAACCACTTGAGAAAATGAGAATATAGGCTTAGAAAAATTCTCTCACTACACATGGGTTTTCCAAGTTCACATTTAAAAGTGAGAACTTTTGATATGAAAATGACATATTCACTTAAGAAAATGACCACTTGAGAAAAATGAGGATTCAAGCTTGAAAGAATTCTCATACTAGACATGGGTTTACCAAGTTTTCACATTTAAAAATGACAATATTTGATATGAAAATGACAAGTTCACTTTAGGAAATAACCAAATGAGAAAATGAGAATGCAGTCTTGGAAGAATTCCTACATTAGGCACATGTTTATCAAATTTATATTTAAAAATGTTGGACTTTGGGTCCAAGTCCGCCCTTGATGGGTTGGACTATTTGATTAGGAAACAAGTAGCCTTATTAAATAAGAAACAAATCAACATTAATTATTGATTTGTTAATTGAGAAATAAGTAATTGTATATTAGGAAATTAATCAATAATTAATTTCCTGATTATTACTTAGAAGGCAAGTAGGAGTACACAAAATTTCCTAATTAGTGGTTTCCCTAGACCTCTATAAATACGATGTGCCTTTCTCATTTGAACCTTACCCCTACCATTGAGCTATCTGGTAATCTCTCTTATTTCCTACCATCTTTCTTGTTCTGGTGATATGCTATGCCAATCCTAATTAAGCTCTAGTAGTCTAATAATTGCATGAGCATTATTATGTTAAAGTTATGGAGCATTGACCCAAATCCGATCATGGATTCACCCTAATACACTAGTCTCTTCTTTCTCCTTATTTTCCTTTAAAACATGACAAGTTCTGATATGAAAATGACAAATTTGCTTAAGGAAATGACCCTTGAGAAAATTAGAATGCAAGCTTGGAAGAATTCCCACACTAGACACAAGCTTACCAAGTTTAAATTTAAAAATGACTAGTTCACTTGACGAAATATCCAAACACCAGCAAGGTGATGAAAATAAAAAGGTTAGGTTTTTTCGCATGCCCTCACATTACCAACGAACACCTTCTTCAATTTCCCCTGCAACACTCGGCCCTTCGTCAACTTCGACACCCTCCTAATCACATAACAACATATCAATATCAATAAAGTTAACACCTTGAGGTTACAACGTTTAACTTCAATCTCCTACCTCTTTCACCCATCAACATTCACCATCCTCTAAGCTAAAAACCCAACTTCCCATTAAACACACCTATCAAAATTAAGACCAAGAAGTTATTGTCAGGATCGTGTGATAAAGAGAATAAGATTATGGTTTCAAAATTTCTTTATCTCACTTCCTTTCCACGCCTCCACCATTGATTCCCTTCTTGCTTTCTCCCTAACTCGTGCCACTTTCTATCTCTCTGATTCTGTCTTCTTCTTTTTTATTTTATAGAGGTTTATTTTATTGGAAATTGTGCCCAAAGAGCCAATTATTGTACTTTGAACATTATTAATTTAATGAAATTTCTCCATTATGTTATCATAAAATTTGCATGTTAACTGTGATAATTGTATCCTTGGATAATTCATAAAGATTGTCCTAAAATGTCCCTGGTCGATCATCTATGCGGGAGCAGAGATGAAACAAGATCAGTATGACTTTGATAAGATATGGAGATACGATTCAAAGTCTTAGGCACTTGTAAGAGTACAAGGTGTTGGACCGACCCACTATGAGAAAGCTACATGGATCAAGTTATAAGCTTTTCTCATGTATAACCACGTCACAATGCCCTTTGACCTGAGGTCATCATGGATTCCTACATGAGAGTTGCTAAGCTTTGAACTAGTCAAAAGTCACATTTGACCGGGTGATGATAAAGGCTATAATCGGGCTTGGTGGTTTTTCATACAGAAGAATATGAATGATCAAGATGGAATTTGTCCCTCACATTAGTAGAGAGATATTACTGGGCCCCTCGATGAGTAAGTCTGAGAAATGTATGGCCATACTGCAATGGAAAGGAGTTTCCATTTCTATTGTCAGACTACTCAGGAATCGAGAAAGTAATAGTCAGGAATAAGAGGATGACATTATCCATGCCTCATCCTTGACCGATATATCATGTGACAAAAGGGACGTGACATGGTTGTATGACGGGTTGCATCGTGTTAACGATCCTCATATGAATTGGGTAGTCGTGATGTCTTGCTAGAGGCCGCTTGCGACTTATGGGTTAATACAGTTATTGGCCCACTGCCAACTTCATATGAGACTACAGGGTCGCACACAAGAATGGCCCAACACGAGATATTGTTTAATTAGGGTGGACGAATTATATATATATATATATATGTATGTATATATGTAATATAAAAATTCGTTAATAATATTATATAGATATGTATTTTCGAAATACATATTATATATATATATATATATATGTATATATATTATATGATATTATTATATTGTGTTAGCTTTAAATTTAATTTATTAAGATAAATTAAATCTAATAACTAACATTATAGAGATATGGTATCTCAGATTTAATTTATGAAGATAACTTAAATCTAATATGCTCTAAGTGCTCATCACATTTGTAGCAGCAATTCATTCAATTTGATTCCTTATTGTTGAGGCCTGGTAGACTTCAACTACATTTGAATTAGTATGTTAGAGTTTACATTTAGGTGTCACATCTCTATCAGTGATGCTTCATGATATGCCTAAAATACCAAACATCTGTCCTATCACATGAAAACAGAGCACAATAAAAATGCACATCACTCGAGTGGTCACTCGAGTGATCATGTCCATCACTTGAGTAACCACTTGACTGATGCCTTCCAAAACATGACACAGAGCCAAAACTCAAAGGAACACCTTGGGGAAGTTCTATAACTTCCATATAAGTTATATTAGCTTCGAATTGACCCATTCCAACCTCTATATGATCAAAGAAACCTCCGGTATTACTTCTAATTGCTTAGATCTTGATATTCTCATGTGATATTGCAAGTTCTACCTTCTTCAATCTCTTTCTTCTTGTTTTTTCTCTTGATGATCATTCTTCATAACCCAACTAGATATCTTCTTGAATATTTTCAATCTTCTTCTTTCTTTACTTGACTAATCTTGAATCTTGGTATTCCCATTAGATATTACAATTTCGTCTTTCTTCAATCCCTTGCCGCTTGATTTTCTTCTTGATGATCATTCCCCATTTATGAGGCATTATAAGGAAAATAACATCAACCTACCATCGGGTATATGATTAATCTACAGGATATACAATATTAAATATAGTAGTTAGTCAATGAAGAAGATAAGTATATTATGCAAGCTTTTTGCTCCTAATATTTGACATCTATATTTGACATCATTAAAACTATTCATATCTAACACTAAGTGCTTGACATGTTAGCCTTAACTAGATGCATACCCCATAATGACATTTCTGCATGCTCAATACTTCACATACTATACTCATGGTCATAGCATAAATAGAAACAGAGCTTTATCATCAAATATGCTCTACGCAATCAAGTAAACCAATCATGTATATCACTACACAAGCATAAATGTTACATACATGCAAATAGGGTAAATTCACCACCTCTTGTCTTTGAGTCCTCCTCTTGTACTTTTTCTCCAATCATTGAGGATGCTTCTTCTTTATCACCTCATGACCCTACAGATATAACCATATGACTTGTTAGAGTCATGAAAGTGAGCTATGTCTTCAACTCCTACATTTCCCTTTAAATGTCACAGTTTTGTAGGTCAAACGAAATCTGCCAGTTTTGACCCTCAACTTTGAAAAATCATAACTTATTCTCTAGGACTCCAAATAAGGTGGTTCAAAGTCCTAGGTAAAGCTATTTATGTATAATTTAAAGGAAAAATATTAACCACTATCAATCATAGGGGTTAGATTCCTAGAATCCTTGACAAACCTCACTGGTCCAGAATTTGTCCCAGTTTATATGCTTTAACTTCCACAATTCATAACTTACTTTATAGATATCCAAATCATGCATTCTACCCATCATTTTAAAGCTTAGGATGTCTACTATTTTTCTAGAAAGTTTCATGATTCTTGAACAAGGTTTGGTCATCCAAAACCTTGTCACAAAAACCTAACCAGAATCTGGCAGCTTGACCTTAGTAACATTGAATTCCAATTTTAGGGTTTTTTAATCCAACCCTTCTAAAATCACTACCATACGGTATTCCAACATAATTTTGCCCAAGGAATCTATTGGAAACCTCAAATTTGGGAAAAGCATATTCCTTCTTATAGCCCTACACCTGACCAAAAGTTAGGGAAAATTAGGGAATACATGATCTTTACATTCCATGCAATTACACTTCTTCCTTACACTTCTAATTACATGCTTAACCATTTAAAAACCTTTTAAACATAATTAATCAAAATTTGGGCAGCACATCCCCTTAGGGTTTGCCGTTCCCAAATTATAAAATCAACCAAACAAACCACCAAACAACCACAAATCAACCATAACCACAACAAACAACCTTGAATCAACATGATATCAAGGTTTAGTGTGATTACCTTTGGTCTTTCTATCGGGCTCCAAAACCAGGCCTCTCTCTCCTCTTTCTCTTGATTGTGTTCTTGTTACACATGTATTTCAAGATGGCATAGAGATTAGAGAGGGTCTTGCATGAATTTGGAAGGCTTAAACACTTGAATTTCACACTTGCTTAACTTGATTTTTGCTTCTTGTTTCTCTTTAGCTCTTTCTTTGCTCTTGCCTCTTGAAGCACTCTCTGTCTCTCTATTTGTTCTTGCTGGCCAAAAATAAAAGGCCTTTAAGAGGTTTAATGAGTTCCAAAAATATCATCTCTACCTCCTTAAACAAGTATTGTTTTATTGCAATTTTACCACATGTTTATCCTTGACTTTCTTGCCTTATCTTTTATCTTTTGACCATAGATATTTTCTTGTCCTCTCCCCCATTTAACTTGGACGAAAAAGATGGTCCTTGGAAGAGTGAAATGGTACTTGAATTATCCAAATTTTACCTCATCAGTATTACTTTTAATTGGCCTACAATTGTTAACTTTTTCCACATCTTTTTACTTGGTTACAATTTCACCATATTAGGCTAAATTTGAACCAAGTAAATATTATTCCCTCTCTTACTTAGCCTTTGGACGTCCAACACCCAAGAAAAATGAAAAAATATTGGCTTTTAATTTTTATTTAGCCAAATGACCATTTTACCCATATTTTTTTTTTTGTAATTAAACTTAGGCTTTCTCCTTTTTCCTCTTGTGTTTGGCTAAAATTCACAATATATTGTGCCCAAAAATTGTGCTATTACATTTTCCATTGTTGGGCTCCAATAATGGGCTTTAATTTTGTGAAGACACAAATTAAATTTTATGTCTTATTGTGGCCCAAAATTCGTGTAGTCACTAATTGCACTGTTTGGCCATTTCAAGTGTGACAATTGATACGTGTGCAAATGATCAATTAAATAGTGCAAGTGTACACTGTCGTAATCAGTAATATAGAAGTAAGTAGAGTATCGTTCCCACGAGGATTGAGCACTAAGTACCAAAATAGGTAATTTTAACTCTATTTAGTCGATCGATTAGTTGGTGATTGAGAGTACAAAATAAAAGAAAAACAATTAAATATGAGTGCAGATGATAAGAAAGCAAATATGAGAAAAAGCCCTAGGGATTAGATTTCACTTAACAAATTCCGGATTGAATCACTTATCTATTCTAGCCCAATTTATTCCACATGATTAATAGTCGAGTTTCCCTAATTTAATTACTAGCCTCTTCCAAGGTCAAGCAATTCTATAATCAATTGCTAATCCAATATATTCCTATATGAATTTAAGCAATTAATCATGCACTAGGATTTATGGAACTCAGTAAGACTACACAACTCATATGAATATATTCCTATTTCATATGCAAGTCATGGTTTTAATTATAGGGTCTACACACATGTATCTCCTTCCGATCTCAACATGCATATTGAAATCATTCAAAAGATGGCCAGTCAATTCAAAGCATTAAGAATAATAATTAAAACTCAATCATGAAGGAGAAATTCAAACTAGATTTAATAAGTTAAGATTCAATCCGTCATTAGTAAGCTACGTCATCACCCTAGGAAAATGAAAGTTTAGCACATGATAAAATTAAAAACAAAACCAAAATAAATTATATAAAGCTAGAATGAAAGCCTTAGAAATACTGCATAAACTTGAATATTAAATTCTCAAACATAAATATACAACCAAAAGATGAATGAAAGATGAAGAAATCTAGCCGTCCATTTAGGAGGTAAAACCTTCCATGTAGGCAGCATGCAAAGTGTAATACAATCCTAAGCCTTCCAAGATGGAGGCATGCAATAAGTAATACAATCCTAAGCCTTCCAAGATGGAGGCATGCAATGCATGAAATTAAATCTAAAACTTAATACAAAGAACTCAGAAATGCCAAAGAAAGATCTTTCCTGGTCAGAGAAGGACCTCTCCCTGTCGGAGAAGGGCCTCTGCTTCTCTTCCTCTCTTTCTCCTTTGAGCTTGGCATTGATCTCTATTTATAGGGGGAAAGAACGTGTGCTACAGTACTACTACAGTGATCTGGCGGGTGCTACAATACCCTGGCGGCTGCTACAGTACCCGTTGACCTGCTACAGTGCCCCCCTGGCGGCTACTACAGTGCCGTTGACTTGCTACAGTGCTGGCGGCTCTGCAGTGCCCGTTGACCTTCTACTGCACCCCTGGCGGCTGCTACAGTGCCGTTGACCTGCTACAGTGTCCGGTGGCTACTACAGTACTTTTATTTTTTTATTTTTTTATTATTTTTTGTAAATGCTGTTTATTCCAAAAACAATATTTATTTATCACACCAAATTTATTATATTAAATGCAAATATCATCCATAAAATCATCATATAAGGGAAAATAAATATGCTAATAATTTACTTATCAACAATATTCACCATATTATTCCCTTTAAATGTCATAGAATGCAAGGAATTTTGGTGAATAAAATTTAGGATGTTATAAGGTTGAAACTTGATTGTTGCATCCTTTTATTTCTCAATCTAATGGGGGTTTTACTTTGTCCTTTTGTCTCAATAGTTGTGGTAGAGGTTTCTAAGTATCATCTTGTGTGCTCTCTAGTGCCTTGTTATGTTGTGTGGACCTAGATTTATATGTTGACTGTAGTAATTGATTACTTTACCCTAATGGTTTTGGAGCCAGACCGAACGATCCGACCGCTGATCGGAGACAAAGATGACTCGAGTCACACCTGAAAACTACTTTCTTTGTTGGCCCATTTTGAGTAGCTATGAGCTAGCCTTTTAGCCGAAAACCACTTTTAATCTGGGAACGGGAACGGATTTGGAAAAACTGGCTAGCCTAAGCTTTCCTTGAACTCATAAATTTTTTTCTTGATTCATAGACCCCTTGATCCTGAAACATCAATTTGAATAAGCTACTCCCCCTTTTTAATATTAACATATGCCCAGGGTTGCCCTTCTTAATCTTTATAAGACAAAGAAGTAGATGAAAGAAGACGAACTCACAATCACTAGAGAAGAAGAAGAAGAAAAAGGGAGGAGAAGAAAAACGTTGAAAAGAAGAGGAAAGAGGAAAAAAACCTACATGTATTATAATATTGAAAGACTTCTATATAAACGTTGTGTGTGATGATCCATCCACAGTCTGCAACTTCTATGTTTTCAGATTCCTTAAAAACCGCATTGCTGACATGTGAATGTTGTAGGCTGCCTGCCTTGTAAGCATTTTGGTTTCTATTTTCCCTTTAACTTGGTTTTTCTCCCCAACGTTTTCTTTAACTCTTTTTCTGATCATATGCTTTTATTAAACTTTTAATATTTAGATTATTCTCTTGTATACCAATTTTATATTACATTTATATTTATATTACATATACTTAATATATTATAATTATTAACAATTTTATTTTCTATTTTTTCTTATTAGTCTAAATTTATATAATTCAAAATATATTTTTAGCATTTTATTTATGTCTAATATAATAAGTGATATATAATTAAAAAGTACTTTTTTATTATAACCCATGGGTTTAGATGGATTGTTTACTTGTTAATGTGTTAATTTCAATTATTTCATTTTTTGGGACATATTTTGTGACCTTCTTAACTTGAAATCTTGTATGATTAATTCTTGTTAAAAAAATATTGTATGATTAATTTTTTTTTTATATTATTATATATGTATATAAAAATATTTTTAATTTTGATTTAATTATTGAGTCACCAACCCGACCAAACGATTTAACCGATCCGACCGTTTAAACTATGACCCACTAACTTTTCTGGCTTGATGTCCGATTCGACTTTTAAACAATTGCTTTACCCCAGGGAAAATAACCCTCCAGTCCTACGTAAGAAACTTAACCACTACGAAGTCCTTGAAAATGTAAGAATACTTCTCAAGTCTCTAGGGACTTGATGGTAATTAAATCTATTTATGCAATTACAAAATAGCCCTTCGTACTTGATATAAATATTGTATCAGACGTTGAGGTGCAGTGGCCCCCAACTGCAGGCACGTGGATTCTGACCTAGAAACACGAATACTATATTATCTGACCCTACGTATGTATATTAATTTACTATCAATTCAAATATTTAAAAAATTAAAAAACTCAAGATAGTTAGTATAATTATGTTTACAAAATAAAAGTATTTAATCATGTGTCTTTATAAAACATTTCAAGTTAAAATTTAAAAAACCAGTTAAGAATTACTCACTCTAGTCCTTAATATAAGACATATTTACCTTATTTGATTAAATTAAAAAAGCTGGTTGAGTTATTTAATATGACATGTGTATCTTATAAAACACCCTTACAATTTTCCTTAATTTCCTCATTCTCTCTCCTCCTTGATTATTATTAAGGAAACATCAATAGGGTTAAGTTAGACAAAGATTGACAAATATAAAAACTACATCTTATATTTAAGATTAATTCAATTTTCTAAATATGTCTTATATTAAGTAGCAGAGGAGTATTAAATTGTCAACTATATGTTATAGAAAAATATAATTTTTTAAAAAAATTCTCAGGTAAAAAATTTAGAAATTGAATTACAATTTTTTTATATAACAATGCTAATAAAAGTTAACAAAAATGTTAGAAGTTGAATGGGAAACTAGTAGGTCTTTACTAGAATTTAACATTAATCAACTGTAATTTACTAGAATTTAACATTAATCAACTGTAATTTATTATTGGCTATTTGATAATTCCTTGAGTCTTTTCTAGAAGATCCTTTTAACCAAATCATATAGTTTAAGAAATTAGTTAAAATTAGCTACAGTAACATATTTATGAGTAATTAACTTTTTTTTTTCCAGTACGCCATTATTTATAAGAGGGCAAGAGAGTTAGCCATGAGAAAAAGGATGAAAGAGAATGTATTAACAAAAAAATATGAAAAGAGAATATAATAATTAGGGATAAAATGAGTAAAAATGTGTTTAATGTTAATACAACCCAAATATATAAAATAACCAAATCTGTTCAAAAATTGGAATCTTATAAAAAGGATGTGGGATTCATTTTTAATTGACTTTTTAGATTTTAACTTGATTAAATACTTTTTAAATAAGATTTTATAAAAATAACCAAATCCATTCAATACATATTAATTATATTGAGTTAGTTTTTTGGGAAAATTACACTCAAGTTCTAAGGAAGAAGAGAAATGAAAAAATGTTCTTTTGAAATTATAAAATGAAAAAATGGTTTTATTAACAACTCCACCAGCAGGTCATTGACAACTCCAGAAGTAGACATTGACAACTTGATGTAGTAAAAATAAAAATGCAGTATAATATTTGAAAATAAAAATATTATTTATCTCAATACTAAAAGAAGATTATTTATACAAAAATGTACTATAATATATTTACGTAAATATATCAATTTTTAAGCAAAGGGTCTCATCATATCTAATATAATATTACCATAGGATAGTATTATATGTCTGTATTTGATACTAGCTCTCCTAGCTTGATTTTTTTATCTATATAAAAAGCCCAAGTCATTTTCGTTTAACCCAAGCACCCAACCACCGTTGATAAAAGCAGTATTAATTTTTTTGACACGTCACATTATGCAATGTTCAATGTTCCAGCAACCACCACTCTATATATATATATATATATATTTTTTTTTTTTTTTGTTACAGTATAATAAAAAAATTTTATCAAGCCTCATGTCATCAAACTTACTATTAACCCCTAGAAGATGTGAGAGTCGGGGGCCCATACACAAAAACGTAAATCTTTTCCCTTTTCTCTATTAAGATTGGCAGGCACAACGGAAGAATTTTAAAAATTTTACCGATCCTAATCGAGGATCTATCAACGGCGTTTACATCGGGTTAGAAAGAATTCGTACCTTTTTTGACTTAGGGTTTTCACGATCTCTAGGAGCCAACACGTTAGATCCGCTCCCTCTACCGGTATCCACACGAATGCTCTCCAACTGAGACTGCGTGTCAGCGCCTCCAATGTTTTTAGGGTTTCCCTTGCGGCTCTGAATTCTCATACGCATATGAGTATATCTGATCTATTAAGTTTATAACCTATGATGGCTATATTCAAATTTCAAAATTAATCATCATTAATTTCAAAATTAATCAACAATTAATTATCTTGATGAGCTAATTAAATAAATTCAGTTTAAATTAAATCTGTCCAACAGTTTTAATTTAACCTATTTATTTAATCCAAATAAAGAGCCATTAGATTTAATTTATCTTTAGAAATTAAATATGAGATACTATATCTCTATCATTTTAGTTATTAAATTTAATATATCTTAATAAATTAAATTTAAAACTAACACAATATAATAATATAATATAATATAATATAATATAATATAATATATATACATATACAAATATATATAATATAATATATGTATTTCGAAAATATATATCTATATAATATCATTAACGAATTTTATATTTTATATATATATATATATAATTCTTCCACCTTAAATTAAACATTATCTAGTGTTGGGTTATTCTTGTGTGCAACCCTGTAGGCCCATTATGAAGTTGGCAGTGGGCCAATAACTATACTAACCCAAAAGTCACAAACGACCTCTAGCAAGACATTACGACTACCCAAATCATATGAGGATCGTTATCACGATGCAACCTATCATACAACCATGCCACGTCCCTTTTGTCACACGATATATCGATCAAGGATAAGGCATGGATAATGTCATCCTCTTGTTCCTGACCATTATTTTCTCGATTCCTGAGTAGCCTGACAATAGAAATGGAAACTCCTTTCCATTGTAGTATGGCCATACATTTGTCAGACTCACTCATTGAGGGGCCCAGTAATATCTCTCTACTAATGTGAGAGATAAATTTCATCTTGATCATTCATATTCCTCTGCATGAAAAAACACCAAGCCCGATCATAGCCCTTATCATCACTCTTTCAAAAGTGACTTTTGACTAGTTCAAAGCTTAGCAACTCTCATATAGGAATCCATGATGACCTCAGGTCTAAGAGCATTGTGACGTGGTTATACATGAGAAAAACTAATGACTTGATCCATCTAGCTTTCTCATAGTGGGTCAGTCCATCACCTTGTACTCTTACAAGTGCCTAAGATTTTGATTCGTATCTCCATATCTTATCAAAGTTATACTGGTCTTGTTTCATCTCTGCTCCCGCATAGATGACCAACCAGGGACATTTTAGGACAATCTTAATGAATTATCCAAGGATACAATTATTACAATTAACATGCAAATAATATGATAACAGAATGGAGAAATTTCATTAAAATAATAATGTTCAAAGTACAATGATTGAACCTTAGGGCACAATTTCCAATATCCTCCCACTTGCCCTAGGTACAATCATTAATTTGCTTAATTCTCATTGCCCTAACATGACGCTCATGCTTTGTTTATGCAAGTGCCTTAGTAAGAGGATCAGCAACATTATCTTCTCCTGCTACTTTGTTTGTCTTTATATCACCTCTATCATTGATTTCTCTAATAAGATGAAATCACCTAAATATATGCTTGGTCATTTGATGTGACCTAGGCTCCTTGGCCTGTGCAATAGCACTGCTATTGTCACAGAACAAATCTATTGGATTTGAAATGGTAGACACCACTCTTAGTTCAGTAATGAACTTTTTTTATCAAAACGGCTTCTTTAATTGCATCCTATGCTGCTATATACTCAGCTTCTGTTGTAGAATATGCTACAATGCTATGCTTGGAGCTCTTCCAGCTTATTGCTCCACCATTCAGGAGCAATACATATCCAGATTGTGATTTAAGGTCGTCTTGGTCAGTTTGGAAACTTGCATCTGTATAACCAGTTACATAGAGCTCATCATCCAATCCACCATAGACCAAAAATAGGTCATTAGTCCTTCTTAAGTATTTTAGGATATTCTTGATCGCAGTTCAATAACCCTCACCATGATCTTGTTGATATATGCTAGTCATACTTAAGGCAAATGAGACATCTGGTCGAGTACACAATATGACATACATGATAGATCCAATGGCCAAGGCATATGGAACCTTACTCATGTGATCTCATTGATCAGGTGTGCTAGGACACAGATCCTTGCTAAGATGGATGCCATGAGATATGGGCATGTAACCCCTTTTTGAATCTTACATACTGAACCTATGCAGTATCTTGTCTATGTATGTGCTTTGACTTAGGCCTATTAGTCTTTTGGATCTATCCCTATAGATCCTAATCCCTAGGATGTAGGTGGCTTCACCTAAGTCTTTCATTGAAAAAGACTTTCGTAATCAAGACTTGACAATCTGCAAGGTAGGAATGTCGTTCCCAATGAGTAGGATGTCATCTACATAAAGCACTAGAAATACAAATATGCTCCTACTAACCTTCTTGTAAACACAAGGTTCATCAATGTTTTGAATGAATCCAAACTCTTTGACTACTTCATCAAAACGATGATTCCAGCTCTGAGATGCTTGCTTTAATCCATAAATGGATCTTTGAAGCTTGCAAATTTTACCAAAGTCCTCTGGACGCACAAAACCTTCAGGTTGTGTCATGTATACATCCTCAAGCAGCTTTCCATTAAGGAAGGCTGTTTTGACGTCCATTTGTCATATTTCATAGTCATAATATGCTCCAATGGCAAGAAGGATTTTGATTGATTTGGCCATTGCAACTGGGGAAAATGTTTCATCATAGTCTACACCATGAGTTTGAGTGAATCCTTTTGCAACCAGTCGTGCCTTGAAGACATTTACTTTGTCATCTATGTCAGTTTTCTCCTTGAAAACCCATTTGCACCCGATGGTTTTTACACTTTCAAATGGATCGACTAAGGTCCATACCTGATTGTCGTACATGGATTGCATTTCAGCCTTCATGGCATTTAGCCATTTATCGGAGTTTGGTCCTACTATGGCTTCTCGATAGGTGGTTGGCTCATTTTGCTCAATGAGCAACACATCACGGCCTTCAGTAATCAGAAATCCATATCTCTGAGGCTGATACCGTGTCCTATCATATCTTCTTGGACCTTGTGTTACTTAAGGAGGCTCAGCAACTTGTTGTAAGTATTCTCTAATATTCATATGTGGTTCTGTATTATCTTGTGACTCTCAAACTTCTTCAGATGTATGTTGCTCCCACTGGTTGTTTTAGAGATAAAGTCTCTTTCTAGAAACTTACCATTTCAAATAACAAACACTTTGTTATCGGTGGGATTGTAGACATAGTATCCTTTCGTTTCTCTAGGATATCCCACGAAAAGGTACTTTGATGATCTGGGCGCTAATTTATCAGAGGTTTATTGCTTAACATAGACCTCACATCCCCAGATCTTAAGAAAAGATAAACTTGGTTTCTTTCCAGTCTATATCTCATATGGTGTCTTTTCAATTGTCTTAGATGAAACACGATTTAGTGTGAACATAACTGTCTCTAGGGCATGTCCCCAAAAGGACGGTGGAAGATCTGTTTGACTCATCATAGATCGAACCATATCTAATAGTGTTCGATTCCTCCGTTTAGAAACGTCATTCCATTGTGGTGTTCCTGGAAGAGTTAATTGTGAGATTATCCCATAACTCCTAAAATGGTCAATGAACTCTTGGCTCAAATATTCACCACCTCGATTAGATCGAAGTGCTTTAATTGTTTTGCCAAGTTGATTTTGTACTTCATTTTGGAATATTTTGAATATTTCAAAAGATTCAGATTTATGTTTCATTAGATAGATATAGCCATATCTGCTAAAGTTATCTATAAATGTAATGAAGTAGACATAACCTCCTTTGGCAGCTGTATTTAATGGTCCACATACATCTGTATGTATGAGACCCAATAATTCAATGGCCCTCTCACTATGCCCAGTAATAGGTGCATTTGTCATCTTTCCTAATAAGCAAGATTTGCATGTATCATATGATTCAAAGTCAAATGAGTTAAGAAATCCATCTTGATGGAGTTTAGAAATGCGTTTTTCATTTATATGGCCTAGACGACAATGTCATAGGTAGATTGGATTCAAATCGTTTGATTTTATCCTTTTAGTAGTTACGTTATAGATATTCCCATTATTAGGATGTTCCAAATTTAATATATAATGACCAACATGCAAATCACCATCAGCATAGAAAATGTCATTACGATAAATAGAACATTTACCATTCCTAGTAATGGAAGTATAACCTTCCTTATCCAAATAAGAAAAAGAAACAATGTTACCACTCAAAGCAGGAACATAATAGCAATTATTCAAAACTAACAAAAGCCCACTGGGAAGAACTAATTCATAAGTTCCTACGGCTAAAGCAGCAACTCTTGCTCTGTTTCCAACTCGTAGGTCCACCTTGCCCTTCTTCAGCTTTCTACTGTCCTTTAGACCCTGCACATTTGTACAAATGTAAGAACCACATGCAGTATCTAATACCCATATAGAGGAAGTAGAAAAATGAATATCTATAATATAAATACTTGAAGCGATAGCCCCGCTATCCTTCTTGTTATTTTTCAGATCTTCCAGATAGAGTTTGCAATTCCTCTTCCAATGACTGGGTTCATTGCAGAAGTAGCAGACTCCTTCCTTTAGAGGCTTTTCCTTCTTAGGTGCAGGCTTGGTTTCGGACTTGTCTAACTCTTTGATCTTACCACTTGAGTCATTACCCTTCCATTTGTCATTCCCTTTCTTTTTCATACACTTTCCTTTTTGAACCATCAAAATTGTACTAGGCTTTTTCTTAATACTTTGCTCAACAATTTTGAGCATCTCATGCAGCTCAGAAATTGATTTCTCCATGTTGTTCACGTTGTAGTTCATGACAAACTGGTCATAACCCTCAGGGAGTGAGTTCAGGATCAAATCCGTAGCTAACTCCTGGCTCATGGGAAATCCAAGTCTCTCAAAGTGATCAATATAGCCTTTCATCTTTAACACATGAGTACTAACTGATGCACCTTCAGCCATATTGCAGGAATGTAAGACCTTTATGGTCTTATACTTTTCTTGCCTTGCCTGTTGCTAGAACATTTTATTGAGATAGAAAATCATCTCATGAGTCTCCATAAGTTCCAGATCTCTTTGGAGCTCTAGAACCATAGTGGCAAGCATCAGGCAACCTACATCTACAGAGTCATCCTTATGCTTGGTGTAAGCATCTCTTTGAGCTCTTGGAGTATTGGCTGCAGGCTCCTCAGGAATGGGTTGATCTAGAACATAAGCCTTTCTTTCCTGCTTGAGAAAAATTCTCAAGTTCCTGAACCAGTCAAGAAAGTTTGTCTCATTGAGTTTGTCCTTCTTAAGGACCGATCACAACGATAGCGTAGCAGTATTACTGGTCGACATGATTCTACAATTAAAATATGCAAAGTTAGTTAGTAATCTCCCACTAAATTAATAACCCTCAAAATAATAATTAGTGGGCTAAGATCTATATTTGGCTTAAACTTAAGTTTGCTTTGGCAAGATGCTTAAATTCAAATTATTTAGGTAGGTAACCTATTTACCAATTACATTACATGTAACTCTTAGATGTTTATGGGATTTAATCATCATATGATCCGGTATATTTAATCCCATCTAACGTCTTGAGATTCAAAACTGTTTTGTTAATCTCAATTAAGTCAAAACAATAATGAATATTATGAGCAACACCATTACTCATGCTTGTCTCATCAAGATAACTCAAGTACATCCACTTTGATGGTTTCCGCAATTGAGCGATCTAGGTTTTGACAGGTATTCATTAATTGACGGCATTAAGATTAAGATTTGATTAGAGGGCTCAATTAATTAGTCTTGTTTATATGAATGCAATCGTGGTCGTATCTCATACAGATAAATACATATAAACGTAAAAGTATTCATGCAATGATCTTATCAAAAGCATAAGTTAAACGTGACACAACATGGCTTACCTAACCTAAAATCCTCTCAAACCAATGAGAGGACTTCTCTAAATAAGAAAATAAATACATTGAGAGAAACCTCGTTTAAACATTCAAGGGGAGTGAGATGAGAAGAGAATGTACATTAAGAGTATTTAGAGAAAGGCACGGCACGCAGGCCGTATTTAAATATTACAACCCTTTGTAAAATTCTAAAACTATGTTGTTCACCATATCCAAACAAGTATAAATAATAAACCACAATAAGAATTTATACAATATGAAAAGCAATAAATGTCGTGATCAAATTATATTGTGCTACGCAGAGGTAGTCACAGCGGTTTCGCTAGCCGATTAGCAGGCGGGGTCAAGGGGCATCGCTCGTGCGGGGTTTCAAGGGGCAGCGCCCGTGCGGAGTTTCATAAATTAAATCTGAGATACTATATCTCTATCATTTTAGTTATTAAATTTAATATATCTTAATAAATTAAATTTAAAACTAACACAATATAATATATCATATAATATATATACATATACATATATATAAGATATGTATTTTGAAAATATATATCTATATAATATTATTAACAAATTTTATATTATATATATATAATTCGTCCACCCTAAATTAAACATTATTTTGTGTTGGGTCATTCTTGTGTGCGACCCTGTAGGCCTATATGAAGTTGGCAGTGGGCTGATAACTATACTAACCCAAAAGTTGCAAGCGGCTCTAACAAGACATTACGACTACACAAATCATATGAGGATCGTTATAACGATGCAACCTGTCATACAACCATGTCACGTCCCTTTTGTCACACGATATATCGATCAAGGATAAGGCATGGATAATGTCATCCTCTTGTTCCTGACCATTACTTTCTCGATTCCTGAGTAGCTTGACAATAGAAATGGAAATTTCTTTCCATTGTAGTATGGCCATACATTTGTCAGACTCACTCATCGAGGACCCCAGTAATACTCTCTACTAATGTGAGGGACAAATTCCATCTTGATCATTCATATTCCTCTGCATGAAAAACCACCAAGCCCGATCATAGCCCTTATCATCACTCGGTCAAAAGTGACTTTTGACTAGTTCAAAGCTTAGCAATTCTCATGTAGGAATCCATGATGATTTCAGGTCTAAGGGCATTGTGACGTGGTTATACATGAGAAAAACTTATGATTTGATCCATGTAGCTTTCTTATAGTGGGTCAGTTAAGCACCTTGTACTCTTACAAGTGCCTAAAACTTTGATTCGTATCTCCATATCTAATCAAAGTTATACTGGTCTTGTTTCATCTCTGCTCCCGCATAGATGACTGACCAGGGACATTTTAGGACAATCTTAATAAATTATTCAAGGATACAATTATCACTGTTAACATGCAAATAATATGATAATAGAATAGAAAAATTTTATTAAAATAATAATGTTCAAAGTACAATAATTGGCCCTCAGAGCACTATTTCCAACATTTTCCTCTCTCTTTCTTTTCTTATCAAAAAAATAAAAGGGTTAAGGAGCAAATCTACCAATGATGTTTTAAAAAAAGAGCATCTGGCACAATTATCTTTTAAAAGGGGCAAAAATACCAATGAACAATTAAAAAGGGGTATCCACCACAAAAACCGTTAATTCGTACTAACGCCGTTAGGGGTTTTCTTTTCTTATGATTTAACGCCGTTAGTATATATTTAACGGTTTTTGTGGTGGATGCCTCTTTTTAATTGTTCATTGGTATTTTTACCCCTTTTAAAAGATAATTGTGCCAGATGCTCTTTGCTTAAAACACCATTGGTAGATTTACCCCTTAACCCAAAATAAAAAGGACTTAATATATAATTGGCTTAAAAAAAGGGACTTCATATGTAAGGGTATTAAAAGGAATTTATAACAAGCCGATCTAATGGGATTTATGCCGATCTAATGGGAATTATGCTTTAGCTGAAACGCATGCGCATGCGTTCGAGCAGAGCTGGTAGGTCCTTTGAAAATTTCACTCTCCTAAATGGCATTTTTAATGCTCTTCTCATCCTTAATGTAGGACCAATTTAACTAATTTGATTAGATTAAATAAGTTATTTAAGTTAATTAATATAAATTTTTTTTTTCCTAAAACACCCTAATTATCTTCATCAATTCCCTTTATCTCTCTCTTACTAGATTATTAAAGGAGCGTCAATAAGTGTAATTTTGGAAAATATTGATAAATATGGAAAACGGATCTTACATTTAGTACCAAAATCAACTCTCAAATTATATCCTACATTAAGGACCAGAAGAGTATCTAAAGATATTACAAGTTGCAAGAATACCAACTATACAGTGATGAGGAAATGAACACAACCAAAGAACAGAGAATTATAGATTTAACTCAAAAAGTTAATTTCCAAATAATCATCATTGATGCTTCATGATCAAAATTCAAAATTACATGTGCAAAAGGACCCTCACATTCAATATTATCCCTTCTCTGAAGAGGTAGCTATACCTTTGTATTTCTCCCAGAATCTCCCAGAACTGAAATTCTGCATATCATTCTATCAAACACCCCTATTGCTTTGATTAAACAACACTTTTTCTACAAATATACACATTTACTTGTCAAGCTACTATATATCATACAACATAACATATTACATGAAATTTAGATTTTAGACAATCAAACCCATAAACCTCTTTTTCAACTGCTTAAAGAGATGCCTATATGCATGTCATTCAGGAAGTAATGGGATGCTCCCACAACAAAATTTACCTTTTATTCAAACTCTTCCTATACAACTTCCAAAAATTTGCACTTGTGTCTCCAGGCCCTTTCTGTTTTACACGTACAGGTTGAGCAGTGGCATGAACTGAATAAAATGACCTTATGGTTTTTTTTTTTTTAAGATCTACAAGATTCAACAGTTCCAAATTTCTTTTTGCAGCGCTTTTTTGATCTGTTTCACTGAGGTGATGGTTGGTCCTCTCAACTGCACATAAAATGGCACTTGAATCAACATAGAAGTTCAATAGAATATGCAGACATTAATGGAACCACACTTCATATTCAATCATGTTAAGAATCAAGATATACATGTACCTTCATGGTACTCTCGTCCGTCCCTATTATAAGTCTAGTTGGTCAAAAAGTTTTAGCCCTAAATATAATTCCACCCTGAGAGTCATTAATCATTGTTTACCAATTTTACCCCTATTGAATAGGTGAGAGAAAATGTACCCATAACATCTTTTTTTTCAGTACTCATTAAATAAGGGAAAATTTGGAAAAGTTGATCAGTTTTAGATATTTATTCATATGTGAGATCTGGTGAAACCAGACTTATATTAAGAACCAGAGTAGTATACACTCATAAACTCAACTAATCATGGATGGACAGACTACTAAAATTATCTTTAGTTAGTCATGTTCTTCTGGGAACAAGATGTTTTCACAGTGAATTGTTTGCTTACCTGAGATCTAATGGTTAGATGAAGAACCCCATCAGCTTCTGATGACTGAATTGATCGTAAATCCACATGGAAACTCTTGAGTGCTTCCATAATTTTCATCACTATGCCTTCCCTCCATGGACATTTCACTTCAATCAGAACATCAGTGCTGCTCAAACTGATAGTCACGCTACTTGTAGAACTGTCATTTAGAGCAAATGAATCATTCTCTAGCCATGTCTCTTCTTCAATCTGACATGCCTTTCTCTTGTTATTCATTGACTTCATGCCACTATCAGTTTTGTTAAAATAATTATCAGAAGTCCTCTCTACCATATCTTGAGGTGTTCTTTCAGCTTTGGTTTCTAAATCTATAAGCTCCCTACATGCTTCCAGTTCTCTAACCTTCTTCTCGAGCTTCCTAAGGTATTCGATTGCATCATCTAGTATTGAAACTTTGTCATCCTGTAAGAATGGTATGACCAATTAATATGAGGAGCTATATATATGCAAGTGGGAAAAAAAAAAATTGGTTTGATATTTAAATTACCTTACTAACTGAAGGGACCATTGATCTAAGGGTTAAGATCCTTTCATTTAGTTTCGCCCTTCTCCTTCTTTCTGACAACACATGGTTCATGCCAATTTCATCAACCTCTGGTCTCATTCTCTCTTTGTAATCATTTTCTTCTTGGATTTCAAGAAGCACGTCCATATGCATCTGAGGAACTTCAAACAATACCTTCTTCAACAACTTCTGTGGGGTTCCTCCTCCTGTTAGCGTTTGACAACTCATCGATCCTCTTTTCTTACAACTAACAAAGCTGGATTCCTTATCACTACTTTGAAAATGCTCTCTAATAGCTAATGGGTCTGAATCTTTTAGAACTGCAGAAAGAACTTTTCGATAATGCCACTCTTGGAGGTCTTGCACAGAATGGTCAGTTGGGTTTTGATCCTTGGGAACAGAGGCAGTCTTTTCAGGATCAGCAAGAGTTTGAGAACTACAGTCACTTGTTGTCATTGAGTTATGGGCATCATTACTCAATTCATTATCCATAACTTGCCAGCTTTGGACATGAGGAGCATCACCATTTATTCTTTCAACCATATGTGTCTCATCTGCTGGCCAGTTTGCTTCAATTGCAATTGAACTCTGGGCAAAAGTTTTGTTGTTAACAGCATATCCCACTTCTGGTAATTTGGCATCATAAGCACAGTGGCCAAATGCTATAGACACATTGGAATTCAGAATATCCAGGAAAGAAGTTTTTATACGTTGAATGAGACTCAGGTCTTCTGAGATCTTCACAAAAAAAATCCGAAAACAACATGGGCAACAAAATTATTGACATTGAGAAAGAATCCAAGGAAGAATATGACTCGATGAATGATATTAAACATCAAGGAGGAAACTTACCAGATCACTCGTCCCCAGCTCAACAACACCTTCCAGAAAAGGGAAGCATACCACAGTCTGAAAGTTGAGATGAAACGAGCATGAATGGCAGTGTATTAATTTGTTTTCTACCGAAGAAACTTAGATTTATAGGTCTTATGTATGGAAATTGGTTCACTGTTTGGCAAATACTCCTAACAAAGAAGAGATTTGAGGGCAAAAGGTGGTGTTGTGTGGTGGGAAGACGTGGTACAGCTGCTAGAAACTGTTATTTTCCTGTATTCTCGCTCGTGTAATTGGTATTCATTTTCTTATCCCAATGCTTAATTATAGCGCTAAGCTAACTGTCAAGAACTAGGTAAACATATATCAAGTTGGTTGGGAACAAAAGGAAAAAAAAAAAAAAAAATCAGCGTCGAACCTGAATGGATGCACTCTGATCACGTGAGAGGAGACAATTGTCATCAGTGTCAACATGGAGAAAAGATCAAAAACCAGGAAAAGAAGACATTCTTAGCATACAAACATGTTTCAGACATGTGTACACAAAAACTGACATTTTTGTCAAAAGGAAAGAAGCCAAGAAATGATATCCTACCTTTGCGAGCAGACAGCGACTAAAAACTCTAGGATCAGCATGAGGGGCATTGTAAATCCATATAGGTTGGCCATTCGCCAGAGTTCGTCCAGGTAATCTAGAAACATAAAAAACAAGAACAAAACTAAAGATACTTAGAGTATACCACATCCCCACATCAGTTCAGACTACACAGAACTATACAGCACACCACATAACAATAAGAAAGTTTGGGGATGCAAAACTCAAAAGAAGAAAAAAGCAATGGAAAGTGAAAGAAATTTTACCCTTGGCCAATATTGAATACAAAGGACATGCAAACCAAGTAATACCACTCAGCACCGGTGAGGTCTTCGGGGCTTAGCGCATTTGGAGAAGGCCTTTTAATTTGTGTGGCAGCGGATTCTGCAGTTGCGAGGGACTCAAATAGCTCTCTCAACATCTCACTCCTCTGCAAATCTATTTGGTTAGAACTACGTTGTGCTGCCTGACTTGTTTTCCTAGTCTTTATGTCGCCATTGTAATATCCCTCACTCCATTTCAAAACCCTATAAGATCCACAGGAAATAAATTTTTCCATATATATTGACATCTCAGCAATCACCAAACAAATTACTACCTCCAGTCCTTAATTAGTATAAGAACTACATAACTAGCTTACGGATATTAAGAAAATTAGTTAAGTTAGTACCTTATAACAAATGTGTCTTAGTTTCTCTAAACTACTCTCTTTAATGTCCACATGCACAGGAACTATGATAGGATGCCACGTCCTCTATTGGTTTACTCTAGAAAAAGGACACTTGGCAATAGGAAAACAGAATAGAAGTTGTGGGAAACAGAATAGAAGTTACTGAATAGAAGTTATTAGAGGTTAAGTATTTTGGGTTGGTTAGTTGGTTATTTGTCTTTATCTTGTTAGCAGCAGTTATTATGCATTCGGTTATGTCTATCAGTTATGATTAGATTCCATAAATATGCAACTCTTTCAATGGCCATCAATTATGAGAAGTTATCTAATTGTTATTGTCTCTTGACTAGAGTTTTCAGATTCTGCCCTACGTTTTTCCCTATTTTTCTTTCACTGTTTTATCTTACAATTCTGCAAGATCTATCATTTTGGTATCAGAGCCAAAAATCCTTGGACCTGACAAAATACCATGGTAAACACCAGAAACTCCTCTTATGAGAATGATCCATCCTTGGGTCAGAACCGGAACCCTGTCAATCCTACATAAACACATCCTTGCAATGATCCTGCAGTGATACTGGTTCAACATCCTACACAACCCCCTACAGAAACTTCTTCACAACAACTTGCGGCAATACTCACACAATTAAACCAAATGAGTTCAGAGATCAATAATTTAAAAAAGCAGAAAACTCAAGTATTTACTCAAGGGCAATCCAGCCACACTCACCCACACAATTATACCGACAATGATGAAGAAGATTTAAGAGAATATTGGTGGAGTAGACACTCGTCCAAAAAGCCTCAAAAATTGAATTCCCCAAGTATGATGGTGGGGATCCTTGGGGGTGAATGATGAAGGCTGAGAAGTACTTTAGGTACTATCAAACTCCAGAGGAACTCAAAGTAGATGTTGCTGTGATTAACTTAGAAGGGGATGCATTAGATACCTTTACTTGGGTCTCTTCAGGAAGGACTGTCTCATATCAGGAAGAGTTGGTGCAAATCTTTCAGGAGCAATTCAGACCAGCAGAATTTGCAAACCCTGATGTTCATCTTTGCAATATAAAGCAAACAGAATCTATTAGTGACTATAAACAGGAATTTGTGAGGAGACAATCACGGGTTACTGGGTGGCCAGAGCACTCCCTTTTCGGCGTGTTTATTAATGGATTAAAAGAGGAATTGCAAGCGGATGTCAAAATACAGAAGCCTCAGACTGTATATAAAGCAGTTAGCTTGGCATTGGATTATGAAGCAAAGTTACAGGCCCAAGCCTTTCAATGACCAAGTCAGTGTTACACTTCTTCTCACGGCCATGATAATTGTAAGCAAAATGTACTTGAAAACCTTAATGAGCATATTTACAATGATTCACCTTAATGAGCATATTTACAAATATATATAGAATAGAAGCTAGTGTGAGACAGAGAAGCAAAACGTAGAATGTCAACAATAGCAAGCTCCACAGAAAATACCTCTGACTATTTCCTAATACTCCCCCTCAAGTTGGAGCATAGATGTTAATCAAGCCCAACTTGTTACAAAGATAATTAACACAAATCCCGTTTAAGGCCTTAGTTAGAAGATTTCCCAATTGGTCACTAGATGACACATGCCCTGTAGAAATAAAGTTCTCCTTAATCTTATCGCGTACAAAGTGACAGTCGATCTCTATGTTTTGTACGTTCATGAAACACAAAATTAGAAGCTATGTGTAGAGCAGCTTTATTATCACACCACAGTTTCGCAGGCAATGACATGGCAAGACCGACCTCCTTCATTAACTGGTGAATCCGCAAGTACTGATTGGGCCATAGCTCTATATTTAGCTTCTGCACTTGACTTAGATATCACATCCTGCTTCTTGCTCCTCCAGGAGACCAAGTTTCCACCCACAAACACACAGTATCCTGTGATGGACCTCCTGGTAGACTTTGACCCAGCAAAATCCGCATCACAAAAACATTCAATTTCGGTGTGACCATGATTTGTATAGAGTATACCACGACCAGGTGAGCTCTTAAGGTAATGTAAGACATGCTTTAAGACTTCCCACTGAGCAACGGTTGGTGCTGTCATGAATTGACTAAGTACACTCACTAAAAAAGCCACATCAAGGCGAGTCATCGTGAGATAGTTCAGCTTTCCAATCAATCTTTGATATCTCTCAGGGTAGGCAAATGGCTTGATCTTCTCAAGATCAACCTTTTTCCTTATATTCTCAGGTAGTTCATCAAATAGTATGCTGTCATCAATGTCCAAAAAAGCATTTTTAACATCCAATTGATGAAGATTCCAATTATAAGTGGCTGCCATAGAAATGCAGAGGCGAATAGATGACAACTTTGCCACAGGGGAGAAGGTTTCCGAATAGTCAACACCATAGGTCTAAGCATATCCCTTGGCAACTAGGCAAGCTTTCAAACGTTCTAGAGTGCCATCAGCTTTTGTTTTAATCGTGAACATCCACTTGCACCCAATAGCCTTCTTTCCAGGAGGTAAATCAACGAGAGTCTAGGTACCAGCCTTATCAAGGGCCATCATTTCATCTTCCATTGCATCACACCAACCGGGATAGGCTAAGGCTTGGTGGAGAGTAGTGGGAACAGTGATAGAATTTAAGGAAGCTATAAAGGAACAGGAAGGAGGAGACAGGTGGTTATAGGAAACAAAAGAAGACATAGGATAGGTATAAGTACGTTTACCTTTACGTAAGGCAATGGATAGGTCATCAAAAGTATCAAGACTGTTAAGAGTACTATCAAGAGTATCAGGCAATATTTCTGATTGAAGGGCAAGAGCGGGGTGAACTAATTCGGGATCAGCCGTCGAAACAGGCACTGGTAGGTCAGGCACTATATCTGGTTGAAGGGCAGGAGCGGGGTAAACTAATTCTGGATTAGGTGTCGAAACGAGTACTGGTGGGCCATGAACATGATTGACTACATTACTGTCCTTGGGATGTTTTTGATAAACATGATGGATAGGAGGTTTATTAAGTGTCAGAACTGACACTTGTACTGGTTGTAACTGAACCTTATAGACCAATACATCAAGACCTTCGACTGTGTTAGGAGACGTAGATCGAGTAGAGACAGGGAAGAATGGAGTCAACTCATAGAAGGTGTTTAGCAAACTGACATGACTCACAGTCTAATGACGACAAATGATGGAACTAAGGATACATCCTCTTCAAAGAAGACAAAGACACATGACCCAAATGACAATAAATGTCAAAAAGAGATAAACCACCAGAGCAAGCAACTGAACTTGGTACCTGATCATCAAGGAGGTAATGGTTACCAGATTCATAGCCCTTACTAATTACTTGTTTCGTCATGAGATCCTGAATCAGGCAATGATCAAGAAAGAGTGTGATAAAACAGTTTAATTGTTAGGTAAGCTTGCCAATAGACAAAAGATTAAAAGCAATGTCAGGAACATGAAGAATAGAGGATAAAGTAATAGACGGGGTAGGTCTGATAGTACCAGATCCAAGAACACGAGTAAGAACCATTTGCAATGGTTATACTAGAGGGATTGGCAAAAGGTTCATACGAGGAGAATAAATGATAGTTACCTGACATATGGTCAGTGGTACCAGAATTGATAATCTACTTTGAGGAAGAAGTAGCAAGACTAGAAGTAGTATTACCTATAGTAAGGGCACTTCAACGTCTAACCTTAGATTCAACCATTGATGCTCGCCAGAAGCTAGTTGAGCTCCACAACAAACAGTAGAAGTTGTTTAAGAAATCAAACAAGATGTACCAAATAGCAAATAAGCAAGGATGCAATCACAACAAACTCTCAAAAAGGCAGCAAAGCCAACTCAGTTCTTAGAATTTCAAAAAATGACAGAATGGTCCTCCAAATTTGTAAAATGACAGTTTGGTCTTCCTAATTTGAAAATGACAAAATGGTCCTTCAAATTTGAAAAATGACAGATTGGTTCTTCAAACTCAGAAATACTAGTTTAGACCTCAATCTGCAAACTTGATCGGATGAGCCCTAAAACACAGGGGTAGGCCGGATTCCACCTACCGACACTAGGAAGAAGACGCCGTCGGGAAACCACCACCGTACGCGCCGTCACACTTTCCCAAATCTATGATTTCAAATCGGGATATTCTCTTCCTCAGTGTTTTTTGGCAGGAACTCTTTAAATTGAGTGGTACTAAATTGAGAATAAGCACTGCCTACCATCCTCAAACGGATGGCCAAACTGAAGTGGTTAATAGATGTTTGGAAGCTTATCTACGTTGCTTTTCTAAGGATCATCCTAAGACATGGGGTAGCTTTCTTCATTGGGGCAGAATTATCCTACAATACTGGCTTTCACACATCTACCAGCTCTACCCTATTCAAGATTGTTTATGATAGGGATTCTCCCTCTCTCATTCCATACAATCAAGGAACTACTAATCTAGTTGAACTTCAAGATTATTTTGAAGAATGAGATGCAGTTTTGCATACTATCCGGGACAATTGGACTTTAGCACATACTCGAATGAAGAAGTAAACTGACAACCACCAAAGAGATGTTGAGTTTCAACCTGGTGATATGGTCTTCCTTTGGATTCAGCCTTACAAACAGCACTCTCTTGCAAGACACAAATTTGAAAAACTTGCACCACGATTTTATGGGCCTTATCTTGTCATCAAACGTATTGGTGCAGCGGCTTATGAACTTCAACTTCCTCCTGAAGCCCGCATTCATCCTGTTTTCCATGTTTCCTTACTTAAACCTGCTTATGGATCTACTTCTTCCTCCTTGGCTCCACTACCTGTTACTAGTGATTGGGAGGCTTTATTGAAGCCTGAACAGATCCTGTCCTCTCGCCTTTCTACTTCAGAGACAGATTCAATGGGCAATAAAGATGTTGAATTGCTGGTTCAATGGAAGGGCAGACCATGTGAAGAATGCAGTTGGGAGCAATATGATGCTATTGCTACACAGTTTCCTAATTTCAGCCTTGAGGACAAGGCTGTTTTCCATGGGAGGGGTAATCATAGGATGCCACATCCTTTATTGGTTTACTCTAGAAAAAGGACACTTGGCAATGGGAAACAGAATAGAAGTTATGGGAATCAGAATAGAAGTTACAGAATAGAAGTTATTAGAGGTTAAGTATTTTGGGTTGGTTAGTTGGTTATTTGTCTTTATCTTGTTAGCAGCAGTTATTATGCATTCGGTTATGTCTCAGTTATGATTAGATTCCTAAATATGTAGCTCTTTCAATGGCAATGAATTATGAGAGGTTATCAGAATGTTATTGTCCCTTGACTAGAGTTTTCAGATTCTGCCTCTAGGTTTTTCCCTATTTTTCTTTCACTGTTTTATCTTACATTCTGCAAGATCTATCAAACTACCCCTTAATAATCAATAGGGATATTTTGGGCAACACATTATAAACTTGGGAGGTAAAGTGGATTGAGGTCTTATATTTAGGACCAAAGTGAACCCCTTATCTAGTTCTTATATTTAGAACTGGAGGTAATATTACAATATATGTGTGTCAGCATATGTAATCAGATAATCTTGAATAATACAGGTTGGGAAAAATTAATTAGTTATCATATCAAACCCAAGATGTCTCCCCTAAAATCTTTATAAAGCTAATTATATATGAATGAAAATGGAGGGAAGTACCTGGGTTGGCTAACAGAAGCAGCCCAGAATAAGGCATAGCTCCACTGGATGCTCCTCACAGCCAAAGCAAGTTGTTTCTTCATGTTTTCTGGCACCATCTTCTGGTTTTGCAGTTACAGATCAGCCGGCAAGTTATCCAAGTCGATTGAAAATCTCAAGATCAGCATATAAACCCATATTTTCTGGAGATCATTTTCAGTATCTTCTCTAGTTCAAGAACCATTGATATTATTACAGCTCGTAAGAACAGTCCAGAAAGAAAAGCATATGTTGACGTATTAAGCACAGTCCAGAAAGAAAAGCATATGTTGACTTATTAAGCACAGTCCAGAAAGAAAAGCATATGTTGACTTATAAAGCACAGTCCAGGAAAACAGAGATGATAATACCCTTATTATAAATTATAAATGAACGGTTATAATGGATTGCTTATTCTAATACTTTTTCACAACAATCAATGGTTAGTAACAAGTGTCTTTCAAGATTTTGAGTCTTAGAGATGAGGTTATCAGAATTTGACTTATAACCAAAACATCTGAAAAGGAACTCAAATAAAGTAAAAATCTCATATGGGAAGATGTGAACACTGAATTGGTATATCACTCTGGCTAAATCGTCGCTAAAATACTCAAGTGTCCACATTCAGCTCTCAAACTTGAGAAGAAAACGATGTGAAAATGAAAATACAAGGAATCTGGGTTGTCCTGACACAGACACATACACCTAGGACCTAGAACACAACCACCAAAAACAACTTTTTTCTATAAATTTGGGCTAATTTAGTAAAATTATATCCCTAGCTGTTAAAACCAGGGCGGCCGTTTAACTGGCTAAGACGGGTAGTCAAAATGGTAGTAGATAAATTTATAAAATTTGAATTATATATTGTATAATATTACATAAAAATAAAAAATTATTACTAATAAATATTATAACTTCATATTTAAATCTAAATGAGTTAATTATAA
This sequence comes from Inga laurina, assembly GCA_963855925.1. Classification (NCBI taxonomy): domain Eukaryota; kingdom Viridiplantae; phylum Streptophyta; class Magnoliopsida; order Fabales; family Fabaceae; genus Inga; species Inga laurina. The sequence continues at coordinate 18,119,396 of OY979710.1, forward strand.
TCATGAATATTTTACGTCGAAGAATAAACTATGCAAAAAAAATAAAAATAAAATTATTTACAAAATAATATCATTTTGTATTAAGAACCAAAAAAATTCTTTTTTGAAAAAAAAAACCCTAATAAAAGCTTGAATTTATTAAAGAAGCAACCCAATCGGTTCTTGCTTTTTTGAGGATTTTTGGCCGGCTTCAAATTTATTATTATTATCATTAATACTTGGAGTGATTTGAACAATGAACCTTTACTACATCCAACCCTCCTTGTTGCCTAACATAAAATAGACACGTTCACTTTTCCCATGGAACTAATTAGATTACGCTGAAATAATATTAATTATAAATTTTTGCATAATCAAATCAAATTTAAAAAAAAAGAAAAAGAAAGTCTGAGAGGAAAAGAATTGCGTTGGAAATTGCAGAGCAAAAAATTTATAGACACTTTTCCATCTTCTTAAAAACGAATCATCTGCAGAGGAATCTCTTGGCCCTTGTATGTAACTGTCACCTGACTGGTTGCTTTGTTCGTCTATGGAGCAACTCTTGTAAAGTTTAGTTTTGTTAATACATATTCCTTTTAACTCAAAAAAAAAAAAAAAAACGATTCATCTGCTTCTGTTTTTTTTTTTTGGCGAAACAATCATCTGCTTCATTTGCTCTTCTCCCATACAAGTTTTTTGGCCATTTTAATCCTAAAAAATTTCACTAGCTCGCTTTTTCTTTTTGTTTTCCTGTAATAAAATCCATCGTCCGCTTTAACTATAATCATGATCATGATTCGGCAAAAGTAGAAAAACAATACTGCAAAAACCCTTACAAATTGGGATACAAGTAGAAAACCTACCTGGAAATATTGGCCTTTAATTTCAAAAAGATGCCTTCTAATTTCTCTGAACGATCGATCCTCTACGCACCAAAGATTGTTCTGCTCCTCCTGTTCACTTTCATGTCCTTCGCATGTTTCTCTCTCACTCATCGCCATTGATGATCATAGTGCTCTTCTTCAGAGACTGATCATAATGCTCTTCTTCAGAGACTTTAATCTTCAATCATTAATCGAAGAAGATCAATTTATTTATTTACGGAATGGACTTTTGGGTGTTTGGTTCCAATGGAATAAGGCCAAAAAAAGGAAATTGGCTAAGTGCTTGTTTGGTGTAAGCGGACTGAAGGGAAAGAGGGTGAGAAAATTTCTTTGAGTTGAATTTAAAAAAATTAAAGAAATTGGATTAAAATTTTTTAATTAATTTATTTTATTTTTTTATTTTATATATTCTCTTTATTAAAATTTTATTACCTCACTTCTTCAATCTTTTAAAATTTAATTCATGAAATTTTTTTGGGGGAATTACAGTGTGGTCCCATAGAAGCTAAAATATGAAGAAATGGTCCCGGAAAAATCTAAAATTACCCTCAAGTTCCAAGGGACCATTTTGTAATAAAATCCATGTGAGAAATATCACAATTGCCCTTGTCAGACAAACAGCAAAATATGTGATTAAATGATGTGAATCACGCATGTTACGTCCGGAAGAAGTCTGGAGAAGGCGGGAAAAAACGCAACGAAGATCAGCATCCATGGTTGAAGATTAAGGTAGGGAATTCATGGCATCCACTCTCTTGTCTTGATTAAGCTTCACATGACTCACGTATTCTGTTTAGTTGGTAAACATAGCTTTAGGTTTTGTTGAATCATGTTCGTTTTGATCATCAAAATGGAAAAAGTTATGTACTTTTGATGGGTATTGTCCTGTATATGCTTGCAAATTAACAAGGAAGATCTATTAAATGCAATGGATATAGTTTGACAAAGTTTGCATTGTGTTTGGGTATGATTTTGTATGCTTTGTTTTTGGTGTTATTAGCTCTGTTTTCTGGTGTATGGTGATGTGTTTCTGCAATATAAGAAGTAAGGAATGAAGATATGGGTCAAAGGTTTGGGGCTACATGACCTGATTTGCGTAGGGAAAAAAGAGTTGTTAATGGCAGCAGCGATAGTTGTCAATGGAGGCTCCATAACTTGTTAATAACAACTAAGATCATATTTAAATGTTCTTTCGTTGTGGTGTAATGGTGTTTGGAATGGGGCTGAAAAGTTTGGAATGTTTATCAGTATTTTGTGCCGTTTTCAGTCATTATAAGTGGGATTTAATGAACAAGGTGTGAAATATGTGTGGTTGGCGGTGTTGATTATGTAGTAAGAAAGTGTTGTTAATAGGGGCTGTGGCATTTGTTACTAAGGCTGCTGACATTGTTAATGACAACTTTTTTGTGCAGTAGACAGCGGAGATGGCTACGACGTCCGGCAAGATTCTACTAAGTTTCTTTTCATATAAGGGGAAGGTTTGAAGTCAGTAGAGATGGTGATTTAACATATGTTGGTGGAAGCGTTAGATCTAGAACCATTAAGGAAGAAACAAGTTTAGAAGAGTTTAAAATAATGATATCCTCCATTGTGGGAAAAGAGAGTGGAGGACTTGTTATGAAGTTCACATTGCCGTGTGATAGAATAACATTTGTGGACATAGTAGATGATGAAGCAATTGAACATTTAATCAATTATAGCGGAGAAAGTGGGCATGTCTATGTAGATGAATGACAAAATGAAGATGATAATACAACGGCAATAAGGGATGATCGAAGTGATGAGCAATATGTGTAAGTGTAAAATCGTTATAAGAAAAAGCTTGTGAACGAATGCAAATGAGCTTGTCGTTAGTAACATGTTTTACTTTGCAATGTGGGGCAGGTTTGATAACTTGTCAGAAGGTTGGGATGGAGGATCAGCCACTATGTCTATTGAAGATTCTCCTGCATTACAATGCACTGTCCAAATGGTGCCAATAGGAACACCTGAAATGAACTCTACAAAGTGGAAGGATCTTATTATCGGGGAGGGACAAGTTTTTGTCAATGCGGATGGCCTTCGACAAATATTATACAAGTATGGCATTGCCCACAAGTTTGCATATAAATATGTAAAAAACAACAAGGAAAAGATCATCACCAAATGCATGGTTGATGGATGTCCATGGTACTTAGGAGCATATTCAATGGGTGAACGACAAGATACAGAATTCCTCACTATAAGGACTTTCAAAGGTGACCACAAACATGACGCACAGGATAATCTACTTATACCTCACTTGAAGAGATCCAAATTAACGTCATCAATAATCGCAGACAGTTTGAGGTGTAACATAGACAAGAATGCAAATGAGGTTATGAGAGATATGTATAGAGATTACGGGGTGCGTCTAAATTATAGTCAAGCGTACAGGGGAAAAGCAAAAGCATTGATGGAAATACATGGCCGCGTCGAAGATTCATACATGACTCTTCCTTGGATATGTGATAGGCTTATAGAGACCGATCCAGACACGGTAGCCCGGTGTGAATTCTCTGAGGGTGACAGATTTGAGAGGTTATTCATTGCTTATGGATGCTCAATTAAAGGCTTCTTACAAGGGTGTCGAGGCATACTGTATATAGATGGATGTCACCTCAGTGGCCCTTACAAGGGAACACTGGTTTCAGCTAATGCGTATGATGCTGATGATCAATTGTTTCCCTTGGCATATAGCATAGTCAGTGGAGAAACACATGATGATTGGAGTTGGTTTCTTAAGATTGTGAAGGATATCATTGGCACAAGGGAGATCACAATAGTGTCAGATAGGAATCTTGCCATCATAAGTGATGTTTGTTGTATATTTGGATCTCAGAGACACGCATTTTGTTACCGGCACGTGAAGGAAAACTTTAGTTCACAGTTTGTCAAGCTTAGAAGAGTAAAGGATAGGACTTCTTCGAACAGCAAAGAAGATGCACTTAAAATGCTTGATGCTATTGCATATGCATGACATGAACATGAATATAATGTTGCATTAGGTAGGCTGAAATTGTTTTCTCTGGAGTTAGGTATGTGGGTTGAGACTGAAGGAGACGTTGAAAGATGGGCGCAAAACAAGTTTCCTCACAAAAGATGGGATAAATTAACATCAAATGTTGCGGAGTCATTTAACGCATGGGTATTGAAAGAGAGGAAGCACAATGTTGATGTTTTCATTCATGAGCATAGAGAAAAATTAGCCAAGAAGATGGTTGCGTGCAAAGCAGCGATGAGAAATTGGAGGAATGGGATTGGGCCGAATATAGAGTCTAAGTTGATGGAACAAGTCAAGGGCGCTGAAAATCTGCAATGTGAATATTAGGGTGATGATATGATTTCAGTTGCAACAGTGTGTGACAGCTGAGTCATCCATCTGAGTGTTGACCTCATAGGGCACACATGCACTTGCCTTGTATGGCAGATGAGCGGAATCCCTTGTCCACATGCATGTGCAGCAATCAAGTTAGTTTATAGTAGTGTCTACTCGTACGTCGATGAATACTACAAACTGTGTACCCAAGAAAAAATATATGCAACTGCCATGAGGCCTGTATCAACGCATGATTGCCCACGTGCTGAAGCCCTTACAGTGACACAGCTGATTACTGAGAATTTATTGCGACCACCACTTACTAGAAGGCCCCCGGGAAGGCCAAAACGAAAAAGGATTGAATCTCAGTTTCAAGACAAACGGGTTTATCATTGTGGCAGGTGCAATGAAGCTAGCCACACTGTAAAGACCTGCAAGAATCCTAATCCCAACTGATAAATCATGATCCTTTTGGTTCTTATAATTTTTGGAAAGTGCATGTCATAGTATTTGTGTAAATATGAATAGCTACAAGTCCATACTAGTTATATAGCAATAGTATGTCACTTTTGTGTTACATGTGCATGCATTTTCAGCTATAAATGAAGGTTGGATATGAAGATTGGATATAATATGGCTTGGTATCCCACTTTCATTTATGGAAGGTTGTAATGAGTTGTAAATTATGTTGTCAATGTATGGACCTAAAGTTGTCATTGTATGCCCATGGAGTTGTTAATATATATTTTTGTAGTAATGTTGACATTTGTGTAAACCACTGTCATGTTCTGAATTTTTTCCAACTGATGTAAATTTTGTTGTCAACGAAGGGACGTCAAGTTGTCATTGTAGGCCCATGGAGTTGTTAATATATATTTATGTAGTAATGTTGACATTTGTGTAAACCACTGTCATGTTCTGAATGTTTAGAGCTAATGTAAATTTTGTTGTCAATGAAGGGATGTCAAGTTGTCATTGTAGGCCCATGGAGTTGTTACTGAACGGCCCTTTAGTTGTCAGTGGATGCCCCTTCAGTTGTTAATGAAGGCCCCTAGAGTTGTCAGTGAAGGCCCCTTAAGTTGTTAATGAACACCCCTTGAGTTGTTAATGAACGCCCATTTAGTTGTCAGTGGATGCCCCTTCAGTTGTTAATGAAGGCCCCTTTAGTTGTCAGTGGATGCCCCTTCAGTTGTTAATGAAGGCCCCTAGAGTTGTCAGTGAAGGCCCCTTGAGTTGTTAATGAACGCCCCTTGAGTTGTCAGTGAAAGCCCCTTGAGTTGTTAGTGAACGCCCCTTTAGTTGTCAGTGGATGCCCCTTCAGTTGTTAGTGAAGGACCCTTTAGTTGTCAGTGGAGGCCCCTTTAGTTGTCAGTGGAGGCCCCTTTAAGTTGTCAGTGGAGGCCCCTTCAGTTGTCAGTGGAGCCCCTCGAGTTGTTAATGAAGGCCCCTAGAGTTGTCAGTGGAGGCCCCTTCAGTTGTTAATGAAGGCCTGTTCAGTTGTCAGTGGAGCCCGTCGAGTTGTTAATGAAGGCCCCTAGAGTTGTCAATGGAGGCCCCTTGAGTTGTCAGTGAATGCGCTAGAGTTGTCAGTGGAGGCCCCTTGAGTTGTGAGTGGATGCCCCTAGAGTTGTCAGTGGATGCCCCTTGAGTTGTCAGTGGAGGCCCCTAGAGTTGTCAGTGGAGGCCCCTAGAGTTGTCAATGGAGGCCCTTTCAGCTGTTAATGAAGGCCCCTTCAGTTGTCAGTTGAGGCCCCTTCAGTTGTTAATGAAGGCCCCTAGATTTGTCAGTGGAGGCCCCTTCAGTTGTTATGCTGTTATGAATTGTGAAGTGAGTGTCAGTGTGTGTTTGGTTTACCTTTACCACTTACGAGGTGAAACCTAGGTTTGGGAAATTCCAAAACACTCACACAATGGTTTGGTCCGATGGCAAGCGATGCAATACGATATGGTTCTAATTGAAGAAAAGATGTTGAGACAATGAAAAATGTGCATAAGCAAATTGTTAACGCACCCGTGCCACGGCACCAGGGACTTCGTTATATGATATGGCCCAATTGCGGAGGCACTAGGGCATGTTTATATGAATAAACTAGAACCATATCTTGTAATTGAACGAATCAAGTATCACCTTCTTCTTCATTTCATAAACTAGAAATTCAACAAGGCTACAAAGTTTGAACAACATACTAGGATGCAACCATTACAGAGAAAAACATTACAAAGCTGTTTTTTCGTTTCACTAAATAAACAAGTAGCTTCTTTGTGTACATAAATTGCCAATTCAAATAAGGCTACAAAGTTTCTACAACATACTACGAGGCGACCATTACAGAGAAAAACAATATAGAGCTTCTTCTTCAGTGCATAAATGGCAAAATGAACATGACTACAAAGGTTAATGTTAATGATTGTAGCTCCAGATAACAAGGCATGTTCTTCAGAGAGGTGACTGCTAACTTCTGCACAAGGGATGGCCAGCAATCAAGTCACATATTCCAGCTTTATTTGCCTTCAAATTTACAGGTGAAGTACAATGGACAGGCCAGACTTAGCACTTGAAATGGAGCTTTCTTTGCTATATCAGTTGTTAGTGAGAGGAGAAGAATCAGTCATCCAGAACTGGAGTCAAATGCATTCGTGCCTGCTGAAATTAAATTTAATGCTTACTATCAGATATCTCAAAACATAGGAATTCCACAATTTGCAACATCAAGCAGAGACTCGCCAACACCAAAAGCATGCATTGCTAATACAATTCTCATACACAATATAATTGCTGGTTATTAGAATTGGCAATAAACCAGCCAAAAAATGTCATCTAAATAATTCATCCACTGAATAAGACCTCAACATGAAAAATAAAACATACAAAAGGAATGAAAACTTCAGACCTAAAATAATTTGCCAGTAGCCACTATGTCAAATCATCATACATTAGAATGGAAGGGAATGAACAATAATTGAATATGTTAAAATCCAGATTTCAAAATCATGAACCAAATGAGTACAAAAAAAATCTTCCACAAAAACATAATAAACATAACTTGGAAATGGAATTTGTGCATGCATTATAAGAACAGTAATATGGATCGGAGCTGACAAAGAGGTTCAATGCTTACCTAATTGGTTCTGGTCCTCTTATGCATGCCTCTAACCAAAGACATAACCTTGTCTACATGTTTGTTCAGCGGATGAGTCACGAGCCACCATAAGAACCCCACCTTTATTTCTTGGAGCTCTTCAGCGGTATAGAACGGCATGGTGTATCCGTCTTGGCCTTGCTCAGTGCCGTCCCACATCTGTAGCCATGATAGTACATGCATACCACAAGAATCTCTACACAAACACATTAACAGGTAACAAACCACAGCAGTCCTTTTTCATACAATGTAAAAATATGAACAAAAACCACAAAGGCAACTCACATGTCATGTTGTACATGTACTTTTGCCCAGGTGAAACCCGGCTCTATTTTTTTCTCATTGGCAAACAGTTGGGGCTTTACTCTCCGCAGAATTTGAACTAAGCAATTCCGCTAAAAAAATAAACACAACATCAGTAAGGGATATGAATGATTACAAAGTGTGAGGTGTCAGGTGACAATATTCCATACAACTGCTTGTGCCATGTGTTCCTTTGGCTCAATCTCTCCTTTACGCTTCCCCCTCTTCTTCTTTGGCTCTACTAGTTTACACCCTGATTCCAATTCCCGCTGCCTCCTACTATATGTTCGTATGTCAACCAACGAGTCAAGGCATAGCAGCGCATGGCTTGGGTATCAACAACATAGCAGAACCAGTGATCCTGCCAAACACATGGGGCAAATATGAAATCACAATCCCCAAGGTTATATCCCAGGTACTTGGGGAGGATTTGTGTTTTATGGTCAGGCAAAAACCATCTAAATGGGTTAGCAACAAGTTTTCCCGTGAAATCGGCAGTAAATATATGTCTTGTTACTCTACCCTCCTTTTGTTGTTGATCAGCAACAATGGTCTTTGCGACCATCGTCATTAACTGCAGCAATGACATGAAAAAGTTGTACAACGGAAATATGACAGCAAATGAATAACACAAAACTTAATTCCAATGGCATACCCTATCATTTATCCATGATCTTGGTCTTAGACACTGGAGTTCCCTCCTTGTGAGGAAGTCATCAGCATCGCCATAAACTCCCTAAAATAAAAAAAACAGCAAAAAATGTAATTATTACTATAATAGCAATGTAATACAATTACAACGTACTACTATAAACTTACTCGTCGCCGTCTTCATCATTACACCACGTTGTGCATAACTGAAATAAAATTTCCTTCTCATCAGCTTTTCTCTTCCCCTTAGACTTTCTGGTTGCATCTATCCAAGGAGATTTGACAACCCAACTAGGAGTTATGATCCTTGTAGACCTTCTCACTTCTACATCACTCCCTTGTTGCTGGTTTTCTCCAAGTTCATGTTGCTGGAATTCTTCTTTTGATGGTTTACCTCCATCATGTGCGTCAATTTCAATGATGGCCTCATGATGTTCATCGTCTTCGTCATCGTCCTTATCATCGGGACCTTTGCCTTCGCATTTTGATTCATCCTCCTCTCCTTGTTTGTATGCCTACTCCTCCTTATCATCTTCATTTTCTTCCTCTTTAGCTGGCTTGTCATCATCCTTCTCAAAAATCGTTGAACTTGATGGCTTGTGGATTGTTGCATCTTCTTCTTCATCTTCATCGTCCTTCTCATCGTCGACTTCGTTGTTGTTTCCATGCAACAACCTATTTTGAAGTGCAAGTAGCTCATTGCCAATAATGCCAACCAACTTAGTGCATGTCCGCTTCAATTCCTGTAACATTAACATACTCATCACATTTTGTAATTAAGGCATTACCAAGTTAACTAAAATGCAATCTACAACAGTGTACATATTTAAATAGGCATAATTACCGGGTGTGTTAGCATTATTTCAGGATGAAATGATGTAGATAAAGGGTCATCCCCCTGCCCGACACCATAAAGAAGGCCTTTTTTTACTAGATTTCTTTAGTTGAACTCTGCTCCTCACCCTTTCCTCATTCCAGTAAAGGATGGCATCTTCGTCTTTACTTGCTTTCAGATTGGCCAGAGGAAAATGTTGGAGGCAAAACATCTGCATCACATCTGCATCACAATTAGCAATTGTACATTGATGTTTCCAATTGCAAAAAATAAAGACAACATAGACACGTACCATGAGGAAGTATATACAACCTCCAATATTTTTCTTCCTTTAGCGTTCCCTTTCCTCAACTCCTCCTTCTGGAAATCCCCAATTGCAGCACAAAGTTCATTTAGAATGAAGGATGACCAATTGAACTGACCAAGTGCATCTTTTGTTAGTGTCATCAACTTTAAGACACGATCACTAACATAAATACTTGCACTTGGAGACAATAAGGTTCCCAAGGCGAAAATGATAAAGAGGAACTCAAAATTTTCATCTAAAGCACCCATCAACAAATCCCCTATTTGTTGGTATTTTAGATTTCTGTATACGTTCCTAAGGTCCTTGAATATCCGATCTTCCTCGTTCACATGTACTTGAATATCTACCCCACCATTAGGCAGCCCAAGCAATTGGTGCACATCTTTAGGCTTTAACTCATGCGTCTGCCCTCGAAATGAGATTTGGTTCGTAGGAGGGTCAAAACATCGCATGAACTCCGTACAGATGTGACGGTTTATTTGTGGGCAACAAATATGCACCAGCTTGTCAAACCCAATATTCTTCAGCCTTTTCATGGCGTCGGGTCTGGACTTCAGGTTTTTGCACACAACCATAAACTGTTTTGGTGCGCATCGTGTCAAAAATGGAACGACATACGTCTTCCCTTTGCTAGGGCCTCTTAATTTTTCAGCCCGTTGACCATATTCTTTTCTCTTCTCTTCACTTAATGCATTCCAAGCCTCCCTCACCTCTAGGTTTGACTTTTGAAAATTGTGGACCTTATTCACCTTTGTCTTCTCTTTGTCTTTCACCTTTCCCTTCTGCTTGTTCTCCTTCTGGCTGAAAAACTCTTCCGTGAATAGAGTATACCTAGAAAAGCTGGCTGGCCTTGTTCCTATAGGGCTGTTTGTTGATTGTTTGGTTTTTCCAGAACCAAGTGTTTCCATCTTCCTTTCCTGGACATGGTTAATGAAAAATAGGTCATACTTTGATACAAAGACCTAATACACTTCACTCTTAAATTATATGCTGCTAAACATTTAACATGGATCTGCTAAGAAATTTAACATATGCAGCAAAAAGAGGCCCACCAGATTCAGAAATTTTCATAAACCACACACAGCCAAAGAAAATTTCAGGATTTTCCCCAAATCTTATCATATAAGCAAAACTTTATTTACAAGACCAAACATGGCAGACCATAATATTTAAATGTAGAATTTAATCAATCCATGTCCGAAAACAACGACCACTCAAACTTTGAAATATAAGACAAAGAACACAACATTAGTGCAAAATAATGCCAAAGTAGAGAGGAATTAACTAGTTGGAAACACAAACCATGCCTTATAATTGCTAATTACTAATGATTAAAAAATGCAGACAAAACAAGAACATTGGTGCAAATAATGTCATAAAGATTCAACTGCTGAAACTTTTTAGCTGTGTGATATGAAAATTTATAATTCAATAAACCAAACCTCAAAGTTAGAGACAACTTAAGTAGCTTCAAATATTCCTTGTGAACGTTCACCAGCAGCCTCTGTAGCCTCCTTATAATGACAACCTCCCAACTTTAGATGAGGATAGGAGGTTTTTTTGGGCCAAATAATAGTTGAGTAGTAGTTCACAAGTAAGAAAACTTGAGACAGTTACAAAATATCCTCACACCAAACAATTAGATAAAACCTGGCAACATGATAATTGTTAGATCTCATGTTTTGATGATAACAAAAGAATGGTTTGAAAAGGAAATGATTAATAAATAAGTTTGAGCAAAGGAATAACAGGGATAAGCCTCACTTGAAGTAAGCATTGGAGTAATGAAGAAAGGCCAAGAGAAAAAGCTGAGAAACTTGATCAGAAGCAAGTTTTCTAAGGGATTACTCGAGGTGGTACTCGAGTAATGAGCCAAAACTTGAAGTAACCAGAGGCACCTTCCGGTAACCTGCCAACGTTACTCGAGTAGGTACTCGAGTAATAGTGTAAGTATTTTTAAGTTGCTCTCGGCCTGCCAATGTTACTCGAGGAGCTACTCGAGTAACCAGGTAAAGAACTTGGAGTTGCTCTCGGCCTGCCAATGTTACTCGAGGAGCTACTCGAGTAACCATATGAAAAACTTCCAGTTGCCTTTCAGGTTACCAAGGATACTCGAGTAGGTACTCGAGTAACTCTGTTTCTGAAAAATGATGCTCTCGGCATTTTGTACCACTGCAACATTACTCGAGTAGGTACTCGAGTAATGCACTGAAGTAAGTGAAAACTTGAAGGTGGTATCCGATTAACTTGATATATTTTTAACTCGTTTACTCCAGTCCTTACTCTGATATGCAAGTATTCAATGATCTATTTTAAGTGGATTCCTCGAGTAGGTACCCGAGTATGCAGAGATTTTTCAAGAAAAACCTTAAGTCATTACCCGGGTAAGTCAAGCACAAAAAGTATATTTACTCGAGGTGGTACCCGAGTAACTGATGCAAAAATGAATGCATTACTCGAGTCCGTATCCGAGTAACAAGGTAAGTGCTCTCGGCCTTGAAATCCTGCCAACATTACGGGAGTAAAGCATCGAGTAACCAAAAGTTTATTTGAAGGTTTACTCGAGTTGGTACCCGAGTAACTCATAAAGTTGTGAGTGTATTACTCGAGTAGGTACCCGAGTAAACATACATTTCCAAAGGTTTAAAAATTGATTATTCCATGCACTACCCGAGTATTCTTAAATTTGTTTGTTGACTTACAGTTGATCAAAGTTTTCCCGATGATACTCGAGTAAGTACTCGAGTAAACTTCATGTGATACTCGAGTAGCTACTCGAGTAAGCAAACCCAGAATTTTAGAAATCATTCAGACGTTCATTGATTTGTTTCCTATATGATTAACATTTCATTGTATTAGCATTCTTAGTCTATTTACAGATAAATAATGAAGAGATCTTACCAAATAAGGAAAGTCAAAAGCAACGCTCAAATGTCACCGACCGTCACCTACCACAACGTATGTTTTTCAAAAACTGGAAAAGTCAATAATGGCTGTGCACGCTCCAACGGACATGAAGAAATATGTTCCAGCAATCATTACCAACGTATCTATATATATGTGAACATCTGAACAAAGAAAGATACACAAGAACACACTCACGAACGTATCATCAAGTTCATTACTCTGTTTTCATTGTACTTGTGATTCTATGCTTCAGTGATTCTTATTTACTCTGTGAGAGAGATATTTCATTCAAACTCAATATTTGTTGTTGAGGTAACTTAAGGTTGTGGAACCTTGAGTTGGGATTGAATTACAACTTGTAAGAGAGAGCGAGTGTCTAGGTGTAGGAACTTGCTTGTACTGAGGTGCCAAGAACCCACTAAATCTTGGAAGTTATAGTGAAACTCTCAGAGAAGCTCTGAGGACTGGATGTAGGTCAAAGTGATTGTGGCCGAACCAGTATAACTCCCGGTGTACACTTCGGTGATATTTCTCCTTACTCTTTCATGTTTTTAATTTCAACGTCAAATTTTATATTTGCAACGAAATTTTTAAGATCACCCAATTCACCCCCCTCTTGGGTGAAACGCTTGCTCTAACAATAATAATATTAACAAAATAGACCAGCTAAAACAATGCATGACAGAACATTCTCTAAGCATACAAAGGACTTACAAGGATGGGAAAAGAAATTACAGGAGGGAGAGGAGATGGTACCATAGATTCAAATAATTCTCAACGAAAGGGACAACATGTCGAATGAGATTGACAGAATATTGAGGCGCAAAGAGAAGCAAATTGAAAACATACAATACATGATCACTAATGAAGAAGCTAATGTAGACCAATTGAGTACTTCTAACATATCACACAGATTTTTCCTCATCATACCTCTATGTTCACAACTCATTAAGCTATACAAACAACTGAAATATACCACAATTGATTAACAGTTGGATAGAGACAAATAAATATAACATATATTAACTCATTACCATATTTAAGAAAACTGAACTTAATAGACAACGAATAAGTCCACATAACACAAATAGTAACTCTTAAGTCTATGAACTATTTCCAACTTCACCACCATTCAATTATTTAGTCCAGGCAACACAGATAGTAACTAATTAGAGCGTATTTGACAGAAATGAAAATAAAAGACAAATACAGAAAAAGAGCCAGAGTTGTTACTTGAGAGATTTACAATGAAGACAAATGCAAGAAGTAGAGAGGAATGAACTAGTTGCAAAAACAAAATCCAAAATACACTCATAACATCAGGGTAAAGTTTAATGCATCAGACAAGCAAATAAAAACTCTCACTGTTTTTAATGTGTTGCTTTGTTCAACAAGAATGTTGTATCTTCCTTTTCCTTTCCCTTTTTCCTTCTGTGAAAATTTCGTTAATTAATTAATAAAGGAAATTTAAACAGCAGAAGCTTAGAAGGATGCATTAATGGTAGGACAAGTGGTTAATATCCATGTTTTACTTTTACTTATGCAGAAATAGGTTGACTGCTCATCATAATACTGGACAAGTATTAGCTATAAATTTAATTCATCAAATAGAAATAAAAGAACTAAACACCAGAGTATTAGGCAGAGAACGTTTGGAAGTGTTGGTTCAAACTTTTTCATCAACTCTTCTACATGAGTTGACTGTTCTCCCTGCAAACCAAAAAAAAAAAACAAACAATTGATATGAGGCTATTGGGAGATAACATACTCGTTTTGGAGATAACATACTCGTTTTGCAGAATTTTCAAAACTCTTCTTAAGGTGCAGAAAAAATTTCCACCAACGTATCATGTCAATTTAGTCATTCTAATGAAACCTTAAACATGCTTCAACAATCCAAATACCTATTTAGTTCCTAAAATAATAGTATGAAATAGTAAGTTCCTTGTCAACTTTCAACTTCAAAAGTTCAATCCACCAAGCCATATATTCACTCTAATACATCATATCATCTTCCTTATCCTGAAACTATTTTTCCAGGTTTGAAAATCACCATTTCAACACTTATAACAGTCCTTTTTTAACCCTTAAAAAGAGTTTCTAAACATTTAGAAAACACAAACAACAAATCTTCAATAATTTTTTAGCTTCTTTATTCCAATTTCAGCACACTAAGCATATATATATCTATTACATACCACACTTACACTTTCCTTTGCCACTATAGAAAGTTTAAGCATGAAAATATCATTCAAATGCTTGATTCCTTTGAAAGCCCACAAGAGTTTTGTGTTGTCACAGAATTTGCACAAGTTCACATCTTCTATCATTTATTTCACTGGCCTTTTGACTATTAGTGACACTAGCTTTCAATTCTGAAACTGCTGCTCATTGAGTTATACACCAATATGTGCAATTAGTTGATGACTGACAGGGTTATTATGGATACTAATAATTGCTAGTTTTATTTCTTCATTGGCAGGAAGAACTATTTGAGATTCTTGAGGATGATAAATGCCTTGCTGAAGAACAAGTTCAAGCAATTGCAAAGCAATTGGTATTTAATTCTTTTAAAGAATTCACTTTCTGTCTATTAATTCCAAATAAAGAATGGTTTTGGCTATGGATTTGTTTAGACTAAATATTTTTTTCATTTTGGTTTTCCATTTGTATCATGCAGGTGAAAGCATTATATTACGTGCACTCTAATTGCATCATCCATCTACATGCAGCAAGTTGAGTATGGAAGAAAAAACATAACTTATCTATGAGAAATCCAAGTCCCAGTGTGCATCAGACATGTTACAGTCATGCAGTTGACAAGAGAGTTTGAAAATTCTGTGTGCAGGGATGGGTAAAGATAGGAAGTATACTGGCTTGACAAAGTTGAAAATGATAGAAAATCTTTTAAAAATTGTCTCTAAGAAGAAATTTCGAAACCAGGATATTACAATAGATCTTGAACCATTTCCAGAAATCAAAAAATGCTGCACCAATATGGTTAAACACCAATAGTTGAGCTATAACGTTAAATCCCGAATACAATGCAAAATAATAAATTCATACATACAAATCCAATCACACAAGTTTAAACGAAAAACCAACTTAAACCAACGACACACGCAAGTTTAACTTCAAAAGATGAATCTATAACGATTGCTACTCAACAATGAGAAACAACTCGACACATTAACACCTAACCCGATATCTTCTCCACAGTCATAGACTTAGAAATTACAAATTTAGAGATTAATTAAATAGATGACAAATAAAAAAAACAAAAGGACCCAAAAAGGGAAATAAAAGGAAACAAAGAAGACAACAAGGGAATGAAATAAGGAATACCTAACAAAGGGTGAATGAAATTGTAGGGAAAAAGAAGAACCCATGAATCAGAAACTCCTCCACACTTACTCTCTGTATGCGTCAAGGGCCATTGTTTGCAAAAGTTTTGGGGAGAGAGATGAACAACTTCGTAGCCTGCCCACAAATGACAGAAAATTACACTTGCTTTACTCAACCATTGGCCGTCGAACCTCACTGCAGAGAACCCATAAACACCGTCTCACCCGGTCCTACCTTTTAGGGATTGAATTTCAAATGAGGATAGAACCTCCGCACAGCCGCCGAACCTGACTCCAGAGAAGCCACGAACACCGTCGCATGCCGTGCTAGCTTCCGTTGCCCAGAGCAGCTCCTTTAGGGTTGTCGCCTTTAGGGTTCAATTTCGAATGAGGAAAGCAGCTCCTCACACTTTGTTTTTTGCCCAATTCTTAAGGGTGTTTATGTCTTTTCCCTACTTGAATTTATTACAAAATGGTCCCATGGGACTTGACAGTAATTTCAGAATTTCCCAGGACCGTTTCTTCGTATTTTACCTTCCATGGGACTACAGTGTAATTCTCCCAAATTTTTTCTCCCCCCTTCCCTTCAAATCCCTCACACCAAATAGACCCTGAAGGTATTCTACTTCTTCCTTTCTCTTTCCATCTACTATTCATCTTAATTTTTATATTAAAATATGAACTATTCAAATTTAATGTTTAATTATTTATAAAAAAAAGATTTAACAATATCAAATCATTAAAAAAATAATTAAATAAATTTAAAAATACTACATTTTAGTTATGGTAATATAAATATGTAATAAAAAATATTTTAAAATAATATTTTTATTACACATTAAATCCAAACTGCTCATATTTTAATTTAAAAACTGAGAGGAGTAAAAGAGGGGAAGAGGATGGGAAGAAAAATATAAGAGAAATATAATCAATCCCAAAATAACTAATCTAAACCTTTTTTGTTTTTTTTTTGTAGTAATGGTGACAGTAAAACGACGCCACGACTGTGACCGTTTCACAGGAGGCTGGAGGTTTTAAATTGAAAAAGTTCGTGGGGAAGAAAATTAATGAAGAAAATACTAACTCTAAACTTCGAACTCTCTGCTATAATGGGGTGAGGTAAAACTTATGTAATAAAACCATAAAAAAAAAAAAAAAACCTTATGTAATAAAAATATATCAAATTATCAATGACGAAAAGGGGGAAATGATATGTAAGGTTGGCGAAAATGGTCCCCACAAAGTTCACCAAACAAGTAAATGCCACTGAGTCAATTTTGATGAAATTAAAATTTTGAATGTATTTTATAAAAATGGAAAATCACATTAAAAATTCAATGGAGAGAAATAAATCAAATAATCACTAGACCACCCATGAAATCTTCAAATAATTCAGAATTTCTAAAGGGACTCGGCATCAGAGATTTCAAGCCTATAATTATAATTTTGCCCTTGTTTTTTTTTTTTTGAAACAAAAACTAGAATGTAGGACTTGCACTCATAAATCTCTCGACTTCACGACTCCCATCGAACCACTGTTTCTCTTTATCATCTCAACAAATTTTTAGGGTCTGTTTGGTGTGAGGAATTTGGAGGGAAAGGGAGGGAGGGGAGGAAAAATTTTTATAAGTTGAATTTTAAAAGATTGAAGAAGTGGGGTAATAAAATTTTAATAAAGAGAATATATAAGATAAAAGAGTAAGAAAAATTAATTAAAAATTTTTAACCTCACTTCTCTAATTTTTTTAAATTCAACTCAAAATTTTTTTCTCTCCACCCACTTTCCCTCCTCTTCCCTCAGACCAAACAAACCCTTAGGATTGCAACATTTATCTCTTCTCACAGAGACTGAATGCTAGTTGGGTTTTGGGTGTGTGGGTTTGAGTGTTAACCGAAGCTTAAGGATTCTACTTGTTGTGAACCATCAACATTAACCCAAGCAAACGTAGAACTTATGTTAAATGTGTATCGTCTTGATCACTTAAGTTGGGTTTCATTATGCGTCTGTAGGATAATGAATTGTTGCTCTATTTCTAGTTATATTGTGGGTGGGTTGTTCTTTGGTGGAAATGAATGAATATGATGAAAGTTTTTGTGGCTATAACCCTTTATTATGCGATGAAAAAACATGTCGCCCATACATATATTGATAACATGTCGCCCATACATATATTGATAGTTCTTAATATGGTTATTTTAGTTAATAATAACAAGTGTGTTGTGTAAATAGATACTACCTCCAATCCTAATTATAAGATAAAGTTGACTAATTTTTGAAGAAATTGAGGAAGCTAAATAAGTTATTTAATCATATCATATGTTATGTATCCTTAGATTATATATTAATTTATTAGTCAAACTAATTAATTTGAAGAAAAAATAAAAATATAAAAACTCTAAAATAATTTAATTACCTTCCTTAGTTTCTCTAAAAAAATCAACTTTATTTTATAATTAGGATTGGATGGAGTATTAAAGATGGCGAATATGTCTTGGAAGTATCCATTATGCTTCTTTTTTATAGGGGGCAATTTGTAAATGGTAGAGAAGCTTATACGCAATATGTTGGGGATAGTGTAAGAATAAGAAATTTGGGAGAAGTTGACTGAAAATGCGCGTTATGCAATGCCCAAGCACTCACTCGAAGAACTCTACCAATTGAAGGTTTGATCATGGATGAATGTCGTGGCTTGTAACTTATTGAAATAATTTACAGAAAGAAAAAGCGGTGTCCCTAGTAGTAAGCAACAACGAAATGAAGTGGAAGAAATAGATTTAGATAGGCGTATTATTCTTTGTATCAATATTAAATTAACCATCACTGTAATGACAACTATGTTTAGTTTATAAGCGTGGACAAAATTTCCGTTGCTAAATGAAGGCTGTGTTGTCTGATTCATGTTTGTGTCCTTTAGGTAAATTAAAGCTTGGTTATGAAATTGTTGTTAGGAGGGTAAAAGAAAAGTCAAAGAGTAAGGTAATTAGCAATTTAAATTGCTAATGCGTGCACTATAATTTGTCAATTACGCGCAGCTGATTATGATCAGCCGGATTGGATAAAAAGGGAAAAAAACTCTAGAGACCAAATTCAAAATTTGGCAAAACCATAAAGACTACCAAATTATTTTTTTAAAACAAAAATTGAAGGATAAGGTTGTCCCTAATCAGGATTGTTGGGATCGAATTAGGCTGAATTGGTAGAATACTTTATCAAAAAATAAAAAAATGGACGGCAACATAAACAATAAAACAAATAATTGTCGATTTTTCAACACTATTATTTTACGTCATTGACTTTGTGTAGTGGTGGGAAAACAGGCCAGTTTGTGATGGGCTTGGGCCTAAACTGATCAGCCCGTTTAGACTCAAATCCAAAAAAGATACCAAAATCGGTGGTTCGGCCGCTTAAGTAAAGCCCGCAAGCCGGGCCCGTTTATCTTCTTTTTTTGTTGTTGTCATAACTGTTTGTGTTCCTTATTCTCCTAAACACTAAAATACCTAATTTTAAACATAAATATAATCAAAACAAATTTAAAACATAAATATTATCCAAGTTTAATAAAACACAAATAAGTCCACAACCACAATCAAACAAGTTTACAAACTTCAAATATCAGTAATAATAGAACACTTGATTTGGATTTTGGCATACATATAGAAAAAAGAAAACAAGAAAATCAAAGAAGAGAAGTTTCAAATGAAGTCTAAGTCAGTGTGAGAATGGCTCTGATCTGAGGGTTAGGTTATGTTAACTCTGCCTCCTGACCAAAGCTTGCTGCTCATTACCTCGTGCCCAGTTAAAAAAAAAAAAGGAAAAGAAAAAGTTAAACGGGCCTAATGTTTAGGCCGGCCTCCTTCCGAAGGCTCTAAATTATAATCCCGGTTCGTGACAAGCTCAGCCCGATTTCCCAACTCTAACCGTGACAATCGAACATGGGATCGCCAGTATATCCGCACTTGGTAATCAAATGTCCAATAGAACAAGCGAGAATCAGACTCTGCCCAGGATCATGAATTAGGTGCAATTGTACAATATGTATTGGTGACCCAAAAAAAAAAAGTATTGTACAATAAGATCGTTTCAGACTTTTTCTCACTCTATTAAATTATGAATCCCTAAAATTTAATCCATTTATACAAAAATAAAAAGAATCAAATGAATAATTTTTCCAGCTCGTTATTCTAAAAGCACAGAGGAAAAATAGTTATATTAATTATAAAATAAAGGGAATTTAAATTAACTAAATTAGATTAGATTTTGTTGTTGATTTAATTTAAGTAAAAGAATTAGTTTCAAAATAATTTAATTAATATGCAAAATTGCTTTTTTGTTGTTTGGGGCACAATTTATAATGTACTGACTGCATTTGATAAAGAGATTCACAACTCATTCTATTAGAATATCACTAATTTCGAATTTTAAAGTTTTAGACTTCTTTTGAGATTTTCCCAAGAATAAATTACTTAACCATTGACAACGTTATTATCTGTAGATTGAACAAAACCAAGAACAAAGCAGTTAAGCCAATGAAGATTGCTCTATTGCATAGGAAATGCGAATAGTATTCACCGCAAGATTCATCTGATGGCTGGGAGAGAAAAGTAGACAACGAATTTGTGGCGCCATTTTGACAAGTTTCTCCTGTGAAACTGTTCATCTTTCACTTTCCCTCAATCAGCAGATTCCACATTGAAAAATTCAATTCAATGCTCGTTAGCATTTGAAGCTTTATAAGGACATTCTATTTCCAATGGTAGTTGCATAACTTAGTAACCAAACACAATTTGATCACAGCTGAACAAGTGAGTCCAGAAGTTTCACTTAGACAGCAACCAACACAATTTCACATGTATCAAAAACAATCACACAATTTATCATGAAAGAGAATTATAAATTTTGGGGACAAAGTGGACAAGAGTATACTTATTGATTGCACAAAGGAAGTGGTTTCCATCAAGAGCATGCATGTAATTAAAAATGGTATTACAGGCAAACCAACATGTATTTGCTACAAATAACTGAATTAACTAACTTCCTTAATATCGACAAATTAGTTATCTAGCTTTTATATTAAGAATTAGAGGGAGTATAAAATTCTTAATGTGCCTGCCTCACTCACTATTAACAAAGCATGATAAGTACACCTTGCGTCAGACTTCACTCAATGCAAGTGAAAACGTGTATAATTTTACACGATTTCACCAGCTTTCTCAACAGATACTCATCTTCAATCTCTCTAAAATTTATAAATTCCAAAGTAGATTTCAATATGAGAGAAAGTCTCCACCTGCTTCACATACGCCAAAAAGCCCATGCTGAAGTGATGCTCCCATGAGTTGACAATAAAGAGAAGAGTGTGGGGCAGGCTACGATTTGAACCTGGAAGGATATGGCATGAAGAAGGAAACGAAATGGGTGGTGACAGGCTTCCATCGCCCCAAGGAATAAAACAGCCTTCGTTTCAAAGCTTGACGAAAAAATTATCCGAGCTTCCATTGACGTTCCATTGCCATTTCTGCATGTCTTTATATCCAAATCCCTTATTTCTGGTTATTTTTCCAGCCTCTCTCTTCACGCCATCAGATCAATCAGATGGTGGAAAATGTTTGCATTTAGGATAACAATCTCCTTGTGTCGGATGAATCTTGCGGTGGTGGATATTATTACACTTCCTAAGCAATTCAGCAAACAGATTGGGAGGGGATCTGAATCCGAACAACAAACACAGAAGACTGAAATTTCACATTTTTTTCTGGGTAAGTTACCAAAACAAGCCAAGGTTATTCTGCAAGTTCAAAACAAAGAAGCAAGTGTTTTGGGAAACACAGGTTGATAGCATATTGCACAAAGCACTTACATGTTACCTCAGTGGAAGTTTTCCCTCCCCTTCCCATCCCCTCCCCACCCAAAAAAAAAAGTAAGAAGAAAAAACAACGGATAGCAAACCTGGGGTAGATTGAATTCTAAATTTATGGAGAATGAAGAAGCTTGTTAACAGCTGAGTCCAGAACATCCACATTCCTCCGTAGAATTTTTCTATCAAAGTGTCAAGTATTCAAAATGAAAAAACTTGAAAAAAAAAGGCGTCAAAAGAGATATTTGACACTTTAAAAAAATTCCTTCCAAGTCTATAGCAGCTTGTATTCTACCAAGAATAACAAAATTGACCATATCAGTAAATATTGAGGGAAGAGTCTTTATTTTACCAAGATGTGTATAGAGAAGGGGGAAATAAATTAGTCAACAAAAAAGTGAAACTATTGGATACAGTTGAGAGGCAAGACCATCAATGCTCTTCATCTCCTCGTTCAATCTGCAACCAAGAAATTAAGGTTAGGGGCTAGCTTCCTCATTCAATAGGAGGCTTTATTTTTTGGGTCATTCCTAATGCAATTTTCTTTATCTATACTCGAAAAAGAAAAATACAGACATAATCCTATTTGTTGTTTCATGTCTACCAATATAGCCAATAGCAAACCAGACTCAGGTCTCAGATTATTTGGCGTCTACCAACAACCAATAAATTATGCATATAGGAAATAATGTTCCACTTGGGATTAGCATTATAAAATAATGTATTAAATAACTTCAATTAATCTATGTTTTTAGTTCAAGTTAGTAAGAGTTATTGAGCCCTTAGCCCTTGCCAATTCTATTGAAGGAAACCTTAGGTTTGAAGAATATTGATCAGTTGTATTTTTCCTATAAACTCTCTTTCCCTCAGTTCTCTGCCCCCTCACCATCTCTCTTCCATTCCCCCTACCTCCTAAAGGTCTTTATACTTCTTCCCCTTCCCCCTCAGATTCCTTTGGGCTTCTCACTCATTCTCTCTATTTTCTCGCTCTTTTCATATCAGTTCTTCATCACATAGTAGACAAGACATTTATCAAATTCAACAAGTCTGCTTGCTCTTGGACACTTAAAGTTAGAATATCCATTAAATCGGGAGACAATCAAGATGTCAAGAGGATACCTGAGACATGAATTTATATACCGGTTCCCCTTGGTTGTAGCTTCAAGCACTACAAACAATGAAGATAAATGTGGGCTTAGAAAGTTTTGTGGGAAAAGCTAAACACTCTAGTTAACTAACAATCAGAGAAGAAATATAGGCATTCTCATTTCCAAAATTTTTCAAAAAATAAGTTTATGCAGTCTGCCAACACTGGATACAAGAAATTATCTGAGTATTTTCTATTTTTCACATAACACGGGACCTCTATCCCAAACTATGCGGTGAGTGCTTTATATTTCACATAGCCTCTAGGGAACCAGAAATCTGGAACGCAGAAACAATACTCGAACAAAATAATCCCCAAATTATTATCACATAACACTCGTATGAAATTGTACAATATATTTCAGCAAGTTCTACTTCATATGGATCTTTACCAGATTCTTGAAGACGACCTGTAGCATCACAAAAGCATTGCATATGATCAACTGAGCTGCCCGTGACCTGCACTTTCACAATTTGACAGACAACATGCTTGGAAAATTAAATTTTTGAACAAAAGCACATACAAATATAAGCAACAATTACTAATTATTAAATTAAATCAATAGCATGTGCTACATAGACATGGGAATCTAGGGAAGAAAAAATACGAAACGTAATGAAAAATAATAGATACCACTAGAAGAAGCTAGGTCAATTATCCCAACAGAAAAAAGCAACGCATAAATGTAGCTTGTAACTAAACTTGTTACTTAATGGAAACATTTCAATGTCTCACTTCTTCGCAGTCTGGCAGAAACCATTTCATGAGAAATCAAACAGAATTGGACGAACCTCAGAGAGAGCCAAGCGAAGGGAAGCGAAGAGGGAAACGAAACTCTCGGCAATGGCCAAGGAATCTCTCTCGACAACTTGAACAGCTCTGAAAATTTCATTCTTGTTAAAAGAGACTGCTGATTCAGCATGATCTTCAGCAGAAGGATTGGATGAGAGCTCAGGACAAGTTGAAGGTGGATCGATGGGTGATTCTAAAATTGGGTTTTCGGAATTATTCGAAGACCCTCCATGATCTTGCCCTCCCTTGTCTTCCATTTCCGTCCCAAGTTTGATTGGGGCAGCTCACGTTTCTTTCTGGAAGAACGAGATATAAGCCCACGGAAATGCGCAATCCAATACGTTTGCTCGAATGGGGATTTCAAGGGGCTCAATCCGCGTTTATTAAAAGCAAAACCCAGATTAATCAACACTTCTTTTTTTCTTTTTACAGAAAAGTTTAGGAGGCTAAGGCATGGCCGAACGGCTCAAAAAGTGCTTATAATTTAGGGAAAATTCCAGATAACTATAGAGAAAATTAGAAATTGATAGAAAGGTTGAGTGAAATTCATATATCTTAAATCAGTGAGGCATGAGGAATTTGGAATATGAAATCTTAAGACAAGTACCTAAATACCCTCCTAAGTGACAGCTAAAAAGGAAATGAAGAGACACGCATAGGTAGAGTTTGAAAGGATGTCAAAACAGAGAGTGATGGGAAAGCTCAGGGAGACAGAGAGACGACGCGAAGGACGGTGGGTCGACGGTTGTCAGTGGTGATTTGCGGTGTTGTCGACAAACAAGGCATTGTGCGGTTGTGTGTTCAGCACTCCCTCTGTCGGAGCTTTAGCAGTCAACCATTTCAGTTGACGGTGTTGGGTGGGGCGGGGCGGCGAGTGTTCCGGGATTAGTGTTTAATCACATTTAATAATCGAATGAGAAATCCGGAACAATTAAAAAATTTTTGCGGGAACTGTACAACTGGATCTCCATTCATTTCATTCATTAAAACAAATGACCTGTTTGGTCTGTTACATATACAATATCAGAGTATCAGCACAATTCCCGATAACATTTAATCAAAAATATTGTTCAGGGCATCATCGCCCATCTCAGTATCCATACCGGGGATTACACAAAACTATAGTACTATGATCTATATAATATATTTACATTGATCCAAAATGATAACCAATTCGATATAAAACCAAAATATCTAACTAAGACTACTGCTGGTAGCCCTAATCGCCCTTATCCACTTGCTTGCTTTTCGATCCACTTGCCCTGTCTAAAAATGTTATTTGGAAAGAATGAGATTTTAGAGAATCCCAGTAGCAACAGTTTATTTATATGATGCATATATACAAAGCAAATCACATATATCATAATGCAGCAATCAATATTCGAGACCGGGCTTTCGCCACGTTCCCTTCACTATATACGAGGTCGGGCTTACGCCACGCCCCCTTCACTTTATCTATATTCGAGTCCGGGCTTTCGCCACGTCCCCTTCACTTTCACTGTAATCGATGACTAATGCAAACAAGCAATGCAATACACATGATATAGGATAAAGTGTTACTACCTTTGTCTTTCCTTCCTTGAGCAGGCACAGGCCTTCTATGCTCCGAGCAGATATCAAATCCTAAAATCATAATTAAGGACGAAGCATTATTCTCTATTCCAATACTCAATTGACTCTTCAACACTTAGATTTGGTTATCAATAATGACCCTTAAGAAGCTACAATTGGCTCTAATAAAGGCCCTAAAGGATTGGGAAACACCGGGTTGGAAACCACTTTTCAAAATTTCAAGGTGCTAAAAATAGGGGGTTGGCTGCAGCCAAGAAACCTCTGGCTGCGGCCAAAAACACGCACAGAAGGTTTTTGGCTGCAGCCATGAATTTATGGCTGCGGCCAAAACACGCACAGAAACTTTTGTGCTGCACCCAAGACTTTCTTCGGAAATTCATAACTAATTCTAAAAAAATTGAAATGAGGTGATCCCAAAGGCCATTGAAAGCTATTTAAGTTCTCTTTACCAAAAAAATATGGACCAATACTGGAAATCACCACAAAAATACAGATTTCAAGAAAAGTCCACACTATTCCAGAATTGCTCCCAAATTTAACATCAAATTTTTGACAGTCATAACTCCTAGCCCAAAAGTCAAATTGACATGAAATATATATCCATTTTATAGCTTGAGATGTGAATTTTAAGACTAGAAAGTTTCATAGTTTTTAGACACCATTTGGTCATTCCAAACGCCAATACAAACAGACTGCCCAGAATAAACTTTCAATGGCAGCATTTCCAATTTTCTACCAAAGTGTCCAATGGCACCAAAATCAACAATCAAGCCTATTCCTTACACTAAAACACTCATGCCTATTCCTTATAATAAAACCATTTAAAAAACCTAATTTCCACTATATTAGCATGCTTTGGTCCATGGCCACACTAAACACTAACTTTCCAAACTTTCCAATCTCACTCATTTCTTTCCCAATCAATCCTATCTATCCATACACATTCCAAATATACCATTTCTATAACTTTAACATGCCAAATGACCAATGACACTCATTTTCGAAAATGACCAATAAATCCCAGAAATTCAAAGCTACCTCAAATGGCACAAAACTTAGATGGGTAGATAGGTTTCACTTACCTCTTTAACTTTCTCAAAGTGACTTTTCAATTCTCCAACTTTCACAATCTCTTGAGGTCACAAACTAACACCAATGAACACATTACAACTATCAAAATGAAGCTCTTCATTCAAGGATCAATATTAGATAAGGAAGTTTGAGCATTTGGAGACATTTCCCCTTACTTTTTGAAGCTTTTCTTCCCCCTTATTTCTGCAACAATGGCGCCAAGAGAGAGCAAAATGAGAGAGATGAGAGATGGAGTGTAGAGATGAAGAATGATGATAATAATACCCCCCCTCCATGCCTCTTCATCGTAAATGGGAAAGGGAAGAGAGAGAAGAAACAATAAAATACACCCATTGACTTTTTCCCTTAACCTCTCTCTCACACATGCTTGCCACATGTCCACTTATCATTGGCTCTCTCACACTTAGTCACCAATTAGCTTCTCCAATGTATCAATTAGCCATTTAATCACACTTCTCACTTTTCATTTAGTTAGTAATTAATTTCCTCATTAATCACCAACTTAGAGCCAATAATTGCATTCTTTAAATTTTCCATCAATTATGACATATAAGTTAATATTGCCACCAAAACACATAATTATTTCACTTTAATTCGATAATTATCCTCAATAATTATCATTAACCCTTAATCACAAATTGGGGCGTTACTGCGAGTCGACTGTCTCACCGCAAATCAAACAGCAACTTGTCATGAAATATGTGATCTGATAGCAATTGATAAATATATGAAGGTGTTAATCAACAGAACCATGTTATTAATATAGAGCGGTTTGGTGTTATTACCCATCAGACATTTATTTTTGCAAAATTTTTCCTACACACATCTTTTGTTGTCTGTGTGAATAAAAGATGTGAAAGGTGTTGCGTTTGGCCGGTGACGCTAAAACTGTCCCATTTCATGTTGGCCAGATGTTAATCAATGAAATAATGTCGTTAATAATGAATATGATCTTGTTAACTTTAGGTGAGGTGTTGTTTTGGGCATCCATCGAACTTGTGATTTGGCAACCACATGATTCATTAACGACTCTGCCTGCTAGATTAACTCTTCAACTGAAAGCTTTTGCAACGTCCCAAGTTGTATGCCCGAAAACAACATATGAGCCATGATTAACAACTTCATCTTCTTTGTTTACGACTATGCTTCGTTCATTAACATCTTAAGAGTAACAAGTTAGGAACATCATAATGTAGATGGGAAAACACAATATCTCTCCTCAAATTAACATCATTTTCGTTGTTAATGACTCTGTTTTCTCTATTACCATCTTGTGAGGAATAAGTGGGGATCGTCCTAATGTATATGAGAAAACACAACATCTCTCCCTTGATTAACAACATTACCTCCATCGTTAACGACTACATTTCATCCATTACCATCTGATGAGGAATAAGTTGGGAATATCCTAACGTAAATGGAAAAATACAACAAGTCACCCTCGATTAGCAACATGAGTTTCTTCATTAATAACTCCTATTCCTCCATTAACATTTTCATAGGAACAAGTTATGAACGTCGTCATGTACGTCGTCATGTAGATGGGAAAACACAACATCTATTCACATAATAGCATCATTATCTTCGCTATTAATGACTCGACTTCTTCTATTAACATCTTTGAAGGAATAAGTTAGGAATGTCGTAATGTAGATGGGAAAACACCTCTCTCTCCGTAATAACATCGTTATCTTCGATATTAACGATTAGACTTCCTATATTAACATCTTCGAAGGAACAATTTAGGAACGTCGTAATGTAGATGGGAAAACACAACATCTCTCCCTATAATAACAGCATTATCTTCACTATTAATGACTCGACTTCCACCATTACCGTCTTATGAGGAATAACCTGGGAAGGTCGTAATGTAGATAGGAAAACACAACATCTCTCCACGTATTACCAACATCAGATTCATTATTAACAACTCGACTTCCTCTATTAAGATCATAGGAGGAACATGTTGGAATAATCCAAATGTAGATGGAGAAAAACAACACGTTAGCCACAAGTAATAACTTTATTTTCATTATTACCAACTTGACATCCTTCATTAACATCTTAAAAGGAATAAAGTTGCCAAATCACAAGTTCGATGCCCAAAACAACACCTCACCCACAGTTAACAAGATCATATTCATTATTAACGACATTATTTTGTTGATTAACATCTGACCAATAAGAAATGGGAAAGTTTTAGCGTCACTGCCCAAACGCAAAACCTTTCACATCTTCCATTCACACAGACAACAAAAGACGTGTGTAGGAAAAAGTTTGCAAAAATAGATGTTCCATAGGTAATAACACCAAACCGCTCTATATTAACAACATATTTCTGTTGATTAACACATTCATATATTTATCAGTTGCTGTTAGATCACATATTTCATGATAAGTTTCTGTTTGATTTGTGGTGAGACAGTTGACTTGCCGCCCTACATCACCCAACACCGTCAACTGAAACGGTTGACCGCTGAAGCTCTGACAGAGGGAGTGCTGAACACACAACTGCACAATGCCTCGTTCACCTCCGTTCTCTCCATTTCTACGCCATTGTTTCAAAAAAAGGGGAAAAAGCTTGTGAAAAGGTAAGGAAAATGGCTTTCATTGCTCAAACTCACTTCATTAATATTGTTCCTTGAGTTAAGAGCTTTATTTCCATGTTTATAGTTTGGCTATTGGTGTTGGTTTGTGCCCACAAGGAAAGTTGAGAGTTAGAGAATCAAGAAATCTCTTTGGCAAAGTTATAGAGGTAAGTGAGACCAACTTTTCAATATAAGTTTTGCGGCCTTTGAATTTGTTTGGGAATTCTAGAAATTTTGGCCTTGAATTCGAAAATGAAAGTCATTAGGTATTTAGTATAATATTGGCATAGAAATTGTACCTTGTGGTGAGTTTGGGATAGATAGATTGATTTGGGATTGAAATGTCTTGTTTGGATTATTTTGGGAATTTGGATGTTTATATTGCCCAAAACCAAAGCATGATAATGGAATAGGATTTTGGTAATTCTAATGGTTCCATTGAATTTTATGGGTGTTTTTGTGTGGGAGTAGCCTTGAGTAAGAGTTTGGGATCTTTAGAATCAATTGGGCAATTGTTGGGAAGTGTGGTATGTTTTCTGTGTTTTATGGTTTTTGATAGAATCACTCAAGTGATCTGGGGTTCACTCGAGTGAGGGATGAACATTACTCTAGTATGTTAGTACATTTTTTCCTTTTTGCTTCTAGTTTCTGTTGCACTTCCATGGATAAAGGCAAGAGTGTACCTTAGCACTTGCGAGTGTTAAGCTATCACTCGAATGCTTTGTGTTCCACTCGAGTGCTCCTGATCCTTGGAAACTTTTGTGCTCTCGGGTCTTCACTTTCTGTGCCTCACTTCCTAGTACTCGAGTGAGCATTTGGCTATCACTTGAGTATTGCTTTCTGTACTCGAGTATTCTTGTCTCTGAAAGTTTCTTGTGCTCTTAGGTATTCACTTGCTGTTGTTCACTCTCTAGAATTCGAGTGTACATCGTACCATCACTCGAGTGAGGTCTCCTTCACTTGAGTATCCGTACAATATCACTTGAGTGTCTCAGTGAAAAATATCAGGTTCGAGCTTTCAAAATGGAGATCTTTGGGGACAGTCTTTCAACCCTTTAGAGCTATTGATAGGGTTATTTTTGGATACTAAAAGAGCAATAATGATAACCAAACTAAGTGTTAAGAAGTCATTGAGAATTGGAATAGAGAATTGACACTTCGTCCCTAATTATGAATATAGGATTTGACATTTTCCCTACTCGGGAGAGACCGGTGCAAGAATACACCTGGAAGGACCAAAGTAGTGACTCTTCTCTCATATTGTGTATGATACTTGGTATGCATGTTTATCATTATGAATGTGTTATCGGCCATAGGGAATTACAACGCGAGCAGTTCAGCGTGAGCTGTCGTAGGGGGCAATTCTTATGATACCTACCTTGGCCATTGTATCTGCCATTGTAAGTGTCGAGGTTGCGTTATGGAATCATGGATTCCTATTTGAATATCCAGCCCGTGGGGTTGCATATTATGAAATGTTTTATATAGATCCCAGCTATGGTGATATATGTGATATGTTCATGTGGATGTGAAATACAACAAGAAGTTCAGTGTGAGCCGTCGTAGGAGGCGATGCCCATGGTACCTACCCTAGGTGTTGCAATTGTTGTTGTGATTGTTGTGTATTGTATAGATGATTTACTTTCATGCTTTGATGTTGTGCATATTATGAGTGATTTGTTACTACGGGGATTCCTTATAATCTCACTCTCCTAAAAACAAATTTTAGATAGGGCTGAAGGATCCAAAGGAAAGTGGGCGACGAAGAGTGGATAGAGCTCCTGGCTAAGAGTTTATTTTGGAAAATTGGTTATTATTTTGTAAATCAATTAGATAGTACTTGTGTAATCCCCTTATTATGGGAAACTCTATAGGCAATTGTGCCTTGTAGACCCTTTATTAATTAATGGAACCTGAGTGTGTTGAGAATTTATGCTGTACTCTGATATGTATGAATGAAATCAACCTGTACAGGCCATTTATGTATTGAATTGTGAATATAAGACCGTTGTGAACAAGTTTTGTAAAATTTTTTGTAAACCTTGATTTTGGGAAGTTTAATTTCGAATAAGTCCCAAATCATCTTATGGTCTCTAATTCCGTAAAATTACATATTACACATAACACAATTTAACAAGTAATATGCATAAGAAATGATATTATTTTAACAATGCAAAATTTATACTTTTTGTTCCTTCTTTAACTCATACTTGTTGTGAAGCCAATCCCCACAACAAATAAATTCTTCAATTGATCTTCATTCAATTTAGAACGATATTCATCAATAACTCTACCTCCAGCGCTGAATGTGGACTCTGATGACATGGTTGAGATTGGAATAACTAGTATGTCAGCAACCATCTTAGATAAAATCTTATACTTCAAACTATTATTTTTCCACCATTTCAGGGCACTAAAGGAGTTAGAACTGCCCTTAGGAATATAAACACCCTCCTTAAGATAAACTTCTAATTTTGATTTCATAGGGGGAATTACTTGCTTTTCACGAACAAGGTTCATGATTTGATCAAATCCAATAATTATAGAAGAACTAGGCATATTAGAAGAAGAGGTGTTGCTAACATTATCACTGTCATTACTTGTCTTTCCCTTATACACGGCAACATAATCATCATATATTAAGTATAAAGCTTTTAGCACTTTATCTATATTATCAGAAGCAGCATAATAAGGCTTGTAAATTCAATGAAAGCTATAATTAATAATATATAATTTTCATATGGGATCCAGAATACTTGCAAGAGCCATTTCCATATTGCATTTCCCCCAATATTTGTCAAACTTCTCTTTCAATAAGGCTGCCATTTCTGCTCTAAAGAAATCACCATCTTCTAAGGCATTGTCAATTACTTGTTTCACTCTCCAAACTTTAGGAAGGTACAAATTTGTAGTAGGATACTCACTACTGATATGACATGAGTGGCTAGATTGACCACTTCTAGAAGTTTGTAAATCTTCTTAACCCTCTTCCAATCCTCTTTTGATAGTTCATAGTTGTAATGTGGTTCTCTTTCCTTATAATTGGGAAAGACAACCTTGAACTTCAAAGTAGTAGATAACATCCTATATGTAGAATTCCACCTTGTTGGACAATCAAGAATGAGCTTCGTTTCCTTAAAGCGTTTGTGTTCAACAATATCACATAATGCTTTTAGCCTTTAATCATTGTAGTTGATATATTTCACAATCTCACAGACATTATTTATAATGTCCTTAATTCCACTAAGGCCATCTTGGACCAACAAGTTTAATATTTGCGCACAACATCTAACATGAAACAAGTTACCACCTAGAGGCAATGAACTACTAAGTGATAAGGTGTCTCAAAAAGCCCTTAAACAAGAATAATTATAAGAAGCATTGTCAACTGACACAGAAAACACTTTGTTCCAATTCCCCAAGCCTTCAAACACTTGAAAATGGCATCATCCATATCAATTCCTTATCTAGGGGAAGGAACTTTGACAAAACTCAAAACCCTTTTTTGAATATTCCACCTCACATCAATGAAATGCCCGTTGATAACTATGTATTCAATCACTTGATGACTTGATTTCCACGTATCTGTAGTCAAACTAATTTTTCTCATACCTTGTAATAAGGCCTTCATTGTTTCTTTTCTGCTTCATATATGGACAAACAATCACTTCTTGCTGTCTTGCAAGAAAATTTCTGAAATTTAGAATTAGCATATTGGAAGCCCTACATCTAAACTTCATCCTCAACAATGCTCAATGGATGCTCATGCACCATGATTGTAGTAGAAATTATTTCCCTTATCTTCTCACTAGAATATCTAGCACCCTATGCTAGAAATAGATTAATGCTTAAATTGGAAGTTGGAATGGAATGGTGGATTGTTTATTTTTTGCAGCAACATGCAACTTTCTTGAATCACAAGATTTAATATGTCTCCATAGATGGGAAGTGCTAGCTCCCTTCCTTGAGTATGAAAATAAACTTTTGCAATACTTGGATTTAGCTTTGAGCCCATCATTACTTTCAACTTGATCAAAATCATCCCAAATAGCTGAGGTATTTCGTCTCTTCTTCTTATGATTCATCTCGCCATAATTTTTCTCATTAGTTTGTTGACTTGAATCTGTTGGTGCTTGTTGATAGACCTCAATAGCATTAGGAAGAACTGATCTAGATGACATTGTTTCACTCTTAAACAGAGATGACAATAACTAGAACTGAAACATAAAAAGTAATGTAGTGTTAGTTTATGTAACCCCCTTCCCGATCAAGACCGAGATTAAGTTCTTAAACATGTAATTAATGTAGAATTAGAGACCATATTTCAAATTGGGACTTATTAAGGTAATCTTTTGCCCAAAATCAGGGTTTTCAAAAACTTTTTCAAAACCTATTCACGAAGGTCTCATATTCACATTTCAATACAAAATAGCCTGTACAGGTTGATTTCATTCATACATATCAGAGTACAGCATAAATTCCTGACACACTCGGGTTCCATAAATTAATAAAGAGTTTATACAAAGGCATAAAGCCCATAATTCATACCCTTTACTTGGGGATTACACAAAACTACATCACAAATCCCAATACTTACATATACTTCCCACAAGATATCCAATAATATATAATGATAACCAATAACCAAAAGGAACTCCTAACACGGAGCTCTACCTGCTCTTCGTCACTCGCTTGCCCTTCGATCCTTCAGCCCTGTCTAAAATGTTTAGATTTGGGAGAGTGAAATTCTAAAGAATCCCCGTGGTGTCAAATCACTCAGAATGTGCACAATAGTAAGGCATGAAAGCAATCATATCACACAGATGTTGCAACTACAATGACAGTTACAGCGGCAAAGGCAGGTATGACTCATATCACCCTTGCGTTTGCTCATGCTGAAGTGCTCACGCTGTATCGCACCCATCATAGTTCACAAACACATATATACTTCACCACAGCTGGGTTTCATATAATAGTTCACAATGCATAGCCACACTGGCCAATTTACAATTCACAATAAATCCATGTCAATTACAATGGCAATTCAATGGCCGAGCTAGAGATGACCACTGTCACTCCCTAAACGGCTCACGCTGAAGTGCTCACGCTATAAAGGACCATGGCTCATTTCATTCACATTTCACTATGCACAAAATCACATTTCACAAACACTATGATACATCATGCATACCATATATCATACACAATATGAGAGAGAAATCACTACCTGTTCGTTCCTTCCGTGCACGCTCCGGCACTAGTCACTCCCAAGTAGGGCAAATGTCGTATCCTATATTCATATTGAATGACGAAGTATCAATTCTCTATTCCAATTCTCAATGACTTCTTAATACTTAATTGGTTATCATTATTGCTCTTTTAGAGTCATTAAATACCCCTAACAAAACTCCTAAAGGGTAGGAAGAACTATCCCAAAGATCCCCTTTTGGAAGCACAA
The DNA here is from genome assembly GCA_963855925.1 of Inga laurina. NCBI lineage: Eukaryota > Viridiplantae > Streptophyta > Magnoliopsida > Fabales > Fabaceae > Inga > Inga laurina. The sequence continues at coordinate 18,153,587 of OY979710.1, forward strand.
AAACTTATTTTTCACTGCTGCACCTCGAGTGAAAATGGTCTCACTCGAGCATTGGTATGGACACTCAAGCACAAAAGCCTCACTCGAGCACTGGTACGGACATCACCTCAAGTGCTAGGAAGTGAGGACAGAAAGTGTTTGCCCGAGAGCACAAAAACTTTCAAGAAAGAGGATCACTCGAGCACAAAAGCCCTCACTCGAGCACACTCACTCTCACTCGAGCATGATTATCAGAAATCAGAAAACGCAGAAGGTATGACAGCACTTCCAGAATTTTTACCAAGTGATCCAAATGAGCCCAAATACCAAACCAAAGCTGCTCCCACACAAAAACACCTAAGGAATCCAATGGAATTATCAGAATTACCAAAATCCTACACCATTATCATGCTTTGATTTGAATCAACATTGAACACCAAAATCCCAAAACCACCAATCTTAACATTTCAATCACCAATCAATCTATCTATCCTAAACTCATCTCAAAACATCATTTCCACCACTATATCATGCCAAACTACCCATTGACTCATATTTTCGAAATTAGGGCAAAAATCCCAGAAATTCCAAACTTAATCATTTGGCATGAAATATAGATAGAAAGATTGGGTTCACTTACCTCTTCAACTTCTCCAAAAACACTCTTTGATTCTCCAACCTCAGATTTTCGTGATTCCTCAAATCACCACCAATGGAGAAGCTACAACCATCAAATTAAAGCTCTCACTCCAAGGGACAATATTTATGAAAAGGATTTGAGCAAAGGAAGCCATTTTCCTTACCTTTTCTCAAGCTTTTCCTTTCCCTTCTTCCTTCAATAGCTGCTGAAAATGAGAGAGAAGAGAGAGAAGAGACGGAGAGAGAGAGAGAGGAGATGGGAAAATGACAACCATACACCCTCCATTTGACTTTTCTCCCCTTCCCTCATCATACTCACTTTTGGCCACATGTCACTTTTCTATTGGCTCTCACCCAATGAGTCACCAATTAGCCATTTAATCTCTCCATTAACCATTTAATCTCCCTTCTCATTTCCTCTTAGCTAGTAATTAATTTCTCTATTAATCACTAACTAATTCCCAACAATTTCATTCTTTCAATTTCCACTAATTATGACATATTAATTAATATTGCCACCAAAACCCAAATTATTCCACTTTAATTAGATAACTATTCTCAATAATTATCATTAGCCCTTAATTAAAAATTGGGGTGTTACAGTTTCAGTGAAAAGAGCAACATAATTTCTATTATTATAATTTAACTTCCCATAAACCAAGAAATTGCATATTTAAACAATAGCTACCAACTTATAGATAATTTTTGCTATTACAAATTCATTGCACAACTTTTCAAAATATCAAGTGATAAGCTCTAAATCAGTTTTTAAATCCCGAACCTTACAATCTCCTGAACCAAACAACAATTTTTTTTACATTTTGGCCTTAAAGTTTAGATTCCATAGCTACCAACACCAATCATTAAAATAACACTTATAAAATGCAACTTATCACTAAATCTAGCTTTATTTAATGCTTTTAACTACTCTAAATAACTTCCCTGTTAAATTTGGAATTTTCAGAAAACTTAGAATTAATTTCAAGCTTTAACAATTCAAATCCTAAAATTGTAAACAACAATACATATCAGCCTTCCTTTATAACCATTAAAGTATCCTCTTTAAGTCTCTAAAATTTTGGCTCTAAAAACATCCTTTAAATTATCATTATAAAGTCTCTATACATAATTGAGTTATCTAAAATAATTGCTCCTCATTTGCAAGTATAAAACAATAAGCTTTCCATAGAGTAATTATACTCAGGAATGGGTATATTTGACTATTTGTATAAAGTCCACTAAATTAAAATCAAACATATATATAAGAACGAGGTTTTGTTTCCCTCACAAAATCAAGAGAGATATGTCAAGAGAAGAACTGAGAATTAGAGAAATAACAAATCAAATCAAGTGAAATAACCACTTAACCAGGTGAACTACAGGAGAAATAATGGCTAGTGAAGAATTAAAATCAATGGCCTATATTAAACTCTCTATGGTAAGAATAAATGGGTAATAACAAGGCCACAAACCAATAGTTCATATATGATGTATTAATCAAGAAACATAAAGATAAGAGGAGCATCATAAGTATTCCATAGATGCCCGATACATAGCAAAAAAATGAAATCCTGGAAAAATTCGTTGATATCCGGACCAAATAAAGCTGCATCAAGAACAACAGCTAAAAGTCTATAAAAATAGATCAAGACTTCACAATCAATAATAAACATATTATTCATAGAATCTTAAATTAACCCAAATCATCTTATCTTATCTAATACGTGCCCATATAAAAAAAGGCAATTGACTTATAGATTTCTATTCTTTTACCCATAATGATCTAAAAACTAGAGTTTAAAAGCAGCTAAATCCCAAAGGGGATCGATAAGATACCTCATTGTATTCTTTCTGATCAAACTTGGGCTTCTTTAAAGGCTTGCCTTTTCCAACTACACACCTAAATATTAATCATAGATGAAAGAAAAATCAAGGCTCTAGTAAACAAATCAAATCATAAGGGTTTCATAGATGGAAACTACGCAAGGAAAGCTCAAGTTCATAACATAAGAAGGATAAACTAAATCGGAGAATCGGGAGTCTGTAATGAAGGAGAAAGGAGAAATTGAACCAGATGAGAAGCAAGCCAATCGAAAGAGTGGACTTACCAGAGCTAGATATTTGCTTGCCACTACTTCCTTACCAAGAAAGAGAGAGTTCAAGTCTTAGTAAGTCAGAGAAAGGACGGCCGACAGTCTAACAAAGAGTAGAGAAGATGAAAACTCTTAGAGATTCAAGTTAGGAAGGAAAGGATGGATAGCGTTAGAGAAGGCTTAGCCACTTAGGGCTTTGAAGAATGAAGATGAGCAGTATGTGTGCGTGACTTGATCTGGACTTGGGAGATAGGGGAGTTTGGAGAATGGAGAGTGACTGACTTGTGTGAGTTTTGAGGCATTGACTATTGAGGGCATGGGCAGAGGGGTAATTACAAGTTTACCCTAATTTTTTTTAATCTTAACAAGCCAGCTTGATAGACCTAAAAGACTTACTAGTAGGTGTAGGCTTGGCCTTTTAAGAAAAAATAGGCTTTAAAATAGTCCTTGGCTTGACCTTTTATATTGACAAGCCAGGCCTGATCAGGCTTGAATAGGCTAGGCTGCAGACCCCTGATTGGTCGCCTAGCTTGTTTCCACTTATACCCATCAATAAAGTCCTTACCTCGGTGAGATTCGAACTCACAATGTTTTAATTATGAATTGACCCCTTTACTATTAGAGCAACCTTTGTTGGTAATAAACACTATTGATAAAAAAATTGGATTTTAAGCATTTTGAAGCCCACAATATAACAATTCATAAACTAGCCCACATCTCAACATTTCTGAATAATACTCATTTATAAGCCTCTCATCAATATTAAGGGGTTTTAAAAGTGGATCTTGACTAATTGGAGATGGAAAAACTGCTCGTATTTGGAAAGACAATAGGATTCCTCATATTCCCTCTTGCAAGCTTAAAGTTGATAGGGAAGATTTGAGGTCATCTGATGACATGATCTCTCTTCTCATCTAACATCACAGATAATGGGATTTGACAAAACTCATTGGACTTGTAGCAAATGATAACATTATTGTAATTGCTCTCCTCTTACATCTAAAACAGACAAATTGGTTTGGACTCCTGTTACCAATGGTATATATATAGTTAAATGTGGCTATAACATGTTTAAGGTAATAGAGATCCCATGTAATGCTAGAGCTTTAGCCTCCTCTTGCATAAAGTGGTATATGGAAGGATACTTGGAAAGTTAAATCTACTCCAGGAATCATCAATTTTCTTTGGCAAATTCTATCTAATGTGATTGCAATAAGGGACCTATTCGTTAAAAGGAAGAGAGGACATGGTAACTCCTATCGTATATGTGATAATAATGCAGAAACTACAGAGTATTTATTTTTCCATTGTTAATGAGTTTGATGTGTTTGGTTTGGAAGTAGTTTAACTTTCAAATCCAATGTTAGTAATGTTGTTAATTTTGCTGTATGGTGGGAAAGTCCTCTAGAATCTCATAGTCCTTTCTTAGACTTTGATGTTACACACACCAGTTGGTTGTTATGGCTTATCTAGACAGCTAGCAATGACATAGTTTTCAATGGAGTAGACCGGAAACCAGGTGACATTATTGAGCAAAGAAGGAACTATGCTACTAAATTTTGGGAAGCCTGTGTTTTGTCTAAACTAACAAATGTATCTTCCACTATTGGCCCTCGTTCAATAAAATTAGAAGCACCACCTAAGTCTGTATTAAAAACCAATATAATTGGTTCCTTTAATAAGTCTAGTCGTGTTGCAGCAACTAAGATTCTTTGTCATGACTTTATGGATCATTGGTATAGGCTTTTGTGGATTAAGTCAAGTCAATCTCAGCTTTCATGACTAAAGACTGAAGCCCTAGCTTTAAAGAGAGCACTTATGCTAGCTCAAGACATGGGAAATGCTAATGTGATTTTTGAGACGGATTGCCATGCTCTGGTAACATGCTTAACTAAAGGTCAACCAAACCTTGGTGAATGGTTTTGTTAAAGCATTTTAGAAGATATTGTGGTTGTTTTATCATCACAAGTTGGGTTCTCTCTATCCTTTACTCCTTGAAAGGGGAACTGTGCAACATATCAACTTGCTGCAGATGCTTGTAAGGGGGTGTGCACTATTGCATGGGTTGATTTATCCTTACTTCCTTTGTCGTTTATCCTAGCTAATGATGCTAACAATTCAAGATCATCTTCTGATGCTGGCTGTGGGAAGACTTTAGAAAGGGAAGGTGGCTGATTTTGTCCTACTTTTCTAGATATTAGTTGTTTTTTCTTGTTTACTATACTTTGTTGCCTTGCTTATGTTGCTTTGAAGATGCTTGTTGCCTTGTAACTTTCTCGCCCATTGGTTAATAAAATACCTCTTTGGTTGGCCAAAAAAGTTGATCTTGACTCTTGAGAAGAATTCATTTTGCAAGATAGATAAGGAGGATAATGAAAAACAAGTTAGCACACATGCATGAATATAAAAGATGGGAGTTAGGGATTTCAAATTCTATAAGTTCTTAAGGTTCTATTTGATTTGAAGGGAGGAGAAGGAGGGGAGGTTTTAATGAAACCTTGTTTGTCTATGATGGAATGGGGAAGTGTTATTCTCTAGAAATTTTTGTATTTTATTACAATTTTCTTATATTTTTGTTGGTTTTGAACTGAAGTTGTGTATAAACCTTATATATATGAAGGAAAATGTGATGTGATGGAAATATTTTGAAAAGTTGCAAATTTTGAGCTAATATATAAAGGTTCAGATTAAATTAAAGAAAATTCAAAAGCTCATAAAATCCTTCTCTTTGTAGGATGATGAAGATAAGAAATCGAAGCCTACATAGATCCTTGGAGGTGGACAAAAGAAGAAAAAAAGTAAAAAAGAAAGATTAAAGAAGTAGCTTGAAGGTGCTCCTAGTCGCTTTTGCTTCGCCACAACAGAGAAAAAGCGAAAATATCAAAAAATAGGCCTTTTTGACCACGTTCGCTGTTGCTATACCACAATGAAGCAAAAGCAAAAATACCTAAAAAATAGGCCTTTTCGACTGCGTTTGCTGTGGGTTTGCTATAGAGAAGTAAAAGCAAACTTGCGATACTGATACTGTGCGTTGTGAAAAAGTGATGGTGCTGGGGGCTTTTTAACCTAAGAAAGGCACCGAATATGCATCTTCTGCATAAGGGAGAGCTCAAGAACACAAGGAGGCTATTTGGAAGAGAGCTCTTAGGGATTTTGGAGCTTTTGGAGGAGATTTGTGAAGAATTTCAAGGGTTCTTCTTGCTTTTTCTGGTTTTTCCCTCTTTTCTTCGCAATTTGCTGATATGATTATGACTTGAGTTGAGTTGTTGGTTTGTATTGATCATGTGTAGTTAAAACTCCATATAAGGATTACTTTTACCCATTGTATTGATTGAAACTACTAGATTATCCTGCTTATGTTGGTTAATAAGTATATAAGTTGATTTTTCTTTAAGCTTAATGCTATCTTGTGCTTGGTCACCACATGATTAGAGTTGTTCAATTAGAAGATGCTTGAGAGAGATATTTTGATTATAGAACCTAAGAAAAATCATGTCAGACTTGAAGTTTAGGGATTAAATGGATGGTTTGTTGTTAGAATAGAGATATATCTAATAACCTAGTATAGTCAATTGAAGGATTAGTTTGGAAAGATGGTTTTCATTAATTATAAACAAGAGACTGAATATTTTTAATGAAGATTAAAAATCAATCTTGACTTGAGAGAGCTTGGTTGATGATTTTAGAACCTCTGATTAGCAAATGCACTCATTTCATTAACAGATGTGGATATTTGTGTAGATTCATGAAATATAATGGAGAAGAAGTAATCCTAAGTTTATACCTCTTGAAGTTAAACTCAATTTCTCAATTTGTACTATTTTGCTTTGTTATTTGGGTTAAAGGGCAAAACTACCCTTAAACTTTTCTCAAAAGTGCACCCACCAGCATAAACTTTTTTTTGGTGCAAAAGTAACCATACACTTCTAAAAATGGTGCAAAAGTAACCATGAACTCTTAAAAAAGGGGCAAAAGTGACACTACCATTAATGGCCATTTATTCAAAAGTTTTTAAGGGGAAAAAATACCCATAAAATTTTCTCAAGAGTGCACTCACCACCATAAACTTTTTTTTTGGTGCAAAAATAGCCACAAAATTTCAAAAATGGGGCAAAAGTGACATTTATCTTACTGGGTTCAAATCTAATCTTTTGATTGTTCGTAGTATAGGAAAAAAAAACATTGACTTGTCCACTATAATTTTGCCAAACCAAAAATTGAAAAACCCATCTTCAATGAAGATGACATCACTATCCTGCTCTCACCGACGTGCAGTAAATGGAATTTTTGAGATCCTTCCCCATCAACAATTTTGGCAACTGTGTTTATGACACCATTGATATCAATAATTCCATTTACGGGATGTTGGTGAGAGCAGGATGATGACATCATCTTCATTGAAGATCAGTTTTTCAATTTTTGGTTTGGAAAAATCATGGACAACTCGAGGTGTTGTTTTCCTAGACTTAGAACAATCAAAAAATGACATTTGAACACAGTAAGAGAATCGTCACTTTTGCCCTATTTTTGAAAGTTTATAGTTACTTTTGCATAACAAAAAAGTTTATGGTGGTGAGTGCACTTTTGAGAAAAGTTTATGGGTATTTTTGCCCCTTAAAAACTTTTGAGTAAATGGCCATTAACGGCAGTGTCACTTTTGCCCATTTTTTGAAATTTTATGGTTACTTTTGCACTATTTTTAAAAGTTTATGGTTACTTTTGCACCAAAAAAAGTTTATGGTGGTGGGTGCACTTTTGAGAAAAGTTTAAGAATAATTTTGCCCCTTAACCCTTGTTATTTTTATCAAGTCTTTATTTGAATTGATAAAATCCAAATGATTCCATTCAACCTAATTAAGAACATGATTACATTGGTTAACTCACTTTCTTCATTGTCCTTGTGGATCGACACTCGTTTTCTCTCTAAATTATTACTTGCGACCCGTATGCTTATAGAAGCTAAACGACGAACAAGTTTTTGACACCATTGTCGGGGACTATTGACTAAACTTTTTGAGTTAATTAGTGTAATTGTATGCTTAATTACGCTTGAATTCTTCTCCTCTTCTTTTTTTCACTTTTTGAATTTGCTTTGTTTTTAAGTATAGTTATAGTTATAGCTCTTTTTCTTGTTTTTCTTAGTTTAGTCCTTTTTGTTGATAAGGTTGATACTCGTTATGGGATTTTTAAATTGTATATACTCGTGCTCCGTATGCAAATCGATTTGGCAGGTCATTCTTGACGGAGTTGAAGAGTACTTTTTGAAAGATTTTGAAACTGAATTGGAGATTCCACCTCCTATTCAACCTATCCAAGGACCTGAACCTTAACCGGTACTAGAGTAATTGAGACCACCACCTCGTCCTCATCCATATTATAATATGGCCAATCCTAATGATGATGACTTGGAGTGCACTTTAGATAAGTAAATGGAGCAAGAAAGCTCTACCTATCAATTTAGCATCTAATTTCCTGTTATTTAAGCTCAAAATTTTGAATTGAAGCCAATCATGCTTCAAATGCTTCAGATGATTGGCTTGTTTTTGGGGACTTAGAATGAAGATCCTATTGACCATTTGACATGCTTTGTACAAGTGTGTGAGAACTTCAAGTTTTGAGGAGTAAGTTCAGATGTGCTCAAATTGCGACTCTTCTCCCTATCACTTGACAAGAAGGCAAGAGCTTGGCTTGCTGCTCTACCTCCTAACTTAATCACTACTTGGGATGAAATGACATCTAAATTCAAGGCAAGGTTCATTCCAAAGGGTGGACGAGCAATTCAAAGAGTTGAACTCTTGGGTTTCCAACAACAGCCAGGAGAACTTTTTCATGAAGCATGGGATATATTCAAGGAGCTGTGCGCAGTTGTCCCAACCATGAGCAGAAGACCTATGTTTTACTTGAAGCCTTTATAGCTGGATTGGATGTGCCCACTTCAAATATGCTTTACAATGCCTCTAATGGGAGAATTGGTAAGATGAGAGTTTGTGATATATCACAATTGTATGAGGACATCGCGTCTAGTTCCTTGCAACAATATGAGAAATCACGTTCTAACTATAGAACATATAAGGAACCAAGTACTTCGAGTAGTTCAAACATGTCTAAAGAAATTGTTGCTCAACTTGAAGCAACTGCCAAGAGATTTGATCAACTCGAGTTGATAATGGAGAGAAATTCCTCTTAGAATGTGAATGCTATCTAAACTCTAAGTCCTTCTTATGAAATATGTAGAGAAGCCCACTTCTATGAAGAATGTCATCATATTATGGAGGCAGTGAGTTATTTGAACAATAATCAAAGGTATCTATATGGTAATCTTTACTCTAATACCTATAACAAGGGTATGAGGGACCATCCCAACTTCTCTTGGAAGACAAGACCTAGTAAGAACCTAATTAATCACTATGCTTCTACCAGTAAGCCAATGCATCCACTAGGCTTTGACTAACCACAAAAGCCACAAGCGGGTGATTCCAAGACATATAAACTCTTAAGGCAACTTCTCAAAGGTCAAGAAGGCTTAATTGGCATCATTTCTTTTCATGACACGACAATCAAGAATCTTGAGATACAAATGGGATAAATTACTTCACACTTGAGTGCTCAACCAAGAAATGGTCTTCTAAGTGATATTATTCCTAATCTTAAGTGATAAGGTAAAGAAGAATGCAAGGCTCTTACTCTCTGAAAAGGAAAAACTTTACCTGATGTTCCAAGTATAGGTAAGGCTACTACAAAGCTATAGGACCATGTTATGGAAGATCTTAACCTTGATGAAGAGGTTGATGAAGAAATTGTGGTCAAAGAAGAGGACAACAAGAAGAGGAAGCAAACTAAAGTGAATCTAGATGATGTGGTGCAATACTTCTCCTCCATGATAAGTTCCACCACTCTCTTTTCCATAAAGGCTTAAGAAACATCAAGAAGATGGGCAATTCAAGAAGTTTATTGAGATGTTCAAGTAGTTGCATATCAACATTCGCTTTGAGGAAGCTTTAGAGCAAATGCCTAAATATGCCAAATTCATGAAGGATGTCCTCACAAAGAAATGAAGGGCCAATGAGTTTGAAACAGTAGCCATCACCACATGTTTCACTGATGTTATTAAGCAACTACTACCTAAGTTAAAGGTTCCTGGGAGCTTCTCTATACCTTGTCATGTTAGAGGTAAATTCTTAAGGAATGTCTTATGTGATCTTGGTTCTAGTGTCAACCTTATGCCTTTGTTTGTGTTCAACAAGTTAGGATTAGGTGATACTAGACCTACAGCAGTTACTTTACAATTGGCTGATAGAAGCTTGTCTTATCCTAAAGGGATTATTGAAGATGTGTTAGTCAAGGTTGATAAGTTCATATTTCTGGCTGATTTTATTGTTTTGAACTTAGATCCTGATAGAGAAATGCTTTGCTGTTAGGAAGGCCATTTTTAGCTACTACTAGAACTTGATAGATGTGGAAAAAGGTGAGTTGACTTTGAGGGTGGTCGATAAGTAAGTTACCTTTAATATGAATCAATTGATGAATACTCCTCATATGCTTGAAGATTGTTTCTTTGTTTATATGATAGGTTTTGTCACACAAGAATTTGAGCCTTCTATGATTGAAGATCCACTTGAAGCTGCTCTTCTTGATATTGATTCTAAGGGTTTGGATATAGTGGAGTACAAGGCTATTATGGATGCATTAACCCTTTGTCCTAAAGGGAAGATACCATTTGAGTTACTTGATTTGGGTTTGACTGATAGACCAAAGTTGAAATCTTCTTTAAAGGAACCACCTTCACTTGAGCTGAAGGCATTGCCATCTTATCTACATATGCTTATCTGGGTTCCAACAACACTCTTCTGGTAATTATTGCTTCGGATCTCACTATTCAACAAGAGGAGAAGTTAGTTGAAGTCTTGAAAGCTCATAAGAAAGCTATTCGGTGGACAATTGTTGATATCAAGGGCATTAGTTGTTGGATATGATTAGTTTTGATGATGTCAAATATAGATGTGAAGTGATAAGAGCAAAAAGTTTATATAATGTATTTCTTTGACTAACTACTATATTTAATGTTACATATTTTGTAGATTAGTCAAGCAAAGAATGAAGAAGATTGAATTAATGAAAATGAACAAGAGGAAGAAGAAGAAAGAAATTGAAGATAATCAAAGAGATGCTTACTTTGGTTATGGAGAATTATTATCAAGAGGAAAACCAAGAAGAAAGATATTGAATAATGAAGAACTTGGAAGATCTATCATGAATATCATGATTCAAGTTGTTAGATGTGATATTGGAGGTTTCTATAATGATTCCGGAGGTTTCTATGATCAAATGATGATTGGAATAGGTTAATACGAAGCTAAGATGACTTATATATGAGTTTTAGCACTTCTAGAGGTGTTATGCTCGAGCACAAGGTGTTATGCTCGAGCACAGACCACTTCACTCGAGCACGGGTGCATACTCTGTTCTACTCTGTTTTACGTTCAGCCTGAGCGAGGTCTGGTATTTTGATCATATCTCTCAAACCTCACGTCGGATTGACCCGAAACCGGTGGTATATGAAAGAAGACTCCCAACACGTAAACTTGGCACCAGAATCACATTGAAAGAAGATCAAATGAAGGAGATATGATTCGTGGAAAATGAAACTGAAATCACCGTCACTTTCTGACACAGGTTCGGTATTTTGAGTATAACTCACAAACAACACATTGGATTGAGACGAGACCAGTGCCAAATGAACGTAGACTCAAAGAGCTTTCCATGGATAGGTAATTTGCTTAATTTGAACGTATATTCTAGGAGCTATGCCTTCTGGAAGTTGATGCTTGTGCAGACTAGCGAAATATACACTCTTTCGATCATAACTTGCAAAATACAAGGAGTTTGGAGCTGATTCTTGTTGCATTGGAATGCATATGGCAAGAGCATTCTTATGATACATCATTTGAATCAAATGAACAAATTTTTTCTAAAGTGGCCCCACATCACCTGCGAGTGTAAAAACTTTCTCTCTGAAAATGTTGTGCGAGTGATGTCCAGAAGCAGCTGAAACGTGAAGAAAATCGCATCACTCGAGCACTGGAGGTTGCACTCGAGCAGAGAAGTCATTCTCACTCGAGCACACATGCGAGTGAGGGTCTGCGAGTGTTTGGCCGAGAGCAAGTAATGGCATGCTTCCTTCATTCACTCGAGCAGAGACATCAATGCTCGAGCATGAGCATTCAGTACTCGAGCAAGAGACTGCGAGTGTTTGGCCGAGAGTCAAGAAGTTCAGAGAAGAGCAAGTGTGCTCGAGCACAACCTCATGTGCTCGAGTGACGCATCGGCACTTGCAAGTGAAAATTCTATCCCTCTCCAAATCTGATGCGAGTGCTTGTATAAATGGTATATTACTTGAGAATATTCTTCTCACTCGAGCAGGAATATGTGTGCTCGAGTGAAGGACCAAATCACCCGCGAGTACAAAATCTCACTCTTGTTAAAATGGTATTCGAGTGACAACCCGAGAAGACACTCACAGTGGAAAATGCAACATCACTCGAGCAGGAGGAGTTGTGCTCGAGTGAGGCCGTAGATCACTCGCGAGTGAGAATTCTGTCTCTCTGAAATCCTATGCGAGCACAGACTTAAAACTGAAGATCAAGGAGTAAAATCTCGATATCACTCGAGTGAGCATATTCATGCTCAAGTGATATTCTGCAGAAGACCAAAACGTCAAGTCTCACAGCGAACAATCCGAATCTGGTTACATGTTATTAAATCAGTGTGTTTTCACTTGTTATTGATTCTAAATGTTAGCTAACATATTTTTCAAGTGTGAAACAGGATATTAAATGTTCGGATTACAAATTCAAATTTAAAGTCAATTACGGTGAACTTCATCATTACACACCGAATGGTGGCTACCAACCGCGACAAGCAAATGACCCACCATGAAAAACTGTCTGAAACACAAAATGCTCCACAACGTGATGTACAGCTCAAAATGAATCTTTATGCTATTCAAGTAAGACGCTCCACTTTGCTCCACAACGGATAGGAGCTTGTTTTTCAAATGTGCTCAACGAACAAAATGACTCCAACGGACGAATGCTCACAACGGACATTATATTCATCAACTATAAATGAGAGAGCATTCAACGATGATGGTGTGCTGAGAAAAATAGAGAAAACAGAGACAGCGAGCAACTACGTGAAAAATGATAGAAAGATGAATCCTCTGCTTCTACCCAAACACTCTCTGTTCTGCGGTTTCAATATTACTTATCATTGAGAGAGTGATCATTTGTATTGTACTTCAGTGAGTATTATATCCACTCTGTGAGAGAGTCTGTAAACACTTTCAATTATATTTCGGAGTTGATCTCAAGGTAGAGGGACCTTGAGAGGGTTGATTTTCTTACGGAGAAGCTATAGAGAGAATTGCCAGTAAGACATTCTGCTCGTAAGACTTACAAGGTGCAAGCAGTAGAGAACGTTGCTGCTCATAAGACTTACAGGGGTGTAAGCAGGAGAGAACGTTGCTGCTCGTAAGACTTGCATGAGTAAGCAGGAGAGGAAGATCTTCGGGATTGCTCTGCTCGTAAGACTTGCCGTAAGGGGGAGTATCTTGGTGAGAGATTTGTAAAAGGTTTCACAAGTACCCGGCTAAACTTGTGGGATTGTAAAGGCTTTTCTTGTGCCCGGATTAAACAAGAAGATAGTGGATTTGAAAATCTCAGGAGGAGCCTGGGGACTGGACGTAGGCCATCACAGATTGGACCGAACCAGGATAAATCACAGTTTGCATATTCTCTTCCCTAAACTCTTATATTTCCAGCATATATTATTTAATCTAACTGTTGATTTATAAACCTTCATACTTACTGTTTTCGTTAAGATACGAAAAGATTTCTAAAGTTCTTAAGTTTTTATTATTACCCAATTCACCCCCCTCTTGGGTAATAGCCGGTTCTAACATTTGGTTCTAACATTCGGGTGTAAGTGTTTCATTCACAACAATGGTAAAGAAAACTTAGGTAAATTTGATTCAAAGACTGATGAAGGTTTATTTCTAGGATATTCTAATAGAAGTAAAGCCTATAGAGTTTTTAATCAAAGAACATGTACTGTTGAAGAATCTATTCATGTTGTGTTTGATGAACTTGAATCTCAGACAAAACATATTGATGAAGAAGAAATGGATTCAATCAAGAAAAACAAATCTATTTCAAAACAAGATAACCTTGAAACAAATGATTTTCAAAATTTAGAAGATGTCGATGATCATGCTCAACCAAAAGCATGGAGACATATGAAAGATCATCTAATTGATCAAGTTATAGGAGATATTCATGAAGGTGTCAAAACCAGAAATAGAATCCTCAATGAGGTAACTTTCTCTGCTTTTATTTCTGAAATTGAGCCTTCTAATATAGAAGAAGCTTTATCTGACAATGATTGGGTGATTGCTATGCAAGAAGAACTAAATCAATTTCAAAGAAATCAAGTTTGGGATTTGGTTCCTCGATCTACGGTTATAGGGACCAAATGGGTTTTCAAAAATAAACTTGATGAATCAGCAATCATTGTGAGAAACAAAGCAAGATTGGTTGCCAAAGGCTATAATCAAGAAGAAGGTATTGATTATGAGGAAACATATGCTCCAGTGGCAAGATTGGAAGCAATACGAGTACTCCTAGCCTTTGCTTGCATTAAAGGTTTTAAACTTTATCAAATGGATGTGAAAAGTGCTTTTCTAAATGGTTATATTATGGAGGAAGTATATGTAGAACAGCCTCCTGGTTTTGAAGATGAAACAAAACCTGATCATGTCTTCAAACTTAAGAAAGCATTATATGGTTTGAAACAAGCACCTAGAGCTTGGTATGAAAGACTAAGCAAATTTCTTCTTGATCAAAGTTTTGTTAGAGGTAAAGTAGATACAACTCTTTTCATCAAACATAACAAACGTGATATTCTAATTGTTCAAATTTATGTTGATGATATTATTTTCGGTGCTACTAACGAATCTATGTGTCAAGAATTCTCTAAGATTATGCAGGGAGAGTTTGAAATGTCCATGATGGGAGAATTGAACTTCTTTCTCGGACTTCAAATCAAACAAAAGAAGAATGGTATATTTGTATCTCAAACAAAGTATTTGAAAGAGTTGTTGAAGAAATATGGATTAGATAATGCTAATGGAGTTGATACTCCAATGAGCTCTACAACATTGTTGGATGCTGATGTAAAAGGTCCTAGTTTTAACATCACTAAGTATAGAGGAATGATTGGTTTATTACTCTATCTTACAGCAAGCAGGCCAGATATTCAAATATCTAAGAGACACTTCAGAACTTGGTTGTGTGCAAGGTATCAATCCGCTCCTAAGGTATCACATGCAGAGACAGTAAAAAGAATTTTCAAATATCTAAGAGACACTTCAGAACTTGGTCTTTGGTATCCGAGAAAAGGGAACGAATATTTAATGGCATATTCAGATTCAGATCATGGAGGATATAAAACTGACAGAAAGAGTACCAGTGGTCAATGTCAATTTCTTGGAGGCTTTCTAGTATCATGGTTAGCAAGAAGCAGAACACAGTTTCATTATCCTCAACTGAAGCTGAATATATAGCTGTAGCAAGTTGCTGTTCTCAAGTATTATGGTTGAAACAACAACTTCAAGATTTGGGGATATATTTAAATGAGATCCCAATTTATTGTGACAACACTAGCACTATAAGCTTGGCCAAGAATCCTGTACAACATTCACGGACCAAACACATAGACATTCGACATCACTTTATTTGAGATCACATTCAAAAGAAGGATGTCAAAGTGGAATTCATACCAACTCATCTTCAACTTGCGGATATTTTCACAAAGGCAATAGCAAAAGATCAATTCCTATATATTTGAAGAGAATTGTGAATGGTTAATCCTAATGAATTGTAAGTTTTCTTGTTAAATATCTTAATTAAATATGTTTTTGATGATAACCATACTGACTTTGGCATCAGAGCATTAAAATTCATTCTGCAGGTCTGTCACTCGAGCACAGAGGGTGTCACTCGAAGTGATAAGCTACTTCACTCGAGCACAACTAGCTCTGCTCGAGCACAGCACTGTTAAAAATACTCTGCTTCTTGATATGTAAAATAGAGGTTAACAGAGGAAATAAGAATACCAAGAGTCTATCTCAAAAGCAACAGTGAAAATTTAGTTCACTCGAGCATGAAGGACTCTCACTCGAGCATGACATGAACATGCTTGAAGTGAAGAGAGTATGCTCGAGTAGAAAGAAAGAGTTTCTTTCCAAAAGCTATCCAAATCATGGTTACTCAAATGATTTTGGAGGATTTGAGTACAAAGATACAAAATATGGCAAGAAATCCATAATCCAGGTACACTTTTACATGTTTTATTAAAATTTCCAGAGTTTCACTCGAGCACAGATAGAACACACTCGAGCACAGTATGAATATCACTCGAGCACTAGGGTTTATGCTCGAGCACTGCCACTTATATCAGTTACGTGATAGCTCAAACCGTCGCACTTCCTGCTCTTACTCGAGGTGTCTCGTCACTCGAAGGCCACAACTCTTCACCTCCAACCGTTTCTCTTCAATCAATCGTGTCCACTTACTTCAAATCACCGTTACAACTCTTCATTTTTCTATAAAAGGTGATTTTCATCCTCTGCATTTTCTCATTCGGTGCCCTAATTTCTGTTTGCTCGTCTCTTCACTCTCAAAAAATTCTGTGAGTTTTTACTTCTCTTTCTCGTATTCATCAATGGCAAGAACCAAAATGCCCTTCGTTTCTCAAAGATCTCACTCTCCCTCTCCTACTCATTCCGCTGCTAGTGCCTCTGCAACCCCATAACCAACACCTCCATCTCCTAAAATTTCTTCCTCACCGTCACCTCCTCCTAAACCCAAGACCAAAAAGAGGACTCTGGCTAAGAAACCTCACCCAAAGCCTCAAATTGCAAAGAAAGTCCAACCTCCTCAAAAGAAATGAAAGGGTGTGGTGTTCAAGGAACCCATAGTTACCCGGTCTCAATCCAAAGAGGTTCAGGGAAAAGGGAAGAAAAAGGGAATTGAGCAATCCCAACAATCATCTTCTTCCTCTAATTCATTCAACAGACAACTTCGGGAAGCAGTAGAGAAATCCAAACTTGACAAGATAGTTGGAAAGATTGCTTCTCAAGCCGGTGTTTCAAGTTCACACCATGTTGGACAATCCAGTGCCACTGCTTCAGGAGCACCTTCTACCTCACAAGCACTAGTGGATGATCACATTACCAGTCCTCCTGAGGGATTCATTGTTGAAGGGCTAAAGGCATTGTCTCAGAAGGTATTTGATGATGAATATATTCATAGGCATTTCTGTCCAGTTGTATATGTGGATTTAGATTATTTAAAGAAAAATTGCCATTTGGATTTATATCCTTATCTTCAATACTATGCTCCCTGGCTAAATATCCACATGCCATATTCACCCTCTATCGTGAAAATATTTTATTGCAACATGAAGTCCTATAACATTATGTCTAGGTTTGGTGAATTGATTGAGGAAGCAGTGTCTACTGTTGTTAGAGGAAAATTTATTATGATATCTGCTAAGATCATAAATGATCTACTTGGATATGTTGCACCTCCCCCTAATCCACCTTCTTTCTCTGCCAATGAAGTCTTCCAGATTTTGAGACCAAAAGACCCAATAGGTCCTCTCAATTTTAAACCTATTGATATGCCTGACTCTCACAGAATCCTTCACTATATATATTCCCGGAGCATAGTCAATAAGTCTAAAAACTTTACCCATTTTGCTCAAAAGGACTATTATATGTTGGCATCTTTCCTAGCCGGTCAATAAAGGAATGTTGGGGAGATTATCTTTAATGAGATGAGAAGATTTCGATTTTCTTCATCAAAATCCGCAACCATACCATACCCTCAGCTTGTATCCTTCATCTTAATGAAAAACAAGGTATGGTATTTAGAAGGAACTGAGAGGGTGCTTATTTCAAGGTTTGAAAAGACTCAGTTATCTCATATGGGTATCAATCTTCCGGTGAGTCGAACTAAAGCCACATCTCAGAGGGAAGCCACTCCATCCAAAGATGATGAGGCCTAATCTTCTGCTCAAGGTCCTATTCCTCCTCCTTCCTTCCTTAATGCTTCACTTTCCAACCACTTGATTGAGGCAATCAATCAAGTAGTATCCAGTCTGAATAAGGAATTAGTGACTGAGTATGAGAAGCTTGTGGAAAAGATGGAGTCACAGGTCATCAAGTTGGTAGACAAGGCCAATATCAACTTTGACTTGATGTTCAAGACTCAGGATGAGATGTCACAGAGGATAACTGATATGGAGAGTTTCTTACGCTCTCATTTCCCACCTTCATCTTCAGAGGTGCCTCCTGAGACCAATCATATCTCACCTCCTCATCCACAGACACATGTTCTCTTCACCGATCCAGATTCTAATGTTGATATCACCTATGATCGGTCGCCTTCACTACCTCCCTCAACCTCTATACCACAGCCATCCTCTCCACCTATTATACCTATTGACCCTTCCACTGCGATGGTGCCTTTTGTCCCCTCTGATATCACTCTTCCTCAGCCCCCTTCTGATGTTGACAAAACGGGGGAGAAGGATGTGTGATGGTTTCTGAGCTAAGCTTTTATGGGATGTATTGGGTGTTTGGGTAGATTCTCTGTATGGGGTAGGTTTTGCTGATTGTATTTGGGATTATCTGTTTTTTTTATGTTATCAAGATTATTAATCAAGTTTAATATTAATGATTATTTCTATGATTTAAGTTATTCTGGTTAAGTGTGTTATCAAGTTATTTGATTTATACTATGCTTATCTTGGTTGTTAAATGTCCAGAGGAAGTATTGCAGGGAAACATGAACTTGAAACTAAAACTTGATATGCATTTGGAAACATTGAAGTACTTCAAAATTTTTTCATCTTAATCAATTTTTCTTAATTTCCATCACTAAGGTTTTGTCATCATCAAAAAGGGGGAGAATGTTAGATCCCAAGTTTTGATGATAACAAAAGTCAAATGTGTACAAATCATGTTTTTATAAGTTTAAGAAATGTTTACAAAGTTACCAAATGTATATAGCAATGTTATAAGGTGTCTGCTGGCAAAAAGAACTAGTGCGCTCGAGCATGAGTCTAGCACTCGAGCATGGATCCCTTGTGTGCTCGAGCAGGTGCGAGTGATAGCCAGAAAGTGTTTACCCGAGAGGCATGCCACTGTCATGTTCAATGATTCACTCAAGCACTGGAGACAGCACTCGAGCAGAGGAGCCTTTCTCACACGAGCACATGCGAGTGAAGGTTTGCGAGTGCTTGGCCAAGAGCAAGTTTTGTCATTCTTCCTTGATGCACTCGGGCAGAGACATCAATGCTCGAGCATGAGTGTTCTGTACTCGAGCAAGGGACTGCGAGTGTTTGGCCGAGAGTCATGAAGTTCAAAGAAGCACAAGTGTGCTTGAGCATAGCTTCATATGCTCGAGTGACACATCAGCACTTGCGAGTGAAAAATCTATCCCTCTCAAATTCTGATGCGAGTGTTGATTTTAAGGGTATATTACTTGAGAATATTCTTTTCACTCAAGCAGGAGTTGTGTGCTCGAGTGAGGACCCACATCACCTGCAAGTGCAAAAACTCACTCTTGCCAAATTGATATACGAGTGCCTTCCAGAGAAGAAACTCCCAGTGTAAAATGCAAGGCCACTCGAGCAGAAGGAGTTATGCTCAAGTGAAGCCCCATATCACTCGCGAGTGAGAATTTTGTCCCTCTAAAATTCTATGCGAGCACAACCTCAAAACTGAAGATCAAGGAGTAAAATAGCAACATCACTCGAGTGAGCCCATCCATGCTCGAGTGATACTCTGGCAGATCACCAAATACACTGAGTCTCACATCGTTCAATCCAAATATGATTTAATGTCATTTATTTATCTTATCATTACTTATTATCATTATTTAACATCATTTTAAATGTATTATAAGTGATACAGGAGGATGAACGTTGAAATAAACAGACATGAAGGAAGTCAAACAATGGCAGACAATGTTACGACAAACACACACCTACTACATTAAAAGTTTTCAAACGTACGCATGCCGTTCCACAGTAACATGCCCCGCTCCACAATGATCTTTATTCAAACGGGCAAAAACTGAACTTCTATAAATACAGAGTTCCAGAGAGATCGAATATATACAACGAAGCACAAGAACTCACAAGCATATACACGAGTCTCTTCATAATTTTCTCTGTATACATATTGATCTTCAGTATTCATTTATTTGCTCTGTAAGAGAGTCTTCATACAATTCAAATTCTGTTTATTTGATCTCAAGGTATTGGGACCTTGAGAGGGTAGATTTCCTTATGAGAAAAGTAGTTGAGAGAATTCCTTGTTAAACCTTCCACTCATAAGCCTTATAAGATACAAGCAGAAGAGAACGTTGCTACTCATAAAACTTACAGTGGTGTAAGCAGGAGAGAACGTTGCTGCTCATAAGTCTTGTATACATAAGCAAGTGAGTAAGGTCATAGGTTGTTTTTTCTGCACGTAAGACTTGTCGTAAGAGGGAGAGAAACTTCTTAGTGAGAGAGTATTTCTGCTCGTAGTCCTTTCAAGGACAATTGTTGTTTTGTGGCGTTCTGAGAGCCCATTGAATCTTGGAAGATTATTAAAAATCTCAGTAGGTCTTGATCTCTGAGGACTGGACGTAGGCCTGGTTGTTAGGCCGAACCAGTATAACTCTCTGTGTTCTAATCTTCTCAACTCTACTTTATCTACTCTATTTTTCATATCACCACGTCAAACGAAAAATTTTGTAACATCACCCAATTCACCCCCCTCTTGGGTGAAGCTTGCTTCTTTCATAATGCTCTACCAATCTTCCCAATAAGGTAAAAGCACTTGATATATCATTAAAGTACATGTTAATGGGTTGAGAACAAAGAAACAGTCAATTAGGCTCAAATGGGCTTATCAACGGTATAATTGCAAAGTTGGCTATTTGGCTCTGGCTAAAGGAAATGAATGCGTTTATCATTTTTGAATGTGCATGTGAGATGTAATTTTAACCAGATTTAAAGCAAGTTCTAGAGTGACAACTTAATAGGTGAATATCACACACAAGAGAAATAATCATTATAGACTCAGAAGCTCACGGCTAGGAATTTTTAAACTCAGTTCATTCAATCTCAAAATTTATCACCAATTGCAACAATCCGTTGTTCATTCATGCTATAAAATCTCTAAATTCAATTGATCCATACTTAAAACTTGTGTACTTCTTAATATCATTACAAAGCACTTGAACAAGATTTTTTTTTACTCTTTTTTTTTTTACTTTTTTTTTTGAAAAAGATAAAAAAAAAATTCAACCAATAAAATGCAATTAGTGAAATGCGTCTCAGGAGTTAAGAATAACTCCTTACTCTGCCATTTTTCTACACCCCATGCATCTAATGGTTTTACTAAATAACAATAGAAAAACAGAAGAAAATTTTTTTTTTCTCCTCCCCCAACCTAAATCAGACAATGTCCCCAATGTCTTCTAGAGCTCAGAGAAGGTTTTTTTTTTGAAACATAAACACATAATAAAGTAAAATCAAAATACTAAGAGTAAAACCAAGAGATTAAGGAAAGTTACAACTGAAGGGTGGTATCTGGGTTCTGCTTCTGACTGCTATCTGAAGATTGCCTACCTATTTGCTTGACGAGTAGATCTGGTTTAGGTTCATAGGTTTGCAGTTGATCAAGCAGCTGATCAGCAGTTGGTGCAGAAATTATGGAATGGCGAGTCGCTTGGGGTATGAATCCTGTTTCCACAGCATGATCAAGAAAAGACAACAGATTATCATAAAAACCATTAACATTTAACAATCTTAATGGCTTTTTGTGATAGTTTAACTTAGCCCAATATGCAATGCTAGAAATGCCATCCAACGTCCCCAAACCACCGGGTAGAGCAACAAAAGCTTGAGCATGGTAGAACATTAGTCCCATTTGTTCAGGAAAGCTTGAAACCTGTAACTCTTGTCCTAAGGAAAAAGTGTGATCTTCTAACCCTTTCACCCTTACACTTAAACCCTTGCTTCCATTCATGGATGTAGAAATGGCTACACTTCCCTTTAGGCCCTGGATGCCTCCCTTGTATACAAAGTTGATTTTTCTGGCAGCTAATGCAATTCCAAGTTCATTTGCTGTTGTTATAAACTCTCCTTTCTCGCCCAAATTAGTTTCACCAAAAATGCAAATAGATGTAAATCTACATTTTTGTGTGATACCCTTTTTCTCTTTGTTTCTCTCGGACCATGTACGCTTACAAGAGAAAGAATTCATATTTACAAATAGAAGTGTGTATATTTACAAATGAAAGAGTACATATATATAATACTAAAACAACGACAACAAAATCACACATTTTTCAAAGAAGTTTGAAAAAAATTTCCGGCACAGATGACCGGTGGGCCATTATGTGAAGAAATTAAACAAAAAGAGGAAAGAAAGTCAAAAGATAAAGTAGAGTAGACAAAAGCTGTCAAAAAGATAAGAAAGATTTGACAAAAGCTGCAGAAAAGATAAGACAATTAGACAAAAGCATGATTATGTACAGTAGTTGTGATTTTGGCTCACATCTTCCTCTGGTTTTACGTCCAGAAACGGCTTAAACGATTTCTATGAGTCGAGGATTGGCTTCCCATTCAGTTTTCTTATAAACTAGCAAACAGGGTCTTTTTCCGTCAGATTCCCAAGACAGTAGCGCCATTTTTCTTATTTGAATACATTCACTAAATCAAGAAGAATACGATGAACATCATGACTCGGATGCGTCTCAAGAGTTTGAATGATATCATCCAGGGACTCCTTACTCAGTCCATCCTTTATAAATTTAATTTTATCTTCTCGATTTATAGAAACCATACCTTTGCTTCTACAGCGCTGATCACATGTCCACCTTGCACATTTATAGCAGACATTCATTCTTTTAGCTCTTCTCTTTTTGGAGTAAGAACTTCTTCCCATTCCTAGTAAAGGCTGAACAACTGATTTATTAAACTCATATGCTAAACGTACCTTAACCTCAATGATCTAGCGTATGTCCTTAGGAAGGCCCAAACACTTGAATACTTTCATCCTTTCAAGTCGACAGCTATAGAGCTTCCTGAGCACATCTTTGGGAAGAGTGGGGAACCTGTTCTTAAGCTTTACAAGAGATTCCTCCATGGTAACTTAAAAAGAAGCTGATGAAAACTAAAATATCAATGCAGTGCAGTGTGTTTTGGTGAGTAGGAAAGAAAAATGAGAGAGTAGGAAAGAAATGAGAGAGTAGGAAAGAAATTTTGGGGTTGCCTCCCAAATAGCCGCCCTTCTTTAACGTCTTTAGCTAGACAAAAACCAAACCAATTTCTTTTTCTTTTTTATTTTATATAATTTATATATATATGTATATATGTGTATATATATATATATATATATTTTTTTAAAAAAATTACTAGATTGAGGACTTACCTGTTGGTTCCTCAAATGTGATGACAGATTTCAAAGTGTTGAGTGCACCTTCATTGTATTCTTTGAGTCTTTGCCCATTCACTTTGAATTTTCGATCACCATCTTGAATCTCCATAGTTCCATATGGCCATACTTGAATTACAGTAAAAGGACCTGACCACCTCGATCTCAGCTTTCCTGGAAAGATCTTTAACCTTGATTTGTATAAAAGCACTTTTTGTCCCGGTGTAAACTCTCTTCTCAAAATTCTTCTATCATGCCATATTTTTGTCTTCTCCTTGTATAACTTAGCATTTTCATAAGCTTGTTGTCTAAATTCTTCAAGCTCATTGAGTTGGAGAAGCCTTTTCTCCCCAGCTGCCTTTAAGTCAAAATTTAATGCTTTTATTGCCCAATATGCTTTATGCTCCATTTCTACTGGAAGATGGCATGCTTTTCCATAGACCAATTGATATGGGGATGTACCAATTGGTGTCTTGAAAGCAGTTCTATAAGCCCAGAGTGCATCATCTAACTTTTGAGCCCAGTCCTTCCGATTGGAATTCACCGTCTTTTCTAAGATTCACTTCAGTTCTTTGTTCGAGATTTCCACCTGCCCACTAGTTTGTGGATGATATGGAGTTGCAACCTTATGAGTTACTCCATATTTAGTCAATACTGACTGAAGTTGCTGATTGCAAAAATGCCTTCCTCTATCACTGATAATAGCTCTAGGTACTCCAAATCTTGTAAAAATATTCTTCCTCAAGAACTTCACAACCACACGAGAATCATTTGTAGGAAAGGCAGCTGCTTCAACCCACTTGGAGACATAGTCAACAGCTACTAAAATGAACTGGTTGCTAAATGAAGATGGAAAAGGCCCCATAAAATTGATCCCCTATACATCAAAAAGTTCAACTTCTAAGATGTTGGTTAAAGGGGCTTCATGTCTCCTTGAGATATTTCCTGTTCTTTGACATCTGTCACAGGTTGCCACAAGTCTATGAGCGTCCTTGAAGAGTGTAGGCCAGTAAAATCCTGATTGAAGGACTTTAGTAGCTGTTCTGTTTGCTCCAAAAGGACCACCATATAGGGATGAATGGCAGTGATTTAAGATGTTGTCCATCTCTTCTTCAGGAACACATCGCCTGATAATTTGATCTGGGCTTTATTTGTATAAGAACGGATCCTCCCAAAAGTAATGCCTTATATCAGCTAGAAACTTCTTTTACATTTTAGAAAGTTCATAAGGTATTACCCCGCTTGCCAAATAATTCACAATATCAGCATACCAAGGAGTAGGTTGTGACTGCATGATAAAAAGTTGCTCATGTGGAAAATTCTCCTGGATTGGTGATTCTCTCTTTTGTTCAGGTGGTTCTAACCGAGAAAGATGATCTGCAATGAGATTCTCAGTCCCTTTTTTGTCTTTGATCTCTAAGTCAAATTCTTGTAGTAGAAGCACCCATCTGATCAGTCTGGGCTTTGCATATTTCTTCTCAATCAAGTATTTGATTGCTGAGTGGTCCGTCCAGATAATGACCTTTGACCCGATCAAGTATGCTCTGAATTTGTCGAATGCAAACACTACTGCTAATAGCTCCTTTTCTGTTGTTGCATAATTCAGCTGTGCATCTGAGAGTGTACTGCTGGCATAATAGATGGCATGAAAGACCTTGTCTTTTCTTTGGCCCAAAACAGCTCCAACTGCATAATCACTTGCATCGCACATCATCTCGAATGGAAGATTCCAATCTGGAGCTATGATAACTGGTGCGGAAGTCAAGGCACTTTTTAGAGTTTGGAAGGCTGATAAGCACTCCTTATTAAACACAAAGGGAGTGTTTTTCTCCAACAGCATGCAAAGTGGCTTTGTGATTTTTGAGAAGTCCTTGATGAATCTTCTATAGAAGCTAGCATGTCCCAAAAAACTCTGAATGCCCTTGATTGAGGAAGGAGGTGGTAGCTTTTAAATTGTTTCAATCTTAGCTTGGTCCACTTCAATGCCTCAATAAGATACCTTGTGACCCAATATGATTCCTTCTTTCACCATAAAATGGCATTTCTCCCAATTTAGAACCAAGTTTGTCTTCACACAACGTTGCAAGACTTTTGCCAAATTTGAAAGACAATGATCAAATGATTCTCCAAAAACTAAAAAATCATCCATGAATACCTCAATGAACCTTTCCACCATGTCTGAGAAGATTGCCATCATACTCCTTTGAAATGTTGCTGGTGCATTACATAGACCAAATGGCATCTTTCTGAAGGCAAAGGTACCATATGAACATGTAAAAGTTGTTTTCTCTTGATCCTCCAGTGCAATTGTAATTTGATTATATCCTGTGTACCCATCCAGGAAACAATAATAGGCTTTCCCTGCTAGTCTGTCAAGCATCTGGTCTATAAATGGCAGAGGGAAGTGATCTTTTCTGG
The DNA here is from genome assembly GCA_963855925.1 of Inga laurina. Lineage (NCBI taxonomy): Eukaryota > Viridiplantae > Streptophyta > Magnoliopsida > Fabales > Fabaceae > Inga > Inga laurina. The sequence continues at coordinate 18,179,273 of OY979710.1, forward strand.
TGGCTTTATTGAGCTTTCTGTAGTCAATGCATACTCTCCATCTAGTCACCGTTCGTTGTGGAACCAGTTCATTTTTCTTGTTGGGCACTAATGTCATTCCACCTTTCTTTGGCACAACTTGAACTGGGCTTACCATTGACTGTCAGAGATTGGGTAGATTATGCCAGCATCTAGCCACTTTATTACCTCCTTTCTCACCACCTCCTTCATGTTTGGATTGAATCTTCTCTGGTGCTTGACTGATGGCTTGTAGTTATCCTCCATCAAGATCTTATGCATACAAATTGAAGGACTAATCCTTCTTATATCAGCTATTGACCATCCAAATGCTGCTTTATACTCCCTTAGAACTCTTAATAACTTTTCTTCTTCTTCAGGAGTAAGAGCTACTGAGACGATTACAGGTAATGTTGAATTTCCTCCCAGATACACATACTTCAAGTGGGATGGCAGTATTTTCAACTCCAGTACTGGTGGTTTCTCTGTTGATGGTACCGGCTTACTTGGCCTTTCCCTAAGATCTTCAAATGGTTTCTTGATAAAAATTGGGGAATTTGCTTCCAGGTACTTAATCTGCTCCAAGACTTCAGGATTAGTAGATTTTGATACATCTACCATTCCTATTGCTAATGGTTGATTCATGCAGATTTCGTTCACCATATCTTTTATGCAACTGGATAATGTGTCGACTCTGTAGCAAGTGTCACCTTCATCTGGAAAGGATAAAGCCTTGAAAATGTTGAAGGATACTTGATTATCTTGAACTCGCAAGGTTAACTTCCCCTGTTGCACATCTATTAATGTTCTCCCAGTTGCTAGAAATGGCCTCCCAAGAATGATAGGAATTTCTTGGTCTTCTTCCATGTCGAGTATTATGAAATCAGCTGGGAATATGAGTTTGTCCACCTTCACCAGAACATCTTCTAAGACACCCCTTGGATGCTTTATTGATCGGTCCACCAAAAGTAATGAAACTGTGGTTGGCTTCACCTCTCCAAGACCAAGTTTGTTGTAGATAGATAGAGGCATGATGTTTATACTTGCTCCAAGATCACAAAGTGCTTTTTCAAAGTGACATTGACCTATGGCACAAGGTATGCAGAAGCTTCCTGGATCTTTCAGCTTTGAAGGTAATTTCTTTTGGAGAATAGCATTGCACTCCTCAGTAAGTGCAACTGTTTCAAATTCCTTAAGCTTTGCTTATTTGAAAGAATGTCCTTCATGAATTTTGCATAACTGGGCATTTGGGCAAGAGCGCCTGCGAAAGGAATGTTGATGTGCAACTTTTTGAAAACCTCCAGAAACTTTTCAAATTGCTTGTCTAGCTTTGCCTTCACAAGTCTCTGAGGGTATGGAACTGGTGGTACATATGGAGGAGGATTATCTGGAAAGCTGATTCTTCCTGGTATCACATCATCCTCCTTCTGTTCTTGTACTTCCTCCTTTTGTTCTTCTCCACCTTCTTTCTTTTCTCCGTCATCCTTCTTTTTAATTAAAGGATCTTTCAATTCTTTCCCACTTCTTAGTGCAACGGCCTTTACATGCTCTCTTGGGTTTCTTTCGGTATCACTTGGTAGAGTTCTTGGTTGTCTGGAATTCAGCATATTTGCAATTTGGCCTATCTGGATCTCCAAGTTCTTTATTGAGGCATCTTGGCTTTTGATTGCTGCATCAGTCCTAGCTATGAATTGAGATGTATTTATGGTTAGTTGAGCCAGTGCATCCTCCAAATTCACTTTCTGTTGTGGTGGATTTTGTTGTTGAAAAGCTTGCTGCTGGTAGTTCCCTTGCGGCTTGAATGCATTTTGATTATTCCTCCAACTAAAGTTTGGATGATTTCGCCAACCTGGATTGTACGTGTTTGAGAATGGGTCATTTCTTTGGTTTATGATGAATTGAGCTTGCTCTGGCATGAATGAGTGTCCTTCTTGACATTGCGTACTCACATGAGGTCCTCCACATTGATCACAAGCTTCCGTAGGAGTACTGATTACATTTGCTTGGGTTGTCAATGATCCTACTTGCTTGGATATAGATGCAACTTGAGAAGATAAAGTTGTAAGGACATCCAGCTCGTGCACTCCAAGTACTTTCTTTGAATTGCTACGTTCAGAAGGCCATTGATATGCATTGGCTGCCATCTCCTAAAGTAGATTGTAAGCATCATCTATGTTCTTTCCCATTAAAGATCCTCTAGCTGCAGCATCTACAAGAATTCTGGAGATGTACGTCATCCCACTATAGAAAGTTTGCAGTTGCCACCAATTTGGTAACCCATGATGAGGACATCTCCTTAGCAACTCCTTGTATCTTTCCCATGCTTCATAGAGGCTTTCTTGTTCATGCTGGGTGAATGAGGCAATTTTATTCCTCAGTTTAGTAGTTTTCACTGAAGGAAAGTATTTCTCCAAAAATTTCTGCGCCATGATCTCCCATGTTGTTATACTTCCCACTGGTAGCGATTGTAACCAACTCTTAGCCTTATCCCTAAGTGAGAAAGGGAAAAGTCTAAGCCTAATGGCATCATTAGTAACACCATTAGGCTTGAATGTGTCACAGATTTCTAGGAAGTTGGCTATATATGCATTAGGATCTTCTGTTGGTAAACCACCGAATTGATTTGCTTGCATCATCTGGATAATTGCCGGCTTGATTTCAAAGTTGTTAGCTGCTACTGGTGGTCTCCTGATTCCAGAGTTTGTGTCCATGACTGTTGGTGTTGCATAGTCACGGAGTGTTTTGGTATCTGTTGTTTCTCCCCCCGGATTTGCCATCGGATTGTTTAGGATTGAAGTAGACTGCTTCCGAATTCTCGATTTCTTCGGCAAGTTCTTTCGATCTCCAAATCAAAAGGCAATAGTTCAGTCTCCTTCGATCTGGTCATACACTAAGCAAAAGCCTGAAAAGAAACACAAGACACCAAGAAGAAAAACAAATGTAATATAAAGACCAAATTAGTATTAAAATTACTTGGTATTGATATTAATGACAATAATCCCCGGCAACGGCGCCAAAAACTTGTTACGAGTTTAGATGATCAATTAAATAGTGAAGTTTACACTGTCATAATCAAGTAATATAGAAGTGATTAGAGTATCGTTCCCACGAGGATTGATCACTAAGTACAAAAATGGGTAATTTTAATTCTATTTAGTCAATCGATAAAATGGGTGATTGAGAGTACAAATAAAAGAAAAATAATTAAATATGAGTGCAGATGATATGAAAACAAATATAAGAAAAAGTCCTAGAGATTAGATTTCACTTAACAAATTCCGGATTGAATCACTTATCTATTCTAGCCCAATTTATTCCACATGATTGATAGTCGAGTTTCCTTCATTTAATTACTAGCCTCTTCCAAGGTCAAGCAATTCTATAATTTATTGCTAACCCAATATATTCCTATATGAATTTAAGAAATTAATTATGCATTAAGATTTATGGAACTCAATAAAACTACACAACTCATATGAATATATTCCTATTTCATATGCAAGTCATGGTTTTAATTATAGAATCTACACACATGCATCTCCTTCCGGTCTCAACATGTATATTGAAATCATTCAAAAGATGGCCAGTCAATCAAAAGCATTAAGAATAATAATTAAAACTCAATCATAAAGGAGAAATTCAAACTAGATTTAATAAGTTAAGATTCAATCCATCATTAGTAAGCTACGTCATCATCCTAGGAAAATTAAAGTTTAGCACATGATAAAATTAAAAAAAATCAAAATAAATTATATAAAGCTAGAATAAAAGCCTTAAAAATACTGCATAAACTTGAATATTAAATTCTCAAACATAAATATACAACCAACAAGATGCATGAAAAATGGACAAATCTAGCCGTCCCTTTAGGAGGTAAAACCTTCCATGTAGGCGGCATGAAAAATGTAATACAATACTAAGCCTTCCATGTAGGAGGCATGAAAAAAATAATACAATACATAAAATTAGAAATAAAAAATAACACAATTTATTTAGAACTGTCAGAGAAAATATCTCTCCCTGTCAGAGAATGATCTCTGACTATTATAGAAAATTCTTCACGCCTTCTTCTCTCCTCCTCCTTCCATTTTCCAAAAGAAGCACACATATATATAGGCAAGCGAAGTGCGTCAAGTGCGTCTGTTTCTTCTTCTTCTTTTTTTCCACAGGTGCTACAGTGATTTGCCTTCTTTTCACTCATTGCTACAGTAGTGAACAGTATCTTGTCGGTTGGTTTATGCATTTTTTCCGTGTTGCTACAGTGCTATAGTGATTCCATCCAATACAGTCACCTCCATCCGCTACAGTAACGTCCTGCTACAGTGATTTCGTCATGAATAGTGACTTGACGCTACAGTACTGACATTTTTTTATATTTTTCTTTATTTTTTAAATACTATTTATTTTACACCCAAAATATATTATAGTAAGCTCAAATATCATCCATAAAATCATCATATAAGGGAAAATAAATATGCAAATATTTTACTTATCACCAACTTAGCTCGAGTCTTGAAGAGGTGTGAAGACACTAATCTTGTGCTCAATTAGGAGAAATGCCATTTTATGGTGAAAGAAGGCATTGTGTTAGGCCATTGTGTCTCTAAGAACAGTTTAGAAGTTGACCGAGCAAAGATTGAGGTAATTGAACAACTTCCCCTACCTACCAATGTTAAATATGTGAGAAGATTTTTAGGCCATGCTGGATTCTATTTAAGTTTCATAAAGGATTTTTCCAAAATCACTAAGCCGCTCTGTGCTTTACTTGGAAGGATGCTAAGTTCAAGTTTGATGATGCCTGCTTGAAAGCGTTTGAAGTGTTAAAAAGAAAACTTGTAACCGCTCCTATCATCACGGCTCCAGATTAGAGTTTGCCCTTTATAGTGATGTGTGATGCTAGCGATTATGCCGTGGGAGCTACACTAAGGCAGAAAAAGGGTAAAGTCTTCCATCCTATTTACTATGTGAGCAAGACATTCGATGATGCTCATGAAAATTACACTACCACTGAGAACAAGCTTTTGGCGATAGTGTATGCATTTGCCAAGTTTTGGCCTTACTTGATTGGTGCCAAGGTAGTTGTTCATATTGATCATTCCGCATTAAGGTACCTCTTTAGTATGACGAACTCTAAAACAAGGTTGATTTGATGATTTTGCTCTTACAAGAATTTGATCTTACGATTGTTGATAGAAAGGGCTATGAAAATCAAGTTGCCAATCACTTATCTAGGTTGAGTACTACAACTCATCATAATGGAACTCTCCCCATTCATGAAACCTTTCTAGATGAGCAACGTTTTTTAGTGAGTCATTCTGACACTCCTTGGTATGCCAACATAGTAAATTACCTTGTGAGTAGAATCATTTCTGAGGACTTAAGCATCACCAACGGAAGAAGTTCTTACTTGATGTCAACTTCTATCATTAGGAAGAACCATTCTTATTTCACTATTATATTGATCAGTTGATTAGAAGATGTGTTCCAGAAAGTGAGCAAAAAGATGTATTGAAGTGTTGTCATCCATTTCAGTATGGAGGCCATTTTTATGGTAACAAGACTGCTGCAAAAGTTTTACAATCCGGATTTTTCTGGCGATCCTTGTTTAAGGACTCTTATAAATTTGCTCTATCTTGTGATCGGTGTCAAAGGGTTGGAAATATCTCTAGGAGAAATGAAATACCACTTAATACTATGTTGGAAGTTGAATTATTTGATGTATGGAGGATTGACTTTATGGGACCTTTTCCCAAGTCTTTCAAGAATCAATACATCCTTGTAGCGGCAAATTATGTGTCTAAATAGGATGAGGCCATTGCTTCTCCAACAAATGATGCTAAAGTAGTGTTCAAATTCATGAAAAAGCATATCTTCACTCTCTTCGATGCTCTAAGGGTTGTTATTAGTGATGGCACTACCCATTTTTGCAACCATAAATTTAAATCTCTTTTGAAGAAGTATGGAGTGAAACACAAGGTGTCTTTAGCCTACCATTCTCAAACAAATGGTCAAGCTGAAATTTCAATAGATAAATCAAGAAAATCCTTGAGAACAATATAGGTAATACTCGAAAGGATTGGTCCATGAAGTTAGATGATGCACTATGGGCCTATCGTATTGCTTATAAGACACCTATCGGCATGTCTCCCTACCGATTGATTTTTGGGAAAGCTTGTCATCTTCTTATGGAGTTGGAATTCAATGCCTATTGGGCTATTAAAAAGTTAAATTTTGATGAAAAAGAAGTAGGTGACAAGAGGCTTTTGCAACTTATGAGCTTGAAGAATTTTGTTTCCATGCTTATAAGAGTTCAAGGCTTTACGAGGGGAAAACAAAGCAGTAGCATGACAAGAAGATTATCTCTAAGTCTTTTGATCCAGGTCAACGAGTGCTCTTCTATAACTCTGGTTGAAGATATTTTCAGGAAAGTTAAAGTCTAGATGGTTTGGACCTTTCATTGTAGTCCAAGTCTTTGACAAAGGCGTTGTGGAGCTAGAACGACAAGATGGTGAGATATTCAAGGTCAATGGACAACGGTTAAAGCACTATTGGGGTGGTATGGTAGAGAGGAAAAACATCATTCTACCCCTCACTGATTCTACTTGACTGAGTGAAGAGTCAGGCTAAAGACTATAAATCAAGCGCTTCTTGGGAGGCAACCCAAGTTCTCAACACTTTATGTTTTTAATTTTCCTTTGATTTTTGTGTTTAAGTGGATTTATGTTTGGTTTTATCTTTTTGTAGGTAAGAAGGGTTTTCCCATAGCTAAACAAATTGCATTGGATTGGATTGGTGCTACAATGTATATTTGATACAAGGAGTTGTAACAACAAAGGGAGGTACACATCAAATTTTGCATTTGAAACTACTTGCTTGAATATCATTATTGTTACTTAACTGATTATATAAAAGGTGAATGTGAATTGAGATGGAATTTGTATGTGGCGGATTGAGCTTTAGAATTGACAACTATGCTTTGATCATGTTTGAGTAGTAGATCATGCTATCTTTTATGTCTTTTGATGTGGTTCAATGGTTTATGAAGTGAGTTGGGTGTTGTTTGTGGAATTTGGGTGATTTGGGAATCATTTTGTGCATTTTTGTTTTTGTGTGGGGCATTCATAATGTTTTGATGTGATTGAATGGTATGTGATGAGATTTGGGTGCCACTTATGGAAATTGGGTGAGTTAGGATGATTTGAAACTCTTATTTTGCTGTCAGAATTTTTTTTTGTTTTTCTGTCATCCTTTGCTATTGCTCTGCTGTGCCGAAGCTACAGCAAATGTTTGGTTTTTCTGTGAGTTTCTATGTGTCTGTGGTTGCTGCTACTTCGCTATGGCATACTAAAGGCAAAAGCAGCCCATTCTTCCCTGTTTCTGTGTAGTTTTTCGGTTTTTGCCTTTACTTCGCTGTAGCGTAGCAAAGGAGGATACATCCATTTTTTCACCCTTTCAATCCAATTTCTCTTGTGTTTGCCTTTCCTTTGCTATAGCGAGGCCAAGGCAAACTCCTCCCATTTTACACCCTCTCTATACATCTCAGCAGTTTTTAAAAATAAATAAATAAATAAAATATAAATATATATACACAAGGAAAAAAAGAAAGAATATAACAATATATATATAATTTTTTAAAATTAAAATTAAATCATTAATAAATAAATTTACCATCTCACCCTTATTTCCCATTTCTTTTCCCTCTTTACCTTTATGAATCTACCCCACATGTGGGCCACATTCATTTTTCAAAGTCAAAATCCCTTCTCCTTTTGTAAATTCCCTCCTAACCCAAACCCTAATTACATCCCAATCAACTCACCTCAGCTCTATCTTCACCATTTTCCCATTAGCTCCCTCATCTTTCCCTCAGCTCCATCATCACTCCACCTTCAGTTCCACTCTCAACTCTATTGTCACTCGTCCTTCAATTCATGTTTTCAGCTCTTTCTCTCTTTCCCTTCATCATCAACCCAGCCTTCCCATTCCCCTTTCCTCCCATCATCACTCCTTCCCACCCTTCCTCTCTGCAGCTCCCTCTCCCCACTCATCTGTTGGGCACCATCCATTGTTCCCCCCTCTCTCACCATCTTCCTCCGTCCCAAATTCTCGACCCATCCTCCACTATCACCTATTAGTCTGCCTCCCTTCACCGTTAACCCAGCCTTCCCATTCCCCTTCCCTCACCGTTGTCTCCCTCCTCTATCGACCCATAAATCCCTAAAGCTCATTGTAACCCATACGATCTCTCTCTCTCTCTCTCTCAATCCATCCCAGGTTCGTTAGCCCTCAACCCCATACCCTCCGTCTTCATTTTTATCTCTCTTAGCCTTCACCCCCAAATCGCCCCTATCTCTACCATTAGCCTAGCTCTATCCACCGTAGCTCCTTCTCCCTCTACCGCTCTTTCTCACTCACTCCCAGATCCCTCATACCTTCTGTGTCTCTCTCTAATTTCCCTTGCCCCCAGTTGCTACCTCTAATCTATAGAAGAGGTAATCTTTTGGATGAGGATCCTATTTCTTGTAGAGCTGGAGCTGCTGACACCTTTGAGTCCAAGTATGACCCTAAAGATGATTTTGATGATTGATGAGGCTCCTCTGACTATTGACTTTCTTTTGATGCTTGTTTATTTTGCTTGGGTGCGTTTCTTTGACATCTTTTAGGTGTAGGGATTAGAGTTAACATTTTTGCGCAGTTCAACTTGGGTTCATGTGAATATGTTGCTATCTTGTGATGATTCACTATTGATGGATAATGGTTGTTTATGTGCTAACTTTATCATTGTTACTAGCTGTCAACATGATAGGTTTGAATACGGGCATTGATGCCCTTTATCTGACTTGATAATTTGTTGACATTACGCAAGTTATTGCTTGATGCACCTTTGATAATGCTGTCAATATTACTTGTGTAACCCCCTCTGTAATTATGATTCGAAATACGTAATTAAAATGGATTAGAGACCAACAGATAATCAAAACTTATTCTACAATCCCATCCTTGAGATAGGGTTTTCTCAAATGACTTTTAAAATCCAATTCATCTGATCTCATATTCACATTTTGAATAACATTACGTCACGCAGCTAAATCTCTTTCATATATATCAGAGTGTAAAGCAAAATTTCTGACAACCCCCATGTTTCACATTGTAAACTAAAGGATTTACAGCCATATTTACCCCTTACAATTTCCAATTTAGGGGATTACATATCTATATCCAAATAACATTAACAAATATGCAGTAATCTCAACCCAGATATGACAACCAACTAACAACTAAAATAAAGAACTATCCGCCCTTGGTTGCCTGCTTCTCCTTTGAGCTACTTGCCCTGTCTATTGGTTAGTTAATGGAAAGAATGAGATTCAAAAGAATCTCACTAGTAACAAATCACTCATACAACATGTAATCACATAGCATGCAAGTAAATAATCAAACAACGCATACACACATTGCCTTCCTGGCATTCACATTTACAAACACACATTGCCTTCCTATCATTCACATATACATATTGCCTCCCCGGAATTCACATATACATAGCTTCACAACATCCAAAATCATCACAAAACAATGATAAATCAAACATACAATGCATCACATAAAGTATAAGGGAAAGCGTCACTACTTTGTGCTTTCCAAGTATGCTCTGGCATAGGTTGCTCACATTCAGGGCAAATATCGAATCCTACAATTCCAAATGCACCATTTAGACACTTTCATAATGTTTTTAGTGTTATATGAATCTATCTTGATAAATGACCAAAATGCCCCAAAGACCAGCCCGGCCCCAACATACCCGGTTTGATCGCACTTTTCTTGAAATTTTGACTAGGGCTATTTTAACTTATTTTTGCTCAAGGAATCCATTTCTAGACTCATAATTATCAAATTCATTGTCAAATTACAAAAATAGCCTTGACAGCCCCGCTTTAAGGGTTTCAGGGGCGTTTTCGTAATTATGCTTTTTCGGGCTTTACTTAAAAAGAGACTAACTGTAACTCCACCTAATTTTCCCTCCTAAACTGAATGGAATCATCAAATCATTGAAACTCCAAATCTAAGCCCCATTTCTAGAGCTGGCTGAAATTATCACATTCCTAAACAATTTGGGGTTTTAGAAATCCGACTCCGCAGACGTGTTCCTTTCTACTCCTAACCACTTTATTAACTATTACATTAGGTTATAACTACCATTTGGACCCAATTTCCGAAGCATAACCCCTAGGCCAATTCAATTTCCAAATTTCAAATCAAAGACAATCTGACAAAATTTCACCGATTAAATTGTCGACAGCAGTCAGAACAATCAAAGATTGAAGTTTTGGAAGTTACCTCAAGCTCCCTCTGGCTTTTCCCCTTTAGGCCGAAACCCTAGCTCTTCATAACAATGAAATTTTAGCCTCAAACACCTTAATTCATATAAAAAACAACTTAGGAGAAGGATTATGCAAGATAGGAGCTAATTCACCAAAAAAATCAAGCTTACCTGGCGAATTTTCTCCTCCTTCTCTCTAAATATGCTCTAAACTCTTCCTATCTCTTTTTTCTAAACTTCACATCGGTTTGGATGGAGGAAGAAGATAGGAAATGTTTTAAAAGTTCATGCTTATGTCATTTTCTCTTTTGCTTATGTCATAATTTCCTAAAATACCAAATTCCAACTTTTATGTACATAACTTAATGTTATAAGCCCAAACAACATGTAAATAATATTTCCTCTTCTTGGCCCATACTAAAGACATCCTAGGAGGTCTTTACATTAGCCCAAATGAATTTTCCATTAATATCATAATTTTAAAAATTGCCATCACATTTTAATTTAATTTCGGGATTTAATGGCAATTCTAGCAGATTTTCTGCCCTAACTTTGAAAACTCATAACTAATTCTAGACAAATCAAAATGGGGTGATCCAAAAGCCAATGGAAATATATTTAAGTCATATTTTCTAGAAAAATATGGATCACTGCAGTTAATAACCTCAAAAATACATAATTGCACAAAAGTTCACACTGCTCCGAAACAGATTCCAATTTCAATCCCAAACTTTGGAAAATCATAACTCTTAGCTCACAAATTAAAATGATATAAATTATATATCTATTTTGAAGCTTGGAATGTGAAATTTAAGACTAGAAAGTTTCAAAATTCTTACGCACCATTTGCCCATTCAAAACGTCCATACAAACCGACTGCTCTGTATAGAGTTTCAATGGACAGAATTTCAACTTTTGCACAATTGTTCCCAATGGTTCCAATTTCACAACAAACACTCTCCCCACACAAATTTTCACAAGGAAGCCATTGAAGTCACTAAAATAATCAAATTCTCATCACATCCACACATACTCGATTTTGAACCATAATGCAACACAACCACCAAATTGCCCAACTTTCCATTTCACCATAATATGCGTCCTCCCTCTATTCCAATTCAATTTAGATGTTAATCCATAATTGAACTTAAATACAAGGTTGAGGCACTGCTCATAACACATTCAAATCACAATTCACATTGTATTCTCTAAAAGTTTTTATTTATCAATAATCACATCCACTTTTGAAGTCATTAACCCTTAATCACTTTTTTGGGATATTACAACTTGTAAATGTGTATAGGTTTGAGTGTGTTTGTGTACAGGTTTGTAAATATTGACCTTTCCTTCAACTTAAGTTGACAGTGAGGACATTGTTGATTTTAAGTTTGGGGGAGGAAAATTGTGAAATTTTTGAATGTAAACAATGAATGTACAGGGATATATAAGCAGTTTTGATGCATAGTTTGATTGAAAAATGGGGTGAAATATATGAAATTTCACAAATTTAAGCCTTTGCTTGGAAAATAGTGAAGAAAAGATTTTTGAATTGGTTAATTGCTTGTTTAAGATTGCATGAATGGTCCTATGATTGGATAGCTACTTAGCATTATGCTTGACAAGAAATTGTGATTAATATGCCTTGTTGAGTAAGTTATAATGTTGGGATTTACTCGAGGGACTACTCAAGTAACAAACTAGATCACTCGAGTGGCCACTCGAGTAAGGCAGTTTAGAAATTATATTTTCATCGAATATCTCTTGATTTGTTATTTATATGATTAACACCTCATTGTATTAGTATTCTAAGTACATTTGCAGAGAAACAATGAAAGAGTATGACAGATTTGAGAAGTCAAATAAAAGTCCGAACGTTCACCTAACGCTACTTACCACCAACAGATAGTTTTCAAATACGAAGAATAGTCAATCATTGTTGTGCGACTCTAACGGACAAGTTTGAAATTGATTCCAATGGACACTTCAAATCATCTATATATATATATATATAGAGCATTCAAAGAGAAGAAAACAAGGAGATACAAACTGAGATCACACATCGATCAATACACTTAGCGCTTTGTTTTCATATACTTATTCATTTGTACTTCAGTGAATATATATTTGTTCTATGAGAGAGTTTTTCATTACAAACTCAATATTTGTTATTGAGACAACTTAAGGTAGTGGAACCTTGAGTTGGGGATTTGATTGCAACGTGTAAGGGGGAGCGAGTGTCCAAGTGTAGGAACTTGCTGTGTACTGAGGTGCCAAGAACCCACTGAATCTTGGAGAATATAGTGAAACTCTCATAGATGCTCTGAGGACTGGACGCAGGTCAAAGTGGTTGTGGCCGAACCAGTATAACTCCCGGTGTACACTACGGTGATATTTCTCCTTGCTTTAACTGTTTTTAATATTTCGTAAATTTCCTTATACGTAAGGAAATTTTTGGAATCACCCAATTCACCCCCTTCTTGGGTGAAACGCTTGCACTAATATTTGGTATCAGAGAGTAGGTCTTCTTGTTAAGGTTTAATAGCCTAAGAAGGATCCAATGACAAGTATGGGTGAAGACATTCTTCCTGATAGAGTTTCTATCACGAGACCTACGGGTTTCAATGGCGAACATTTCTCATTCTGGAAAGAGAAGTTTAGAGTCTTCGTAATGGCTACTGAATATGGGCTATGGGATGTGTTTGAAAGTGGAAACTACAAACCTGAAAAGATTGTAGATTCACAAAGAGTTCCCAAGACACCAGTAGAATATGATGAGAATGACAAGAAACTCATCACACTCAACAGCAAAGCAATTTTAATGATTCAAAGTGCCTTGAGTCAAAATGAGTATTTCAAAATCTGCACACTCCCAACAGCTAAAGAAATGTAGGAAGCTCTGGAAATAGCTCATGAAAGAACTTCTAGAATAAAAGAAAATCGGATCAATACTCTGGTTACTGAGTTTGATTTACTTTGAATGAAGTTAGGTGATTTGATAGCTGAATTTGAACTTAGATATACTCACCTTGTTAATCAACTTGCAGCACTTGGAAAAGTCTATGATCAACATACCCAAGTACGAAAGATTTTAAATATTCTTTCTAAAGACTGGGAGGCAAAGGTCACTGCAATTGAGGAAGCAAAAGGTGAATCAATGTGATCAGTTGCTTCTCTATTCAGAAGTCTTTCTAAATATGAAAGCAAATTAAAGTTCAAACGAGAACTAGATGATATTGGTGACTGAAAGTTAAAGAAGAAGAACAAGATGAAGATGAAGAGCTTGATGATGATGAAATGGGCCAATCATGAAATGATTCAGAAAGTTCTACAAGAAAGGCCAAGGATTAAAAAACTTTCAGAAAGGAGGAACAAGCAATAAAGAACACATCATCTGCTATGAATGTGGAAATCCAGGACATTTCAAATCAGAATGTCAAGAGCTGATTCAAAAGAATAAAGAAAAGAGAAAAGGCAAATTCTATAACAAGAAGAAAGCTTTTGTATCTGCCATTTGGGGAGATAATTCTTCTGACGAAGAAAGCAATGAAGAGGAAGTAGCCAATATATGTCTAGTTGCTTAAGAGAAAATAGATAAAGAGGTAACTGATTCTGATTCTACCTATGATGAATTACTTTCTGAATATAATGCTTTACATTCTGAATTCATCAAAGTAGTTAAGGAACTAGTTGTTTTCAAAAAGAAAAACAAAATTCTTGAAATAAAGCTTAAAGAGAATTTTGAAAAAGATTGTGAAAATTGCACTTCTTTGAAAAAGAAAAACACTAATCTTACTAAATCTCTTGAAAAATTCACTAAAGGAAGTGAAATGATAAATGTGATTCTAAAAGCTCAACGATTTGTAAATGATTGATCTGGAATTGGATATGATCCAAAATCACACAGAAGGAAAGGAAGAAAGAAAGCAGAAGGTAAATCATACTTGAATTATTTTCAGCATTCCGTGCATACATCAAATCCTTTTGCTTATTGTAATTATTGTAATAGAAAAGGCCATTATACTTTATCATGCATTCATAAGAAGAAAGGAACAATAAGAACCTACAAATGGGTACCTAAAGGTTCACATATTTCAAAAATTTCTTGTACTAACCCAAAAGGACCCAAAAAGAAGTGGGTACCTAAGACTTAATCGTATTTAATTACATATATGTCTCAAAGCATCCAAAAACAACAAGTGGTACATATATGACTGGAGATTTTGAAAGTTTTACCACATTGCAATCGAAGGATGGTGGAAAGATGAAATTTGGAGGAAATCAATCCAGAAGGATAGCAGGAATTGGTGAAATCAAAAATGACAAAGGAATACAAGTCAAAGATGTATATTACATTGAAGGCTTGTGTCATAATTTGCTGAGTGTAAGTCAAAGTGTAGATAAAGACAACTGGGTAATATTTGATTCAGAAGAGTGTCTGATTGTCAACAAGAAAGACTTACAACTTGATAAGAAAAATATCAAGGCAAAGCTCAGAGCAAAAAGGGAAGGTAATTGTTATAGAATTCATATAAATAGAAATGATTCTAAAAATTGTTTTCTGACCAATGCCGATGAAAGTTGGTTATGGCATAAGAGACTAGCTTATGTCAACATGCGACAACTAGGGAAACTACTCAAAAAGGATTTAGTCCTTGGTTTACCTAAAGTAAGCTTTAAAAACGATTTGATTTGTAACGCATGTCAAAAGGGTAAACAAACTAAATCATCTTTCAAATAAAAAAATGAGATTACAATAAATCGACCACTTTAACTGATACATATGGATTTAGTTGGTCTAACAATAGTTAAAAGTCTTGGTGGCAACTTATATTCTTTGGTCATTGTTGATGATTTCTCTAGATTTACATGGACTATTTTTCTGTCACCAAAGGATGAAACCTTTGCAGAATTTATTATTTTTGCCAAGAAAGTGCAAAATGAGAAGGTATGTCCATTGCAGGTATCAGGACAGATCACGGTGGAGAATTTGAGAATCAAGCCTTTAAAGAATATTGTGATACTAATGGCATTGATCACAATTCTCTGCTCCAAGGACACCACAAAAAAATGGAGTCATGGAACGAAAGAATAGAGTGCTCACTGAAATGGCTAGAGCAATGCTAAATGAAAAGAATGTGTCTCAAGTTTTCTGGGCCAATGCAATGAGCACATCGTGCTATGTTTCAAACAGAGTCTATATTAGAACAAAACTTGGAAAGACACTATCGAGCTATACAAAGGAAGGAAGCCAAATCTTGCTCATTTACACATCTTCGGTTGTAAGTGTTTCATTCATAATAATGGTAAAGATAACTTACGAAAATTTGATTCAAGAACAAATAAAGGAATTTTCCTAGGATATTCTAACCGAAGTAAAGCATATAGAATTTTCAATAAACGAACATGTGTTGTTGAAGAATCAATTCACGTTGTATTTGATGAATTTGAATCCTATGACAAAACCATTAATGATGAGCAGGAAGTTGTTTTAAATCAAGAGAATGGTCAATCTATTTCTAAATCTCTTATTCCAGAAGTTGATCAAACCAAGGATGAAGAACAGTCACTAGGTCAACCTAAAGCCTGGAAATACAATAGGAGTCATCCCTTAGATCAAATCATAGGAGATGTGAATGAAGGAGTCAAAACTAGAAATAGAATTTTCAATGAAGTAAGTTTTTCTACTTTCATTTCTGAGATTGAACCTTCTAACATTGACAAAGCCCTATCAAATAATGATTGGGTTATAGCAATGCAAGAAGAACTAAATCAATTTGAAAGAAATCAAGTTTAGGATTTGGTACCCTGACCAAAGGATCATCCGATCATTGGCACTAAATGGGTATTCAAGAACAAACTTGATGAATCCGCAATTATTGTCAGAAACAAGGCAAGATTGGTGGCCAAAGGCTATAATCAGGAAGAAGGAATTGATTATGAGGAAACGTATGCTCCAGTGGCTAGATTGGAAGATATACATGTACTCTTAGCCTTTGCATGCATAAAAGGATTCAAACTCTATCAAATGGATGTAAAGAGTGCATTTCTAAATAGCTACATTATGGAAGAAGTATATGTAGAGCAACCTCTAGGTTTTAAGGATGTAACCCAACCTGATCATGTTTTCAAACTCAAAAAGGTTTTTTATGGTTTAAAACAAGCTCCTAGAGCATGGTACGAGAGGCTCAGTAAATTTCTCATTGATCAAGGTTTTGTACGAGGAAAAGTTGATACAACACTTTTTACAAAACAAAAACATGATGATATATTAATGTGAAAATATATGTTGATGACATAGTTTTCGGTGCTACTAACGAAACTATGTGCAAAGAATTTTCTGAGATAATGCAAGGGGAGTTTGAGATGTCAATGATGGGAGAATTAAATTTTTTTCTCAGTTTGCAAATCAAGCAAAGAAAGAATGGAATCTTCATATCTTAAACAAAATATTTGAAAGAGTTATTAAAGAAGTATGGATTGGATGAAGCAAATGGAATGGACACACCCATAAGCTCAACCACATTGCTTGATGCAGATGTCAAGGGAAAATATTACAATATCACAAATATAGGAGAATGATTGGATCATTACTCTTTCTCACTGCAAGTAGACTTGACATTCAATTCAGTGTGGGTATGTGTGCAAGATATCAATCAGCACCAAAAGAGTCACATGCTGAAACCATCAAACGTATCTTTCGATATCTTGCTGACACACAAGAATTGGGTCTATGGTATCCCAAAAGAAGAAGTGAATATCTAGTTTCTTACTCAGACTCTGATCATAGAGGATACAAGATGGACAGAAAGAGCACAAGTGGACAAAGGCCAATTTCTTGGAGGCTCACTTGTATCTTGGTTTAGCAAGAAACAAACTATAGTGTCTCTTTCGTCAACAGAAGCTAAGTATGTTGCAGTATCAAGTTGTTGTGCACAAGTAATTTGGCTAAAGCAACAACTCCAGGATCTTAGTATTTATTTGAAAGAAACACCAATATACTGTGATAACACTAGCACGATAAGTTTGGCAAAGAATCCTGTTCAACATTCCAAAACCAAACATATTGATGTTAGACATCACTTCATCAAAGATCATGTCCAAAAGAAAGATATCAAAGTCATATTCATTCCAACTCATCTTCAACTAGCTGATATCTTTACAAAACCTCTTGTAAAAGATCAATTTTTATATATTAGAAGAGAATTGGGAATGGTAAATCCCAATGAGTTATAAGTTATCTAATGTTACAAAACGTTAGATGATATTATTTATTGATGTTTTGATGATTACTAACTTAAGCATCGGAGTTTCTAGCAATTTGTTTTTTCAGGATCATAATATTCTGTTTTGTTGTATGAATAACAGAGGTTAACAGAGGACAATATTACTGGAGTGTCAACTTCAAGTGATGAGCATCACTAGAGTGACAACTTCAAGTAATAGATGTATCACTGGAGTGACAACTTGAAGTAATGGATGCATTACTCAAGTAGCCACTCGAGTAATGAACTTGGAAATATGCCAGTGAAGTATTAATTTCAAATAAAATGGCGCAACGATTGAAAATAATCAGTCAGAAGGTGAAGAGACAGCTTACCCGTGGGAGGCCTCGAGTGATGTTCAACATGACTCGAGTAAGGCCTCGAGTGAACTTGGTGCAAATATTAAATCATCTGATTTTCAATTCAAATCTATTCTAAATAGTCATCCAGTCATAGAGGAAATATACATGGATAATTACAATATTATTCATGTCAGGTACGCGCTCAAAATTGCTGTATTTTAAAATGTTTTCATATGATTACTTGAGTAGCTACCTGAGTGATGATGATGATCACTCGAGTAAGCCCTCGAGTGATGTTGGGCTCTAGGTTATTTCAACTTGATACTTGGTCATTTCTCACAAAATCACCTCGAGTGATTCACCAAATGCTCTCACAAAAATTTTTCACAATCATTTTCTTGCTTCATTTTCGTCAAAACCCATCAATTTTTAGCTCGAAAAACTTCCTATTTTGCTCAGAATCTCTCTGCCCTAGCCGAGCAACTTTCATATTTTTCAGAAATTTTCCTCAAGATGGCTAGAACCAAAAATCTCACCCCTTTAGAGTCCTCTGAACCTAAACAATCATCTGACTCATTCTCTTCTCCACCCACCAAGAAACACAAGCTTACATTGAAATCTAAAGCCAAATCTCAGTCTAAGCCGAAAGAGAAAGGGGTTGTGATCATGAGCCCATTATCACAAGAGCTCAATCCAAGAAGAGTACCTCAACTGGAAGAGGCAAATGCATAAAAGTATCATCCCCTTCTCCTTCTGATTCTTCCACACCCTCTTTCACTCCAAAACCTTCTAAGAAACCTAAATACGATGAAAATATTGCCAAAGCAATGGTTGGATTTCTTGACGAAGCTATCATGGAAGGCATGGATTCAAAGAAAACAGGAGCAAAGAAGGGTCAATCCTCTAAGAAGCCAGAAGTGCCAGAAGAGGAAATTACTCTCCCCCTAAAGGCTTCAATGTTAGCAAGTTGGAGGAGTCTCAGAAGTTTCTGACTCATTTCTCTAGGAGGAAGGTGTGCAAGACTCACTGCATTGATCTCCAAGTTCTTTGGGAGGTATTGAAGTATGACCTTAGTCCCTACCTTGAACCCTTTATGCCTTAGTTATCTATTAAATTACCCTTTTACACCAAGGTAGTTAGTCATTTCTACTGTAATCTTGAAATACTAAATAACCCTGTTAGAAGATCAATAGAGGAAGAAATGACCACAAAAGTTAGAGGACAGAAAATCCTCATCTCACCCTCTAGGATTAATATTTGGTTAGGAATAGAAAATCCCCCTGATGATATCTATTCTAAACTTGAGCCTAACCAGATCTTCTCTATTCTTAGACCTAGTAAGTTAGTAGGACCTCTAAACTTCAATCTGAGTGATATGTGTGACCACCACAGGGTTCTATGGTACATCTACTCTAAAGCCTTAGTAAACAAATCCAATAAGTATACACATTTCACTGAAAGGGACTATAGGTTGTTTGCTTCTTTCCTTCTCAAAGAGCAAAAAGACTTGGGAGAATATATTTTTACGGAGATACAAAAGTACAAGACTGAAGGGAAGCCATCCACTACTATGCCATATCCTCAGCTCATATCTTTATTTCTGAAGAAGAACAAGATTTGGTATCTGGAGAGTAAGGAACCGATTGAGAGGATAACTCCTGTTGGGAGGAATCAGATTGGGAAACTAAACATTGAAATACATCTGAAGAGTCCTCTGGAGTCAGGCCCCAGAAAGAAGAAGAAGATTGAGACTGAGACAAGTAGAATGGATGACACACAGTCTTCTGCTCCAGCCGGCACTACATCGTCACCTTCATTCCTCAATGCCACACTACAACATTTTATGGAAAATATGCTAAAGGGATTTCATATCGACATTGCAAATACCAATGCCGAGTTGATCATTCATATGAATGTTAAGATGGGACAACTTGTGGAAAGGATGGATAAAAGGCACAAAGAATTGTTAGCAGAACAACGTGTCCAGGGTGAGCTTCTGAGATCTATTGTAGCCAGACTTGATGCTATAACATCTGGCCCCTCTACCTCTGGTACCTCTAAACCTTCTTTCATGCCTGACCCAGAGTCACCTCCTGAACCCAGACCATTTGTGGCACCACATTTTGAGTTGAGACTTCTTGAGCTTGTCTCAACTACTCAGCCTGAACCTTCTCAGCCAATATCTTTTGAGCCTAAACTTTTTAAGGCCGGTCCTTCTTCTATTCCTCCTCCTACATTACCTATCACTATCTCCAAGAACCTTTTGTTTTCCTTGTCTGACCCAGAAACACTTCAATTGGTTCATGTCACCCTTGATGACCCAGTTTAGCCAGCTCAGCCTATCCAACCTGAGTCAGTACCTACTCCAGTTGCCTCACCTACTCGTATTGAGGAGGTTTTAGTTTTTTCACCTGTTGGAATAAAGGAAGTAGAAATTACTTCTCTGCATCCAATGAATACTCCAGAGGATCTTCAGACACCTCCGGTGTACTTTCCTGACCCTGAACCATCATCCTCACACTCTTCTAGTTCAGATGGTTCATATGAGTCATTGGCTTTTCCTGTCACTCCCATATCAGCCGCCAAGCCACCTACTCCTCCTCATGATTGATTCTACCTTTGTGACGAAGACAAAAAGGGGGAGAAGAACTTGAGTGATTTTGTGAAAAATGGATGAGTCTATAGATTAAGATTTGGGGTATGGGGCTTTAGGGCGTTTTTATCTTTGATTTATAAGTTTTGATTATGTAATGAACTTCTCATTATGAAAGTTATTTCTTATGTCATTTATGTTAATATTTCATTGAAATTATATTGCATTGAGGAACTAATAAGTTTTTGATTGTGTTGCAAGGTGAACAAGTAATCATAAGAACAAAAACTATGAAAAGATCTTCAATAAGTTATTTCAAAGAGTTTTCAAGTTTAATTTCAATAAATGATTTCATATGAAAAAGAATTTTGAGAAGCGCATGTTTAGAAATTCAACTTCAAAAACTTTGTTCAAAATCACCAAGTTTTGTCATCATCAAAAAGGGGAAGAATGTTAGACCCCATATGTTTTAATGATAACAAAGATTGGATTAATAATATGAAAGGATTTGATAACAAACAAATGGATTTGAATAAAGTAGCATAGCATCACTTGGAGTCAGCACTGGAAGTAATCAACAATTTTTAAGAAGGCTTTACTCGAGTAGCCACTCGGGTAACAGAAGCCATTACTCAAGTAGCCACTCGAGTAAGCAAACCGAATTTCATCTAGTGAGGCACTGCCAAATTTTGAACGAAGTTACTCGAAGGACCACTTGGGTAATCGATAAAGTTATATAGACCATTACTCGAGTAGGCATTCGAGTAACAAGATTTTCACAAGCATCACTCGAGTAGCTACTCTAGTAACAAGGTCCAAAATCTAGCAGTGACTCTCAGCCAAGAAATATAGCTCATCACTCGAGTAGCCACTCGAGTAACCAGTGAGAAAATAGCATTACTCGAGAAATAACTCGAGTAATCTGCAGAGTTATTTGAAGTGCCACTCGAGTAACCAAATAGTAAACTCTCAACCAAGAATTTGATGCCATTACTCGAGGGAGTAATCAAGTAATATGCTAGGTTATTTGAAAGCCACTCGAGGGACCACTCGAGTAAGGTGTGAAGAAAAATGATGTCCACTTGAGTAGCCTCTCGAGTAAACAGTTTACCACAGTGATCACCTAAGTAATATGTGAAGGTAAAGACATGGCCACTCGAGTAATCATGTATTTTCAAGGTTTGTAATATATTAGTCCATGTCTTACCTGAGTAATTTTTGATGCAAAATGTTGATTTGCTCACTGCCATATTTTTGACATGTTTACTCGAGGGACCATGCGAGTAACAAACTAGATCACTTGAGTAGCCACTCGAGTAAGGCAATTCAGAAATTATATTTTCATCGAATATCTCTTGATTTGTTATCTATATGATTAACTCCTCATTTTATTAGTATTCTAAGTACATTTGCAGAGAAATAATGAAAGAGTATGACAGATTTGAGAAGTCAAATAAAAGTCCGAACGTTTACCTAACGCTACCTACCGCTAACAGATAGTTTTCAAATACGAAGAATAGTCAATCGTTGCTGCGTGACTCTAGCGGAAAATTTTGAAATTGCTTCTAATGGACACTACAAATCATCTATATATATAGAGCATTCAAAGAAAAGAAAACAAGGAGATACAAACTGAGATCACACATCGATCAATACACTTAGTGCTTTGTTTTCATATACTTATTCATTTGTACTTCAGTGAATATATATTTACTCTGTGAGAGAGTTTTTCATTACAAACTCAATATTTGTTATTAAGACAACTTAAGGTAGTGGAACCTTGAGTTGGGGATTTGATTGCAACGTGTAAAGGGGAGCGAGTGTCCAAGTGTAGGAACTTGCTGTGTACTGAGGTGCCAAGAACCCACTGAATCTTAGAGAATATAGTGAAACTCTCAGAGACGCTTTGAGGACTGGACGTAGGTCAAAGTGGTTGTGGCCAAACCAGTATAACTCCTGGTGTACACTACGGTGATATTTCTCCTTGCTCTTAACTGTTTTTAATATTCCGTAAATTTCCTTATACGCAACGAAATTTTTGGAATCACCCAATTCACCCCCTCTTGGGTGAAACACTTGCACTAACAGAAACACCCTACTTTGAGATAGAAACAAAAAATGTTTGATGAGTGAAAGGGAACATTATGAATGTGAAATGTGTAAATTGTTGTGGGTTTGAACAAAATATGCATAAACCAAGCCAATATTCTCTCTTAAAAAAGTTCAAAGAGGCTTGGTAGAAAGAAAACAAGTTAGTTCAAGTTGGGTAAGTACTAAAAAAAAAAAAAAGAAGTTAGTTCATTTATTTCAAAGTTTTTGTATTCATCCCTTTTTCCCTTCTATTCAAACACCCTAAACCCATGGCCACGTTACAAGTCTAAAAGTCCTTTTAATTTTGACATCATATGAGGAAAATTGTAAGTAGAGAATAATGAAAAAGAGGATAGCAAAGTTGTAGAGTTGAAAATTTGTATATAATTCGGAATATTATGTGTGACTAAGATAGAATCTGGAGAAGTGTCTTTTGATTCCATACACACACTCACACTCAAAGAACTCTTGAAAAACTTGCTCAAAGATTATAAGGCATTTATCTTGGCATATTCTCTCAAGTTCCTGTTTGGTATGATCCTTAGAGCAATGAATGAGGGCATAAACATATCTGTAATTTAGATAAGCAAGTTATGAATTCATGTTACATGTGTGAATCTGCTTGAGGACAAGCAAAAGCTTAAGTTTAGGGGAATGTTATTCTCTAGAAATTCTTGTATTTCATCACATTTTTCTTATATATTTGTAGGTTTTGAACTAAAATTGTGCATAAATCTTGTACATATGAAGGAAAATGTGATATGATGGAAATACTTTGAAAACTTGCAAATTTTGAGCTAAATGTATAGAGGTTTAGATTAAATTGAAGAAAATTTGAAAGCTCATAAATCCTGCTCTTTATAGGAGGATGAGGACAAGAAGTAGAGTCCTATATAGGTCCTTAGAGGTGGAGAAAAGAAGAACAAAAATAAAAAAGGAAGATCGAATAAGTAGCTTGAATGTGCATCGAGTCACTTTTCCTTCGCCATAGCAGAGCAAAAGCAAAAACACCCCAAAAAAATGCCTTTCTGACCACGTTCGATGTTGCTATGCCACAACGAAGCAAAAGTAAAAACACCTAAAAAATAGGCCTTTTTGACAGCGTTCGCTGTGGGTTCGCTATAGTGAAGCAAAAGTGAACTTGCGATATTGATACTGTACGTTTTGAAAAAGTGACGATACTGGTGGCTTTTTAACCTAAGAGAGACGTTGAAAATGCATCATCCTGCATAGGCACAAGGAGGCTATTTAGGAGAGAGCTCTTGGAGATTTTGGAGCCTTTGGAGATTTGTGAAGAATTTCAATGGTTCCTCTTGCTTTTTCTGGTTTTCCCCTCTTTTCTTCCCAATTTGCTAATATGGTTGAGTTTTGAGTTGAGTTGTTGTTTGTGTTGATCATGTATAGCTAACACTCCACATTATTATTACTTTTACCCATTGTATGGATTGAAACTACTAGATTATCTTGCTTTTATTGGTTAATGAGTATATATGTTGATTTTTCTTTGAGCGTAATGCTATCTTGTATTTGATCACCATATGATTAGAGTTGTTCAATTGGAAGATGCTTGAGACAGCTATTTTGATTGTATAACTTAAGAAAAATCATGCCAAACTTGAAGTTTAGGGATTAAATGGATGGTTTGTTGTTAGAATAGAGATATATCTAACAACCTAGCATAGCCAATTCAAGTATTACTTTGGAAAGATGGTTTTCATTAATTATAAACAAGAGATTGAATATTTTTAATGAAGATTAAAAATCAATCTGGACTTGAGAGAGCTTGGTTGATTATTTTAGTACCTTTGACTAGCATATGCACTCATTTAATTAACAGAAGTGGATATTTGCATAGTTTCATAAAATACAATGGGGAAGAAGTAATCATAAGTTTATACCTCTTGAAGTTAAACCCAATTTCTCAATTTCCACTGTTTTGCTTTGTTATTTTTATTAAAAATATTTATTTAAATTGATCAAATCCAGATGATTCCATTCAACCAAATTAAGAATATGATTACATTGGTTAACTCACTTTCGTCATAGTTCTTATGTATCAACACTTGTTTTCTCACTAAATTATTACTTGCGACATGTACGCTTGTGGAAGCTAAATCGTGAACAAGAAGGGAATGAGTTTGTAAGGATACTTTGTTTAGTTTAGAAGGGGAGGGGAGGGGAGGTTTCAACTATATATTGTTATGCCCTTATATGTTTGTTCATAGCTTTTATATATCTATGCTATATAAATTAATTTATATCTTTATTTAAATTACATAATTTATTAAGTTTATTAATATTTGATTAATAGTCAAATAATTATTATTTATTTGATTAAAATTTTATCTATTGACTATTAAAGCAAATAATAATCTTGTGCCTTGTTTGACTAAGACAAAAAGCTTTATTAATAATAATAGAAACACATGTACAAGGCCTAAGGCTTGTTCTTTATTTTTATCCCGTGTTGTCCAATGTCCATCACGTTAGGTTGTTCCTCTTTAAATTTAGTGAAATTTAAAGTGTATGGCAAGTCAATACTTCGTGGAAAGAAAAGCACAAGAATTTCAGCCATATGACAATAGAAAAGGTTTTCCATATATTTAGTGTGGAGCATAATAGAGTGAGTAAATGATGCCAACACATACCCAATAGGAGCTATCTCTAGAAAGAGGAATCTCAATCTATCATGTGTTGTTAACAGCTCAAGTAGGAAAACATACACCCATTTGATTGCACTTGTTGGAAAGAAAAACACATCATTCAAATTGTCTCGATCGATCATGTGCTTTTATAAGTCTTCACAATCTCAATATAAGTTCTGCTATGGCCTATCACAAATCATATCAATAATAAACCATATAGCCAGAAGCTTGACTGAATTTAATATTTTTATGTAATTTCTTAAGTGTTAGGCATGATTAGTTTTGATGATATCAAATATAGATGCCAAATATTAAGAGCACAAAGTTTGCATAATGTATTTATCTTATACTTTGACTAACTTCTATATTTAATGTGAAATATCTTGCAGATTAGTTAAGAAAAGAAAGATAATATCAAGTTGGGTTGTAAAGAATGATCATGAGGAAGAATAAGAAGATATTGAAGAAAGAAGTTATCAAATAGTGGGAGAGAAAGTCAAGAAAAGAAGGAAGTAATTGAGTTGGATTATTGAGAATGAATGATAAAGAACAATTGAAGAAAGAAGAACTTTCATCAAATTAGACAAAGAAAAAGAAGCAGCTATCAAGTTAGACTATGAAACATAATAAAAAAGAAGAAGAAAGATTGAAGAAAGAATAACTTGCATCTTATTAGTCAAGAAAAGAAGCAAGATATTGAGTTGAATTATTGAAATGATCAAATGGAATAGCAAACAAAATTGAAGAAAGAAGAACTTGCAAGATCTAATGGTAATATCAAAATCCAAGTTCTTATATTTGATATTGGAGGTCTCTATGATCAAATAAAAGTTGGAATAGCTCGATTCGAAGTTAAAATGACTCAAATGGAAGTTATATTAACTTCACTTAAGTGGTCACTTGAGTGGCACCTCTGAAGATAAATTTTTTATGGTTCAACCGAGTACTCACTTAAGTAATATTCAATCTCAACATACTCTATTCTACTTTGTTTTCCTCCAGCCTGATATAGGTTTGGTATTTTCGGATATATCTCCCAAATTACAAATTTGGTTGAGGTTAAACTTGTTGCATATGGAACAAGACTCAAAATGTGATTGAACGACACCAAGATGGAGCTCAAAGAGTTACGGATGAAATAGATATGAATTTTGAAAGTGGATGCTCGAATTTCACATGTTGTTCCAAACCAGCAGTCATTCTTCGAATCATAATTTTCATAAGGCAACAAATTTTGGACTACTTTTTGCTGCATTGAAATTTAGACCTAAAGTGTCAACACCATTATCTTATTTCCACATTTCTCATAGTGCTTGCGTGCAGTTTGATGGGCACATAGAAATAGCATAAATATATTGATAATGAGTACTTAGGGATTGTACATAATAATTACAAATAGTGTAGCCGCATAAGGCTACTAAGGTGTCTTAACTCGTTTAATGAAACTTAGCCTCTTTCTGTCTTCATTCCACCACAACATTCTGTTGGAAATTGTGCCCAAAGGGCCAATCATTCTACTTTGAACATTATTAATTTAATGAAATTTCTCCATTATGTTATCATATTATTTGCATGTTAACTGCGATAATTGTATCCTTGGATAATTCATAAAGATTGTCCTAAAATGTCCCTGGTCGGTCATTTATCCGGGAGCAGAGATGAAACAAGATCAGTATGACTTTGATAAGATATGGAGATACGAATCAAAGTCTTAGGCACTTGTAAGAGTACAAGGTACTGGACCGAATCACTATGAGAAAGCTACATGGATCAAGTCATAAGCTTTTCTCATGTATAACCACGTCATAATGCCCTTTGACCTGAGGTCATCATAGATTCCCACATGAGAGTTGCTAAGTTTTGAACTAGTCAAAAGTCACCTTTGACCAGGTGATGATAAAGGCTACAATCGGGCTTGGTGGTTTTTCATGCAGAGGAATATGAATGATCAAGATGGAATTTGTCCCTCACATTAGTAGAGAGATATTACTGGGCCCCTCGATGAGTAAGTCTGAGAAATGTATGGCCATACTACATGGAAAGGAGTTTCCATTTCTATTGTCAGACTACTCAAGAATCGAGAAAGTAATGGTCAGGAATAAGAGGATGACATTATCCATGCCTCATCCTTGACCGATATATCGTGTGACAAAAGGGATGTGACATGGTTGTATGACAGGTTGCATCATCTTAACGATCCTCATATGAATTGGGTAGTCGTGATGTCTTGCTAGAGGTCGCTTGCGACTTGTGGGTTAATACAGTTATTGGCCTACTGCCAACTTCATATGGGCCTACAGAGTCGCACACAAGAATGGCCCAATATGAGATAATGTTTAATTAGGATGGACAAATTATATATATATGTAATATAAAAAAAATTCGTTAATAATATTATATAGATATGTATTTTCGAAATACATATTATATATATGTGTGTGTGTGTGTATGTTATATGATATTATTATATTATGTTAGTTTTAAATTTAATTTATTAAGATAAATTAAATCTAATAATTAATATGATAGAGATATGGTATCTCAGATTTAATTTATGAAGATAACTTAAATCTAATAGCTCTTTATTTGGATTAAATAAATAGGTTAAATTAAAACTGTTGGACAGATTTAATTTAAACTAAATTTATTTAATTGGCTCATCAAGATAATTAATAGTAAATTAATTTTGAAATTTGAAAATAGCCTTCATAGGTTATAAACTTGATAGAGCAGATATACTGAGATACACATGAGAATTGAGAGCCGCAAGTGAAACCCTTGGAGACATTAGAGGAGCTAGCACGCAGTCGCGATTGGAGAGCATTCGTGTGGATATCGGTAGAGGGAGAGAACTTGACGTGTTGGCTCCTAGAGATTGTGAAAACCCTGAATCATAAAAGGTATGAATCCTTCCAACTTGGTTTAAACTCTGTTGATAGATCCTCAATTAGGATCGGTGAAAATTTTTAAAATTCTTTTGCCGTGCCTGCCGATTCTAACAGATTCCTCTCGCGCAGTACTTTTCTTTGTCTTCAACACACCTCTTGTTTTCACCTGTCTAAATGGTTGGTTGGGGAGGGTCAGATTTGGGGGATTCTCAGGAGTAAACAGTTACCGTAATGCACGCAAGATATATGCTATGTGCATGACATGTTAGCTTTAACTAGATGCATGACCCATAATGACATTACTGCATGCTCAATATTTCATGCAACATATCTATAGCCACAGTATAAACAGAAACAGAGCTTCATTATTCAAATATGCTCTACAGAATCAAGTAAAACAATCACATACATCACTACACAAGTATAAATATCAAATACATGCAAATAAGGTAAGTTCACTACCTCTTCTCTTGAGTCCTTTTCTTGTACCTTTACTTTAATTGTTGAAGATGTTAGAGCAAGCGTTTCACCCAAGAGGGGGGTGAATTGGGTGATCTTAAAAATTTCGTTGCAAATATAAAATTTGACGTTGAAATTAAAACAGGAAAGAGTAAGGAAAATATCACCGAAGTGTACACCGGGAGTTATACTGGTTCGGCCACAACCACTTTGACCTACGTCCAGTCCTCAGGCTTCTCTGAGAGTTTCACTATATCTTCCAAGATTCAGTGGGTTCTTGGCACCTCAGTACAAGCAAGTTCCTACACCTGGACACTCGCTCCCCCTTACAAGTTGTAATCCAATCCCAACTCAAGGTTCCATAACCTTAAGTTACCTCAATAACAATTATTGAGTTTGAATGAAATAACTCTCTCACAGAGTAAATAAGAATCACTGAAGCATAGAATCACAAGTACAATGAAAAACAGAGTAATGAACTTGATGATACGTTCGTGAGTGTGTTCTCGTGTGTCTCTCTGTTCAGATGTTCACATATATATAGATACCTTGGTAATGATTGCTGGAACATATTTCTTCATGTCCGTTGGAGCGTGCGCAGCCATTATTGACTTTTCCAGTTTTTGAAAAACATACGTTTGTGGTAGGTGACGGTCGATGACATTTGAGCATTGCTTTTGACTTTCCTTATTTGGTAAGATCTCTTCATTGTTTATCTGTTGAAATGCTAAGAAGACTAATAGAATGAAAAGTTAATCAAATAGGAACCAGAACAATGACCGTTGGAATGATTTCAAACTTTCTGGGTTTGCTCACTCGAGTAGCTACTCGAGTATCACATGAAGTTTACTGAGTACTTACTCGAGTATCATCGGGAAAACTTTGATCAACTGCAAGTCAACAGACAAATTTAAGATTACTCGGGTAGTGCATGGAATAATCAATTTTTAAACCTTTGGAAATGTATGTTTACTCGGGTACCTACTCGAGTAATACACTCACAACTTTATGAGTTACTCGGGTACCAACTCGGGTAAACCTTCAAATAAACTTTTGGTTACTCGATGCTTTACTCCAGTAATGTTGGCAGGATTTCAAGGCCGAGAGCACTTATCTTGTTACTCGAGTACTTACTCGAGTAAACTTACTTTTTGGGCACCACTAACTTGGGTAATGACTTGAGGTTTTCCTTGACAATATTTATGCATACTCGGGTACCTACTCGAGGAATTCACTTCAAATAGAATATTAAATACTTGTATACTAGAGGAATTACTCGAGGAAAATGAGATAGAATGATATCAAGTTAATCGGGTACCGACTTCAAGTTTTCATTGACTTCAGTGTGTTACTCGAGTAGCTACTCGAGTAACATTGGCAGTGGTACAAAGTGCCGAGAGCAACATATTTTCAGAAACAGAGTTACTCGAGTATCATTGGCAACCTGAAGGCAACTGGAAGTTTTTCATATGGTTACTCGAGTAGCTCCTCGAGTAACATTGGCAGGCCAAAAGCAACTCCAAGTATTTACCTGGTTACTCGAGTAGCTACTCGAGTAACATTGGCAGGCTGAGAGCAACTTGAAAATACTTACACTATTACTCGAGTACTTACTCGAGTAACATTGGCAGGTTACTGGAAGGTGCCTCTGGTTACTTCAAGTTTTGGCTCATTACTCGAGTACCGCCTCGAGTAATGCCTTAGAAAACTTGCTTCTGATCAAGTTTCTCAGCTTTTTCTCTTGGCCTTTCTTCATTACTCCAATGCTTACCTCAAGTGATGCTTGTCCCTGTCATTCCTTTGCTCAAACTTATTTATTAATCACTTCTTTTTCATACCATTCTTTTGTTATCATCAAAACACAAGATCTAATTTTCTCCCCCTTTTTGATGATGACAAAACTTGGTGATTTTGAAAACAATTTTTTTTAATTTGAGTTCTCAAAAAAAATGCTTCTTGTATTTTAAAACTTATTAAGTTTAGATTCAAAATGTCTTATGAAACGATGATGTACACACAACAAACTTCATTAGTCCAACAATGTATCAAAATTTGAAGCTTAAATGAACTTGAAATGAAATCATAACTTGCATTAATCTTAAAATTGTATTACAAGATAAAAAGATAAAACTTAACAAATTAAAAAGAACTAACAAAGTCCAAAATGCTCCCTAGAACCCATATACACCCAAATACCCAAAATAAACAAGGACACTTCCACAAAATCACTCTCAAGCTCTTCTCCCCCTTTTTGTCTTCATCAATCAAGTGGAGGGCTAGGAGGCTTGACCACGGAAATGGGTGTCATTGGAAGAACCGTAGAATCATCTGAGCCCAAAGATTCAAAGGAGCTAGAGGGGACTGGGTCAGGCAGATGGACTGGAGGGATATGGATGTCATCGCCGGGAGGAGAAGGTTGGAAGACAACCATAGTAGAGGTTTCTCCTTCTGGAGTGTTCTGAATCTCAGGAGTAGTCTCAGTCTCAGGAGTATGATGTTCAGAGGAGGAGGAGGGAGATATTTCCTCAGTTTGGTAGGTGATGGATTCGGTTTAGGAGCGGTTTCTAGCTGAGGTTTTGGAGGAGAATCATCAATAATGATATGAACGGTCTCATTGGTATCTGGATTGTCCAATGTATACAGAATGTCTTTGGCTTGTGTCTCAGGTGGACTAGATACCAAAGGAGTAGATGGTTCATCCTCAGTGAGAGGAGTGTCAGAAGGAGGGTTCACTGGAGGTGGGGGTGGTGGTGGTGCAGAGGAAGATGGACCGGCAGAAGGTCCAGGACCTAAAGAGTCCAGTCGTGCCAGAATCAATCTCAAAGTCTCACCCTGGGCACATTGCTCTGCTAGCAATTCCTCATGCCTCTTGTCCATTCTCTCAACCAACTCTCCCATCTTGGTATTCATGTGGGTTATGAGTTCGGCATTCGTGTTGGCAATATCCACATGGAAACCTCTCAGCATATTTTCCATAAAATGCTGGAGAGTGGCATTGAGGAAAGATGGCGATAATGTGGTAGCAGCTGGAGCAGATGACTGAGTGTCATCTATCTTACTGGTCTCTGTCTCAGTGGTCTTCCTCTTCTTCTTTGACCCAGATTCCAGAGGGCCTTTGAGAGGGATATCGATGTTCAATTTCCCAATATGGTTTCTCCCAACTGGAGTCAACCTCTCAATGGGCTCTTTGCTATTCAAATACCATATTTTGTTCTCTTTCAGGATTAGAGACACAATTTGAGGATATGGCATTGGTGTTGTAGCCTTCCCATCCACCTTATACCTTTTCATTTCTGAGAAGATATACTCTCCTAGATCCTTCTGCTCCTTCAGGAGAAGTGAAGCAAACCACCTAAAGTCCCTATCGGAGAAGTGTGTATAGTTATTGGCTTTGTTCACTAGGGACCTAGAGTAAATGTACCAAAGGACCCTATGATGATCACACATATCACTAGGCTTGAAATTTAGAGGGCCAACTAACTCTCCGGGTTTAAGGATAGTAAAGATTTGGTTTGGTTCAAGCTGGGAGTAAATATCATCCGGGGGGTTCTCAATTCCTAACCACAAGTTAATCCTAGAGGGCGATATAAGTATCTTTTGGCCTCTAACTATGGTGGTCATCTCTTCCTCAACTGAGGTTCGGTTAGGCTCATCTATGATCTCTAAGTTACAATAAAAGTGAGTGATCACCTTTGTGCAAAAAGGCAATCTAATGGATAACCAAGGCATAAAAGGATCTAGATATGGACTAAGGTCGTGCTTCAATACCTCCTGAAGTAGCCTGAGATCCACATAGTGTGTCTTGCACACTTTCCTCCTGGAGAATTGGGACAGATACTTCGGAGATTCCACCAACTTGCTGACATTGAATCCCTTTAGTGGGTTGGTGATCTCTTCTTCCGGCACTTTGGACTTCTTGGAAGATTGTCCCTTCTCCATTTGATCAATGATGTTTGCCATAGCTGCAGCCACATTCCTATCATATTTAGGCTTTTTGGTAGGCTTTGGTGTGAAAGAGGGGGTAGAGGAATTAGAGGGAGGAGGTGAGGGAGATTTGGCACTCTTCCCTTTTCCGGTTGAGGTACTCTTTTTGGATTGAGCCCTTGTAGCAATAGGCTCTTTAATCACCACACCTTTGGGTTTTGATTGAAATAGAGGAATTTTAGCTTTTGGTCTTGGAGTGAGTTTTCTTCTCTTCTTGGGAGGAGAAGAAAGAGGATTAGAGTGTTGTTGGGATTCAGAGGAGTCTATGGGAGTAAGATTTTTAGTTCTCATCTTTCTGAATGATTGAAAACTAAAAACTTCAGAAAAACAGAGACTCAGACGCGATTTAGGGCACTGGGATTTTGAGCAAAATAGGAGGTTTCTAGGAATGGAAATTGTTGGGTTTTGATGGAAATGGGGCAGGAATCACTTGTGAAAAATTTTTGTGAGACAGAATAGTGATTTACTCAAGGAGATTTTGTGAAAATGACCGAGTTTGCGACAGATAAAGCCCTAGAACTCGACGTTACTCGAGGCCTTACTCGAGTAACCTTCAAGTTTACTCGAGGCCTTCCTCGAGTGTTCATACAGAAAAACTTTAAAATGAATTATTTAAAATGCGTACCTGGCATGAATAATATTGTAATTATCCATGGATGTTCCCTCGATCATTTATAACCCATTCTGAGCAGATTTGAGTCATTATTCATCAATTTTGAAAATCTGGACTTGCAGTTACTCGAGGCCTTACTCGAGTAATCTTCAAGTTTACTCGAGGCCTTCCTCGGGTAACCTGAGTTTTCAACTTGTGACTCTTCATTTCTTTGTAACTGAACCGTTAGATTTGAAAATCAAGTAACTTGATCCGTTACTTCCAGTTTTGAAGTCCATTACTTGAGTACATACTCGAGTAAAGTGCTTCTTTACTTCAAGTTGTTCCTCGGGTAATGCTTCTCTGTTAGCGATAACTTCAAGTTGGTACTCCAGTAAATGTGTCCTCTGATCACCTCTGTTTTTGTTTCTCAAAACAGAGTTTCAACCTTCCTGCAAAACAAATTTCTATATACTCCGATGCTTAAGTTAGTAATCATCAAAACTTTAACAAATGACTTCATCTAATATTATGAGAAACTGAAATAACTTAAAGTTCATTGGGATTTACCATTCCCAATTCTCTTCTAATGTATAGAAATTGATCTTTTGCAAGGGGTTTTGTGAAAATATCTGCTAGTTGAAGATGAGTAGGAATAAATATCACTTTCTTATCTTTCTTTTGAACATTATCTCTGATGAAGTGATGTCTGACATCGATATGCTTGGTTCTAGAGTGTTGAACTGGATTCTTTGCCAAGCTTATCGTACTAGTATTGTCACAATAGATTGGTATTTCTTTGAGATAAATACCAAGATCTTGTAGTCGTTGTTTTAACCATATTACTTGTGCACAACAACTTGAGACTGCAATATATTCGGCTTCCGTTGATGAAAGAGACACTGTATTTTGTTTCTTGCTGAACCATGATACAAGAGATCCTCCAAGAAATTGTCCTTGTCCACTGGTGCTTTTTCTGTCTGTCTTGTATCCTCCATAATCTGAATCTGAATATGCAACAAGATATTCACTTCTTCCTTTGGGATACCACAGACCCAATTCGGGTGTGTCAGCAAGGTATCTAAAGATTCGTTTGACCGTTTCAGCATGTGATTCTTTTGGTGCCGATTGATATCTTGCACATATGCCAACACTAAATTGAATGTCCGGTCTACTTGCCGTGAGATAGAGTAATGATCTAATCATTCCTCTATACTTTGTTATGTTGTAGTCTTTCCCTTTGACATCAGCATCAAGCAACGTAGTTGAGCTCATAGGCGTGTCCGTGCCATTTGCTTCATCCATTCCATACTTCTTCAATAGCTCTTTTAAATACTTTGTTTGAGATATGAATATTCCATTCTTTCTTTATTTGATTTGTAAACCAAGAAAGAAATTCAATTCTCCCATCATTGACATCTCAAATTCTCCTTGCATTATCTCAGAAAATTCCTTACACAGAGATTCATTAGTAGCACCGAAAACAATGTCATCAACATATATTTGAACAATTAAAATATTATTGTGTTTTCGTTTTATAAAGAGTGTTGTATCAACTTTTCCCCGTACAAAACCTTGATCAATAAGAAACTTACTGAGCCTTTCATACCAGGCTCTAGGAGCTTGTTTTAAACCATATAAAGCCTTTTTAAGTTTGAAAACATGGTCAGGTTTGGTAACATCCTCAAAACCTGGAGGTTGTTCTACATACACTTCTTCCATGATGTAACCATTTAGAAAAGCACTCTTTACATCCATTTGATAGAGTTTGAATCCTTTGATGCATGCAAAGGCTAAGAGTACACGTATAGCTTCCAATCTAGCCACTGGAGCATACGTTTCCTCATAATCAATCCCTTCTTCTTGATTATAGCCTTTAGCCACCAATCTTGCCTTGTTTCTGACAATAATTGCGGATTCATCGAGTTTGTTTTTGAATACCCATTTAGTACCAATGATCGGATGATCTTTGGGTCGGGGTACCAAATCCCAAACTTGATTTCTCTCAAATTGATTTAGTTCTTCTTGCATTGTTATAACCTAATCATTGTCTAACAGGGCTTCATCAATGTTAAAAGGTTCAATCTCAGAAATGAATGCAGAAAAACTACTTCATTGAAAATTCTATTTCTAGTTTTAATCCCTTCATTCACATCTCCTATGACTTGATCTAAGGGATGACTTTTATTGTATTTCCATGCTCTAGGTTGACCTAGGGATTGTTCTTCTTCCTTAGTTTCATCAACCTCTGGAATAAGAGATTTAGAAATAGATTGACCATTTTCTTGATTTAAACCAACTTCCTGTTCTTCATCAATGGTTTTGTCAGAGGATTCAAATTCATCAAATACAATATGAATTGATTCTTCAATAATACATGTTCTTTTATTGTAAACTCTATATGCTTTACTTCAGTTAGAATATCCTAGGAAAATTCCTTCATCTGTTTTAGAATCAAATTTTCCTAAGTTATCTTTACCATTATTATGAATGAAACACTTACAATCGAAGATGTGTAGATGAGCAATGTTTGGCTTCCTTCGTTTGTATAACTCATAAGGTGTCTTTCCAAGTTTTGTTCTGATATAGGCCCTATTTGAAATATAGCATGCTGTACTCATAGCATCAGCTCAGAATACTTGAGACACATTCTTTTCATTCAACATTGCTCTAGCCATTTCAGTGAGCACTCTATTCTTGCATTCCATGACCCCATTTTGTTGAGGTGTTCTTGGAACAGAAAAATTGTGATCAATACCATTAGTATCACAATATTCTTCAAAGGCTTGATTTTCAAATTCTCCACCATGATCGGTCCTAATACCTGCAATGGACATACCTTTCTCATTTTGCACCTTCTTGGCAAAAACAATAAATTCTTCAAAGGTCTCATCCTTTGATGATAGAA
Source organism: Inga laurina (assembly GCA_963855925.1). Taxonomy (NCBI): domain Eukaryota; kingdom Viridiplantae; phylum Streptophyta; class Magnoliopsida; order Fabales; family Fabaceae; genus Inga; species Inga laurina. The sequence continues at coordinate 18,215,315 of OY979710.1, forward strand.
AAATAACCCATGTAAATCTAAAGAAATCATCAACAATGACCAATGAATATAGGTTGCCACCAAGACTCTTTACTCTTGCTGGACCAACTAAATCCATATGCAATAATTGTAATGGTCTATTTGTTGAAATCTCATTTTTCAATTTGAAAGATGATTTAGTTTGTTTACCCTTTTGACATGCATCACAAATCAAGTCATTTTTGAAGTTTACTTTGGGTAATCCAAGCACTAAATCCTTTTTGAGTAATTTGCCTAGTTGATGCATATTGACATGAGCCAATCTCTTATGCCATAGCCAACTTTCATCGGCATTACTCAGAAAACAATTTTCAGATTCATTTCTACTAATATCTAGAGTATAACAGTTACCTTCCCTTTTTGCTCTGAGCTTAGCCTTGATATTCTTCTTATCAAGCTGTAAGTCATTCTTGTTGATGATTAAGCATTCTTCTGACTCAAATATTACCCAGTTGTCTTTATCTGCACTTTGACTTACACTCAGCAAATTATGACACAAGCCTTCAACATAATATACATCTTTGACTTGTATTCCTTTGTCATTTTTGATTTCACCAATTCCTGCTATCTTTCCTGATTGATTTCCTCCAAATTTTACCTTTCCACCTTCCTTAGGTTGCAATGTGGTAAAACTTTCAAAATCTCCGGTCATATGTCTAGAGCATCCACTATCTATGTACCACTTGCTATTTTTGGATGCTTTGAGACATACCTACAATCAAATGACTAGGTCTTAGGTACCCACATCTTTTTGGGTCCTGTTGGGTTAGTACAAATAATTTTCTGGACATATGAGCCTTTAGGTACCAATTTGTAGGTTCCTATTGTTCCTTTCTTCTTATGAATGCATGAAGATGTATAATGACCTTTTCTATTACAGTAATTACAAAATGCAAAAGGATTTGATGTATGTACAGAATGCTGGAAATAATTCAAATATGAATTACCTCCTGCTTTCTTTCTACCTTTCCTTTTATCTGACTTTGAATCATATCCAATTCCAGATCGGTCATTTACAAATCATTGAGCTTTTAAAATAACATTTAGCATCTCACTTCCTTGAGTAAATTTTTCAAGAGTTTTTGTGAGATCAAAGTTTTTCTTTTTCAAAGATGAACAATTTTCACAATCCTTTTCTTTAAGTTTAGTTTCAAGAGCTTTGTTTTTCTTTTTGAAAACAATCAATTATTTAACTACTTTGATGAATTCAGAATGTAAAGCATTATATTCAGAAAGTAATTCATCATAGGTAGGTTCAGAATCATTTACCTCCTCTTCTGTTTCTTCTTGAGCGACGAGACATATATTAGCTACTTCTTCCTCATCACTTTCTTCGTCAGAGGAGCTATCACCTCATATAGCAGATACGAAGGCTTTCTTTTTGTTGAAGAATTTGCCTTTTCTCTTTTCTTTGCTCTTTTGATTCAGTTCTGGACATTCTGATTTGATATGTCCTGGTTTCCCACATTCGTAGCAAATGATATGATCTTTGCTGCTAGTTCCACCTTTTTGAAAGTGTTTGAATCCTTGTCCTTTCTTGTAGAACTTTCTGAATCGTTTTATGATTAAGCCCATTTCATCATCGTCAAACTTCTCATCCTCATCTTGATTCTCTTCTTTTACCTTTAGTGCAAGACCTTTCCTTTTCTTGTCACCAATGTCATCTAGTTCTCGTTTGAACTTTAGTTTGCTTTCATATTCAGAAAGACTTCCAAATAGAGAAGCAACTGATCTCATTGATTCTCCTTTTGCTTCTTCTATCGCAGTGACTTTAGCCTCCCATTCTTTAGAAAGAATATTTAGAATCTTTCGTACTTGGGTATGCTAATCATAGACTTTCCCAAGAGCTGCAAGTTGATTAACAAGATGAGTATATCTAAGTTCAAATTCAGATATTGATTCACCTGATTTCATTCAAAGTAAATCGAATTCAGTGACCAAGGTGTTGATCCGATTCTCCTTTATTCCCGAAGTTCCTTCATGAGCTATTTCCAGAGCTTCCCACATTTCCTTTGCTGTTGGAAGTGTGCAAATTCTGAAATACTCACTTTGACTCAAGGCACTTTGTAGCATCAGGATTGCCTTGCTGTTGAGAGTGATAAGTTTCTTATCATTCTCATCATATTCTGCTGGCGTCTTGGGAATTTTCTGAGAATCTACAGTCTTTGTAGGTTGATAGTTTCCACTCTCAATCACTAGCCCATATTCAGTAGCCATTACGAATACTCTGAACTTTGATTTCCAGAAAGAAAAGTGTTCGCCATTGAAACCTGGAGGTCTAGTGATAGATGCATCGTCGGGAAGAATTCCTTCACCCATGCTTGCCATTGGATCCTTCTTAGACTGTTAAACCTTAACAAGAAGACCTACGCTCTGATACCAAATGTTAGAGCAAGCGTTTCACCCAAGAGGGGGGTGAATTGGGTGATCTTAAAAATTTCGTTGCATATATAAAATTTGACGTTGAAATTAAAACAGGAAAGAGTAAGGAAAAATATCACCGAAGTGTACACTGGGAGTTATACTGGTTCGGCCACAACCACTTTGACCTACGTCCAGTCCTCAGAGCTTCTCTGAGAGTTTCACTATATCTTCCAAGATTTAGTGGGTTCTTGGCACCTCAGTACAAGCAAGTTCCTACACCTGGACACTCGCTCCCCCTTACAAGTTGTAATCCAATCCCAACTCAAGGTTCCACAACCTTAAGTTACCTCAATAACAATTATTGAGTTTGAATGAAATAACTCTCTCACAGAGTAAATAAGAATCACTGAAGCATAGAATCACAAGTACAATGAAAAACAGAGTAATGAACTTGATGATACGTTCGTGAGTGTGTTCTCGTGTGTCTCTCTGTTCAGATGTTCACATATATATAGATACGTTGGTAATGATTGCTGGAACATATTTCTTCATGTCCGTTGGAGCGTGCGCAGCCATTATTGACTTTTCCAGTTTTTGAAAAACATACGTTTGTGGTAGGTGACGGTCGATGACATTTGAGCATTGCTTTTGACTTTCCTTATTTGGTAAGATCTCTTCATTGTTTATCTGTTGAAATGCTAAGAAGACTAATAGAATGAAAAGTTAATCAAATAGGAACCAGAACAATGACCGTTGGAATGATTTCAAACTTTCTGGGTTTGCTTACTCGAGTAGCTACTCGAGTATCACATGAAGTTTACTGAGTACTTACTCGAGTATCATCGGGAAAACTTTGATCAACTGCAAGTCAACAGACAAATTTAAGATTACTCGGGTAGTGCATGGAATAATCAATTTTTAAACCTTTGGAAATGTATGTTTACTTGGGTACCTACTCGAGTAATATACTCACAACTTTATGAGTTATTCGAGTACCAACTCGGGTAAACCTTCAAATAAACTTTTGGTTACTCGATGCTTTACTCCAGTAATGTTGGCAGGATTTCAAGGTCGAGAGCACTTACCTTGTTACTCGAGTACTTACTCGAGTAAACTTACTTTTTGGGCACCACTTACTCGGGTAATGACTTGAGGTATTCCTTGACAATATTTATGCATACTCGGGTACCTACTCGAGGAATTCACTTCAAATAGAATATTAAATACTTGTATACTAGAGGAATTACTCGAGGAAAATGAGATAGAATGATATCAAGTTAATCGGGTACCGACTTCAAGTTTTCACTGACTTCAGTGTGTTACTCGAGTAGCTACTCGAGTAACATTGGCAGTGGTACAAAGTGCCGAGAGCAACATATTTTCAGAAACAGAGTTACTCGAGTATCATTGGCAACCTGAAGGCAACTGGAAGTTTTTCATATGGTTACTCGAGTAGCTCCTCGAGTAACGTTGGCAGGCCGAGAGCAACTCCAAGTATTTACCTGGTTACTCGAGTAACATGGGCAAGCCGAGAGCAACTTGAAAATACTTACACTATTACTCGAGTACTTACTCGAGTAACGTTGGCAGGTTACTGGAAGGCGCCTCTGGTTACTTCAAGTTTTAGCTCATTACTCGAGTACCGCCTCAAGTAATGCCTTAGAAAACTTGCTTCTGATCAAGTTTCTCAGCTTTTTCTCTTGGCCTTTCTTCATTACTCCAATTCTTACCTCAAGTGATGCTTGTCCCTGTTATTCCTTTGCTCAAACTTATTTATTAATCACTTCTTTTTCATACCATTCTTTTGTAATCATCAAAACACGAGATCTAACAGAAGATGCTTCTTCTTTGTCACCTCATGACCCTAAATATTTAATCATATCATTAGAGCCATGATAATTGAGTGTCCAATGGGACTACATGGGCCTTTAGAACATGTCTTTTATATTTGGCCCAATACATATGATAATTGTAACACAATTCCCATAAATTCATAGGTTAACCTAATCTGTCAGTTTTGTTAACCAAACTTTAAAAATTCATAATTAATTCTACAAATATCCAAATTGTGTGGTTCCAATTTATGTGTAAATCTCTTTAAGTCCTCTTTCAATTAAAAATATCACAGAGCCCCAATTACAGCCACCCATTTCTCAGAAATTCGTCAAACTCAAACTGTCACAGATTTCATTCTAGATTCACTGTCAAACTTTGAAAAAATTATAACTTTCAATCCACTGGTCCAAATGGCTTATAATTCCTATCAAATTAAAGTCCAGGATGTCTAATTTAATTTTGGAAAATTTCATTGCATTTGGACTAAGTTTGATGGATCAAAAACATGTTGCAAGTTTTTTACCTCTAGAAAATGAATTTAAGCAGATTTAAACACCAACTTCCAAAATCATCATAGATCATCATAAAACATCTTTTAACATCATAATCACCATCTTAATCATGATTAATCAAAATTTAGGCAGCACCTCCCCTTAAGATTTGGCATTCCCAAAATCACGAAAACAAAGCCAACAACCATCCAAAAGACCAACAACAAGCATAGATAATCAAGATAAGACAAGCTTCCAAGCTTATCTTGATTTCTTCTTCTTTCTCTCTCTAAATTGTCCTATCTCTCTCTCTCCTTCTTTCCCTTATTTTGTCTTGCTACATGTATATTTCAAGTAGGATATGAAGATTAGGAGAGATTTCTATCAATTTGAAGGCAAGAACAAGTAGAAATTACCACCAACTTACCTTGATTTGGCTTCTTAAACACTTGAGCTTCTCCTTTGTTCTTGTGTTCTTCAAGCCTCTCTCTCTCTCTCTCTATCTCACCTCTTCTTTTTGGATGAAAATGAGCTCTAAGAAAGGGATAAGAGCTCTTAAAAATATCCCATTCCACCTCCTTAAAACATAGTATTTTAATGCCAATTAACCACATGTTAAACTTTATGCTTTTTGACTTCTCAAACTTCAATTTACTTGGTTCAAAATGCTCCTACTTGTGGCATAATTATCTCAAGCATTTATTTCCCTCTTGCTCCCTCATGTTGGACGTCCACCACCATAAAGGGAAGATAAAATATTGGCTTTTAATTTTTATTAGCCAATGACTATTATGCCCATACATTTTTGCTATCACCTTTCTAATTTCTCACCTTGATTAAAAGCTAACAGATTTTCATTAAACTTTAAAAATTCATATCTTTATTTATAGATATCTAATTGTAGTAGTTCCAAATGCTATGTAACCCTGGTTAAGTTTATTTTCAAAGAAAAATATTTTCTTTAGCCAACTGGATGTATAACATTCCAGAATTATCATTTATAGGATACTGCCACAAAAACTTGCCAGTTTCACTAGGCTAACTTCAAAAATACATAACTCTTAGTATACAGGTCTAAATAACTTATATGACCTATCAAATTAAAACTTGATATGTCTACTTTTATTCTGAAAATTTTCACATTCCTTGGACATTATTTGATTATCCAAGACCATCACACAACCAGACTGCCACGCAGGAAAACACACTAGCAACAAATCCACATTTTACAATTTGTGTTCCAAGCATAATCAGGTTATGTGTAATCACTAATTGCTTTGTTTTTCCATTTCATGTGCTATTTAATTTACCATTTAATTCTATTAAATTCCACATAGTGCAAGGAATTTAGGTAAGTAAAATTTAAGATGTTACAGAGAGTGCTTTCTGGAGATAGGCCATTTACTAAATTTGGAGTTAAATGATACATATCACTTGAGTAATGAAGTTCAATTACTCATCACCTGCCATCACCATCACATCACTTGCATTGATGCACTATTCATTTTCACAACAAGTGAGCACTCAGGTGATGAAATTTGTTGCTCATCACTAGACATCACTTTCATATCACTTGTAGTGATACACTATTCATTTTCACCATTAAATCTAGGTCACTCAAGTGATACCAAGTCACTAAAATCCATTGGATAGTGATACACTTTGAAGTTTTGAAACTTAATGAAGATCACTTGAGTGACTACTCAAGTGATTCCATTACTTGCATATCCCTTCTAGTGATAAAGACAATCACTTCTAGTGCCATTTACAGTAATAAACTTCACAGTTTTAATCACCTTCTTGAATTTTTCGATACTATTTCAAACTCATATAAACCTTGATTATATTATTCCTAATTATTCCTAATCATTACTAATCACGTTTATATGCAAGATTACAGGTGATTAAACACAAATTAATCTTCAAGGGATAAAATTACTTTTTTGTCAGAAACTTCCAACAGTCATATTTTTTGTAGGAAGAAGAAAATCTCAACAATAAGAAACTCATGATCAAATATAAATACAATATCATTCAAAACCAAAGGAAGAAAAGAGCAAGTGTGTACAAGATCAAAATGCTGAAACTTTGAATCTAACTCCATCTCATATACTCTCTGTACTTTAGTTCTTATATCATCTACTATAGATTATTTGATTTTGCTTAAGTGATCATCATAATTCACTTCTAAGAAAGAAGATAATTGATTGTAATCTTTTATCATTAAGAGACATTGTAGCCTTATAGTGTGTAAGGGGGAGTTGTTATCTTGGTAAGAAAATTGTTAAGTGGCTTCACAAGTGCCCGGATCAAACTTATGGGATTATAGTGGTTCTCAAATACCCGGTTTAAACTTGAGAGGGTTAGTGGATTGAAACCTTAGGAGAAGCCTTGGGACTAGACATAGGTTATCAAGGATTGGTCCAAACCAGAATAAATCATAGTTTATTAAAGACTTTGATTATGATATATGGGCTTTCTTTACAAATGTTTTTTATTTCAAACTGAGAAAGGATTGGATTGAAAAAGAAAAGAAAATATTTTCTTTGAATATTAAAGCAATAAAAATTCTATATAATGGTTTAATTGAAAATGATTTTGAGAAAATCATATGTTTTCTTTGAGTTGGATTATTGAGAATGATCAAATGGAAGAACAAATGAGATTGAAGAAAGAAGAACTTTCAAAATCTAAAGGAAATATTAAGATTCAAATTCTTTGATTTGATATTAGAAGTTTTTATGATCAAATGGAAGTTGAAATGGTTCAATTCAAAGATAAATTGCCTCATATGGAAGTTATAGCAACTTCCCTCCAATGATCACTCGAGTAGCACCTCCGGGGATGAATTTTTTATGGTTCACTCAAGTGCTCACTCGAGTGATATTCAATCTTAGCATACCCTATTTTGCTCTATTTTTGTTAAGCTTGATAGATGTTTAGTAGTTTGGACATATCTCCCAACTGCAAAGCCGATTGACGTAAAACTTGTTGCACATGGAACGAGACTCAAAATACAATTCAACGACACCAAGATGAAGTTTAAAGATTTATAGATGAAATAGATATGAATTTTAAAATTTGATGTTCGAATTTCACACGTTGTTCTGGACCAGCAGTCACTCTTCAGATTATAACTCTTAGAAGACAATGAATTTTGGACTACTATTTGTTACATTGAAAAGTAGAACTAAAGTGCTTCTAGGGATAGGTTATTTCCAAATTTGGAGTTAAATTGTGCAAATCACTTGAGGGAGCAATCTTCCTTCTCACAACCTTCATTGTCATCTACATTTCTCTCTCCACGTTACATAAGCAGCGAATGAAAAGCAACAAAAGGTTGCTTCAAGACAAAAGTGGGATTGGGGGTGTGAAGCAAGGTACATAAAAGATTTGATCCAAACATATGGTTTAGATCACAAGCTGATTTTCAAGATGGAAATGTGGCTTTTATCTCTTCCACCGTGATACCAAACACAACCAAAATTTGTCCTGTAGATGTTATGCCTCCGTCAGAAAGAAAGAGAAAGTGCACAAAGAAAACGAGATTTCCAAAAAGAGATAGAGAAGCAACTGAGAAAGTGGTGATAAAAGAGGAAAGAGAAGTGAAACCGATAAGAGTGAATACTAAAATTTGTAAGCTAAAATAAATTAAAAACACATATGCTAACACATCAGATTAAAATAATTCATATGGCCTATTTTTAGTTGACAAAGCATGAATGAAGTGGTACTTTGGGTGTACCCAAGAATTTCTCCTCAAATATATGGCAAGCTGCCTCAGCTTCAAGGACAATATGACACATGAAACAATACCAATATGGATCAGAAATCGTTTTTATATATCACCAATATGGATTCATTTAGGCAAAAATGCACATTTGATTTTCTAACTTATATAATACTTCAATTTAGTCTCTTAATTTTAAAAAGTATATTTTTAATCATCTAACCTTAACAAGTCTCAAATGATAATTCTTTTTAACAATAAATGAAACTTTATATATTAGTATTTGATAATATTTTGTAATATTTAACATTTGAACATTTTAATATAATCATTTTGTTTGTTAATGATGTTAAGATTAAATGACTTTGACGATAATTCCAAAAATTAAGGGACTAAAATTAGACCTTTTGTAAAGTTAGCTAGAGAACTAAGTATACTTTTGTCATTTATTTAAGGGATACTTAATCTGCAGGTCTTTATAGTTTTAACCAATTTTTAATTTGATTCTTGTAGCTTTCTTTCCTTTTTATCATATCATTATACTTTTATTTGTTTTTAATCAAGTAACTATAATTTTTTAATTAGGTCCTTATAATTTCATCTAATTTTTAATTAGGTCCCTATAGTTTTTTTATTTCTTTATTCAATAAATATAAAATATAATATTATTAAATATAATTTTTTAAAATTATTGTATAAATAATAATATTCTATAAAAATTATATTATTTAATATTATGTCACATTTTTAACTAAACATATTTTCATATTATTTATTTTATAATTCTGATGTTTATTTTTAATAATTATAAATTTTGAATAATAAAATTTCCTAAAAATACAATATAATTATAAGTAATTTTTCAAATTATATTAATTATTTATATAAATATCTATTATATTAATTATTTTTTCTAGTTATGTCATTATTAATTTAAATTTATAATATTTATTTATATTTTAATTTTATTTATTTAATTATAAATTAAGTTTATAAATAAAAAAAATTATAGGAGCTTGATTAAAAATCATGTAAAACTATAAGTTCCTAATAAAACTTAAAAATTACAAAGGCTGGATTAAAAACAAGTAAAAGTATAAAAACATAATAAAAAGAAAAAAAAACTATAAGATCCAATTAAAAATTGGTTGAAACTATAAGGAGTTATAGACTAATTATCCCTTTATTTAATATAAAACATAAATGAACATAAATGATATAGGGTCATGTTTTTCACGAGCCTCTCACAATACATTCATCTTAAAATGTGTGTAGATATATAGAAGGGAAAATTTCTTTGAAAGCCATTTGAAATACTCAAATTTCCTTTGAGGTTGATAAATTTAAGAAATCATTAATCAAGCTATATGATCCAGACTGGAATTTATATATTTTGTCAATTTACTTCAATGCCCGGAAGTTATTATAAAATGAAAATTAAATACAATTTGCTATATATATATGACCAACCATAACATTTTTTTTTTTTTTGTATTTTTATTACAAAATAAGCCATACCGTCACTGTCCGAACGTTAAGAGTAGAAGGTAGTGAAGATGTAAGTCTTCTTAAAATAAGACATTGTTCGATATGCATATTATATTAGAAAAAGACAGACAAAATGAGGAGATCATCTGGCGGAATCTTGGTCACCAAAAACAGCTTATCTAATCCTACACACAAAATACCCGTTCAACGCATCCATAAAAGCACCTCAAGAAATCTCTCCAAGACAGCTATCAATTTGGAACCATAAGAAAATGCCCATGTGAAAATATTTGCGTGTACTTGAAGAAATTTGTGAGATCCCCACTCAGAAGAAATAGTTCGCCATAAACAACCCAATGAGGGGCTAAGCGCACCTTCATGTCAGCAAGTATCAAAACCCACCCATTAAGAAAGAGGGATTTGAGAGTAAGGGGAGACGAGAGGGTAGTAAGGTAAATTCACAATATCCTGTAACCCTATATTGGGACATTTGCTTTAATTAATGATTTGTAGAATTTAGCGACCTGATTCTTGCTTTATATATTTCATGTCTTTAAAAAATATTTTTCCTAAATCTTTTATAGCAAGTTATTGGAAAAAATCTTTTATAACAAGCTTTTCAATAATTTAATATCATTCTGGTCAAGTTTAAAGAATATTTGCAACTATTAGATCAAGCCAAACAAACTTGCCCTTTTATTTTACATAAAAATCACAATCCCTTGATAGGTTTGGCTCAAGTGCTTGGTGTATAGTATGTAAACCTTTATATTGTACTCATAATCATTAACATGCAAAGCGAGAAAAACTATGCAATGAAGGATCTTGATTCTCTATTACCATCAACAAACTTCTATGCCCTTCAACTATTGATTGATCTCATCCCTATTTATACATAATGGTAAAGTATGTACTAATGCATTCTTCTCTGAAGGTCCAAAAATATACACATTCATCTGACTATGAAAAACTCCTTTAATATCAAGAAAAAATGTCATAAAAAAAAGGCATAATTTAAGAAATATCAAGGAAGAAAAATAAAATTAAAAAAAGATTATATAGCTACCTCCCACAATATAAGTAGCATTTTCCCATTTAAAATATGAATGGAATAGTTAATTTAGCAATATGGCTATTATGCTCGCTGCTCTGAGCAATTTCGTTCAAACTAGTCCAAGCTTTTCTTCTTTTGCTTGATGTGCTAGTTGCTTTGTCTACTTCTTTTTTCACAGACATGCTTGCAGATTCAGATGCTTTATTAGACCCCAACCTGTATCTCTTTCTTTTACTTCCTTCCAAAGCTGTATTAAGACTTGTAATTGCTGGCGTTGCTAGACAATACAGTGTGGGAATGTTTATGGCTGTAGCCTATGAAGCAAAAGTATTTGTTTCATTGGCTTCATCTTTGTTCATAATTCTCTTTTCTAATTTTCCAGATTCAGGTTATGGGTTTTGTCCATGTTTAGATTCCTTCGATGATTTCTCTTTTGGTGGGCATTTCCCCTTCATATGTCCTTTAAAGATCCCATTCTTCAGATTCTGATTGCATATTCAGATGCTTTATTAGACCCCAACCTGTATCTCTTTCTTTTACTTCCTTCCAAAGCTATATTAAGACTTGTAATTGATGGCGTTGCTGGACAATGCAGTATGGGAATGTTTATGGCTGCAGCCTGTGAAGTAAAAGTATTTGTTTCATTGGCTTCATCTTTGTTCATAATTCTCTTTTCTAATTTTCCAGATTTAGGTAATGAGTTTTGTCCATGTTTAGATTCCTTTGATGATTTCTCTTTTGGTGGGCATTTCCCTTTCATATGTCCCTTAAAGATCCCATTCTTCAAATTCTGATGCAAACAATAATGGCACTTGTACACCACGTTATTTTGAGTGCCATTGGAAAACTTCTTACACCTATACTTGCCCTTTGTTCTTCTCTTCTCAATTCGTACGGTACAGTTAAATCCTAGATGTAGAACAATTTCACATCTATAAAGTAGTCAAATGATGATTATGGTTGCTGATATATATGTTATTATCTAGTGAGGACTTTATAGTAAATAACTATAGGGAAAAGATGTATTGGGCCTAAGAGTTAGTTAGAAGAGAGGGAATGGTAATGATGATATGGCCATGCAGAAAGAAGATACATCATGTACTTGCCCATTTCCATTTTCTGTGAATGAATTATCCCTGTTTTCCTCTCTGTGATATCATAAAGGTATCAGAACATCTGTCTAGCACATGGCACCGCCACATTCTGGCTTTTGGATCCTTCCAGGACCCGTACCAGAACACACCTCCCTACTTCATCTCCACGAAATAAAGTCATGTGTAATTTCTGAGATTTGACGGTTCTGACTTTTGTGGGTGGGCATATCATTGCCTCTAATTCTTTGACGTTGATGGGACTCCGTCGGAGCATCGTCTCCGCCTTCTAAGTATTCACCTGGAAGGTCACGCCCTGCAATAGCACCAGACTTTTCGTGCGCCATTGTTCTTTCTCTGAGGTTTGCTGGGATGAGTATTTCAAGCAAATGGAGGTGAAATTTGCCGATGTCAAGGAAGAGAATCCATTGATTACTATTAAGAAACTTCAATAAGGTGATGGTCTCATTGCTAATTATGAGAAACAATTCAATCAATTGCTCTCGAAGGTTAATATTCCTGAAGCTGTTGCCATGAACCTATTTATTGGGGGTCTCCGAGCTGATATTCAGCAATTCATCCTCAAATTTTCCCCTACGACGTTGGCTAGTGCAACCTATTCTGCTTGGCTGCAGGAAGCAACCATTTGAACACTTCACGAGCAAGCCCCTGTTCATGATCAGAAATTACTCTCTCTACCAACTGGGTCCTCCAGGTCTTCTATTGGGTTTGGGTCCAAACCAGCTACAGTGATGGGCTTTAATCTATCACTCACACTAACCCAGTCATCTAAACCGAGTGTTTCCTTCTCTGGGTCCAATTCTTCCTACTCCTCTACGACATCTTTTGCATCTAATTCCAAGCAAACACGTCAATTATCGAAGAAAGAAATGGATGATGTCGCCAGAAGGGATTGTCACTGGTGCCCGGAAAAATACTCCTCTAACCATCGATGTAAGGATTCCCATATTTATACCTTGATTATTGACGAGGATGAGGATCATTTCGAGGATGCTATTGGGAAACACAAGGAGCTATTGATGGCACCATTAATGCTATCGAAGGCAGAGCTCATACTTCGACTTTAAAACTAGTGGGGTGAATTAAGAATCAACAAGTCATTATTCTTGTTGACATTGAAAGCACTCATAACATTATTGATACTTCAATTGCTAAACAGCTTACATTGAAGATTTATGAGTGTGATCCTATTTAGTTGTCAGTGGCTGATTCTCACTAGTTATGTATTTTGAAGTACTGCCCTAAACTACAATGGGAAATGGGTGGCTCCATTTTTTCTTCTGATTTTCTATTCATGTAAATTGGAGGCTATGATGCTATTCTTGGCATTGAGTGGCTTAAAACATTGGGTTGTTTTACTTTGGATATAGGTCAACAACTTTTTTAATTTGCTATTAATGGTCAGGCCGTTGAATTGAAAGGTTTGACTGCTGGTAAACTACTACATTCTGAAGAACTTCTAACCTTGCGTGAATTCATGGTTGCTAATGAGTTATATCTCATTCATGTGCCTTCTATGTTACAAGTTGCATTCAATTCTGATTCTATTCTTTTTCATGATCAACAACTTGAATTACAGCATCTCTTAGATAACTTTGTAGACATTTTTGTAGAACCTATTGAGTTGCCCCCTTATAGAACTTTTGACCATTATATTCCTCTTAAGGATGATAAACCCATAAGTTCTAGACCCTATCGTTATGGCCCAACCTAGAAAACTAAAATTGAAAATCAAATTCACCAGATGCTTCATAATGCCATCATTCGTGAGAATTCCAATGATTTTGTAGCCCCTGTGGTGTTAGTTCAAAAGAAAGAGGGCACCTGGAGGTTTTATGTTGATTAACGCAAGTTGAATGAAGCCACTATCAAGAACAAGTTCCCTATTCCTATGATTGAGGAACTTTTAAATGAACTTCAAGGGGATACCTTCTTCTCTAAGCTTGATTTAAGTGCTGGTTATCATCAGATTCGAATGAAAGAGGCTGATATACCAAAAACAACTTTTAGAACTCATGAAGGGCTCCATAAATTCTTAGTTATGCCTTTAGGCTTGACAAATGCACTAGTTACTTTCCAAGGGCTCATGAATTCTATCTTTAAACCTTTCTTGCATAAGTTTATCTTGGTGTTTTTTGATGATATATTGGTTTATAGCAACGATTGGTCTTCTCATTTACAAAATTTGGAAACAACTTTCTCTATTCTACGACAACATCTCTTCTTTGTCAAATTTTCTAAGTGTTTTTATGCTGCCACCAAACTTGGTTACTTGGGTCATCTTATATTAGCACAGGGAGTCCAAGAAGATCCAAGAAAACTTGTAGCCATTGCATCTTGGCCAATTCCTTCCTCTCTTAAGGAATTACGGGGGTTCCTTGGTCTCACTAGTTATTAACCGCCGCTTCGTCATAAATTCTGGCTCTATTAGTTATCCCTTGACTGATTTATTGAACAAGAATCAGCAATTTGCTTGGACCACTGACGTTGCTACGACTTTTCATACTCTCAAGGAGGTCATGATGTCTCCTCCAGTACTTGCTTTACCCAATTTCAACGATACTTTTATCATAGAATTTGATGCTTCTGGATCTGGTTTAGGTGCGGTTTTATCACAAAATGGTCATCCATTGGCCTATGGTAGTAAGTCACTTGCTTCTACTAAGAAATTTTTGTCCACTTATGAGAGAAAGGTTCTTGCTATTCTTTTTGTTGTTAAACAGTGAAGATCTTGCTTATGGGGTCTAAAATTCCTTATTGAAACCAATCATTTACCTTTAAAATATCTTTTGGAGCAGCGGGATCTCACTCAAGAGCAATTTAAATGGTTGCATAAGTTATGGGGTCTCCATTATGAGATTGTCTATAGCAAAGGTAGTGACAACGTTGTGGCTGATACACTTTCCCATCATCCTGAAGGCACTTGTTTGGCTTTGTCTATTCTGGTTTCTCCTCTTTATGAATGGGTCTGTGACTCTTAGCTCACTGATGATGTGCTTCAAACCCTTATTAAGGACATAGAACTTGATCCCACTTCTCATTCTAAGTTTTCTTGGTAGCACCAATTGCTCAAAAGTAATGGTAAGCTAGTGGTAGAAGCTGATCATGTTCTTTGTTATGACTTACTTATTTTCATGCGGACAGTATTGGGAGCCATTCTAGTATCCACTCTACCTTCGAGCGTCAAGCCACATTTTTCTATTAGAAGGAAATGGAAAAAAATGTTTGCAATTTTTTTCAGGGAATGCACTATGTGTTAGTGATTTGGTTGCTTCTCCAGAACTTCTTCATCCTTTACCTATCCTAAAACATGTATAGACTGAGTTATCCATGGATTTCATTAGTGGGCTTCCCAAGTTCTATTCTAAAACTACAATTTTGGTTGTCATTGATCGTTTATCGAAAGCTGCACATTTTATGGCTCTTAAATATCCTTTCACAGCAGTGGATATGGCTCAAGTGTTTATGGATAATGTGGTTAATCTGCACGGTTTTCCTAAATCCATTGTTACAGATCAGGACCCTATTTTTTGTGGCAAATTTTGGAAGGAGTTGTTTCGCTTATATGGAGTTAAGCTTCATCATTTTTCAGCCTATCATCCTCAAACGGATGGGCAAATTGAAGTTTTGAATCATTGCTTGGAGTGTTATCTACGCGGCATGACTGAGGACTTTCCCAAAAAATGGGTTAAATGGTTATCTTTAGCTAAATTGGTTGGAAATTGTGCCTTAGGGGCCAATCATTGTACTTTGAACATTATTAATTTAATGAATTTTCTCCATTATGTTATCATATTATTTGCATGTTCACTGTGATGACTGTATCCTTGGATAAAATCATAAATATTGTCTTAAATGTCCCAAGTCGGTCATCTATGCGGGAGCAAAGATGAAACAAGACAAGTATGATTATGATAAGATATGGAGATACGAAACAAAATCTTAGGGCTCGTTTAGTTCGATCTCATCACACCTTGCAGTGCAGTGCAATGCGATGCAATGGTAATGCAATACAATATAATTACAGGGATAATGTTTGGTTTGATTTTTATGCAAGGTGCAAGAGTTAATATTTTAACAATTATTTAAAATTAATATATTGCACAAAGTCTATTTTACCCTTAATATAATCTTTATAGAAAAAATAGTTAAGAGTTGGCGGCCGGGGGGGGGGATGGAAGAGTAGCATGTAATGGCTGCGGTAACAATAGGGGTGGAGAAGATGGAGGCAGAGGAGGAGGTAGGGGTGGGTGGCGATGGTGATCGAGGAGGTCACGGTAGTGGCGGTCTGAGGGCAGCGACAGTGATAGCTGCAATCGAGGAGGTAGTGGTGGTGGCAATAGGCAGGCGGTGGCGAAGGTAGTGTTGGTGGCAGTGGACAGGTAGTGTTGGTTGAGGAGGAGGAGGAAATAGTAGTGGCGACGGTGGCGGCAGAGGAGGAGGTAGTGGTGGTAGAGGATGAGATAGTGGCGACAATGGAAACAGTGGGGGTAGCAGCTGCAACAGTGTAGGAGGAGGAGATAGTGGTGGTGGTAGGGGGTAGAGGTGACTGTGATAGAGGAGGAGGAGGAGGAGGTAGTAGCGGTGGCAGTTGTGGCGTGATGTGGCAAGTGAAATGAGATAAGTGAAACAAAGATACATGAAACTAAAGGTTAAATTGGACTTTTTTAACCATGCAATGGGATGATAATGAGGATTCATAGGGGAAAGGTATGAATGAGGATTACCAATTTTTGCTAATCATCATTACCATGGTAAACCCTATTACCATGCTAAAGAGCAACCAAACAATCTTCTCTTAGAAATGCAATCATGATTACCATTGCAGGCGTGCAATGGGGTTAAACCAAATGGACTCTTGAGCACTTGTAAGAGTACAAGGTGCTGGACCGACCCGTTATAAGAAAGCTGCATGGATCAAGTCATAAGCTTATCTCATGTATAACCACGTCACAATGCCCTTTAACCTGAGGCCATCATGGATTCCTACATGAGAATTGCTAAGCTTTGAACAAGGCAAAAGTCACTTTTAACCAGGTGATGATAAAGGCTACGATCGGGCCTGATGGTTTTTTATGCACAGGAATATGAATGATCAAGATGGAATTTGTTCCTCACATTAGTAGAGAGATATTACTCGGCCCCTCGATGAGTGAGTTTGATAAATGTATGGCCATACTACGATGGAAAGGAGTTTCCATTTCTATGGTCAGACTAATCAGGAATCAGGAAAGTAATGGTCAGGAACATGATGATGACATCATCCATGCCTCATCCTTGATTGAAATATCGTGTGACAAAAGGGACGTGACATGGTTGTATGACAGGTTGCATTGTGTTAATGATCCTCATATGAATTGGGTAGTCGTAATATCTTGCTAGAGGCCTCTTGCGACTTGTAGGTTAGTACAGTTATTGGCCCACTGCCAACTTCATATGGGCCTACAAGGTTGCACACAAGAATGGCCTAATACGAGATTATGTTTAATCTAGGGTGGATGAATTTTATAGATAATTTGGTGATATTCATTTAATTGCTTTGGTAGAATAAATTAAATGATTATTGCAAGTATGGAGTTAGTGGTATCTTAGTTCCATCCTCTTGACTCATTATGGAATTCATATTATTAGCAAGCAAGGAAGACTAAAACCTCAACTCAAGGGAATCCCATTCCATCATTATCTTAGTTAATTGAATTTATCTTGTTATTAGTGTTAATTTCAATTCCTTTTGCTACTTTGTTTTAAAAACTGAAAAATACAAAAATATTGCTTTAGCTTAGATTATTTCATTAGTTTAAAAATTAAATTCTCAAAATGATTTCTCACAACTTTAAGGTTTTTTATCACTTTGCTACTTAGGAACTTAGAAATTAATCTCCTCACAAGAACGACCTAGGTTAAGCTACTACGATACATTTTCTAACCTAGTTTTATTTTGAGAACTCAAACGACATGGGTTCATCAAAATTAGGGCCGTTGCCAGGGAGGATGATTGCCAAGGTTTTAAGTAGTTAAGTGTTCTTTTTAGTTGTCTTAGTTTGTCTAAGTTTGGTAGGAAGTGTGTAGCACTCATTTGAATTTTGGCGAAATTCTGATTTTCGATTAGCACTGTCTTGTTAGAACTGAAATATTTGTGCCCAGAAAATTCAGAAATTTGACATGTTAAAGTTTTTCAGCATTCTACGCAAGACTAATAGCAGAAGCTATTAGGTCTGCTGGATTTTAGCCAAATTTGAAGGTTTGCTATACTTTTTCTGAATTTTCTTTCTTTTTTGGTATTTTCTAGGTTTTTTATTAGGTTTGGTTTTTGGGTTTTCTTTGATTTTTCTTAGTTGCTAGTGTGTTTTTGAGTTTGTCTTAGTTGGTTGTTAGTTGTTGAAGTGTTTGGTAGTGGTTTTGGATAATTTTCATTTTCATAGTTGATTTGCATTTCATTTGCAATTATTAAAACAAAAAACAAAAAGAAATTTGTATTTTGTTGCTTTGCTATCATGTTCTTAGTGGCCATTATGTGGTTCATTATTATTTTGTGGTGAGCAACTTTGCATTCTTCATCCTGGGAAATTTGTTGGTTGCAACTTGAGGTTTCAGGTAGCTATCACATTCTGTAAGTTGTGCTTCTAGTGACTCTACTTATATACTTGCGGTTTAAGGTACTACTTCATTGCTATACCAACTTGTTCCCTTAAAAGGTGAAGTCTTACCTTGCAACTCCTATTTGCCTCTTGTCACATTGTGTTTCACTTGTCTTGTTATTGCTGAAACTGGTCTTACTCTTTAGACACTTGAATTTTGTTGGTTGTGGTTAACTCTTTTGGTTGTCAAAGATTAGTTTTCTTGGTTTCCTACAAGTTACTAATTTTTGCTGTATACAACCCTTCTTCAATTGACCATTTGACCAATTACTTTGCTGTAATTTGTGTGTCTATATGAGTCTTTTTACTGTGCATGACTAGATCTTAGAAGACTAAACTTGTACCTTTAGATAAAGATATTAACAAGACAATTAGGTTACTTAAGAAAGGTAAGAAAGCTGAATCATCTAGTGTAGGGCTTGGACAAGTCATTGACACTGAAGTTGCTACACATACTTGTGATAATTCTTCTCATAATGGCTCTTCGTTCATTGTAGATCACCATCTTGCCATGGATCTAGTTCCTCCTCCAGAAGATGTACCTTTACCCATTGGGGAGCTTAGAACTATCAAAGATCTTACCTCTTCTACTGATATTATTGATCCTTTTCTCTCTTGTCCTAAATTTAATATTAATTTTGAGTTGAAAGGTCCTTTGTTGAGTCACTTACCAAAATTTCATGGTTTACTTGTAGAAGACCTTAACAGGCACTTGAGGAATATGTACATTATGTGCAACTCCATGAAACCAATGGGAGTTGATCTAGATGAGATGTGCCGGAAAGTCTTTCATTTCACATTGGAAAATAAAGCTAAGGAATGGTTCTTGATGCTACCTCGCCACAATCCTAATGCTTTAGCATCCTGGGACAACTTGAAAAGTGCCTTTTTGGAAAGATATTTCCCTTCTTCAAAGATAACATCTCTCACTAAGGAAATCTTCGGTGCTAAACAAGGCCTCCATGAATCTTTTTATGAGTATTGGTGTCATTTTCAAGAACTTCTAGCCAAGTGTCCACATCACCAAATCCCAGAAGCTCGATTGGTGCAATATTTTCATAGTAGGTTGCTTCCTCAAGATAGGAAGAGTTTGGATTCATCTTCTGGAGGCACTATTCAATTGCTTACACCTGAAGAAGCTTGGGCTTTAATTGAGAAGATAGCTAGTAATATCAACAATTTGAAGGGTTAGATGCTAGACAAGTCCATGAGGTCTCACATGCTTCAAGATCTTCAAGGGAGTATGATAATTTGTCATCCCAAATGACAGATATGAGAACTTACCTCAATAAGCTCATGGCCCATCTAAACAATGTGAACATTCATGGGTTACATTCTCAAGCTCTGTGGCTCCTAGCTGTGACATATGTAGCTCTCACATGCATATTGCTCCTAATTGCCCACACCAACTTGGAGAGGTCTCGATTGTTTTTCAAGGGAGACATGGACAGAATCAAAGGCCTTGGAATCCCTACTCTAATACATACAATGAGGGTTTGAGGTCCCATCCCAACTTTGGTTAGAGGAACTAGAATCAATTTCAAGGGAGTTCTTCAAATCAAGCTCTAACTCAAGGACCTTCAAACCAATCTAATCCCCAACAAATAGTGGTTGCTATACCTAAATCCCATACTACTAAAGATGACATTTCTCAACTTCTCAAGTGTATGGACAATGTGTCATCTTCAATGGGTAACTTAGCCTCGAGATTTGATGAAGAGAGAGCTCAAACCAATTCTAAATTTTCTGACATTGGGACTAAGTTTGATACAATCTTTAACAACTTGGAGTTATTGGATTCTAAGAATTCTAACCTTACTTCATTTGTCACTCAAATGTCTGATAGCCTCAATGAGCAACAAGCTAAAAGTGGACAAGGGTTGCCTTCCAACACTGTGATCAATCCTAAGGATGTACATGCTATCTCTTTGAGGAGTGGTAAACAAGTGGGTAAACAAGTCTGATTTGAAGAAAATGTTGAGAGTTTCAAATCTGGAATGCATTCTAGTGATAGGCACAATGAAGAGGTTGAGGTTCCATTGCAACCACAAGTGGAAGATTTTGATGGTAGTGATGATTCTAATCAAAGCACTCACCTTGCTATTGGAAAATCTGAGAGTATGGTTGAACAGAAGCTTCTACAAAGGCATTCTTCTCCAAATTCAAATATGGATAGCAAGCAAGGAGTGTCAACTTCTACAAATGCTAAGGTACTTAACCCTTCAACTTCTTCTTCTTCAAGCAAAGGGGAAGGTAAAAAGGTAAATCTCTCTGAAATTCCATTTCCTAATTCATATGTGCTCAGCAAAAAGGTTTCAAATGAAAAGAAATTTCTTGATATGATGGATATTTTCAGTGAGATTGAAGTTAATTTGCCTTTGCTTGATGTGTTGAAAGGAATGCCTGCTTGTGCTAAATTCTTGAAAGATTTGTGTACCCAAAAGCGTAGGTGTAAACCCAATGAGTGTGTTCAGTTGAGTCCTAGTGTGTCTGCTATGTTTAAACCCTATCTTCCAATTAAGTGTAAAGACCCTGGTTCATTCACTGTTCCATACACTATAGGTACCATGCCTTTTAGTAATGCTCTTCTTGATCTAGGAGCCGCTATAAATGTCATGCCCTACTCTGTTTACACCTCTCTTGGCCTCACAAACATCAAATCCACTAGTGTCATCCTACAACTAGCTGATCCCACCACTAGGAAACCTCATGGCTTATTGGAAGACATCTTAGTCAAGGTCAAAGACTTAGTGTTTCCTGCTGATTTTTATGTCCTAGACATGTCTATTGAGGTCTCAGTTGAGGAACTATTGATTTTGGGTAGGCCTTTCATGCGCACAGCTAATACTATCATTAGCATGAAGGATGGCTACACAACTATGGAAGTAGGTGATCATGTCATTCGGTTCAATGTTTATGAAGCTATGAATCACCCATTTGAGGACTACTCCCTTCTTGGCTTGAATGTGATTGATTTGGCCTTGGAAGAGGCAATTGATGAGTCTGCTTTCTCATTGTGTGAAAAATGATTGTTCTGATGATGTATGTGCTACCATTGGTTCAAATTCTTCTCCCTCTATTGATTGTGATGATGATATTTGTAGTATTGATTGCATGTCAATTGATAGCTCACTTTCCACTCCAATCCTTTTATTTTTGATTTTTCTAACCTTGGTAGTACTATATCTTCATTTGATAGTTATCATGGTGTTGGGAAAGAATTATTGTGTAGCTTTGCAGAATTTGAGAATGTTAGTGAAGTGGATTCCACTTTTGGAAGTGAAGCAACATCCATTAGCACTGAATCTGCTCCTATGGACACAAGTGGAGTCATTGTTGAACATGAGGAAAGAAATCAATGTGCTACTGATGGCACGACTGCAATTCATGGGTTTAAGCTTCACATTCCTCCATCTTACAAGTTTCAAACTTCTCCTAACCTCAAGGATTATTGTATGGGTGATTGAACCATATTTTTATATAATATTTCTTGATTAATTTGGGATTTTTAATGTATTTTCTAGGACATTATTGCATGATTAAGCACAAATTTTAATTAGGGACATTTGTTTTGAATTAATGATAATTAGGGGTAAAATGGTCACAATTTATTAATTATTTTTATACAATTGTCCCTTGAACTTTTGATGCTACCTTGTGCTTAATTTTACATTATAGGTGTTAAAGAAGATATTGAGGATTTTGAAGATTCAAATTTTGGGGCCAAGAGAAGAGACAAGGCCTAACTTAATTTTTGCAACTGGGCTGGAAAATGAGACATAAAGCAGGCCCAAAGTATATAAAAAAACATATATAGAAATAGAAGCAATTGGGGCGCAGCAGAAGTGAAGAGAGGATATGAAATTTGGACTCAATTTAGGTTGGTTTTGAGAGACATGGGCTGTAGTTTTTGGGGCTTAGCTTAAAACAAAAAAAAAGGAAAAGAGACATATCCGTCAGCAGAGCCCAGGCCCAATTGGAGAATCCGAAACACAGAACAGGAGACCCTACTTGGTTGTCTGTGGATATGAGATATGGACATGCAGAGATCCGAAAGGGAGAGTGCAGCTGAGGGAATAAGTGAGGCGCCGCACAGGAGAGTTTTGGATCATCATCGCATCACCACACTTCTTCCTTCCTTTCTTCTTGGTCACCGGTGACCTTCTTCATCAGCCATGCAGTTTCATCGTCCGTCACGGCCAGAGAGACAGAACTGAAAGAGCTGAGAGCTGGAGTCACCAGAGGAAGCTTAAACCGACAACACACCACCATCACAATCTACGACCATTCCATCCTCCAAGTCTGAGCTTCAGCGAAGGGAGAGTAGAATCAGAGGCCAGTTCTGAAGTTGATCTTCATCGGAGAACCACGGCCCACTGCACTTCACCATCTCTCTCACCAAAATTCATTGTCTCCATTGTCGTTATTCCCTTTTCATCCTATGATAACCATTCTAGGATACATAGCTGGCCGTGGCTTCCTATACTGCCTTGAACTCAACACAGCCGTGCTTAATTCCCTCTGTTCTGTTCTGTTTCTGAATTCAAATCCAGCCCCAATGCTTAATTGATTAAATGCTAATTTGTCATTTTTAATATGTGATTTCATGGCTGGGTATTTGAATCAGAGTGTGGTTATATTTCTTGAAGTTATTCTCATGATTGGCTAGACAATTTTGTGCTCTTGAGGATGAATTGGAGATGGCTTGAGCTCATATGTGCTTTAAAGGGGAGTTTATTTTATCTATAGCTCATTGTATTTTTGATTTCTTAGGTTTAAGAATTCATTTATATATTGAGACTATAATTCTAGTTATGTTTTATTCTATGGATTGAGTTGTTGTGATTTGGAATTTGTAATGAGGATTTTTACTCATAAATATATATGGTTATATATATGTTTCCTATGATTCTATTGTTTTCAATCTATTTATCATTGTATTGTTGGATAGTTTGATTGAATTAGAATTGTAGTTGAACCTAAATGCATTGCTTATTCCATAGTCATTCTCTAAGGGATTTTAATAATGCTTAAATAAATGGGTTCATGAGTTTAAGCATTAGACTTAATGGTAATTGGGGTTTGATATATTAGAAACCTTAGAGAAGCTCATTACACTAAGAGGGCTTAATAGCATTTCAAGGATAGGGGTTCCTCTCTTGTGATGCTAGACTCAATGGTAATTGAGGTTTGGTACATTAGAAACCTAGTGTATTAACTCCCCAAATATCTTAATTGAGCAAGGATAACCATTGAAAACCATTTCCAAGAGCATATTTATCACTTGCATTTTTAACCAATTTCCATTCCATATCAATTTTATTCCAAAAATCCAAAAATATTAGTTTTAAAAGCATTTTAGTTTAATTGCAATTTAGTTGTTAGATAAAAAGCTCAAAGATCATTTTTAACTCATTTCATGTCAATCATTACACTTAGTTCCTAGGTAATTAATAAAAGGCTCTTCGAGAGAAGATCCGGGATTGTACCCTATATTGCAATCCTTGGTTTAAATTTTGAAGAGGTTACCAAGGCATAAAAGCTGACAAAGCCTTATTTCTTCAAGTGGCGCCGTTGCCGGGGAGCCAAGTAATTGGTTCCTTAGTAGCTAAGTGTCAATCTTTGATTAATTGGTACCTTAAGCCTTTAGGTTGCATTTTTGTTAGTTTAGGTAGTTTTGCATATTTTTCAAAGCATATTGCATCTTTTGTCATTTTGAAATCATTTTTCCGTTTTTCTTTTGTATTTGTGTTCTCTTAGATTTTTTTTCTCCCTTAGTTTTTATAGTTTTTTTGTTAGATAATCCTCTTTGTGATTTATTTGAATTTATTGTGATTGGATTTCATGGTTGGTTTAATGGTAATCAAGATTTATCCGTTCACTCTCACTCTTCTGTAGTAGATTCGACTAAAAGGAAAGAGTCCATCTCTGAAAGCATCCATGCTATTCAACAAACATTGCAGCTTCTTCAAGCCAAGATGGGATGTCAAGATAGTCCAATTAGTGAAGAATGTAATGGTCCATTCCACTCTCCATATCATTAACTATACCAACAACCTTCATTCCAATCTCATTACCCACCATACCCACCCTATAGATCATACCATGAACCCATCTTTCAACCACCTCAAACATACTTCAACCATACTTCTTTGCCTTACCCATTCCATCAAGAATCACCCACTCCACTCTATCAAAAACCATCATATCCATTTCATCTTCCCCCATTTTCCCCTACTTCCATCCAATGTAGAACTCCCTATGAACCACCTTCTCCATTATTCTATGAACCTCCACCACAATCTCCCACCCCTTAACCTAGTGGATTGGATGCCCTTTTCTCATCCTACAACATGGATTCCTTAACAAGTGCATTGACAAGGAAGTATGAAGCACTCCAAGAGCCATACCTTCAATTACTCTTCCATCAAGGCACAATTGGAAGCTCTAGGAAGATAGAAGAGCAATTAAAAGACATTGATGATTTTTTCAAAGCATACTTTGCTCATATGCTATGGGTAAAAACAAGAGGTGAAGATGGAACCCCTTGGCCCTATGACCTACAAGAAGAGGCACAAGGAGTCCAAGCTCAAGGGTCAAATGCCACTTCACAAGTGGAAGACTTCAAACCTCCGTTGCCTATTCCCACACAAGTACAAGAGGTGACACGAGTACAAAAGAACATTGAAGGGGCTTCTCTACCATTCGGTAATGATCCTATCCTTATAGAAGTAGACTCTCCTACTACATTAACTAATGAAGCAATTAATGATTTGAGTAATGATGAGGTGGTTGAGGAAATCATTGTTGAATTCCCTCAATTGTTTGAAAATGTAATTGCTCAACCCATTAGTTCAAGTAGTAGTGATTCGATTGTACTTGTCGATGACTGTGCTTCTACTTCTTTGTGTGATGCTTTAACTGTTGAAAACGCTTCTCTTCATAGTACTAGGGATGATTGCGCTCAATTGGATGATATATCTTCATGTTCTTGTGCTGAAGATCATATTTGTGTAGATTGTTATCATGAAAAATGCCACTTGCTTGTTGAGTTTTGAAAGAAAGCATTAAGCAAAGTGGTTGATTCTACCGTTCATCTTGATGCATCTTCTTGTACTATTAATGTTTCTAACCATGACACTTGTGAAAAAGTTGAATCTTGTGTGGATACTAATGTGATTGTTGTGGATGAAAAAGACCATTGCCTAGAAAAAGATCTTTCTTTTGATTCCCATGAATTGCTTGATAGTATCATAAGGGAAGATTCAACTGCTTTGATTGATAATATTACAAATGAAATTGATTCTTTCCATATGATTCTTTCTTGTGATTTACCACCCGACATAGAAAAGGAAAATGATTCTTTTGAAACTTCAAAAGGTTTGGGTGGTAATGATTTGGAAAATTCCCCTTCTTCTTCCACTCTTTTCCCTTCCATCTTTTGTGATTGCAATGATGATGTTGTATACCCCAACACTAAGTTGGATTCCGCACCTTCCACTTTGCAAACACAAGAGAATTTGACAGTTTGTTTGACTCCTACTGATGGGAGTACTGTTGATTTCCTTGGATGTGATAGTTACTTGGAGAGTTCGGGACTGAACATGCCTTTATTTCAATTGAAAGCTCTCTCTGTTTCTATTTTTGGATGGAATACTGCTCTTTGCTCAGATCATTTGCAGGCACATTCTTGGTAAGATCATCAAAGGAACCAATATCCACCTTACATCCTTGGACCTCTTCCTATTAATCCTAAGCCACCTCCACCAAGGAAATTCAATGAGGGAGAAGCTGTTCCAAATGCCAAATGTATGATTCTCATTGATGATGAGAACTTCTCCTTCAAGCAACTAAAGATTCTCTAACACAGGTTGTCTCTTTCCTCACTTGTTTTCTTCCTGATTCACATGATTCTTTGAGTTTACTTGTTGTATGAGGAAGATAAGTGTGGGGGAGGGACACAATCCAGTAGAAAAAGGTAGAAGTCGCTTAGTTTAGTAGGCTTAATAAGAATCCCCTTTGTATGCTTTGCATCTGTGGCCACTACCCTACTTAATTACCATTGTGCCTTGAAATTCCATTTACTAAGCACTCTCTTTAGAATTGCTTTACACATTGAGGACAATGTGTTGATTAAGTGTGGGGGAGGGAAATACATTTTAAATCCCATTAATTAGTCATTTTTAAATGAAAAATGCTTTAAACTAGAAAATTTTTCAAAACTTTTTCAAGAATGACTTGCTTTGACGCATGTCCTAAGTGATAAAGGGTCGCATTTGTCACTTTGGAATGTGATTTGTGAGAAATTCTTTGAGCTTTCATGATTTCTAGTGTTTTAGCAACTTTTTGAAACCATGATTTGCTTTTCAAGTAAATGGGGAGGAAATAAACCCACAACTGGATTTTTGCGTACTCCTTGTTTTCAGAAAAGAAAGTTTTCACATCATTAATGCATTTGAGAGTTGAGCATTCTTATAATTGATTGCAATGTTTTGATTGATTATGTTTGTAAGGTTAGCATTAAGAATAGTGAAGTAAATGCATTGTGGTTAGCTTCCTATGCAATTGATTGTGTTGGAGTGAGCATTAGGGAAAAGCCTTGTTGGAAGGTTATTTGAGCTTTGAATTCTTTCTATGTGTGCATGTTCACTTAGTCTTTTACCTTCTAGAACTTGTTTCAACTCTTCTTCAAAACGGCATTTGCATTAGTGTGATGGGAATGAAAGAGGCATTCATTTTAAACCTTTTTAACCTAAACACAAACCCTCATTCATGACCATTTGCTTACCCCTTTGAGCCATTTTTATGTTGTATGCATGTCATGTTATTAATCATAGTGTTCATGGCATTTTAAAATCAAAGTGGTTTGCCAAATAAAAAAAGTTGAACAATGGATATATTGAAATGCCATGTATATAGAAAAGAGAAGTAGAAGAGAATTGAAAAAAGAAAGAAAGAAGAAAAGTATTGGAGAAAAAAGGAATTGAAAAAAAAAGAAGAAAAATTGAATAGAAAAAAAAAGAGAAAGAGAAAAGCAAAAGAAATATCAAGAAGGCATTTGTTCATAAATTTAGAAAAGAATTGGTAAGAGTTTTCAAGTTATTTAGATGCTATGAATTTATTCATTAACTTAGACTTGCATATCAACATTTCCTTCTTTTGTTTAATTCATTTCATCTAGCCTTCATCCATCATTACAAGCCTTTTAAGTCCTCTTGATTCATTGCATTTATTCTTATTAGTTGTGGAGATGTTAGAGTTGTTACAAGCCTATGGTAAGGTGTGATTAAGTGAACTAGAGTGAAATGACCACAATGAGGTGAGATGAGTTACACACTATTTTCTTGAAAGTTCTCTTGTGCTTCATTCTAATATTTTGGATTGTGTGGTTAGCTAATTTCTTTGCATCAATTTACTATGACTAGTGTTGACTTGAGAAATTTAATTAATTGATCAATTGCTTTCTAATTATTAAATTGCTTGTCCCTCAATTGCATTGATGATTAGAATTTAGAAAATTGTGCGTAATTGCCTTTGTTCAGGAGTACAAAGGTCTAAGTGTGGGGGAATTGATTGAACCATATTTTTATATAATATTTCTTGATTAATTTGGGATTTTTAATGTATTTTCTAGGACATTATTGCATGATTAAGCACAAATTTTAATTAGGGACATTTGTTTTGAATTAATGGTAATTAGGGGTAAAATGGTCACAATTTATTAATTATTTTTATACAATTGTCCCTTGAACTTTTGATGCTACCTTGTGCTTAATTTTACATTATAGGTGTTAAAGAAGATATTGAGGATTTTGAAGATTCAAATTTTGGGGCCAAGAGAAGAGACAAGGCCTAACTTAATTTTTGCAACTGGGCTGGAAAATGAGACATAAAGCAGGCCCAATGTATATAAAAAAACATATATAGAAATAGAAGCAATTGGGGCGCAGCAGAAGTGAAGAGAGGATCTGAAATTTGGACCCAATTTGGGTTGGTTTTGAGAGACATGGGCTGCAGTTTTTGGGGCTTAGCTTAAAACAAAAAAAAAAAAGGAAAAGAGACAGATCCATTAGCAGAGCCCAGGCTCAATTGGAGAATCCGAAACACAGAACAGGAGACCCGACTTGGTTGGCTGTAGATATGAGATATGGACATGCAGAGATCCGAAAGGGAGAGCGCAGTTGAGGGAATAAGTGAGGCGCTGCACAGGAGAGTTTCAGATCATCATTGCATCACCACACTTCTTCCTTCCTTTCTTCTTGGTCGCCAGCGACCTTCTACCTCCACTCCACCTCACCGTCGCCGGCGACCTTCTTCATCAGCCATGCAGTTTCATCGTCCGTCACGGCCAGAGAGACAAAACCGAAAGAGCTGAGAGCTGGAGTCACCGGAGGAAGCTTAAACCGACAACACACCACCATCGCAATTTGCGACCATTCCATCCTCCAAGTCTGAGCTTCAGCGAAGGGAGAGCAGAATCAGAGGCGAGTTCTGAAGTTGATCTTCATCGGAGAACCACGACCCACTGCACTTCACCATCACTCTCACCGAAATTCACTGTCTCCATTGTCGTTATTCCCTTTTCATCCTATCATAACCATTCTAGGATACATAGCTGGCCGTGGCTTCCTATACTGCCTTGAACTCAACACAGCCGTGCTTAATTCCCTCTGTTCTGTTCTGTTTTTGAATTCAAATCCAGCCCCAATGCTTAATTGATTAAATGCTAATTTGTCATTTTTAATATGTGATTTCATGGCTGGGTATTTGAATCAGAGTATGGTTATATTTCTTGAAGTTATTCTCATGATTGGCTAGACAATTTTGTGCTCTTGGGGATGAATTGGAGATGGCTTGAGCTCATATGTGCTTTAAAGGGGAGTTTATTTTATCTATAGCTCATTGTATTTTTGATTTCTTAGATTTAAGAATTCATTTATATATTGAGACTATAATTCTAGTTATGTTTTATTCTATGGATTGAGTTGTTGTGATTTGGAATTTGTAATGAGGATTTTTACTCATCAATATATATGGTTATATATATGTTTCCTATGATTCTATTGTTTTCAATCTATTTAACATTGTATTGTTGGATAGTTTGATTGAATTAGAATTGTAGTTGAACCTAAATGCATTGCTTATTCCATAGTCATTCTCTAAGGGATTTTAATAATGCTTAAATAAATGGGTTCATGAGTTTAAGCATTAAACTTAATGGTAATTGGGGTTTGATATATTAGAAACCTTAGAGAAGCTCATTACACTAAGAGGGCTTAATAGCATTTCAAGGATAGGGGTTCCTCTCTTGTGATGCTAGACTCAATGGTAATTGAGGTTTGGTACATTAGAAACCTAGTGTATTAACTCCCCAAATATCTTAATTGAGCAAGGATAACCATTGAAAACCATTTCCAAGAGCATATTTATCACTTGCATTTTTAACCAATTTCCATTCCATATCAATTTTATTCCAAAAATCCAAAAATATTAGTTTTAAAAGCATTTTAGTTTAATTGCAATTTAGTTGTTAGATAAAAAGCTCAAAGATCATTTTTAACTCATTTCATGTCAATCATTACACTTAGTTCCTAGGTAATTAATAAAAGGCTCTTCGAGAGACGATCCGGGATTGTACCCTATATTGCAATCCTTGGTTTAAATTTTGAAGAGGTTACTAAGGCATAAAAGCTGACAAAGCCTTATTTCTTCAATGGGTAACCTCACTTCTTTCCAATTATTAAAATACTTACATTCTCCTTTTGGTGATGAACTTAGCAGGTCAAAAGTCATAAATTTCTTTGTTTAAAATTTTGGAAATAATGGACAACCACATGTCAAGACTGTAACAGGGGAGAAACTCAGTTCTAATCAATTACTAAAGTGTTGCATACCATTTCTTGATGCTACTTCTCATATATTTCACTCTTTGAATGATGTAGGTGGTAGTCAAGGTTGCTCTGTGAATGAGCCACAATCTCAATCCACATCTGAACAAAGGGGACATACCTTCAATTCAACAATTATTGGGGATTCTCATAAGAAAGGGAAGTTTCTTGGTGCACTTGAGTTGAAAGAACTTTTACCTTCAATTGTGCAACCCCCTGAACTTGATTTGAAACCCCTTCCCCTAACTTGAAGTATGTTTTTCTTGCTGAACATGATCAATTACCTGTCATTATCTCTAGTTCCTTAAGTACATCTAAGGAGTTGAGTTTACTCCATGTGTTGAAGAAACACAAGAGGGTAATAGGGTGGACTTTAAGTGACATTCCAGGTATTAACCCAACTATGTGCACCCACAAAATACTTTTGAATGAGGGTTCTAAACCTATGAGACAGCCCCAACATAGACTCAACCCTCTCATCTTAGATGTAGTTAAGAAAGAGGTCACCAAACTCTTGAGTGCAGGGATCATATATCCTATTTGAGATAGTGAGTGGGTAGTCCGGTCCAAGTTGTTCTAAAAAAGAGTGGAATAACTATTGTGCGAAATGAGAAGAACAAACTCATTCCAACAAGAGTCCAAAACTCTTGGAGAGTTTGTATAGACTTTAGAAAGTTGAATGAAGCAACTAGAAAGGACCACTTTCCCCTCCCCTTTATAAATCAGATGTTATAAAGATTGGCATGCAAATCTCATTATTGTTTCCTTGATGGTTTTTCTTGTTATTTTCAGGTTCCTATTGCACCGGAGGATCAGGAAAAGACAACATTTACTTGCTCATTTGGGATGTTTGCATACCGAAGGATGCCTTTTGGGTTATGCAACGCTCCTAGGACATTTCAAAGATGCATGCTCTCCATTTTTAGTGACTTACTTGAACAAGGTATTGAGGTATTCATGGATGATTTTTCTATATATGGGAATTCTTTTGAAGAATGTTTGCTGAATTTGGAGAGAGCATTAGAAAAATATGTGCAAAAGAACCTTGTGCTAAATTTTGAGAAATGCCACTTCATGGTAGATCAAGGAATAGTCTTAGGTCACTTGATAAGTAAGAGGGGTATAGAAGTTGACAAATCTAAAATTGAAGTAATTTCATCTCTTCCTTATCCATCTAACTTAAGAAAACTTAGATCTTTCTTGGGGCATGTTGGGTTTTATTGAAGATTCATTAAGGATTTTAATAAAATAACTTGTCCCCTATCTAAGCTTCTCCAAAAGAATGTGGATTTCATATTTGATGATACATGCAAATTGGCTTTTGATGAAATTAAGTCTAGACTCATTTCTCCACCTATACTTATTGCTCCTGATTGGGATCTTGATTTTGAGCTTTGTTGTGATGCTTCCAATAGTGCTGTTGGTGCAGTTCTAGGTCAGAAAATTGGTAAGACCTCTCGTGTTATTGCTTATGCTTCGAAAACATTGGATAAGGCTCAAATCAATTACACTACCACTGAGAAAGAGCTCTTTTCCATTGGTTTTGCACTTGAGAAGTTTAGGTCTTATCTAGTGAATTCTAAAGTGATTATCTATTCTGATCATTCTGCTATCAAGTTCTTATCTAGGAAGACTCATACTAAGCCTCAGTTACTAAGGTGGATGCTACTACTTCAAGAATTTAACATAGAGTTTAGGGACAAAGAAGGTGCATAAAATCTTGTTGCTGATCATCTAAGCCGCTTGCCCCTTGCTACACAGAGAGTAGTTGATGCTGAAGTTACTTGTGATGGTTTTCCTGATGCACATCTCCTTGCTATTACACTTCATGACCTATGGTTTGCTTATATTGTGAATTATCTTGCTGCTGGAGTGTTACCTGATTCTTTATCTCGTTTTCAGAAACAGAAGCTGAAACATGAATCTCAATACTATTTGTGGGATCCTCCTTACTTGTGGCGGCATTGTAGTTATCAAGTCATTAGGAGATGTGTGTCGGATGATGAAATTTCTTCTGTTATAACATCTTGTCATTCTTTGTTGTGTGGTGGTCACTTTGGGGCAAAGAGAACTGCTAGGAAAATCTTAGATTGTGGTTTATATTGGCCTAGCCTCTGTAAGGATTGTTATGCTTTTTGAAAAACTTGTGATACATGCCAGCGTTTTGGGGATTTATCTAGAAAGCATGAAATGCTCAACAACCCATGTTGTTTTGTTAAGTTTTTGATGTTTGGGGCATTGATTTTATGGGTCCATTTCCTGTATCTCATGGATATCTGTATATTTTGTTGGCTACTGATTACCTTTTAAGGTGGATTGAGGCCATTCCTACAAGGAAGGATAATGCCTCTACTGTTATAAAATTCCTACGTACTCATATCTTTTGTATGTTTGGTGTGCCAAGAGCAATTGTGAGTGATAGTGGTTCACATTTTTGCAACAAATTGATGGACAACTTGCTATCCAAATATGGTGTTCTCCACAAGACTTATACCCCATACCATCCACAGACAAATGGGCAAGCTGAGGTGTCTAATAGGAAATCAAGTATATCTTAGAGCGAATTGTCAAGCCAAGTAGGAGAGATTGGAGTCTCCGATTGGATAATGCTCTTTGGGCATATCATACAGCTTCTAAAACTCCCATTGGCATGTCTCCTTTTTGGTTAGTCTTTGATAAGGGTTGCCATCTACTTGTTGAGCTAGAGCATAGAGCTTACTGGGCTGTGAAGACTTGTAATATGGATTTTCAAGGTTTTGCTGAGGAAAGGATGCTTGAGATACAAGAGCTTGAAGAGTTGAGGTTGGATGCATATGAAAGCTCCCATATCTACAAGGAAAAATCCAAATTGATTCATGATCAAGGCATCTTACGGAAGCAGTTTCATGAAGGAGAGCATATGCTTATGTTCAAGGTAAGATTCAAGCTCAAAAATGGGAAGCTTAAAACCAAATGGCAAGGTCCCTACAAAGTGGTCAAGATGCATAGCTTTGGATTAATAGAGCTCGAAGATTTTGCAAGTGGTACAAAGTTTCAAGTGAATGGTCACTTGTTGAAGCACTACCATGCTAGTCATTAACCACCATAATGCACATGGTAGTCTCTTTCCTTACCTTGTTTCTTGTTTTATTTGATGATATATGCTATTGAACAAGTGTGGGGGAGGAACTAACCAGTAGTAAAAAGTAGTCGTTAGATTGCATTTTTCAATTGAATAAACTCCATTTTGAATCATACTCTTGTGCTTAGCCTTATCCTACACTACCCTTTTCTCTTATCCTTATGCCTAATTCCTGAGAACTATTTCCACTTATGTCTTGTCCTCTCTCTCCTTGTGACGATGATGTATTGTGCTTCAATCTTGAATTGGACTTCACAACATTCACTTCACCTAAGAGATAAGTGCGTCTAGGTTCTTTGTTTTTTTTTTTGCATTACATTGAGGGCAATGTAAGGATTGAGTATGGGGGAGTGTGTTATTCTCATGAGAATTCACTGTGATATCATATGCCTCTGTCTCCTGCTTGTGTCTTCTGTTGTTTTTGGTCCAATTCACTGAGATTTTTGAAGCCTTTAGTCATGATCTAGTATCTTGATTACTCTTAGTTGGATTCATGGTTGAAACTTGCTTTGAATTAGTGAATTGCCATAAAATTCAAGTGTTTTTAATGATGCATGGTTTAATTTTGATGAGTTTGTTAGGAAACAAAAAGCCTAGTTGGAAGGTATTTTAGGCCTAATTGTTCATTTCATTGTGTGATTCATCTACTTAGATTATTGCTCTCTAGAACTTGTTTTGTTTCTTGCTTGAGGCTACATTTTGCAATGGTATGGATAGAGATGACATTGGCATTCATTTCATCACCCATTTACCTAAACACAAACCATTCATCATTTACCTTTGTTTACCCCTTTGAGACTTTCACTTCATTTCTATTTCATTATACAAATGCTATGTTTGCATCCTTTATCAAGTTGTTCCTAGCACTATTGAAAAAAAAAAGAAAAGAAAGAGTACTATTATATATTAGAAAAGGAAAAAAAGAAAAAAAAATACAATGTGAATAGTTAAAAGAAAGAAAATAGAAAAGAAGAGAAAAAGTGTGAATACAACCAAAAAAAATCAAAGAAAGAAATAAAGTCACAATGGCAAAATATATGAATTAAGTTTAGTTTTATAGTGCTAAGAGATCTAGCAAATTATTTGATGCAAGCATAGTGTTTGTTACATTTTCCATCATTTGTCCTATTCAACATTACAACCCTACAAAGTCCTTTGGATTTATTTATGCCATTGTTGCAAGTAATGGAGAGCCTAGAAATATTACAAGCCTATGGTAGAGTGTGGTCAAAGTGGACATGAGTGAAACACTACCTTATATGAGAGAAGAGTGTAAACACTTATCCTAGTTCAGGTTTCCAATTAAGCTCATTGTAATTAAACTTTGCATTGCTTTAGCTACTTCAATTTTTGGTATGTTCATTTGATTTGGATAAGAGGATACCTTGTTATGTGACTAAGTGTAATTCTTGAAGCTTGATCTTGCCTATATTTTCAACTTTCATCCCTCTCTTCCTATTGTGAGTTTAATGTTTTGCTCAGGAGTGCAAAAGCTTAAGTGTGGGGGAATTGATAGAGCTCAATATTTATATATTTTTATTAATTAATCTTAGGCTTTTGTGGAACTTAATTGAATATTTTGGGCATAATCAAGTGTTAATGTGAGACTTTAGTGAAAGGATAATTTGTGAATTAAAGTGGTTAACTTGTTATATTTTTAATCAATATTGGTTATCCTCATTATTCTTTAATTGTGAGGAAAAGATATTATATTTGAGAATCTAATTTTGTAGGTGATGACATGGTATAACTTATTTAACCTAAAGACAATTGAAGAATTGGAGGAAGAGGCAGCTGAATTAGTTAGGAAAAGAGCTAGACCGATTTGATAAATGGGAATAATTGAGGGCTTGGAGAATTGAAAGAAAAAGAAAAGGAAGCCGACATTGTGGACCAAAAATGGGAATTGAAGAAAGAGAAGAATTGGCGTGAACATGAGGCTTTGGACCAAATTGAATAATAGCTAGGGAATTGAAATGCATTCAAGAGAGGGCTGACTGAGTTGACTAAAGGAGGAGCTGGATTGAATTAAATGAAACATCGAATAAAGGAGCTAGACCAATTTGACAAGTAGGCCGAAATTATTGAATGAAAAATGGGATGGTTGAATTAAAAACATGCTGGACCGTGAAGGAAGAAATGAAGAAAGGAAAGTGTGGGCCGAAAGGGGAGCATGAAGTGGAAGAGAGATTGGAGAGAAAAAAGGGACCACGTGAGAAAAGGGAGTAGCACCTAATGAGATAATACAGGGTTTGGCGGCTTCAAAAGGGGGGTGGCAGCACATAATGGAATAAAGAAGAGAGTGGTGGCTGGTGTGAAAGGGTGGCAGTGATGCAAAAGAGAAGAGGATAGGAGACCAATGAATGAAGGAGAGCAGCCGAAATGTTTGACCAAGCAGCTGGACTTGAAGAAAAAGGGAGCATCGAAATGAAAAGAAAATAATAGATGCAGTGGTTGTGTGTGTGAGAAAAAGGGAGACTAACACCGAATAGACGATGGAAGGAAGCACAGAATTGAAATAGAGAGTGAGCAATCGGTGGCTGCTACAAGTTCAATGGCTATTCTCCTTTTCTTTCATCAAGTTTCTTTTTCTTCTTCATGAGTAGCTAAGCCTTGGTGATTTCCTTGAGTTGGGTAATGGTTTGAGCTTCTAAACTTCAATGGAATTCCTTTAAGCTCTCTTTTTAGTTCATGATTATGTAGCTTGGTTAAGTATGTAATTGTGATCTAGATTGTTATGCCAAATGAATAAACTTGGTGGTTGAGCTAGGAGTTGATTAATTAAGCTTTGTATGATTCATATTAGGAGTAAGTTGAATTGTTTATTCCAACTTGTTTAAGTGGATTTAAATGATTAAACTGAATGCTTTGAACTTTTGTAATGGTAATTACAGGTTAGAATTAGAAGTTGATTATTCATCTCCTTGCGTCTGAATTATTTGGTGATATTCATTTAATTGCTTTGGTAGAATGAATTAAATGATTATTGCAAGTATGGAGTTAGTGGTATCTTAGTTCCGTCCTCTTGACTCATTATGGAATTCATATTATTAGCAAGCAAGGAAGACTAAAACCTCAACTCAGGGAATCTCATTCCATCATTATCTTAGTTAATTGAATTTATCTTGTTATTAGTGTTAATTTCAATTCCTTTTTCTACTTTGTTTTAAAAACTGAAAAATACAAAAATATTTCTTTAGCTTAGATTACTTCATTAGTTTAAAAATTAAATTCTCAAAATGATTTCTCACAACTTTAAGGTTTTTTATCACTTTACTACTTAGGAACTTGGAAATTAATCTCCTCACAAGAACGACCTAGGTTGAGCTACTACGCTACATTTTCTAACCTATTTTTATTTTTGAGAACTCACACAACATGGGTTCATCAGTTTGCAAGCTTTAAAAGTCCATTTATTAATTAAAGAAGCAAGCATCCTAGAGCTGGAATCATCTTTTTGATGAAGTAGTCAAAGAGTTTGGATTCATTCAAAACATCGATGAACCTTGTGTTTACAAAAAGGTTAGTGCCCGCACATAATTCTTAATGAAAGGCTTAGGTGAAGCCACATACATTCTAGGGATTAGGATCTATAGAGATAGATCCAAAAAACTAATAGGCCTAAGTCAGTGCACATACATAAATAAGATACTGCATAGGTTTAGTATGTATGATTCAAAAAGGGGTTATATGCCTATGTCTCATGGCAACCATCCTAGCAAGGATCTGTGCCCTAATACACTTGATCAGTGAATCGTATGAGCAAGGTTCCATATGCCTCAGCCAATGGATCCATCATGTATGCCATGTTATGTACTCTACCGGATGTCTCATTTGCCTTAAGTATAACCAGCAAATATCAATAAGATCCTGGCGAGGGCCATTAGATTGCTGTTATGAATATCCTAAAA
The DNA here is from genome assembly GCA_963855925.1 of Inga laurina. NCBI lineage: Eukaryota > Viridiplantae > Streptophyta > Magnoliopsida > Fabales > Fabaceae > Inga > Inga laurina. The sequence goes on from OY979710.1 coordinate 18,252,966, forward strand.
TACTTAAGAAGGACTAAGGACTTGCTTTTGGTATATGGTGGATTGGATGATGAGCTTTGTGTAACTGGTTAAACAAATGCAAGTTTCCAAATTGACCAAGATAACCTTAAATTACAATTTGGATACGTATTCCTCCTAAATGGTGGATCAGTAAGCTAGAAGAGCTCCAAGCAGAGCACTCTATCAGATTTTACAACAAAAGCTGAGTATATAGCATCATTAGATGCAACTAAGGAAGCCGTTTGGATCAAAAAGTTCATTAATGAACTAAGGGTGGTTCTTACCATCTCAAATCCAATAGATTTGTTCTGTGACAATAGGGGTGCTATCGTACAGGCTAAGGAGCCTAGGTCACATCAAAGGACCAAGCATATACTTAGACGATTTCATCTTATTAGAGAAATCAATGATAGAGGTGATATAAAGATATGCAAAGTAGTAGAGAAGACAATGTGGTTTACCCTCTTACCAAGCTGCTTGCACAGGCAAAGCATGAGCGTCATGTTAGGACAACGGGAATTAGACAAATTGATGATTATACTTAGTACAAGTGGGAGGATGTTGGAAATTGTGCCCTATGGGCCATCATTGTACTTTAAACATTATTAATTTAATGAATTTTCTCCATTATGTTGTCATATTATTCGCATGTTCACTATGATGATTATATCCTTGGAACAATCATAAAGATTGTCCTAAATGTCCCTGGTCGGTCATCTATGTAGGAGTAAAGATGAAACAAAACCATTTTGACTTTGATAAGATATGGAGATACGAATCAAAGTCTTGGGCACTTGTAAGAGTACAAGTTGCTGGACTGACCCGTTCTGAGAAAGCTGAATGGATCAAGTCATAAGCTTATCTCATGTATAACCACGTTACAATGCCCTTTAACTTAAGGCCATCATGGATTCCTACATGTGAATTGCTAAGCTTTGAACTAGTCAAAAGTCACCTTTGACTGGGAGGGCTTGGTGGTTTTTTATGTAGAGGAATATGAATAGTCGAGATGGAATTTGTCTCTCACATTAGTAGAGAGATATTACTAGGTTGTATCGTGTTAACAATCCTCATATGAAGTAGGTAGTCATAATGTCTTACTAGAGGCCGCTTGCAACTTATGGGTTAGTACAGTTATTGGCTCACTGCCAACTTCATATGGGCCTACAAGATCGCACACAAGAATGGCCCAATGCAAGACATTGTTTAATATAGGGTGGATGAATTTTATTATTATATTTATATATATAAAATAAAATTCAAGAAAATAAAATTAAAAATATTATATACATATATATGTATTTTTGAAGTACATATTTATTTTTATATATATGATAATATTATGTTAGTTTTAAATTTGAAAGAGGCAAGCTTCACCCAAGAGGGGGGTGAATTGGGTGATGTGATAAATTTTTCGCTTGATGTGGTGATATGAAAATAGTAGTAGACAGAGTAGAGTTGAGAAGATTGGAACACAGAGAGTTATACTGGTTCGGCCTAAAAACCAAGCCTACGTCCAGTCCTCAGAGATCAAGACCTACTAAGATTTTCACCATTCTTCCAAGATTCAATGGGCTCTCAGAATGCCACAAAACAACAATTGTCCTCGAATGGACTACGAGCAGAAATATTCTTACACTAAGAAATTTCTCTCCCCTTTACGACAAGTCTTACGTGCAGAAAAATAACCTATGACATTTCCCACTTGCTTACGTATACAAGTCTTATGAGTAGCAACGTTCTCTCCTGCTTACACCACTGTAAGTCTTACGAGCAGCAACGTTCTCTACTGCTTGTATCTTGTAAGTCTTATGAATGGAAGCTTTTGCTAGGAATTCTCTCAACTGCTTCTCTCGTAAAGATATCTACCCTCTCAAGGTCCCAATACCTTGAGAGCAAATGAAAATAGAATTTGAAATGTATATGCACTCTCTTACAGAGCAAGTATGATAAACATTGAAGATCAATATGAATATAGAGAAAATATGAATAACAGAGACTCATGAATTCGTTTGTGAATTCTTATGCTTCGTTGTTCTTGACGATCTCTGGAACTCTGTATTTATAAATGTTCAATTTTTCCCGTTTGAATAACGATCATTGTGGAACGAGGCATGTTACTGTGGAATGGCATGCGCATGTTTGAAAACTTTGAATACGGTAGGTACGTGCTTGTAATGATGTTGTCTGCCGTTGTTTGACTTCCTTCGCGTTTGTTTATTTCAAACGTTCATCCTCCTGTATCACACTTATAATACATTCAAAATGATGTTAAATAATAATAATAAGTGATGATAAGATAAATAAATATCATTAAACCATATTCGGATTGAACGCTGTAAGACTGGTGCATTTTGTCTTCTGGCAGAGTATCACTCGAGCATGGATGGACTCACTCGAGTGAATACACATATTTTCTCCTTGTTCTTCAGTTTTATGCTTGCACTCTCACAGGATTTCAGAGAGTTAATTTTCTCACTCGCAAGTGATGTGGGGCCTCATTCGAGCACAACTCCTTCTGCTCCAGTGCCCTTGCTCATTACACTAAGAGTCCCATCTCTGGACAGCACTCGCATACCATTTTAGCAAGAGTGAGATTTTGCCCAGGTGATGTGGCCCTCACTTGAGCACACATACTCCTGCTCGAGTGAGAAGAATATTCTCATGTAATATACTCTTGTTATCAGCACTTGTATCAGAATTTAAGAGAGTTAGATTTCTCACTCGCGAGTGCTGATGTGTCACTCGGGCATACTTGTGTTTTTCTGACCTTTATGACTCTCGGCCAAACACTTGCAGTCCTTCACTCGCTAGTGCTCGAGTACAAACCAGTTTCATGCTCGAGTGTTGGTTACAATGCTGGAGTACATCAGAAAGAATGACAGGAATTGCTCTCAGCCAAGCACTTACAGTCCCTCACTAGCATCTGCTCGAGTGAGAAAGAGTCTTATGCTCGAGTGCTATCTCCAGTGCTCGAGTGCATTAGTAAAAATGACAATAGTTTGCTCTTGGGCAAACACTTTCTGGCTATCACTCGCATCTGCTCGAGTACAAAGGAGCTTCATGCTCGAGTGTTAGTTCTTATGCTCGAGTACATCAGTTAAATCTAACAGTAGACATCACAGAACTTTGCCATATGCATTTGGTAACTTTGTAATTATTCCTTAGACTTATAAAACTATGCTTTGCACACAATTGACTTTTGTTATCATCAAAACTTGGGATCTAACATTCTCCCCCTTTTTGATGATGACAAAACCTTTGTGATAGGTTTTAAGAAAAAGGTTGATTAGAGTGAAATTTTTTTAAAATACAACATCAATGTTTCCAAATGCATATTTTTACCAAAGTTTAGATTCAAGTTCATATTTTTGCACTTATCTACATATTTTCCCTGCAACACTTCAATACTTCCTCTGGACACTTAACAACCAAGATAAAGCATAGTATCACATAAACAATTAAACTGAACAGAAAAACTTGATAACGTGAAAATAGCCATTAATGATAAACTAAGAAGTGTAAAATATTAAGCATAAATCATTAACTACCCATAAAGCCCGTATACAACCATAATCCCATTAACATAATCATAATCCTACCCTAATACATAAAAACTACCCAAACACCCAATACATCCCATGATAGCTCAGAAGACCATCACACATCCTTCGCCCCCATTTTGTCAACATCAAAAGGGGGCTGAGGAAAAGTGATATCAGATGATGGGATAAAGGGAACCATTGCAGTGGAAGGGTCAACTAGTACTAGCATAAAGGGTAGAGATGATGGCTGTGGAATAGAGGCTGAGGGTGGTGGTGAAGGTGACCGATCATATGTTATATCAACATTAGAATCTGGATCGGTGAAGAGAACATGTGTCTGTGGATGAGGAGGTGAAGTTGAGGCAGTTGTGGTCTTAGGTGGCACTTCTGAAGATGCAGTCGGGAAGTGAGAATGTAAAAAGATCTCCATATCAATTATCCTTCTTGACATGTCATCCTAAGTCTTAAACATCAAGTCAAAGTTGGTATTAGCCTTGTCTACCAACTTTAAGACCTGTAGCTCCATCTTGTCTACCAACTTCTCATACTCAGTCATTAATTCCTTTTTCAAGCCATACACTGCTTGATTGATCACTTCAGTCAAATGATTGGAGAGTGATGCATTCAGGAAAGATGGAGGGAGAACCTGACCTTGAGCAGATGACTGAGCCCCATCACCTCTTGATGGAGTGGCTTCCCTCTAAGATATAGCCTTGGTTCGACTTACTGGAAGATTGATACTCATATGAGTCAGTTGAGTCTTGCCAAACCTTGGAATGAGCACCCTCTCAGTTCCTTTCATATACCATATCTTATTTTTCATAAGGATGAGAGATACAATCTGAGGATATGGTATGGTCGCGGATTTTGATGAAGAAAATCGAAATCTTCTCATCTCACTGAAAATTATCTTCCCCACATTTCTTTGTTGCCCGGCTAGGAAGGAGGCCAACAAATAATAATCTTTTTGAGCAAAATGGGTAAAATTTTTGGACTTGTTAACCATGCTACGAGAATATATATAGTGAAGGGCTTTGTGAGAATCAGGCATGTCAATAGGCTTAAAATTAAGAGGGCCTACTGGGTCTTTTGGTCTCAAAAGCAGGAAGGCTTCATTGGTTGAGAAAGTGGGTGGATCTGGAGGTGGTGCAACATACCCAAGTAAGTCATTAATAATCTTAGCAGATATCATAATGAATTGACCTCTAACAACAGTAGATACTGCTTCCTCAATCAATTCTCCAGCCCTAGACATAATGTTATGGGTTTTCATGTTGCAGTAAAATGTTTTCACAACAGAGGGTGAATATGGAATATGGATATTCAGCCAGGGAGCATAGAATCCAAGATAAGGATATAAATCCAAATGACAATTCTTCTTCAAGTAATCTAAGTCCACATAAACTACAGGACAGAAATGCCTATGTGCAAACTCAGTATCGAATACCTTCTATTGCAATGCCTTTAGTTCCTCAACATTGAAACCTTCAGGAGGACTTGTAACTTGCTCTTCCTCTGGAGCCTATGATGTAGAAGGTACTCCTGAAGCAGACGCACTAGATTGCCCAGCAAGGTGTGAACTTGAGACACCAGCTTGATAAGCAATTTTCCTAACCAACTTGTCAAGTTTTGTCCTCTCCATTGCTTCCCGGAGTTGCATGTTGAATGTGTCATCAGAGGAAAACGAGGATTGTTGTGGTTGCTCATTTTCCTTCTTCTTTCCTCTTCCTTGAACCGCTTTGGATTGAGACCGAGTAACCACTGGTTCTTTGAACACCACACCCTTTGGTTTCTTTTGTGGAGGTTGATCCTTCTTGGCTAGTTAAGGCTTAGGATGAGGTTTCTTGGCTGGAGTTCTCTTTTTGGTTTTGGGTTTAGGAGGAGGTGTAGATGAAGAAGACATTCTAGGAGATGAAGGTGTTGGTACCGAGGTTGCAGAGGCACTAGCAGCAGAATGAGTGGGAAAGGGTGAGTGATATCTTTGGACAATAGCAGGAATCTTAGTTCTAGCCATTTAGAAACAAAATGGAAGAAACAAGAGTCACAGATTTTTCTGAAGATTGAGAAGAAAAATTCAGAGACTTAGGGTACAAAATGAGAAAAACTGAGGATAGATCTCACCTTTTAAAGAAGATTGAGGAGTTGTAACGGTGATTTGAAGCAAAAGGAGACGTTTGATCAATGGGTAACGATTGGAGGTGAAGAGATACGACCTTCAAGTGACGAGACACCTCGAGTGAGAGCAGGAAGTATGGCGGTCTGAGCTATCGTGTAACTGATATAAGTGGCAACACTCGAGCAATAACCCTAGTGCTCGAGTAATGTTCATACTATGCTCGAGTGTGCTCATACTGTGCTCGAGTGATATACAGACAATTTTGATAAAAAAATGTAAAAGCGTACCTGGTTTATGGATTTCTTGCTATATTTTTCATCTTTGTACTCAAATCCTCCAAAATCATTTGAGTAACCATGCATTGAGTAGGCTCTTGAAAGAAATTCTTCCTTTTTGCTTGAGTACACATTCTTCACTTCAAGCATGTTCATACTATGCTCAAGTGAAGATCTTTCTTACCCGAGTGAGATCAATTTTCACTATTACACTTCAAATAGTCTCTTGGTATTTTTATCTCCTCTGTTAACCCCTGTTTTACATGCTTAGAAACAGAGTATTTTCAATAGTTTTGTGCTCGAGCAAGGTTGACTAACTCGAGTGAGATGAGCTTGTCACTCGAGTGACACTTCCTGTGCTCGAGTGACAGACCTGCAAAACCAATTTCTAATGCTCTGATGCCAAAGTTAGTATGGTTATCATAAAAAATTCATTGAATTAAAATAGTTAACAAGAAAACTTACAACTCATTGGGATTAACCATTACCAATTCTCTTCGAATATATAGGAATTGATCTTTAGCTATTGGCTTTGTGAATATGTCAGCAAGTTGAAGGTGCATTGGTATGAATTCTACCTTGACATCCTTCTTTTGCATATGATCTCGAATGAAATGATGTCGAATATCTATGTGTTTGGTTCTTGAATGTTGAACATGATTCTCGGCTAAGCTTATGGTACTAGTGTTGTCACAATAAATTGGAATCTCATTTAAGTATATCCCCAAATCTTGAAGTTGTTGTTTCAACCATAACACTTGAGAACAACAACTTGCTAGAGCTATATATTCAGCTTCAGTCAGGATAATGAAACTGTGTTCTGCTTCTTGCTGAACCATGATACTAGAGAGCCTCCAAGGAATTGACATTGACCACTGGTACTTTTTCTGTCAGTTTTATATCCTCCATTATATGAATCTAAATATGCCATTAAATACTCATTTCCTCTTTTTGGATACCATAAGCCAAGTTCTGAAGTGTCTCTCAGATATTTGAATATCCTTTTCACTGTCTCTGCGTGTGATACCTTAGGAGTAGATTGATACCTCGCACACATTCCAATGCTGAATTGAATATCTGGCCTGCTTGCTATAAAATAGAGTAATAAACCAATCATTCATCTATACTTAGTAATGTTGAAGCTAGGACCTTTTATATCAGCATCCAACAAAGGTGTAGAACTGATTGGAGTATCACCTCCATTAGCATTATCTAATCCATACTTCTTCAACAACTCTTTCAAATACTTTGTTTGAGACACAAATATACCATTTTTCTTTTGCTTGATTTGAAGTCCAAGAAAGAAGTTCAATTCTCCCATCATGGACATTTCAAATTCTCCCTGCATAATCTTAGAAAATTCTTGACACATAGATTCGTTAGTAGCACCGAAAATAATATCATTTACATAAATTTGAACAATTAGAATATCATCTTTGTTATGTTTGATGAAGAGAGTTGTATCTACTTTTCCTCTGACAAAATTTTGATCAAGAAGAAACTTGCTTAGTCTTTCATACCAATCTCTATATGCTTGTTTCAAACCATATAAGGCTTTCTTAAGTTTGAAAACATGATCAGGCCTTGTTTCATCTTCAAAACCAGGAGGTTGTTCTACATATACTTCCTCCATAATATAACCATTTAGAAAAGCACTTTTCACATCCATTTGATAAAGTTTAAAACCTTTAATGCACGTAAAGGCTAAGAGTACTCATATTGCTTCCAATCTTGCCACTGGAGCATATGTTTCCTCAAATCAATACCTTCTTCTTGATTATAGCCTTTGGCCACCAATCTTGCTATGTTTCTCCCAATGATTGCTGATTGATCAAGTTTGTTTTTGAAAACCCATTTGGTCCCTATAACTGTATGATTTTTAGGTCGAGGAACCAAATCCCAAACTTGATTTCATTGAAATTGATTTAATTCTTCTTGCATAGCAATCACCCAACCATTGTCAGATAAGGCTTCTTCCATATTAGAAGGTTCAATTTCAGAAATAAAAGCAGAGAAAGTTACCTCATTGAGGATTCTATTTCTAGTTTTGACACCTTCGTGAATATCTCCAATTACCTGATCAAATGGATGATCTTTAATGTGTCTCCATGCTTTTGGTTGAGCATGATCATCAACATCTTCTATATTTTGAAAATCATTTGTTTCAAAATCATTTTGTTTTGAAATAGTTTTGTTTTTCTTTATCAAATCCATTTCTTCTTCATCAATATGTTTTGTCTGAGAATCAAGTTCATCAAACAAAACATGAATAGATTCTTCAACTGTATATGTTCTTTTATTAAAAACTCTTAAGCTTTACTTCTATTAGAATATCCTAAGAATAAACCTTCATCAGATTTTGAATCAAATTTACCTAAGTTCTCTTTACCATTGTTGTGAATAAAGCACTTACATCTGAAGATGTGTAGATGAGCAAGATTTGGCTTTCTTCCCTTGTAGAGTTCATACGGCATCTTTCCAAGTGACTTGCGAATATATGCTCGATTTGAAATATAGCATGCAGTACTCATTGCATCTGCCCAGAACACTTGTGACATTTATTTTTCATTAAGTATTGCTCTCGCCATTTCTGTAAGGACTCTGTTCTTTTTTTCTACTACTCCATTTTGTTGGTGTGTTCTAGGTGCAGAGAAATTGTGATCTATTCCTTCGTTGTTGCAATAGTTTTCAAATAGTTGATTATCAAATTCTCCTCCATGGTCTGTCCTAATAGAAACAATAGAAATTCCTTTCTCATTTTGGACCTTTTTAGCAAACGTAATAAATTCAACAAATTTTTCATCTTTTGAAGCAATAAATATAGTCTATGTAAATCTTGTAAAATCATCGACAATCACTAAAGTATATAGATTTCCTCTAAAACTTTTTACTCTTGCCGGACCTACCAAATCCATATGAAGTAATTGTAAAGGTTTGGAAGTAGAAATCTCATACTTTGTTTTGAATGAAGATTTAGTTTGTTTGCCTTTTTGACATGCTTCACAAATCATATTATCTTTGAATTTTAGTTTAGGAAGACCAACGACTAAATCTTTTCTAATCAGTTTGTCAAGTTGATTCATATTAACATAAGCCATACGCTTATGCCATAACCAACTTTCCTCTGATCTGCTAAGAAAACAATTTTTAGAAGAATTTGAATTTAAATCAATAGTATAACAGTTACCGTCCCTTTGAGCTCGGATCTTTGCCTTGATAGATTCTTTGTTTAATGGCAGATCTTTCTTGTTTACTATCAAGCACTCTTTTGAGTTAAAGATCACCCAGTTATCTTTGTCAGTGCTTTGACTTACACTCAAAAGGTTGTGGCATAATCCTTCAACGTAGTATACTTCGTTGATTTGAACACCATTGGATTTTCCCACTTCACCAATTCCAGCAATACGTCCATATTGATTACCTCCAAATGTTACCTTTCCCCCTCCTCTGGTTTCTAGCATGGTGAACTTATTTTTGTCACCAGTCATGTGTCTTGAACATCCACTATCAGTATACCATTTGTTTGCTCATAATGCTTTGAGACACACCTAGGGTAAGGTGATCAAGTTTTAGGTACCCACACTTTCTTCGGTCCTTTATGGTTAGTATGTGATGCATGTATCCCTTTCTCAACCCATTTATATGTGCCAATAACTTGTCCTTTCTTAAAATAACATGATCAAGTATAATGTCCTTTCCTATTACAATAGCTACATGATGCGAAAGGATTTGATGTATGCACAGAATTCCTGAAATATTTAAGATAAGTTCTACTGCTATTCTTCTTATTTCCTCTATTCTTATCATGATCAAACTTATATCCAATTCTAGATTTATCAAATGAAACTTTCTGAGAATTTAGAATAACTTTAAGAGTTTCACTTCCCTTAGTAAATTTTTCAACAATTTTTGTTAAATCACTTATTTTCTTATCTTTCTTCTCACATATTTCACACGATGATATGATAGTATTTTCTAATTCTTTTACTTTCTTCTTATAACTAACCATTTCTTTAGCTACCTTGTTGAATTCGGTATGCAATGCATTATATTCAGATAACAATTCATCATAAGTAGGTTCAGAATCACTTACCTCAGAATCTGATTCTTCTTCTTTGGCTACCAAGCATAGATTTGCTACTTCCTCATTGTCACTTTCTTCATCTGACGAACTATCACCCCAGATAGATGATATATATGCTTTCTTTTTCTGCTTCTTTTTGTCTTTGTTTCTGAAGCATTCGGATTTGATGTGTCCAGATTTTCCATATTCATAGCATACTATCTGTTGCTCTTTGTTTTCTTTCTTGCTTGGTCCACTTTGATAATTTTTAAAGTTCTTTTAACCTCTTCTATAGAAGCTCTTGAATTTTCTCACGATCATTCCCATTTCATCATCATTAGGGACATCTTCATTTTTAGAAGACTGTTCTTCTTCCTTGATAGCCTTAAGTGCAACTCCCTTTTTCTTTTTATCATCGAACTCTTCTAGTTTCTTTTTGAATCTCAACTTTCCTTCATACTCGAAAAGACTACCAAAGAGAGCCGCTAAGAATCTCATTGACTTTCCTTTAGCTTCTTCGATAGCTGTCACCTTCACTTCCCATTCTTTCGTAAGAATATTAAGAATCTTTCTTACCTGGGAATTTTGATCAAAATATTTTCCAAGTGCAGATAATTGATTAACAAGATGTGTATACCTGAGTTTGAATTCTGATATTCCTTCTCCAAGTTTCATATAAAATAGAGCATACTCTGTAATTAAAGTATTGACTCTACTGTCTTTGATTCTGGATGTACCTTCATGAGCGATTTCAAGAGCATCCCACATATCTTTGGCAGTTGGTAGAGTACATATTCGAAAATATTCCTTTTGACTGAAAGCACTCTGTATCATTAAAATAGCTTTACTATTTAACGTTACTAACCTTTTATCATCTTCGTCAAACTCCTCTGGCTCTTCTTAATGACTCTATCTTCGATTTTCTTCATTGGAACATAGTCACCATCATGTATTACATTCCATAAACCGTACTCATTAGCCATCACGAACACTCTAAACTTAGCTTTCCAGAACGAAAAATGTTCTCCAGCAAAACCAAGAGGTCTAGTGATTGAAGCTCCGTCTGGAAGAATGTTTTCACCCATTGTTGCCATTTATCGGATCCTTCTCAAGCTGTTAGGCTCTTCGGAGAAGACCAAGCCCTGATACCAAATGAAAGAGGCAAGCTTCACCCAAGAGGGGGGTGAATTGGGTGATGTGATAAATTTTTTGCTTGATGTGGTGATATGAAAATAGTAGTAGATAGAGTAGAGTTGAGAAGATTGGAACACAGAGAGTTATACTCGTTCGGCCTAAAAACCAGGCCTACGTCTAGTCCTCAGAGATCAAGACCTACTGAGATTTTCACTATTCTTCCAAGATTCAATGGGCTCTCAGAATGCCACAAAACAACAATTGTCCTCGAATGGACTACGAGCAGAAATATTCTCACACTAAGAAATTTCTCTCCCCCTTACGACAAGTCTTACGTGCAGAAAAACAACCTATGACCTTTCCCACTTCTTACGTATACAAGCCTTATGAGCAGCAACGTTCTCTCCTGCTTACACCACTGTAAGTCTTACGAGCAGCAACATTCTCTACTGCTTGTATCTTGTAAGTTTTATGAAGGGAAGCTTTTGCTAGGAATTCTCTCAACTGCTTCTCTCGTAAAGATATCTACTCTCTCAAGGTCCCAATACCTTGAGAGCAAATGAAAATAGAATTTGAAATGTATATGGACTCTCTTATAGAGCAAGTATGATAAACACTAAAGATCAATATGAATACAGAGAAAATATGAATAACAGAGACTCATGGATTTGTTTGTGAATTCTTATGCTTCGTTGTTCTTGATGATCTCTGGAACTCTGTATTTATAAACGTTCAATTTTGCCCATTTGAATAATGATCATTGTGGAACGAGGCATGTTACTGTGGAATGGCACGCACACCTTTGAAAACTTTGAATGTGGTAGGTACGTGCTTGTAATGATGTTGTTTGCCATTGTTTGACTTGCTTCTCGTCTGTTTATTTCAAACGTTCATCCTCCTGTATCACACTTATAATACATTCAAAATGATGTTAAATAATAATAAGTGATGATAAGATAAATAAATATCGTTAAACCATATTCGGATTGAACGCTGTAAGACTGGTGCATTTTGTTTTCTGGCAGAGTATCACTCGAGCATGGATGGACTCACTCGAGTGCATACACATATTTTCTCCTTGTTCTTCAGTTTTATGCTTGCACTCTCACAGGATTTCAGAGAGTTAATTTTCTCACTCGCGAGTGATGTGGGGCCTCACTCGAGCACAACTCCTTCTGCTCGAGTGCCCTTGCTTATTACACTAAGAGACCCGTCTCTAGACAGCACTCGCATACCATTTTAGCAAAAGTGAGATATTGCACTCACAGGTGATGTGGGCCCTCACTCGAGCACAAATACTCCTGCTCGAGTAAGAAGAATATTCTCATGTAATATACTCTTGTTATCAGCACTTGCATCAGAATTTGAGAGAGTTAGATTTCTCACTCGCGAGTGCTGATGTGTCACTCGGGCATATAAAGCCTCACTCGGGCATACTTGTGCTTTTCTGACCTTTATGACTCTCAGCCAAACACTTGCAGTCCTTTACTCGCTAGTTCTCAAGTACAAACCAGTTTCATGCTCGAGTGTTGGTTACAATGCTCGAGTACATCAAAAAGAATGACAGGAATTGCTTTCGGCCAAGCACTTGCAGTCCCTTACTCACATGTGCTCGAGTGAGAAAGAGTCTTATGCTCGAGTGCTATCTCCAGTGCTCGAATGCATCAGTAAAAATGACAATAGTTTGCTCTTGGGCAAACACTTTCTGGCTATTACTCGCATCTGCTCGAGTATAAAGGATCTTCATGCTCGAGTGCTAGTTCTTATGCTCGAGTATATCAGTTAAATCTAACAGCAGGCATCATAGAACTTTGCCATATGCATTTGGTAACTTTGTAATTATTCCTTAGACTTATAAAACTATGCTTTGCACACAATTGACTTTTGTTATCATCAAAACTTGGGATCTAACAAAATTTAATTTTATTACATAAATTAAATTTAATAACTAACATAATAGAGATATAATATCTGAGATTTAATTTATAAGGATAAGTTAAATCTATTGATTCTTTATCCGGATTAAATAAATAGGTTAAATTAAAATTGTATGATAGATTTAATTAAACCTAATTTATTTAATTACTCACCAAGATAATTAAGAGTTAATTAATTTCAAAATTAATCTTGATTAATTTTGAAATTCGAATATAGCCCTCATGGGTTATAAAATTGATGGGGAAGAAAAAACTCATTAACGGATGAGAATTCAGAGCCATAAGAAAACCCTAGCAGATATTGGAGGCGCTAGCATGCAGTCCGTCTTAAATAACATTTGTATGGATACCAGTAGAGGGAGCCGATCGGAGGTTTTGGTTCCTAGAGATTGAAAACCCTAAATTCGAAAAGATATGATTCTTCCTAACTCTGTTTAAATGCCATTGATAAATCTTCAATTGGGATTGGCAAAAATTTTAAAACTATTCTGTTGTGCCTGCCAATCCTAACAGAATTATGGTACAACACTTCCTATCATTCCTCTATTGGCATGACTCACTTTGAGGTTGTTTATGGTGTCGCTCCTCCTTTTCATCTTCCATATGTTGCAGGAAACTCTTCAAATGACTTAGTGGACCGTACTTGTCTCTCACGTGAGTTGGTTCTACAATATTTGAAAGAACATTTACTAAAGGCTCAGCACCGCATAGTTTAACAAGCAAACAAGCATCGTTCTGAATGTCACTTTATTTTTGGTGCCACGGTTTACCTTAAATTGCACCCTTTTCACCACAATTTACTTAATAATTCTTCCATTCATAAGCTTGCTGCCATATATTCTGGACCCTTTTGAGCATTGAAGAAGGTAGGTTCTGTTGCCTACGAGCTTGATTTACCCTCAGAAACTAGAGTGCATCCGGTCTTCCATGTACCTCTTCTTAAATAGCAAGTAGGGCCCTCAGCTACCTTAAATCCATCTTTACCACTTGTTGATGATTAGGGACACTTTTCCCTTGAACCTAAAGCAATTCTGAGCCATAAGATTATTAAACACCATAACCTTCCAGTCACACAAGTGTCAATTTAGTGGAAGTTTACTCAACCTAAAGATGCTACATGGGAAGACCTCTCGGTCATTCAGCAACAATTCCCTCATTTCTCCAATACTGCACTACCTACTAATGAAATCCTTATGGACAAGGATTCTTCTTAAGGGAGGGGAGTAATTGATATATATATATATATGTTATTATCTAGTGAGGACTTTATAGTAAATAACTATAGGGAAAAGATGTATTAGGCCTAAGAGTTGTTAGAAGAGAGATAATGGTAATAATGATATGGCTAGGCAAAAAGAATATACATGGTGTATTTGCCTATTTCCATTTGTTGTGAATGAATTATCTCTATTTTCCTCTCTGTGATATCAGTTGCCATACATACTTTAAAGTAGCTATTATTTTATAAAACTCAATTCCATTACAATTAGCAAGTGAACTTAAGATAGGCTAAGCAGTAGGTCCAATTGGATATTCCAGATAATCTAAAATCATCCAAAAAGTGTACAGACTTCAAGATACTCTCATGTTCCGTGGTTTGATAGGTATTGAAATATATCATTAAGGAAAAAACAAAAGCTTCCAAAATACATCACATAGATGCTAAGCATCAATGTTGATAAAAACAAAATACAAAAACAACAAAAGCCTTATCTTAGTGAATAGGGCCAGTTACAAGGATTGCATGATGCCATTGAAAACAAATATTGGCTAAAGTTGAAATTGTTTATATTTATCAATTTATATACTGGCGCACACAAGGACGTGAATAGGAGAAATCCTAGCATATTGACAACACATGTCTTTACAAAATTATGCAATTAACTTGAAACTTAAGACATACAACTAGAATATATGCATCATATGATGTCATGTACTCATGTTACAATTTCCATTGGTGTATTCTTAAGTAAACAAAAGCATATAAACACAATGATTAAAGGGACTAGAGAGAAATAATGTGCAAGTAAGAAGAACATAAGAAAAGAAAATGGAAGAGCATACCTTTCACAAGTTATTAAAGAAGGATCAGGGGTTATGCCTATGGCCTCCTTAACACTAGCAAAACATTGCCCATACAAAGCAACCAAAGATGGTATTAAAACCTCACTACTAGCCAATACTACCAAGTTTTTCAAGTGCTCAAGCTTCAGTATTGATTTGACATTTGAGCCTGTCTTCTTATGCAACTTCCCTGTGGCTTCTTCCCTTAATGATATTGGATTTTAAGGCCCAATTGTTGAATTTGACAATCTTTTTGTTCCTCCTTTCTTTCCCATTTTTAGCTCAAGATCTCACTTCGTTCTTATTAGGAATTTCACCAAGCACCTACCATGCAATCAACAAATTTTATAAACCAATTTTCGAGAGAAATGTTTGGGTTACTTGTTGACAGCTACAGAACAAAGTTTTCAGAGCTGATAATAGAATCATATCCAACAACAATGACAACAAACAACTCATTTGGGGTTTGCCTACAATTTGAGCTGCCATAAGAAGAGATGAAGAGTGAAGAGGACCACAGAAAGGGTAGATGTAACCTACAAGACAAGGTAAGGTCAAAAGATGCTTGTGGCAATGTGAGAAGAGATGGAGAGTGAAGAGGACCAAAATAATAATGGCTGAGACAAATCAAGAAACTTGCAAAATGAGATTCTTGTCCTAATCAACTTCTTTCTGCAATTCCCACACGGTCAATTGCATAAACAAGAAATGAAGAAAACATAATCACTAACTAATAATAATGAAAATAGTATCTAAAAGATAAATATGAAGATATCTAATGCAAAAGACACCCAATTTACTCAAACTTTTAGCTAGCTACCTAGCTCCACCTTCCACCCCTATTCAAGAGCCCTAAAATGCCTGTTGTAAGCTCTGTCATAAAGCTATCCAATTAAATATTAGAAAAGAAAAGAATGAAGAAGAAATTGCAATTTTACACAGCCCCAAGAAGCTCTGACCGAAGAATCCACTTATACAACAAAAGAATAAGAACTTTTGGTTGGTGGAAGCAACAAATGAACCTAGAAAGGGAGATAACAACTAACACAGAGTTAGTCTATTTATGTAAGGCCCTATTAGATCCCTCTAGGTCTCGAATTCAAATCTCAAAGGAGATACTTGTGTTAGGAAAGGCAGCCACAAATCCCTAACTGGATACCAAATAATATGATAAACCTTTGTAATCTAAATGCTTTTAGAATTGGGAATTAGGGTAGAAGAAAAGATTAGAGGGTTGAAGAAGAAAATTAGAGAGATTAGAAAGAGAGAAGATAGAGGTAGAAGATACTAAATGATACTCTGGATCTTATTAAAATCACAAAACTGAGAAATAATAGGGAATGCTCTGCCACATATATAAGCAGTAGCTACAATAGAGGGGTCCACTAATCAGTTCAGTAATCAAGGGTTTAATAGTCATTAGACACGGTTAAGGCCATGTTTGGCCAATGCCACTCTTAAATGGCTAGTGCCACTAATGGTTAATCTCACTCATCTAATTAACTAAACTACCTAACTTTTAAAATATTCTTATTACAATATCATATCATAACAATATCCAAAAAAAAGAAAGGGAGATAACAACAAGAGAACAGTGAGGGTGGGTGAGAATCCTACAAGGCACTATGCTGGAAGTGATTCTAAAAACTCAATAAGGAGTTACAAAAACGTCTTCCTGGTTTCTACCATTGAGCTTATGGACTTTGAAGGAAGCTACAAAGGCTTAGCTTCTTGCTACTTTAGAGGAAGTTGGAACTGGCAATCAAACCAGTGATATGATAATTAAATAAAAAATAGAAAAAAAATACAATGATATAAATATAAGAAATAAATATAAAATAGTTACATATCCATATTACTTTAAACCAGAGTTTATGTCTATATACCTCCCTCCTCCTCACTTTCAATTTCACTCAAATCTGGAACCAACCAAGTTTATCATGCTTTGTGGTCCCTTTAGTAACTTTATTGACAAGCAAAGTCATCAAATAATTCCCTAACTCATGCATTAGTTGTGACTTATGGGTGACAGAGCTCAACATAAGCTTCTTATAGCATCATGTGCTTCACTATAGAACAACTCCAGCAGACCAATGTTAACAAACTCTTCAGCACATCCAACCAGAATATACTGTTGCACTGGCCAGCTGACCAATGCTTCATTATAGAAAGCTTGAGACCCTTAAATCTAGGAAATTAGAACAAGGACTACATACTTTCCTCAGAACTCAAAACAGATGTCATCAACTAGAAAATCGACTATCTTCTAAATGAACAAGGATATCCCATTCTCATCGTTGCTCAGCTACATCGTTTCAATTGTTCACATCTCATCTCAATATTTGCCTAAAATTCAACATGATTTGAATAAAACAGAAATAGAATAGAAATAGAAACAAACAGAACACGACAATCACTCCCAATGAACAAATTTAATCCATAGAATTGAAGGGAATAAGTAAACTTGCTCAAAACCAAGTGCTAGAAAAATTTCCCGACAATCATCCCCCAACAAATATATAAACTTACTTAAACAGAACACAACAATCATCCCCCAGCAAACAAATTTAATCCATAAAATTGAAGGGAATAAATATACTTACTCAAAACCAAGTGCCAGAAAAATTTCCAGAGGCGACTATGGACTGTGCTTCTTCTGCCACTTGCTGGAGACGAAGCCAAGAGAGGAAGACTTGAGTGACAAAGATCGAGAGTGCCTAACCAGAGATCGAGTAATAGCGACCGAAAGACTGAGTATAGTGCAGAGATCAAGCAGGAGGAAGGCGAGTGAGTAGTGAGCACGAGCAACGGACGACGGTGCTACCGGAGGAGAGCTACAGCTTGACTTACGATTGGACCAAGATAACACTGGAGAGGCATCCCCATCGCCACCGCGTCTTCAGCCAAGAAAAAAGTCTAGGTTAATGCCATGATCCCCTCCCCGCTCAGTCACTACATATGAATCCACATTCCTTGCTCATCAAAAGATGAGCGGTGAATGCTCATCCCTAGTTGGGTTTAAAAAAATAAAAAAGAAAAAATCCTATTTAAATATCATCTGAAATGCCAAAACCAACAAAAGTTCATTATAACTTGTAAACTTCAAACAAAGGTTGAGGGGGGAATCTGGATTATTGATGTTTTATAAAAAAGAGTAAAATGCCCCTCAACTCATTTACTCACACTCACGTGGGACAACTCTAGACCGCAGTATGCTGCTTGGGGTTCTCTCCTAGAAGGGTTTCATTCATTAGTAAGGCTCATCATCATCCCTAAATCTGGAAGGGTGGGTGGAAGCCATCATGGCGTGGTACATTCACTCGTGAGGATGAAGATTTAACAAGAAGATCTCATAGCTAGAAAGTACGTAACGAGGCTGAGAATACGAAGCACAGCTACACAGATGAAGATTTCTGGTTCTTTAATTGCAAGTACATGATTTGTGAGCCTATTGCCTCTATTTCTCTCCCTATTAGACATCTTGTTTCCTTATGAGAGTAAAAAATGTAGGGATTGAGCTCTAATTATCTTTTAGCTTATTAAAAAGATTTTACAAAGGACAAAAATGCAAAGCAAGTTGGACTGAGTTAGACCCAACTAGTTCACGTATTCTCCTTTTCAAATTAGTAACCAGGATAAATTAGTGACCTATATTCGATTCATTTCTTTCCATCCTAGTTTGCGCATTCTCCTGTTCGAAGCCTTCGATTCCATGGTTTCTTCTAGATTATGGTTAATCAAAGTTTATGAGCAAAATTATAAGGGTAGATAAAAACTTCCCCTATCATTGCATATTGATATCTAGATGAAGAGAGTAGATAATGGAATAATGGTTATTCTAGACTTTAGAGCAGATATACAAGCCATGTGTGTTCAAATGTTTTTTCTTTGAGGTACTAGTTTGCCTACCCCTTTTTTCCCGTTTTTTTTTCAGGTTGGGTTATTGAAATTAACGGGTCTTGGATTAAGGAAGATTTTGTTGATGCTTCTTTTTTGGTGTGTTATATATGATTCATGGGATCTTTAAATTTTTATTCATTTTGGGGTATTATTATTCATTATTCTACTGTGTGCTGGAATCAATTTTGTTCCCCACAAGCATCATATACTAAAGTTGCTTATTACTCTCACTATTTTATTTTTTACTTTTGAAATCATAGCATGTTAGTAAATCACTCATCATCCACAGTTTGAATCTTGGGAGCCAGATAGGGATCAATGATGCGTTTGTTTTTATTTTTTAAGGTTCTCCAGATGGAAACTCCAACAGAGTCTAAATAAGTCTGTTTGTTTAGAATTCCTAGGTTGATTTGCTTCATTTTATAAAGTAATAAACAATATTCTAAAAGTTGAAATTTTTTGTTAGGTATTGTGTAAAAGCGTAGATATTTGAAATATTTGAAATAATGGAACAAGATGGGCATAATGAAGGAGTTGAGAAAGAAACTTACCCTAATGATAATTCTACCAGTCCTCCGTATCCTATCAGTAGTATGCCCACACAATAGTCATCATCAGGGAGTGTGAAAAAATAGACCCAGCTTGGCAATATGTTTCAGTTAAGAAAGAGGAAGTGTGGTTCAAGTTATAGGGGAGGTAGGATTAATAGGCTGAAACAACATTTAGCCGGTGTGAGTAGTTAAGTGAGTTCTTGCAAAAAGGTTTCCCATGATGTTAGAGCTAGAATGAAAGAATCTTTATTAGAAGGTTCAAAGAAAAAGAATATTCACAATGATAAAGTAGAAGATGACATTAAAGCTAGTTGAGGAACCAATTGTTTCAAAGAGGAAAGCTCCTATGCCTAAGAAGGTTGACACTTATTTTGCACCTAGGACAACTCCTTGTGCCCAACCAAGCATAAAGAGTGCATAGGCAAGTCAAAAAGCACAATATAATGCAAAAATGGCTTTTGCTCTTAGGCTTATGTGAATTGTGTTTCATTTACTGCAATGACTTGTCCCTTATTTCATAAAGTTGTTGATGCTACTACTACAATTGGGCCTGGTTTTAAGGTCCCTAGTTTTCATGAATATAGAGTTAGCCTGTTGAGAAATTGTAAAAAAGATCTTCAACTACTGATTGATAACCATCAAGCTAAATGGAAAGAAAATGGTTGTACCCTCATGGCTGATGGTTGGACAGATGTTGGATAGAGAACTTTGATTTATTTCTTAGTTTATTCATTACATGGCATTTTATTTGTGAAATCAGTTGATGCTTTCGATTTAGTTAAAGATGCCAACACTTTATTCTCACTGTTCACATAAGTTATTGAGCACACTAGTCCTAAAAATGTAATCCATATGGTGACTAACAATGCTACTAATTATGTAGCATGTGGTAGATTGATTAAGAAAAGATATAAAACAATTTATTGGTCACCTTGTGCAGCTCACTGTTTAAGTCTTATTTTGAAAGACATTGCATCCATACCTCATGTGTCAAACCTTGCAAAGAAATCATCTAAAATCACCATATTTACATACAATCATTTGGTCTTTTTGTAACCCCCTTCCACCACAGGCCGAGATTAAATTCATAAATATGTAATTAAGTATGAAATTAGAGACCATAAATGATTTGGGCCTTATTGAAATAATCTTTTTCTCAAAACTGGATTTGCAAAAACTTTTCTAAACTTGTTCGTCAATGGTCTCATATTCATAATACAAATACATAAATGGCTTGCACAGGTTGATTTCATTTACAAATATCAGAGTATAATGTAAATTCCCGACACACTCGGGTTCTATTCATTAATAAGGGTTTTACAAAGGCACAAAGCCCATAACTCATTAACCTTAACTTGGGGATTACACAAAACTATACCACCAATCCCAATATATACAATTGTTTCCCAAAACATCCAAATAATTTACATGATAACCAGTAATGGCAATGGTTAGTATGACACACGTCATCTCTTATGATTGCTCACGGTACATTGCACAACACAATCCACACAATATATTTCACCACAGCAAGGATTCATATAAAGCATTTCATAACACATGCCACACTGGCAAGATACACATAGCCCACAGCTAGATTCACATACACCACCTGACGGGTCAGATTCACAAAGATCCATGTCGATTATGACAGCAATTTAATGGCCGAATTGGAAATAACCACTATCACTCCCTAAACGGCTCAAGTTGAAGTGCTCACGCCGTAATGGACCATGGCACATGTAGTTCATAGTTCAATGATAAGTTATGCATATCGAAACATCATACACAACATGAGAGAAAAGTCACTGCCTTGATCCTTCTGGGCGTTCTCTAGCACCGGTCTCTCCCGCGTCAGGCAAATATCGTATCCTAGAATCATAATTAGGGACAAAGAGTTATTTCTCTATTCCAATTCTCAATAGCTTCTTAAAACTTAATTGGTTACCATTATTTCTCTTTTAGTACTCAAGAACACCTCTAACAGAAGCCCTAAGGGGTTGGAAGACTATCCCCAAAGATCCCTTTTTAGAAGCACAAGACTGATATTTCTCACAGAGACACTCGAGTAAAGATGGCCTCATTCGAGTGATATTGTACGGATACTCGAGTGAAGGAGACCTCACTCGAGTGATGGTACGGTCTACACTTGGGTACCAGAGAGTGAAAGACAGCGAGTGCACACTCGAAAGCACAAAGGAAATGGCAGTAGCCAGAATGGCTCATTGCACTAGAGCATAACACAACTCACTCGAGTGGAAGCTAGATGCTTACCTGAGTCCCCAAGAGTGAATTACAGGAAGTGCTCACCCGAGAAGACAAGAGTCTTCAAGGATTAGAAGGACTCGAGCACAACCTATTGCACTTGAGTGAATACCACATACTCACGAGTGAGAAGGCACACTCTTGCACCAGAATCGAGAGTGACAACTCGAGAGGCAAGTCCTTGGTGTCAAATACACCTACACTTGAGTAAGAGGAAGCTCACTCGAGTGATGTCCCACTTCACTCGCAAGTAAGGCAACACTTGCCTTTACACACAAAAGTGCAACAAGACCACAAAGCACAGAAAAGAAAATTGCACCTCTCCAATCAAGTGGTACCCATTACCACTCGAGTGTCATTCATCATGCACTCAAGTGATGCCCTTATCACTCGAGTGATACAGAGAAAACCAGAAAACGCAGAAAACAAAGGCATTTTCCCAACACTTGCCCAATTGATCCCAATAGACACAAAACTTTACCCAAAGCCACTCCGATAGAAAAACACCCAATAAACTCAATGGGATCATCAGGATCATCAGAATCATCAGAATCCTACTCCATTATCATGCTTTGGGTTTTGGGCAACAAAATCAACAAAAAACCAATCTCATCCAAACATCACATTGCAATCACCAATCAATCTATCTATCCTAAACTCATTCCAAGATACCATTCTCATGCCAAAAACATACCAAATGAATAGTGGCACTCATTTTCAGATTCAAGCCAAAATTTCCAGAAATTACAAACTACTTCAAATGGCATGAAACATAGATAGAAAGATTGGTTTCACTCACCTTATCAACCTTCTCAAAGAGAGTTCCTGATTCACCACTTTCCAAAATTTTGTGTGGCATAAAACAATACCAAATGGCCAAACTAAAAACACCAAAATAAAGCTCTCAACTTAAGGAATAACATTCAAGAAGAGGACTTGAGCAATGGAGGCCATTTACCTACCCAAATCACAAGCTTTTTCTTTCTCTTTCTTGCCCAACAATGGCGCAGGAAATGGAAGAAGAGAAGAGAGAGATGAAGTGTGTTGGAGGATCGAAAGAAGAAAAAACAATGATGATGCTACTCTCTCCATACTGCCAGCCGACCAAGAGAGGAGAGGGAGGAGAGAGAAATATTTTAAAACTCAATTTGATTTTTCTCACTATTCCTTCACACCAACCCTTGCCATATGTCACACTACTATTGGCTCTCATAAAGGTAAACACCCAATTAGCCACTTAATCCCTCCATTAGCCATTTTAATTACACATCTCATTTTCTCTTAACTAGTAACTAATTTCCCCATTAATTACCAACTAATTAACCGATGATTCCATTCTTCCAATTCTTCACTAATTATGACATATAAATTAATATTGCTATAAATCACATGATTATTCCAATTAAACGCATAATTATCCATAATAATCATGATTAACCCATAATCAAAAATTGGGATATTACACTTCTTGTCAAGGAATAGACCAAGTTGGAAGGAAATTGCACGTGTTGGGAAAACTTTCAGTGGAATCATTCTAACTAATTTGTTTTGGGACGATTGCTTTGAACTTGTCATACTTGTATCTCCGTTGATAAGATTGTTGAGGATTATGGATTCGGATGAGAAACCTTCAATGCCTTATGTCTATGAAGTCATGCAGAGAGCTAAAAATGTAATCAAGGGTATGTTTTAAAGGAAGAAGGAACTATACAAGCCATACACGGATATTATTCAAAGTCGCTAGGATAAGCATTTGAAAAATGAACTACATGCAGCGGCATATCTATTGAATCCTACATTCTTGTATAGTCCTGACTTTGTTTGAAAGAATATACTGATGGATGCTTTGGTCAATTTGTTTGAGGCACATTCACCTAACAATGATTATCATTTTGTTACAATGATGCAACAAATCAGTGTCTACCGTGAATGTAAACAATCATTTGATAAGTTTTCATGTGAAAAACTAGCCCAAAAACTTGTCCCTCATAAGTATATTAAGTTTTAATATATTTGAAAGAACATATCATGATTATTATTTATTAATACATACTAAATGTCTTTTCTTTTATTTTGAAGATGAGTGGTGGTTGTATATGGGGGTTCAGTACTGGGATTGCAACACATTGCTATACATGTTCTTAGTCAAACTTCTTCTTCTGGCTGTGAAAGAAATTGAAGCTTATTTGAGCGTATCCATACTAAGACAAGAAATAGATTGGAGCATCAAAGGCTGAATGATTTGATTTTCACAAACTACAATATGAAGTTAAAGTTTAGGCAATCTAAAAGGTCATGACTTTTGAATGGTTGTTATATAGTTTTATTAAATATTGATTTTCTATCATGTTGGCATTATAGGAATCAACTAAAGAATAAGAAAGATAATTATGATCCCAATGGTTATGAATCATTGATAGACTAGACTTTTAGGTGCTTGAAGAAGATCCACCTCCTAAATTTGATAATGTAGATGAAACAAATCTTCAATTTGAACAAATAGTGAAGGGTTATGGAGGTTTCTAACTATCTCTTCTATTATCTAAGATTGTATTATTATTTCTTACACAAAAGAATACAACTATGTTTTTAGCATAACTATTACTAATTTTATTCATTTAATATATAGGTGATGATGATATTCTTGGGGCTCCATCTTTAAATATTGACTCTATTACTCCTAATGCCTTTACTCTTCCTATTATAGCTCCTCCTCCTAATGTCTCAGTACCTAGAGAGTTGAATGATATAGTTGATGCTTACTTTAATGATGATAATTATTAGTTTACTAGTTTAGTCATTGAAGGTGGGAATATTTTGTTATCATAAACATGTTGTGATATTTTGTTATGATGAATATTTTGGGATTACAAGTTACAGCAAGTGTCATTAGGTGGTATATATATGATATGATGTCAATTTGTCAAGGAAATTGTAAAAAACATGTGATAACTATATTATTATTTTGATATTTTTAGTATTTTGTTAGCATTTTGAATTTGGATATATAGTATTCATAATTTGGATGGTATGATGAGAAATTACATTATCTTTTAATTTTTTACTCCTCACTGGTCTGCGCCCCGAGTTGACTCTGGGTTGACTCCGATCTCACCTATTGACCCTTGACCCAGTACGCCAACCAATTCAATGACCGGTTTGATTTTAATACCTTGTTTAATTAGCATCATTATTCCCTCCTCAAAGGGTATCAAATTTGGTTAAGGGAAAAACACAAACTAATATAAAATAAATGAAAAGAAACATAATAATAAATTTTTCCTATTAATTTCAAAACTATAAATTATTATTATTTTATTCTAAATTAAACTATTTGTATTTTAGTTCAAAATTGTGATATTTATCATGAAATCCCAAAAATGATGCACCCAATAGATATCTAATTAAATCTCAAGAAAATCTCTTAAATTTTGTATTAAATGACTCCCCAAATATATTAAAATATATCTTAAGTCTATTAAAATTGGGGAGTCATTATAGCCCCACAATTGCATCAAATCTTGTCCTCAAGATTTTAATTTGCAAAACAACCAAAGAAGATAATGGAAGTAAGATTTTATAGCACACATTTACAAAATTAGAATTAATTCAAACTTTCAATAATTAAACTTTCTTGGAAATATTTTCCATCTTCCAAAAATGCAAGTAACAAGGTAATTAATTTGGCAAAGATAAATTACAATCAAATGTCCCTCACAAGTTCAGTGTTTGCAGTCATCTCTCAAGATATTCAAGGGCTTGTGTTTCACTCAATTCTACCTATTGCAACTCATGTACTATAGGCTTGTTTCTCATATCAATCTCCATTATTTTATCTCTTTGCATTTACAAATGAAAAGGACTTTCAAAGGTTGTAATAAATAAGGTATGATAATAAAATGAAAGTGGTAATGGATGTATACTTTAATTAGTGATAAGCATTTCAATGACAACATAAAGATAAAGCGATGTCAAACTTCAAAGAAAACAAACTCACTTTATATGCAAATTTCATTCTCTTGACAAACTCTTTTTCTTTTCTTCTTCTTTCATATCTATATCTCCTTTTTTTTCTATTTCTTTTGATCTTATATATTTTATTCATTCACTTTCTTTTTTTTCATATCCATACTTCTATTCTGTTTTTTCTTCATTTTTTTTTCATATATATCTTTCTTTCTTTCTATCTTTTCTTTTCTTTTTCTATTCTCCCTTTTTCCTTCACTAATCCCTTCACTCTATTTTTTTAAATGATAATACTTAGTCCTTACTAAACTAATGATTGAATGGAGAGAAAAAAGAGATAAAAATTGTATATCTCAAACAAAGGGCTATTTACTCTATGCAATTTTCTTTTTTTAAAAAAATTAGGCTCAAATGGGGTGAAGTAAACGATTTTCATGTGATAAGGTTGGATATTTGGCCGAACTAGTTATGAAATGAATGCCTAAATCATCTTTGTGCATGCAAAAAGATTTTAAGCTTCAAAAGATATTCAAAATAAGTTCTAGAGATGAAATCACAATAAGTGTACTCTCTCTTGAAAGAATTGAATATTTAGGCTCAAGTTTCTCATTGGTTTTTGACATCCTAAAGTCAATTACTTACACCAAATTATTTGCTAATTTACTAATATTCCAAGAAAATAGAATCGACTTCTATTTAAACTCAATCTTTTTGAAATTCAAATCAAGCCAACTTTGTCAATGTTCACAAGTAAAATCCACTTCCAAAAAGAAAACAAAATTTTGTTAAAAATGTTTCAATTTTTTTTTTCAAAAGCAAGAAAGTTTCAAATGTTCAAAACTATTTCCAAATTAAAAACTTGAGAACAAGTCATGAAAAATCAATGGTACCCTCACCCCCACACTTAAATGTCATATTGTCCATAATGTGAACACATAACATTAAGTAGTAGAAAGTGTGAGAGAAACCATATCCAAGTGTAGAGATGACACAAATTTCAATTATTATCAAATATCAATAAATCACTAAATTCAACTTTAATTAGCTATCATTTTGCAACAACATCATCAACAATCAAATGAAGCAAATCAAATAGAAATAGAATTAAACTCCCCCTTTTTGTCCTTGACTTGCACTTCTAATTGCCCTTGATCTCGTTCTTTCCAAAGCAAAGCACATCATTAAGGGCTTCAAAAATCCTACAAAATCAAAAAAAAAAAACCCCCAAAACCTTAGGTTGCCTCCCAAGAAGCACTAAGTTTAAAGTCTTCAGTCATACTTTTCAAAACAAGCCACTGATCATAAGTATCAAACACCATAATGACCTTGTCTTCATTTCTTTCCAAGTAACAAGGTTTCAGACACAAGAAATTACCATTCAAGTTAATTGCATAAACTTCTTCAATCATAGACAATCTCATATTACAAGCATTCACTGAATTCAAATAAAGTACAACATGCTCATCCTTGAAAATAGATCTAAGAGCTTCCAAAAATTTAGAGAATCCAAAAAAATCCACTTGACTCTAATCAGTAAGAGTTAAAGAGTCAATAGGAGAGTCATGAGAAAAAACTCTTGGGATTTATTCATTAACCTCAACATTAAAGTCACAAAGATTAGGCTGTATAGCCAGAACCTTAATTAAACACCCACTATTCTCTACCAAATTAATTTCAGGCTCACCTTCACCTTCTGTAACCTCTATAGTCTTGTGCAAGTCAAAATACTCCTCAACTTCCTCACAATAATCATCATCAATACAAGAAGTGATCATCATACTTAAGAAATTATCTTACCTCATAGTCTCAAGGAATGAAACAATTTGGCTCACATATGCTGCACTATTTTAGACCCTTAACTTAACTCTGTTAAATATGATTAGTTTTGACAATACAAATATAGATGCCAAATATCAAGAGCAAAAAGTTTACATAATATATTTATCATATACATTGACTAACTGCTATATTTAATATGACATATCTTGTAGATTAGTGAAGTAAGGAAAGAAGATATTGAAGAAAGAGGTTATCAAATAAAGGAGCTGAAGTCAAGAAAAGAAAGGAGTTATTGAGTTTGATTATTATGAATGATCAAGAAGGATAAAAAAAGAAGAACAAAAGAGATTGAACAAAGAAGAACTTACAAGATATAATGGGAATATCAAGATTTAAGTTCTTAGATTTGATATTGGAGGTCTCTATGATTAAATGGAAATTAGAATGATTTAATCAGAAACTAAAGTGCCTTATATGAAATTTATATCAACTTCACTCAAATTGGATCTTCAAAAGTGACTTCTACATGTTTCACTCAAGTTAAGGAAGATCCACTCGAGTAATGATCATATTTTAACATACTCTATTAGCTCTACTTTCGTTCAACATGATAAAGGTTTGGTAATTTGGTCATATCTCTCAAACCATAAATCTAATTGAGGTGAAAATTGTTTCATATGAAACTAGACTATAAATGCAATTTATGGACATATATTTCGTGCTCAAAGAGTTTTAGATGAAAGAGATATGAACTTTGCAAGTTAGTGGCCAAATTCATCATTGTGCTCCAAACCAGTAACTACTGATTTGATCATAACGTTTGAAAGAAAACAAATTTGGAACTAGCACTTATTGCATTGGAAATAAGACTTAGTGTGTATTCTGGGAATAGGTTATTTGCTAAATTTAGAATTATAGACAAAGAGTTATGCCCACTGGAAGTTAAACTCTGTGCCAATTTATCAACCTGAAAGTATTCAACAAAAAGTCTTCATCACTCGAGTGATAAAGGATCACTCTAGTGATGTGCCTTATTACCAGCAAGTTACTAGCCAGTGATTTCTTTGAAAACTTGAAGGATCACTCGAGTGATGTTTGATCACTCTAGTGATGACCTATTTTTTACATAATCACTAGAAAGGTACCAAAAAGCGATTGAGTGATTATGTGAAATTCTGACAGATCACTTGAGTGAGAGAAATATCACTTAAGCGATGCCTGAAAATTTTGAATCACCATCCAGTAATAGGACAGTGATGAATGAATTATTTTTTGAAGATTTAAGGAATCACCCGAGTGCAATAAGGTTACTTGAGTGATGTTTGCAAAGTTAAGCCACCACTTTCTAGTTACCAGACATTGCATAAATTTTTCATCAATCACTCCAGTGAATCCTCGTCACTCCAATAATCTTATGCTATTTTCAGAATCACTAGCAGTAACCCTTTGGTGAAAGAGTATGAAGAACAAAATATCACTTAATTCATGACACATTACTTCAGTTATGAGACATCACTAGCAAGATAAATATCACTTAAGTTGAGCCACCACTTTCCAATTACCAGACATTGCATAACTTTTTCATCAAATCACTCCAGTGAATCCTCGTCACTCCAATGATCTTATGCTATTTTCAGAATCACTAGCTAGTAACCCTTTGGTGAAAGAGTATGAAGAACAAAATATCACTTAAGTCATGATGCATTACTCTAGTTATAAGACATCACTAGCAAGATAACTCAAGTGATATTGTTCACAATTTTTAATCACTGTCTTAGATTTTTTGATATCCTTCCAAACTCTTATTATCCTTGATTATATTGCTTCTAATCATTCCTAGTCATTACTAATCAAGTTTATATGAAGATTATGGGTGATTAAACTTATATTAAAGCTCAATGACCAAAAAGCAACTTTGTTTCAGAAGCTTCAACAACTACTTCTAATGGACATTCAAGGGTCATATTCAAAGATGCTCAATGGGAAGAATGTGCTCAACGGTCAAATTCTTTTCATACTATAAAAGGATAAGCATTCAAGATGAGAAATAGAGAGAGAGCTTGCACCTTCACTAACAAAATGCTAACACTCTAACTCCAACATGAATCTCACATAGTCTCTATTTTCTCAGTGCTTATACTATATACTTTGAGAGAGACATTATTCTTATTATGCTTCAATGATTATCATTATTTACTTATGAGAGAGAAGATTGATTGTAACCATTTATCATCAAGAGAGATTGTAACCTTAAGGCGTGTAAGGGAGAGTTGTTATCTCGGTGAGAAGATTGTAAGTGGCTTCATAAGTGCCTAGATCAAACTTGTGGAATTGTAGAGGTTCTCAAGTACCTAGTTAAACTTGTGGGAGATAGTGGATTGAAGTCTCAAGAGAAGCCTAGGGACTGAACATAGGTCATTGTAAATTAGATTGAACTAAGATAAATCATAGTTTGCATCTTCTCTTCCCTAAGCTCTTATATTTCCATCATATATGATTTGAATAACTGATTGTGAATTTATGATTCATTACTTTCATACTTATTGCTTTCACTATGATGTGAAAAGATTTTTAAGTTTTTGTTATCTTACTCCCAATTCACCCCCTCTTGAGTGTTAGCCAGTTCTAACAAACTCTAGTAGCAAATTCATTTTGCTCTCTACTAAATTTCTCTAATGATTCCACATACTCCTTAAACAATCTTTCTAAATTAGATTTTTCTTTATATTCAAAGGTGTTTTCTTCAAAATGAGGATGAAAGAGAGAGAGAGAGAGAAGATGGGGTAATTACTTTTGAATAATGGCTTAAATATGGATCTCAAGACTCTTGTTGCTCTAAACTTCCACTAGGACAAGAAGGATGATCAAAATAAGCTTGCTTCCTAACAAAATCATCCCTCATACAATGAATGGTTGTGTTATAAGGACAAAGCTCATATGATTGAATCTCTCACAATAAACACAAGAAAAGCAATTCTAAGGAGAAGAATTTTCAATCCAACCATCATTTACATTTGTTTGTGTCATTCCATCCACATGCGTCCCTAATAAAGAACCAAGATATGACAATTTATCACTGATTAAATCCAGTGAATGCTATGAATAATCCTTTTTTTTTGTTAATTTTCTTTAAAGGAAAATAAGAAACAATGAAAGGAAAGCAAATCACACACAAGAAAACAAAACAAAAATATTCACAAAGCTTAAGCTTAAACTACTAAAGGATTTCAAATTCTAATCACCAATTGCCTTGAGCCCCCGGCAACGGCACCAAAAAATTGATACAGCTAAAATTTGATTAAGCATCGCAAGTACACAGGTCATGAAAATAGTATAATAGAAAATCAAGGTCATCCCACAAAGACTCAATTGAATTAGTTATTAGGCATTAAATTTCCTTATTTCATTTAAGTTGAACAAACCAAATAAGGATTATTGAATTTGAAGATCAATTTAAACAAAAGCAAAAGTAGTAAATCTAATGTTTTTTTAAGATTTCAATTGATAAAAATAATCTAGAGTGACTAATCCTTGATTCAAGTCTTATAGCATATAATTACCCAAATAAAAGTACTTAATGTTAATTTGTTAATCTAGAGTATTAGTAGATATAAATATCACCCAATCACTTATACCCCTCTCTCAAATTGAAATGTTTATCCCTAACAAATCTAATCAAGTGGTGAATAATGTTCAAGTTCACTCTAATATGACTATGTAGGTCTAATAGGTATATTCCTATCCTATTGGCAAATTAGAATAAATTGTAATGCTACATTACTTACTCATATGGTCAAATTGAGATCCCTTTACTAAGTGTATTCTAAATTCTCCAATTTCATTCTTAGTTGTGATTAAGCACTAAATATACAAGATGTAACATGATTAAGTAAAGAAAATAACATTAAGCACAACTTAATGGTTCAACATGCTTAAATCCTCAAATTAGTTCATAGCTGCTCTAGGTTCAAAGAAAAATAAGCCACACATGTTCAAAATCAATTCCATTACAAAAATAGTAAACTTAAACTTCAAATCCATAATGGAAAGGAAGAAATTAACACCCATAACCGCAAAATTCCA
Organism: Inga laurina; assembly: GCA_963855925.1. Taxonomy (NCBI): domain Eukaryota; kingdom Viridiplantae; phylum Streptophyta; class Magnoliopsida; order Fabales; family Fabaceae; genus Inga; species Inga laurina. The sequence continues at coordinate 18,284,644 of OY979710.1, forward strand.
TTTCTTCCTCTTGTCCAGCTCCTTTAGTTCAGATCACTCAAAGAGGGTGAAGATAATAGCCATCTATAATAACGCCTCTCTTAAGGTTTAAAGATGAAGGTGACTGAACAGTAATTATCAGCCAAAACTAGCTCAAAATTAGTCGGTCTCTCTCATGCTCACTCAATAAGAATCAAAATTGCAACACTAATTAGCTTTCTTCTTGCTCTTTTAAGATAAAGAAGGAAAATCCCAAAACAGTGGCATCAGAACCTTGGTGTCCTCTTTTCCTCTGGTTGGTTTTTCTTCCTCTTGCCATCGGCCGACACTCTGCTTCAATTACCTCCTCCAATCTATGTCCCCACCACGTCAGATAAGAAGAACGATTTTTGTCTGTGGTATCTCTCAAGACAAAAATGGTAAACCTGGTTCCAACTAGCCATAGCTACCTTCACCATCATGTTCTCTCCCTCTATACCAGTCATCAGACTTAGACCTGGGGAAGAATAAAATGAATAGAAGCTAAGGTTGCCTTCCTAGGTCCAGCCTTCAATAATGTTCCCTCCTCTCTCTAGAAGATGAATGCCCCTCTTTGTTTTGCTCCTTCGCTAGTTTAAGAACATCGATAAAGAAGGTGATTATCAATCCGAATAGCCGCTGCCTCCTCCTCTCTGTTCTTTTTGGTTCTTTTATTTGAGTTAGAGAAATTAGAGATCAAAATGATAGCACCTCCCTAACAGTTAAAAAACGATGTCATGGTGTGTTTTTTGGTCCTTTAATCAGCATCATTATTCCTTCCAAAAAGGGTACTGAATCTGGTTGAGGGAAGAAAACAAAAACTACTATAAAATAAATGAAAAGAAAGATGATGATGATAAAACAAATTGTTTTCCTATTAAATTCAAAAATGTAAATTATTATTTTTTATTCTAAATTAAACAATTCATATTGTAGTTCTAAACTATGATATTTATCATGAAATCCCACAAATGATGCACCTAATTGATATCTTATAAAATCTCAAGAAATTCCCTTAAATTTTGTATAAATGACTCCTTAAATATATCAAAATATATCTCAAGTATATTAAAATTGGGGAGTCATCAGTAACCTTTCTAGGGTTATGCTTTTGACTTCAGTAGTGTCTATGGGTTTTCAATTTAGCATACTAGGATGCCTAAGGATCATACTTGTACATGTCTTAGGTGGTAAAGATTGTACTTTCCTTATTCCATCTTCGTTTATCTTGTCATTTAAGATATGTTTTTCTACCCATGATCTTTCAACTATGAATTTAAGGATAACTTTGATCCTTTATTTCTTTAACTCCCTTAAATCTTGTTTTTCAGCTAAGCATATGTCATTGATTCAAAGGATGACTTAACAAAGAATTATCTCAAGACCGTTTGGTACTCATGCAGTATTCTTTGATTATCTTGAAGTTAGCAAGGCTTTCACTTTGTGAAACCTCAAGTACTACTACCTAGACGATCATTTCTACGAAGCCCTCAAGTTACTTCATGTAGAGTTCATCAACCAATTTCCAATTTGGAAAGCAATCTCTATATCTTCTTAATGAAATTTCAAGCCTAAGCTTGTTGTTATAGTCAAAATTGGTGTTCAAAGTTAAAGTGCACAATTGGAAATTCCCCTTAGCATTAAATGTTTGAGGTTTGAAATGCCCCTTATAGATTTAAGAACCTACTTATTCTCAATTGCCTTTTGGCTAGAAGATAAATCACCCAAACATACACTTGGCTAGTTTTAAAAAGAATCCACATCCCCTTGCATGACACTTTGCAATTCTTCTTATCAAGGGTTTTTAGTATCTTTTAGACACTTCTAGGCAATCACCATAATGTTTTTGGGACTGGACCCGTTGGACGATCCATCTTGTCTTGCCGTCAGCCGGAGAAGAAGGCGACCTGAGTCATCCTTGAAAACTGTTTTTGTTGTTGAGCCATTTTGAGCATGTGTGAACTGCTCTTTAAGCCAGGAACCACTATTTAGTCAAAAACCAAAGCGGCTTTAGACTAGCCAAATGGTCTAAGACGAAGAAGAAACAAGATGAGAAAAATGAAGAGAAGAAGAAGGAAGGAAGGAAGGAAGACGATGGAGAAAAACACACGTTGAAGACAAAAAGAAGAAAGAGAAACAAATATATATTACCTATTAGCTTCTTTTAAAAGTCTAAACCTTGCGTGTTGTCAGTCTCTTTGTTAGACTCCTTGGAAAAAAGTAGTCATGGGACACGTGAAGGTTGCATAAAGACTAGAGAAGATATTTTTTCTATGTTTTTAAACTCATTTTTTAATTTTTTAATTTTATTATAAATAAATTATTCTCCCTCAAGTATGTAACATCCCAGATTTCACTCAATACACCCGCCATATGTTATGAAATACTAAAATATTTTAATATTACTTATTTTTATATTATAATTCAAAATGTATTTTTAGTATTTTGAATAAATTACTTTATATTATTTATATTTATTTGTTTATACTAAACCAATTTATTTAACTTATAAATTGATATATAATCAAATAAAACACAACATATATAATGATTAACTAACTTATTTAGTTTCCTTAAACTCTCCCAAAAAAGTCAACTAGGTCTTATATTAAGGACTGTAGGTAGTATGTAACTAAATCTTTTTTATTAAACCAGAGTAATTATATTTATATCCTTATAAATGTATATACTATTATTTTTAATTTAATTATTACATCACCGGCTCGACTGAACGGCTTAACCGATCAGACCGTTTGAACCATGACTCGTTAACCTTTTTGGTTCAACGTCCGGTCCAGCTTTTAAAACATTGAGTCATCATCACCTTCTAAATGTTGAAGTGAGCATTCAATCTATTAGGGAATCTATCCCCTTATCATCATTTGCAAAATGACGATTTACTCCATTGTGGGCTTAATAGGATTCTCTTTCTATGTATGAGTGAGGTGTTCTTCTTGTAACTTACCTTTTACCTCTTTCATTGTGAAAATGATCTCAACCCCCCCCCACTCTGATAGTGAACTGAGGAATACTTGCTTATTCCTTGTCACTATAAACCTCTTAAGGAGATTTTGACATGGTCAAATGCTCATTTCTTGTTAAGAAACATGGTTTCTATGAATGTTATGTTTCTTAGTTCTCTCTTAGTCATTAATCCATCATCATTTTCACTAATGAAGACATATCATTTCAAATTCTCAGGTCGTCTCATGAAGACATACCTTTTGTACCTTGGCTCCAGTATTTTATACTCATAGGAATAATTATGGATATATGCTATTGACCTTTTATGGTCTTAAGATGCTTGGGCTTGATTTACAGGCCTATCCATAACTTGCAGTGCATGGTTGTGAATGACTTAAAAGGCATTTGGTCAAATATAAGGACAATAGCTATGACTTTACTTGCCGACATATGACTGAAAGTTTTACTTACACTATCATTTATTTAACCATGCAAAGGAGAGGTTTATCTCTTTGTTTCAATAACTCTATTGTATTGAAAGGTTATATGAATTGGAAGTTTCCTAACAATCCCTTTCTTGTACATAGAGTATCTTAAACTAACCCTTGTTAGTTCAAAAGGTCTTATCATTTTAGTTTAATTGATTCCTAACTAGAGTTAGCCATTATCTAATAGCCTTACACTTGCCTAAAATCAAGCAAACATAACTGTATTTCGAGTAAACTTCCATGATGTTAATGAAGCACTAGGCTCCGTGTCTTGACCTCAAGTTTATTGGTTCACAAATGTCATTTTTCGCTGATTGCATAGGATATTTGAACCAGGCTAAAAAAGGTTTCCTTGTCTTTCTTGCCAACTAGACTAAGTATTTAACTACTCACAAGGATATTCACCCTTTAGCACATATTACTTGGCAAAAACCTATTTTACTAGTTTGATCATTCCTTTTGATCAATGTGAGCATGTGGCAAGAAACAGAATTGTTATCTTCAAAAGGAAACATCAAATTCAATAAAGGATTTAAGAGTCACAGTCCCATCGATCTTTAACTCAAAAGATAACAAAGATTTGATTTTGTATGTTTCATATTGCATCGAGTGAATCAGGATGGTTTATCTATGCAGAGTTAACGTGCAAGTTTGAATCCTTTGATTCTTTCTCTTACTCTTCGTCTGACACGAATCCATATGCTTTTGTGCAACATCCATTGCTGACGTGGCTTGTCTATTCATAACTTTAAAGGATTATCAATGTAGCCTTTCATCTTTGTAAAAACCATCCTTGACCTCCTCTAGATCAATTTTACCTTATAGGTTTCTTGATCCTTTGGACTTAGGCTTAGAGGATAAATCTCCTACTCTTTAGCTAAGTTCATCTGGCTGATAGATCTTCGATCCTTCAATCTTTCATACTCAAACTTCACATGGTAAACCATATTACCAAAGGTTACAATATGCCTATTGTGAGTAACATTTACTCTCGCATACTCCCACTTATCAGGAGATGTCTTGTCAAAAAATATACTTGTTGTTTGTTAGAAAGAACTTGGCATGTTTGTCTCAACTTTTTAATTTAACATTTGCCTCAAGTGTTGCCTAAATGACATGTTAGAACTTAGTACACTATGTTAAAACCTAGCTTAGTTTCAACTTCATGGAAGAAAACTGTCAATTTCATCATCCAAAGCTCTCCACACAGCCTGGATAGAGTTATATTGCTCAAATTGGCATGCCATTATAAATATAAGCAATCTTGTTCTTTCTATGCTTGATAGCATAAGTTTTCTATTTCCTTTGGGGTGCTTCAGCCTTTGGATGAGGAAGACTAGTTGGTATGATGTCGTTGACATCTCATTCTTCTCGAATGTAAGAGATTTGGGAGTTTCTAACTCCATAGATATCTATACTGAGCTTGTCTTCATAAGCTCAATCAAATGGACTTAGTCATAATTTGATCACTTAGACAATTATGGTATACAAATCACATGTACTCAAATAAAATATATGATAATTAGATAATAAGTTTACTAGTTTTGTGTTTAGGAGATAACTATGTTGACTCTCATCCCACTTATTCTTGTTAGCTTACCACACTTTTGTTAGATCTCATGTTTTGATGATAACAAAGAATGGTATGAAAAAGATTTGATTCACAAATAAGTTTGAACAAAGTAATAACAGGGAAAATCATCACTTGAAGTAAGTATTGGAGTAATGAAGAAAGGCCAAGAGAAAAAGCTGAGAAACTTCATTGTTGGCAAATTTTCTAAAGGGTTACTCGAGTATGTACTCGAGTAATGAGACAGAAACTTGAAGTAACCAGGACAACCTTCAAGTATCCTGCCAACGTTACTCGAGTAAGCACTCGAGTAATAAGGTAAATATTTTCTTGTTGCTCTCGGTCTGCCAACGTTACTCGGGTAACCATGTAAAAGACTTCCAATTGCTCTCGGCCAGCCAATAATACTCGAGTCTGTACTCGAGTTACTCTATTTCAAGAAATGCGTTGCTCTCGGCATTTTGAACCCTGCCAACATTACTCGAGGAGCTACTCGAGTAACCCACTGTGGTAAGCAAAACCTGAAGGTAGTACTCAAATAACATGAAATGTTTTTCTCACCCTTCACTTCCAGTTACTACTCGAGTATGCAGAATTACTTAGAAGAAAAACATCAAGTCACTACTCGAGTATGCAAAGTTAATTGGAAGAGAACTTCAAGTCACTACCCGAGTAAGCTATACAGAAAATTTATGTTTACTCGAGTAAGGACTCGAGTAACAAGGTAATCAAACTTGAAGTGCTCTCGGCCTTGAAATCCTGCCAACATTACTGGAGTGAAGCATCGAGTAACCTAAAGTTTATTTGAAGGTTTACTCGAGTTTGTACTCGAGTAACTAATGAAGAAAAGTGTGCAATACCCGAGTAAGTACCTGAGTAAACAGGTATTTCCAAAGGTTGAAATTTTGTTTACTTCATGCACTACCCGAGTAATGTTATGGTTGCTTATTGACTTGCAGTTTATGAAAGTTTTCCCGATGATACTTGAGTATGTACTCGAGTAAACTAAAATGAATACTCGAGTATGCAAGTCCAGAAATTTATAAATCATTCTAACGTTCATTGATTTGTTTTCTATATAATTAACCTTTCATTGTATTAGTATTCTTAGAATATCCACAGATAAATAATGAAGAGATCTTACCAAATAAGGAAAGTCAAAAGCAACGTTCAAATGCCACCTACCACCACCTACCGCAAACGTATGTCTTTCAATTACTGGAAAAGTCAACAGTGGCTGCGCACGCTCCAATGGGCATGAAGAAATATATTCCAACAATCATTACCAACATATCTATATGGGAACATCCAATCAGAGAATAACAACAAGAACACACACAAGAACGTATTACCAAGTTCATTACTCTATTTTACATTATACTTGTAATTCTATGCTTCAATGATTCTTATTCACTCTGTGAGAGAGATATTTCATTCAAACTCAATATTTTTTATTGAGGTAACTTATGGTTGTGGAACCTTGAGTTGAGATTGGATTACAACTTGTAAGGGGGAGCGAGTGTTCAAGCGAAGGAACTTGCTCGTACTGAGGTACCAAGAACCCACTGAATCTTGGAAGTTATAGTGAAACTCTCAGAGAAGCTCTGAGGACTGGACGTAGGTCAAAGTGGTTGTGGCCGAACCAGTATAACTCTCGGTGTACACTTCGGTGATATTTCTCCTTACTCTTTATTGCTTTATATTCACCGTCAAGTTTTTATTTGCAACGAAATTTTAGTATCACCCAATTCACCCCCCTCTTGGGTGAAACACTTGCTCTAACAACTTTTAACCGTAGTCTTTACTGAACTCATTCTCCTTAGGGTTTTAGAATACATTCCAGAAGTTCCCACTCAATCAAACTAGTTATAATCAAATATTAATATCATCTAAATAACAGCATGAATGTTCATGAAAAGTAGAGAATATACTCAATTCAGTTCTAAAATCAAAAAGAATTTAACCATAAATTCAATGAAAAAGAACATTCAAAATTTGTGAAAATTTGCCTCACTTTACTTTCTCTTAACTAGGTGCATCCTCTCAAAGGGCCCTTCTGGCCATATAAACTCATGTAGCATCATGCTATATTGCTCAGCTCCTCATAGCCATGTCTACATCCACTTACTTGGATATGGTTGAAGCATACCTCCCACTGGATGAGATGATTCCTACATCTCTCCCAATCTCATCCTTTGTCACAACATTTGTGAAAAGGCTAACTTACAAGTCACTACCTCTTCCTCAATAGATTCATTATGGTTGAAAGTTTGGGAGGACTTATCATTAGTGAATGAGTTCAAGTTGCTACAAGTTTTAGGTTTTATCTCCAAGAGTTTGAGTCAAGATTACACAGGATCTCGTATTCAAAAACTCATTTGAAAAACTTCCCATTGAAAGAGTATTTAAACATTAACTGTATGTTGGAGCTGAAATTTTCTTAGTGTTTATACCCACTTATTCCAAAAACAAAAAGAATTAAAATATACTCAATTTAAACATTTTTAGGAATCTCCAACAATTTCTTGTCCCAAAATGGATCCAATTTTGCTTTAAGCATATGCAAATTGCATATCAAAGTGAAGCTCTCAAATTTAGGGATTTTTAAAAATAAACCGCATCTCAATTAGAGGTCCACGCTCTTACACACACCCGTAGAAGTTGTCTAGATTGAAAGATATTGAAAAATGGAAAATTCTAACGACTCCCACTCTCAGTGGTGGTGCATTTCATCCACGCGCAACCTTGCAACCATCGGCCAATAACACGCATTGGCCACCCATGCACCATACACCATCTTATGCCAGATGGTGTCCGCCTTGTGGTAGAAGGTGGCTCCCCCTAGTCCCACTCACATATGGCATATCCGAATTTTTTCTCTTCTAAAATTTTTTTGTTAAATATATAAAGTAATTCTTTCTTAAAAAAATATGGTCAAGTCTTTGACCGTTGACATCTGACATGTCACCTTTGACCTAATGGCATGGCTCTAAGATATGGCAAGTCAACTAATGACGTGGCATACTAACATTTCCTAGTCAACTGATGACATGGCCTAGTTTGATGTGGCACTGACCACATGTGTGGCCACCTATTACGAGACTACATGTTTTGGTTAAGGATGATATAGAGAGTTGACTGCCATGTCATCGCCTTCAACCTCCAGCAGGGTTGTCTTTGACTTGATCGGAGCTCCTGCGGGTCATCGTGACACACAAAATTTGTAAGCTCATATCTGTCTTGTTTTGGCTATGTTTTTCACATTCTTGGTCTCTTTGTAATCGTTGCAACATGAACTACAGACCCATGGCTTTTGTTAGATCCAAAAACATCTTTTATGAAGATCAAATCATGAGTAAATTGGCAGCGACAACAATGCAACCTGCCAAATTCTCTCCTTTGTATCTCCCCTATTTGAACTCCAGTTGACACGTTATAAGCATCATTGGAATTGTCTTTTCATTCTCTACACATCCATGGCCTCAGCTTAGGCAAAAATGCTCATTTTTAAAACCCAATTTTTCTAGCTTCTTCAGCTAACGTCCATGGCACTCCGTAACGTGATTTGGATGTGTTTCCTCTATGTTTTATGGGCTCTTTTACCTTTTAAGGGTTAAAGTATCTTATTTTTTATTCCACATAGGTTCAAAAAACTAAACTTTGATAAGATCGAAGAAGCGAGGAGAAGAGGAGAGAAGAAAATAATATACATATATGAAGAGCTTTTAAACTCAAGAACCCATATCTCACATTCACATGCAAAAACCAAAGAGCATGCATATAGCAATTTCATGTGACAAAATCTTAGAAGAATATAGCTTGAGGAGAAAAACATATGAGAATGGTTAAGAGGCAATCGGCATGCATATAAAAAAGTAACAGCACAACCATGAGAAATCCATAAGTTTGCTCATAAGAATACCCAAATTAGGAGACACATATATATATTTGGTTAATATGCATGCGAATGAGAAGAGGGAAGAATAAGAAGGAAGCATAGTTTAATATCATGTATTCACATATATATTGATAGCACAGCGAAAATAAAATATGATGGAGATATAAATAGTTTATATCACACGCTTATTTGCAAAGAATAATCACAGCCTCAAGATCATCCAGCTCTAATGCTAATGAAGGAAAATTAGGAGGGAGAATTCGAATATGGATCAAAGCTTCAATGCTCCATAACTTGATCATAGTAATAATGTCCCCATGATAATTAGACTACTAGAGCCCAAATAGGATTGGCACAACAAATCAACAATGTAATGTCCCTAAAGAAAATATTAATTCATAAATTAATATTTTAATTATTTATTGTAGATATTTAACAAAAGTATATTAGTAGCTTACTGGTACTTGAAGCCATTGTATTCTTTGTGCTCTTAAGTTCAAATGCCTATTTTGCCAAAAGTTGCGCTTTATTTTGTTATGACATGCTAAATTACTTTGATGCCCTTGTGCCTTAAAAAAATTTAAAAAAAATGAAATGAAAGAAAAAAAAAGATATTCCTCTTCATTTCTCCCATACTCTGGTCAATTCCAGGAAGAAGGGGAATAGAAGCTTTTACGGCAGGGGATATTGCACCCAAAAAACAAAATCTCACTGCCATTCTTCCTGTCTCTCCTTTAGGCCGGCAAAAATAGCAAGAAAAAAAAATAGAAGAGCAGAAGAATTTCGAGGAGCTTCTGGGGCGTGGTTGGATGTTCTTCCCAGTTTAGCGCCATAATCATCTTCTCTCCATTGGTGGCTGTGCATTCAATCGATTCTGTGGTGGATTAGCTTGGGCTCCATTCAAAGTTCTTCCTCTTCCTCCATCGCAATCTCTCTCTATGGTGTGTGTGCCTACTTGATGCGTCATCTCTTCTCTTCTCCTTTGTGCTCTTGTTACTGTACGTGGGCAACTGTGCGCGAATGTCATCCTCCTCCTCTTCTCATGTGTGTCATTGGTGGTGGTTTGTCGGAATATCTTCTTCCTTCTTTTTCCTGAATTGCTGTTTTTAGTATTGTGTGCGTAATGCTGTAATTTTGTCCTTGCTCTGTTTCATCCGTGTGGTTTGTTAAATGGAGGTTTCTATTGATTGGTTCTTGGGTTGAGTTGAATCAAGGTTCAGTGATTAAATATAACTATATTCATAGTTAGAATGTTTGAATTTGGGAGACTGTGATTTCAAGAAGAAGACTGGTAGAGAATTTTAATGATTAACTTTGTTGATTCTTATGTAGTTAAATGGAATTTCCAAGCTAAAAACTTGACGAGGTTGTTGGGAAGAAGATTGATAGAGAGTTTTAATGATTAAATTTGTTGGTACTTGTGTACTTGTTGAAGTGTATATAAAGTCTTGATGGGGCTTTTAAAAAAAGGAACTTATGGAATTGAATTGATGATAATTTTGTTTAGATTAAATTGTTTGGTATTGCATATTCATATGGGATTTTAACTTTAATGGAATATATAGTCTTGAGGGAAACTAAATTAGAAGAAAATCAGGATGAAAATTTAGTTAATTAAAGAAAGATTCTGTTATACCAAAAAAGGAAATTCAATCTTTGCCTTAAGTGTAAATTAAGAAAATAAATGTCATGCAATAGTTTATATTTCATACTATTATTATTATTATTATTATTATTATTATTATTATTATTATTATTATTATTATTATTTTATATCTCCATTAAGGCATTGTTAATAAGTTTTGCCAAAAAGGGTTTATTTAAACTGATACATCTTTGGGTGCCACCATAAGTAGTTTTATAAATAATGTGCAACGTTCATATGTATTTCTATTTGTGGACTAAAGTTCTTCAAAGACAAATTGAGCTCTGATCCTTTCAATTGAAATTCAAATTTGATTTATTTCATTAATGTAATAATATATACACACATATACACACAACGTATTTGAGTAAGCTGGAAATTTGGCGTTTTGAATGTTTAAGAAATTTATTATATTTTACTGGAGAAAATTTTTCGAATTGAAAAAGAAGAGAGATTTCTTATTAGATTGTGAACATTTTTTTTATCAGAGAAACTAGACACAAAGAGCTTGTTATTCATGGCCTTTGTGCTATGCTTGTCATTCGTTGCCACCAGGTTACACTTGTTTTCGTGGCTTTGAGCCACACTTGGTTATTTGCCCTCGTGAATTATGTGTCTACGCTAGTTTTAATAGCTTCAAGCCATGCTTGGTTACTTACCCTCATGGATTATATGTCCATACTTGTTATTCGTAGCCTCTGAGATGCACTTGTTATTCATTTTGTGATGGTTCCTCTGATAAAACAAGTTTTCAGGAAAACAAATGTTTTCTTCATTACTTAGTACTATTGGAAAGAAATTACATTATTGAATTTCTATTTAAACTGAAATTATGCTTATTTTCTTAAATTTCTATTTTGTTAAATATAAGCATTGAAAACAAGATTAATACATATATCAATAATAAGGCTAATTATGGTTTAGTATTTACATATGCACTCTTCAAGCATTTTACTAATAAATTGTGTTGTGAGACTTCTTTTACTTACCAAGTTATTTGTTTTTCCGATAGAAGAAATGAACATATTCCTTCATCAAATTGTAGAGTGGATCAATTTCATGTTGGATGCCTAAATTGTTATGGTAAAATATGTTCTATGGTATATTTGACTTACTCCTCAAAATTTGTAGACATGAGGTCGCTTCATTATTTACATATTGATGTATATCTTGAAATTAAAGGTCTCATTTTATAAAAAGAAATTGGTCAATTGATTATCCAAATATGTTCAAAAAGAGCAACATCCAAAAAAAAAAATCTTTGTTGAACTTTGCAAGAATTTCTAAATAAATAATATGATTTTATTTGATATTATATTAAAAATGCAAGAGAAAGATATTAAAAAAAATAGGCTTACGAAGTGAGGACTCCTCACACTTCGTGCCAGTCACGTTGATATTTGTTAGGGCGTGACAACTAGAACAAAAAAGATGGTAAGAGAGAAGAGAGATTGACAGATAGCTTAATGGTAGAGATAAGGTTCAACTAAGGTAGACACATCGTATTTATAGAGGTCTAGAGAGACCACTAGTTAAAAAGTTATGTGCACTCCTACTTGCCCTCTAAGTAATAATCAAGAACTTAATTCTTGATTAAATTCCTAATATACAATTACTTGTTTCTTAATTAAAAAATACATAATTAATATTGATTTATTTCTTATTTGACAAAGTTATTTGTTTCCTAATCAAATAGTCCAATCCATTAAGGGTGGACCTGGACCCTAAGTCCAACATGGTCTAACTGCAGGTTTCACCTCCATGCTAACTCAACTCCAATTTGTAACACCCCAAAATTTTATCCACCAATATGTTTTCTACTTATTTGTGACATTTAATGAAATAGAATGGTGAATATTCATGATCATAGGAATTAAACACTAAAAATCTGAAATGTGAACAATGCTGCTAGTGAAATTTCCTACGAGGTAGTAAGATTTTCATATGGTTTTGGATGAGCGAATGATGACCAAAAATTGTAAAATTTTATAGGATGAAAGTAGACATCCTAAGCTTTAATTTGATAGGTAATAGGTAATTTTTGTACTTGTATACTAAAAGATATGGATTTTTGAATTTAGATTAGTGAAACTGGCCAACATCCATGGCAGCGTCCAAAAACAATAATTTTAGGAAGTTTGAGCTTTCAGTTGGCGAAAAGTTATATTTTTTCTTGAAATTAGACTCAATAAGGGTTTCATAGCCTTTAGAATCACTCTAATTCAATTTCTACAAATAAAGTTATGAATTTTCAAAGTTTCAATAGAAAATCTACCAGAATTGCCAACTATTACGAATTTGGGGAAAAAATGTAATGGCAATTGTGTAAATTGTGGAATATAATAAAAGCCCATATTTTCCCTTTATTTGTGGATATTTGCTACCAAAGTATTAAAGGAGAAGGAAAATATTTACTTGCATACAAATTGTGCCAAGTGTCATCATCTTAAGTAATTGATTAAATAAGAATTGATTAAAATATGAGCACATGTGGAATTTCAATAAAATATAATATCTTGTGCAATTGGTTGAAGTAATTGAAGGGGAAACCTATTTAATTGGGAAGGACCCAAAAGTGAAGTATTTTTGGGCTTGCACAAGAGGAAGGAAATTGGTTCAAAGTCAATGGGAAGGTTATATGACCTAATTATCTAAGGATAAGGCTAAATCAAAAATCACATGTCATAAACATTAAACAAATATATCCTAAAAGAGATGTACAGATATTTTAAAACACTTCACCTATTTCTTTCCTTCTTCATTTTCGTCATTCACCAAGAAATAGAGAGAGAGAGAGAGAGAGAGAGAGAGAGAGAGAGAGAGAGAGAGAGAGAGAGAGAGCTTAGGTCATAGAGAAACAAGAGAGCATAAGAGGCAAAATCCAAGGTAAGTCTTATGATTTCAAGTTATTATGCCTTCTATTTTTGTGCAAGTCTTCTTCTAAGCTCTTGTTCTTCATGAAAATCATGTGTGGCAAGAAAGACTTCAAGGGGGGAGCGAGAGGACGTTCTAGAGAGAGAAAGTTCAGAAATCAAAGGTAACCTCATGTTGAAAATTGTTCCCTAAGGACTAATCATTGTACTTTGAAAATTATTAATTTGATGAATTTTTCCCATTATGTTATCATATTATTCGTATGTTCAATGTGATGACTATATCCTTGGATAAATCATAAAGATTGTCTTAAATGTCTCCGGTAGGTCATCTATACGGAAGCAAAGATGAAACAAGACCAGTATTACTTTGATAAGATATGAAGATATGAATAAAAGTATTAGGCAATTGTAAGAGTACAAGATGCTGGACCGACCCGCTATGAGAAAGCTGCATAGATCAAGTCATAAGCTTATCTCATATATAACCACGTCACAATGTAACCCCCTCCGTAATTATATCCGAAATACGCGATTAAAATGAAATAGAGATCAATAATAATCAAAACTCATTTAAAATCCCATCCTTGAGATAGGGCTTTCAAAAATACCTTTTAAAATATAATTAACTCGGTCTCATATTCACATTTCAAATATAATTACTATGCGAAGATAAATCACATTCATATAAATATCAGAGTACAAAACATAATCATCCCGTCAATCCCGGGTACATACCTTCGCTAAAGATACACAGGGCACAATTGCCCATTACAATTCTTCAAATGGGGATTACACAATACCATCTCAAATTCATAACCATATATTCATCCGAATCATATACAGTCTTCACAACTCATTGGTAACTAACTACCAACTCTCATCTCAAAGGAGTCATAGCCGCTCCCTCCACGAGGCACTTGCCCTGTCTAAACTATTGGTAGGGGAGAGTGAGATTTGAGAGAATCTCAGTAGGAAACAGATACCATAATTCATGCATGATAGATGCTATGTGTATGACATGTTAGCTTTATCTAGATGCATGCCCCATAATGACATTTCTGCATGCTCAATATTTCATGTAACAAAACTATGGCCACATGAAAACAGAAATAGAGATTCATTTATTCAAATATGCTCTACATAATCAAGTAAATAAACCACATACATCACTACAAAAGCAAAGATATCAAATACATGCAAGAAAGGTAAGTCCCCTGCCTCCAATTTTTTTCTCCTCGATTTGCGTGCCAGCAACTCAGGGCTTCACATTTGATACAACAATGTCAAATGTACTATTTAGACACTTTTATAGTATTTCTGGGGGTTATATGAGGCTATATTGAAAATTTACTAAAATACCCCCGGGGACCCGGCCCAGCCCCGCCAAACCCGGTCTGGCTGTACTTTTCTTGAAATTTTGACATGGGCCATTCTGACATATTTTTGCCCAAGGAATCCATTTACGGACTTGGAATTATCAAATTCAATGTCAATTTACAAATTTACCCTTGGCAGCCCTACTTTAAGGGTTCCAGGGGCGTTTTCGTAATTATGTTTTTTCGGCCTTTTCCGAAAAAGTGACCAACTGTCACCCCACCTAATTTTTGCTCCTGAACTCAATGGAATCATCAAATCATTGAAAATCCATCTCAAACCCCTCCAAACTATCCTTGGCCAAAATTCTCAATTCCCTGGGAAAAATTGGGGTTTTTCAGTTTCGGCTCCGTAAATGGGTTCCTTTCTACTCCTAACCACTTTATTGACTATTCCATTAGTTTACAACTACCATTTAGTACAAATTTTGGCAACATAACAGCCCCCACAACCCATTTTCCATTTTTACACATAAAGACAATCCGGCGAAATTTCACCGATTAAATTGTCTATAACAGCCAGAATAGTCAATGTGCAAGAGTTTGGAAGTTACCTCAAGCTCCCACTAGCTTTTCCTTCTTGTGGCTGAAAACCCTAACTTCAAAACACCAAGATTTGTGCTTCAAACACCTTACATAACATAGAAGAGAAGCTTAGGAACAAAGTTATACGCATTAGGTACGAATTCACCGAAGAAATCAACCTACCTTGTAAGTTCTCTTCTTTTTCTCTCTCTAAAAGCTCTCAAAATTTCTCTCTCTCTTGGCTGCTGGTTGAGCACGGAAATGAGAGCTGAAGATGATGAGAAAATTTTTTAATTTCCATGCTGATGTCATCTTTTATTTTGATGATATCATAATTCCCATTTTCGGATTTTCTGGCAGATTTTCTGCCCAAACTTTGAAAAATCATAACTAATTCTAGAAACCTTGAAATGAGGTGATCCCAAAGCCAAAAGAAAGCTATTTAAGTCCTATTTATAGGAAAAATATGGACCATTACTAGAAATCACCACAAAAATACGGAATTACACAAAACTCAACACTGTTCAAAAACAGAGTCCAGTTTTGATCCCAAACTTTGGACAGACATATCTCGTAGTTCCCAAAACGAAATGGCACAAATTATATGTCTATTTTGAAACTTGGGATGTGAAATTTAAGATTGGAATGTTTCATAAATTTTAGACACCATTTGGTCATTCAAAACGTTCACACAAACTGACTGCCCAGAATAGAGTTTCACTTGACAGAATTTCAGATTTTGCATCTTTGCTTCCAATGGTTCCATTTTCATACCAAACATCATTCCCACATAAATTTTCACAAGGAATCCATTGGAAACACTAAATCAATCAAATTCATATCTCATTGACATGTTTTCACAACAATCTCAACATGTCAACACAATTCACATTTCAAAACCTAACATTGCAACTTTTCCATTCCAAAGTTCCAAACCAATTTCAATGACATCAAAACACACTATGACACCATTTCCAACACAATACCCCATTCAATTCTTCCCTCTATTCTAAGTCAATTTGGATGTTAATCCACAATTGAAATCAAATACAGGGTTTCGGCGCTGCTCACAACACACACGAATCACATTCGAGTGCCAAATCATATCATATTCTCCAAAAGGGTTATTTATCACTAACCACATCCACTTTTGAAGTCATTAACCCTTAATCACAATTTGGGATCTTGCTAAACTGGGGCTTAGCAATCCACTAATCTCATGCTTATTCTCTAGTCTCGAGTCTCAAAATTCGGGGTATTACACACAATGCTCTTCGACCTGAGGCCATCATGGATTCCTATATGAGAGTTGCTAAGCTTTGAACTAGTCAAAAGTCACCTTTCACCGAGTGATGATAAAGGCTACAATCGGGCTTGGTGGTTTTTCATGCAGAGGAATATGAATGGTCAAGATGGAATTTGTCCCTCATATTAGTAGAGAGATATTACTGGCCCCTCGTTTAGTGAGTCTAAGAAATGTATGGCCATACTATGAAGAATAGGAGTTTCCATTTCTATTGTCAGACTATTAAGGAATCGGGAAAGTAATGGTCAAGAACAAGAGGATGACATCATCCATGCCTCATCCTTGACCGAAATATAGTGTGACAAAAGGGACGTGACATGGTTGTATGACAAGTTACATTGTGTTAATGATCCTCATATGAATTAGGTAGTTGTAATGTTTTGCTAGAGGCCACTTTCAACTTGTGGGTTAATACTATTATTGGCTCACTGCCAACTTCATTTAGGCCTACAAGGTCGCACACAAAAATAACCCAACATGAGACAACGTTTAATCTAGGGTGGATGAATTTTATATTTATATATATAATATAAAATTCATGAAAATAAAATTAATAATATTATATATATATATATATATATATATATATATATATATATATATATGTATTTTCGAAATATATATTTACATATGTGTGTGTGTATTATATATTATTATATTGTGTTAGTTTTAAATTTATTTTTATTAAAATAAATTAAATTTAATAACTAACATGGTAGATATATAGTAGCTCATATTTAATTTATGAAGATAAATTAAATCTATTGGCTCTTTATTTAGATTAAATAAATAGGTTAAATTAAAACTGTTGGACAGATTTAATTTAAACTGAATTTATTTAATTAGCTTATCAAGATAATTAAGGGTTAATTAATTTCAAAATTAATAAAGATTAATTTTGAAATAGAGTATAGCTCTCATGGGTTATAAAATTGATAGAGCAGAAAAACTCATACACGGATGAGAATTCAGAGCCACAAGGGAAACTTTAGGAGATATTGGAGGTGCTAGCACGTAGTCTGTGTTGGAGAACATTCGTGTGGATACTGGTAGAGGGAGCGGACCTGAGGTGTTGGCTCCTAGAGATCGAAAACCCTAAATTTAAAAAAGGTACGATTCTTTCTAACTCAGTTTAAACACCGTTGATAGATCCGCAATTAGGATTAGCGAAATTTTTAAATTCTTCCGTTGTGCCTACTGATCCTAACAGTGGCATCAGAGCTTCGTCAATTATGCGTTTAAATTGAGTTTATGTTCTTATACATGTGACATATATGGGATATATATGTATGCTTATAAGAAGATGATCGAATATGTATCTAATTTAGTTTTCGGTTTTAAGAAAAGTCTAATTGTATGCAATCTGTTGCGTATTGTATGCGATATTGAAATCTATTTTCGGTTTTAAGAAAGTTGAAATTATGTGATTTGTTGCTGGTGTCGCGATTTCTGTTCTGGATTGGATCCGAAACTAGAAGTCATCATTTTTTGTTTCAAATTGGTTAAAGATCACAGTTGGTTGAATCGGGTCAAGTTCATATCTCTATTTGGGTCTTAGGGATCCAAAACTATAGGGAAGAATATTTGGATCAAAAGCGTTCTGGACCGTTTTTGAAAATGGGCTGAAATCCTTTTTGAACTGGACTGAAACAGATATTTTAAAAATTGGGCTAGAAAATTTTAAATATTTTTACTTATGCAACAGCGGGACCGCTGTGACTACCTATTCATAGCACGATATAACCTGATCATGACATTTATTGCTTTTCATATTGTATAAATTCTTACTTGTTGTGGTTTATTCTTCACACTTGTTTGGATATGGTAAACAACATGGCTTTAGCTTTTCACAAAACGTTGTAATATTTAAATACGGCATGCATGTTGTGCCTTCCTCTAAATACTCTCAATGTACATTCTCTTCTCATCTCACTCTCCTCGAATGTTCAAATGAGGTTTCTCTTGATGTACTTCTTTTCTTATTTAGAGAAGTCCTCTTATTGGCTTGGGAGGATTTTAGGTTAGGTAAGCCATGTTGCATCACGTTTAAATTATGCTTTTGATTAGATCATTGCATGCCTACTTTTTCGTTTTAATGTAGTTATATGTATGAGATACAACCACGATTGCATTCATATAAACAAAACTAATTAATTAAGCTCTCCAAATCAAACTTAAGTCATAATGTCATCAATTAATGAATACTTGTCAAAACCTAGATCACTCAATTGTGGAAACCACCAAAATGGATGCTTTTGAGTTATCTTAATGAACAAGTATGAATAATGCTGCTACTCACAATATTCATTATTATTTTGACTTAATTGAGATTAACAAAACAGTTTTGGATCTCAAGGCATTAGATGAGAGTAAACATGACGGATCATATAATGATCGAATCCCATAAACATCTAAGAGTTACATGTGATGTTATTGGTAAATAGGTTATCTACCTAAATAACTTGAATTTAAGCGTCCTATCAAAGCAGACTTAAAATTTAAGCCAAATATGGATCGTAGGTTACTTTGACATTCCTACCTTGCAGAGTGTCAAGTCTTGGTTAGGAAAGACCTTTTCAATGAAAGACTTAGGTGAAGCCACCTACATCCTAGGGATTAGGATCTATAGAGATAGATCCAAAAGACTAAGAGGCCTAAGTCAGAGCACATACATAGACAAGATACTACAGGTTCAGTATGCAAGATTCAAAAAGGGGTTACATGCCCATGTCTCATGGCATCCATCTTAGCAAGGATATGTGTCCTAATACACCTGATTAGCGAGATCGCATAAGTAAGGTTCCATATGCCTCAGCCATTGGATCCATCATGTATGTCAAGTTATGTACTCAATCAGATGTCTCATTTGCCTTAAGTACGATCAGCAGATATCAACAAGATCCTAGTGAGAGTTATTAGACTGCCGTCAAGAATATCTTAAAGTACTTAAGAAAGACTAAGGACTTATTTTTGGTCTATAGTGGATTGAATGATGAGCTCTTTATAACCAGTTATATAGATGAAAGTTTCCTAACTAACCAAGATAACCTTAAATCACAATCTGGATACATATTCCTCCTGAATAGTAGAGCAGTAAGCTGGAAGAGCTCTAAATAAAGCACTGTAGCAGATTCTGCAACAGAAGCTAAATATATAGCAGCATCGGATACAACTAAAAAGCTGTTTGGATCAGAAAGTTCATTATTAAACTAGGGGTAGTGCCTACCATCTCAAATGCAATAGATTTGTTCTGTGATAATAGATGTGCTATTGCACAAGCGAAGGAGCCTAGGTCACATCAAAGGACCAAGCATATACTTAGGCGATTTCATCTCATTAGAGAAATCAATGATAGAAGTGACATAAAAATATGCAAAGTTGCAAGAGAAAACAATGTTGTTGATCCTCTTACTAAGCTTGTTGATCCTCTTACTAAGCCACTTGCACAGGCAAAGCATGATCGTCATGTCAGGACAATAGGAATTAGGCAAATTAATGATCATACTAAGGCAAGTGGGATGATGTTGAAAATTGTACTGTAAGGGCCAATCATTGTACTTTGAACATTATTAAATTAATAAATTTTCTCCATTATATTATCATATTATTCGCATATTCAATGTGATGATTGTATCCTTGGATAAATCATAAAGATTGTCCTAAATGTCCCTGGTCGATCATCTATGCGAGAGCAAAGATGAAATAAGACCAGTATGACTTTGATAAGATATGGAGATACGAATCAAAGTCTTAGACACTTGTAAGAGTACAAGGTGTTGGACCAACCCGCTATGAGAAAGCTGCATGGATCAAGTCATAAGCTTATTTTTTGTATAACCACATCATAATGCCCTTCAACCTGAGACCATCATGGATTCCTACATGAGAGTTTATAAGCTCTAAACTAGTCAAAAGTCACCTTTGAATGAGTGATGATAAAGGCTACGATCAAGCTTGGTGGTTTTTCATGTTGAGGAATATGAATGGTCAAGATGGAATTTATCCCTCACATTAGTAGAGAGATATTACTGGTGAAAGAGGCAAGCTTCACCCAAGAGGGGGTTGAATTGGGTGATGTAATAAATTTTTCGGTTGATTCGGTGATATAGTAGTAGCTGTAGATAGAGTAGAGTTGAGAGGATAAGCACACAAAGAGTTATACTGGTTTGGCCCAAAACCCAGGCCTACGTCCAGTGCTCAAAGATCAAGACCTACTGAGATTTTCACTATTCTTCCAAGATTCAATGGGCTCTCAGAATGCCACAAAAAAACAATCATCCTTAAATGGACTACAAGTAGAAATATTCTAACACTAGAAATTTCTCTCCCCCTTACGACAAGTCTTACATGCAGATAAACAAACATATGACCTTTCTCTCTTGCTTAAGTATACAAGTCTTATGAACAGCAACGTTCTCTCTTACTTACACTACTGTAAGTCTTACGAGCAGCAACGTTCTCTACTGCTTGCACCTTGTAAGTCTTAGAGTAGAAAGTCCTACAAGGAATTCTTTCAACTGCTTCTCTCATAAGGAAGTCTACCCTCTCAAGGTCCCAGTACCTTGAGATCAAATAGAAAATAGAATATGAAGTGTATACAGACTCTCTTATAGAGTAAATATGATAAACAATGAAGAACGATATGAATACAGAGAAAATATGAATAATAGATACTCTTGAATTTGCTTGTGTGAATTCTTGTTCTTTTTTTTCATCTATAGTCTCTGAAGCTCTACATTTATAGCCAGTTGATTTTTCCCATTGAATAATAATCATTGCGGAGTGAAACATTTTACTGTGGAATTGCATGCGTTCGTTTGAAATCTTTGAACGTGGTAGGTACATGCTTGGTTGGTGATGACCCCATGTCATGTGAGTTCACAAAATAAAACTAGGTTTGAAAATGTAGCGTAGTAGATCAACCTAAATCGTTCTTGTGAGGAGATTAATTTCCAAGTTTCTAAATAGTAAAGTGATAAAAACCTTGAAGTTGTGCAAAATCATTTGGAGGAAATGCATTCTTAAGCTAATGAAGTAATCTAAGCTAAAGCAATATTTTTGTATTTTTTTCGGTCTTTAAAACAAAGAAGCAAAAGGAATTGAAATTAACACGAACAACAAAATAAATTCAATTAACTAATAATGATAAAATGGGATTCCCTTGAGTTGAGGTTTTAGTCTTCCTTGCTTGCTAATGATATAAATTCCATAATATGAGTCAAAAGGATGGAACTAAGCTACAACTAGCTCTATACTGGTAATAATCATTTAATTTATTCAACCGTAGCAATTAAATGAATACCACCAATTAATATTGACTCAAGGAGATGAATAATTAACTTCCAATTCTAAATTGTAATTACCATTACAACAATTCAAAATATTCAGTTTAATCATTTAAATCCATTTAACCAAGTTGAAATAAACAATTCAACCTACTCCTATTATGAATCATACAAAGCTTAATTAATCAACTCCTAGCTCAACCACCCAGTTTATTCACTTGGTATAGAACAATCTAAATCACAATTACACACTTAACCAAGCTACATAATTATGAACTAGAAAGAGAGCTTAAGGAATTCCATTGAAATTTAGAAGCTCAAACCATTACCCAACTCAAGGAAATCACCAACACTTTAGCTACTCATGGAAGAGGTGAAGGAAAAATGATGAAGAGATCGGCCATGGAAATTTGCAGCAACCATCAAATAAATCTTTAATTTTGCACTAACGCTCCCTCCTTCATGCTATTTTGTTCAGCCTTTCCCCTCTCTTACAGCCGCCTCCTCAAGTCTGTATATCGGTCAGCAATTCCAGCTCCTCCTTTCCAACTTGTGACTTGCCCTTCATTTTCAAGTGGCGGCTCCCCTCCTTTTAATCTTCATTTTGGGTTTCCCTTTTCACACACACACAGCCGCCTCCCACGGTCTAGCTCATCTCCATTCCTTCAATCGGTCCAACCCCTCTCCATTCGGTCTATAATGACGGCTGCTTCACTTAAATCATTCACAGCTTCAATTCCCTTCTTTATTCAATTAACTCCATGCTTATGTCAACATCCATTCTCACACTTTTATTCGGTCAGCTCCTCTCCAATTCTTAATTCAATCCGGTCCACTCTCTCCCTGATTCATTCTTCAATTTCGGTCTAGCTTGGTTCATCTCCTTCTCTTTAATTTCAACCGCCACCTCCTTTCCTCTTCAATTGTCTTTAAGTTAAAATGAGTTAAAGGTATGTTTGGATAAGAGGTAAAAATCTGTTTTGGCATTAGACAAAAAATTGCAACTACCAAACAAGGCCCTTACTCATTTAACCTCCTCTTAGAAAAAATGTGATAGTAAATTTTGTACTTGTGATGTTCCACTTTTGTCCTTCATTAAGCTCCAAAATAACATCTTTGATCTTGACCACTCAAGTTGTGCCACATCATCACCTACAAAATTATATTCACAAAGGTAATAATATCTTTTGTTCACAATTAAAGAATAATGGGAATAACAAATATTAATTAAAAATATAACAATTTAACTACTATAATTCACAAATTATTCTTTCACTAAAATCTCACTTTAACACTTGATTATGCCCAAAATATTCAATGAAGTCCCACAAAAGCCTAAGATTAATTAATAAAAATATATAAATATTGACTCTATCAGTTGGTCGTAATGATTCTAGCTGCCGTTATTTGACTTCCTCTGTTCTTTTCTAATTCAAACGATCAACCACCTGTATCACACTTGTAATATATGTTAAATGATGTTAAATAATAATAACAAGTGGAAATAGGATGTTTAAATAATATTAAACCATATTTGGATTGATCGTTGTAAGACTGGTGCGTTTTAGCTTCTGGCAGAGCATCACTCGAGTGCTAAGAGGGCTCACTCGAGTGCAATACCATATTTTCTCTTCTTGCTTTAGTTTTATACTTACACTTCCATGTGATTTTGAGAGAGTGCATTTTCACACTTGCGAGTGATGTAGGTCCTCACTTGAGTGTAATTCCTCTCACTCGAGTGCCCTTGTATTTTACACTATGAGCCATGTCTTTAGACAACACTCGCATCCCATTTTATCAAGAGTGTGATTTTGCACTTGCAAGTAATGTCGGCCCTCACTCAAGCATACTTACTCTCACTCGAGTAAATAGAATATTCTCCTATAAGATACTCTTTGTCTTCAGTACTTGCATCATAATGGAGAAAGTTAGATTTCTCACTCGCGGGTGCTGAGGTATCACTCGAGTGCATGTGCTCTTACTCGGGCATGCTTATTCTTCTCTTCTTTACATGACTCTCGTGAAAACACTTGCAGTCCCTCACTCGCTTGTTCTCCAGTTCAATTGACACTCTTTGGTTATCTTGCTCTCAGGAAAGCACTCCTTGTTCCACACTTGCAAGGACTCGGGTGCACTTGAGGCTATCACTCGAGTACGGAGTCTGTGCTTGAGTAAGGTGATGATATCCTGTCTCTGAATTTGCTCTCTATCAAACACTTGCATGAGTATGTCTTCATGCTCGAGTACATATTACACCATCACTCGAGTGCTATGCCCATCACTCGAGTTGTCCTGGTATTTTCAGCTAGAATCTGCTTCTCTCAAACACTTGATGTGCAACACTCTCTTATGCTCGAGTCCAAAAGTGCTTAATGCTCGAGTACTTGCTAAATCACTCGAGTGCATCAGTTAAACTGACAGTAAACACCTCTAAACTTTATGAAATGCATTTGGTAACATTTTTAACCATTGCAAAGTATGAATTTCCTACTACAACAATGATTATTTTTGTTATCATCAAAACTTGGAATCTAACATTCTCCCCCATTTTTATGATGACAAAACCTTTGTGATGGATTAAAAAAACTTGATTTTGAAAAACATTTTCAACATTTTCAAATGTATGTTTCACCAAAGTTTAAATTTTTGCACTTAATCTCATTTGTTTCCTGCAATACTTCCAATGGACACTTAAAACCAAGATAAGTCATAGTGTCACAGAAACCATTAAGTCTGAAGAGAAAACTTAACAAACTTGACAATAACCATTAATGAACTTATAAAGTATAAATGTCAAGTTTGAATCAACATCTACTCATAAGACCCCATATACAACCATGTCAGCAAAAATAAACCAAAAAAGCTTAAATAACAATAGTCCTACCCCAATACAGAAAAGCTACCCAAAACTAAACTCTAACTCCCTATATCAGACCATAACAGCTCAGAAACCATCACAGATCCATCTCCCCCATTTTTTTAGCATCAAAAGAGGGTTGAGGAAAAGTGAGATAAGATGGTGGGGTAAAAAGCACCATGGCAGTGGAAGGATTGATTGGCTCAGGCTTAAAAAGTGGAAATAAAGGCTGAGGCACAGAAGCTGTAAGTGGTGGTGAAGGCGGTCGGTCATAAGTGACATCAACATTGGAATCTGGGTCTATGAAGAGAACATAAGTATGAGTCAGAGAAGGTGAGGCCATGGCAGGAGTAGACTCAGGGGCACCTCAATAGAAACAGTCAGAAGATGAGTACACAAGTAAATCTCCATATCAGATATTCTTTGAGTCTGATCTTCCTGTGCCTTGAACATCAGATCAAAATTGGCATTAGCCTTGTCTACCAATTTTTAGACTTGATAGTCCCTTTTGTTCACCAGCTTTTCATACTCATTCATCAACTCCTTTTTCATTCCAAACACAGCTTGATTGATCACTTCATCCAAGTGAGTTGATAGTGATTCATTTAGGAAAGATGGAGGTAGAGTCAGACCTTGAGCAGAAGACTGAGCCTCATCACCTCTCGATTGAGTAGCTTCTTACTAAGATATGGCTTTGGTTTGACTAATTGGAAGTGGGATCCCCATATGTGTTAGTTGTGTTTTGCCAAACCGTTGGATATTTGTCCTCTCAATTCCTTCCAAATACCAAATCTTGTTGTACTTTAGGATGAGACACACAAGTTGAGGATATAGTATTGTGGCAGATCTTGATGAAGAAAATCAAAATCTTCTCATCTCACCAAAAATAAGCTCCCCCATATATCTTCGTTGACCGGCTAGGAAAAAGGCCATCAAATAGTAATCTCTCTAAGCAAAATAGGTATAATTCTTGGATTTTTTAACAATGCTATGAGAGCATATATAGTGAAGGGCATGAATAGAATCAGGCATGTCAATAGGCTTAAAGTTAAGAAGGTCTATTGGGTCATTTGGTCTTAAAAGCCGGAAGGCTTCATTCGCTGAAAGTATGGGTGGATCAGAAGGTGGTGCAACATAGCCAAGAATGTCATTAATAATAGTAGCATATATCATAATAAATTGATATGTAACAGTGGTAGATACTGCTTCCTCTATCAACTCTCTGGCCCTAGAGTGTATGTTATGGACTTTCATGTTACAATAAAAGGTTCTCACAACAGAGGGTGAATAAGGGATATAAACACTCAGCCAGGGATCATAAAATCCAAGAAAAGGATGAAAATCAAAACCACAACTTTTCTTCAGATAATCTAAGTCCACATAAACAATAGGGCAGAAATGTCTATGAGCAAACTCAGAGTCATATACCTTCTGAATAAGTGCTTTCAATTCCTTAACATTGAATCCTTCTGGAGGACTTGTCACTTGTTCTTCCTCTAGAGTCTGTGAAGTAGAAGGAACCCCTGAAGTAGCTGTACTAGACTGCTCAACATGATGTGAACTTGAGGCACTGGCTTGGGAGGCAATCTTGCCAACCAATACGTCAAGCTTTGACTTCTCCATTACTTCCCGAAGTTGCATATTGAAAGACTCATCAGAGGAAGAAGATTGTTGTGGTTGCTCTATGTTCTTCTTCTTTCCTCTTCCCTTGACTTCTTTGGATTGAGACCGAGTAACAACCGATTCTTTGAAAACCGCTCCTTTCAGTTTCTTTTGCGGAGGTTGATCCTTCTTAGCCACCTTAGGCTTAGGAAGAGGTTTCTTGGATGGAGTTCTTTTCTTAGTGGTTTTGGGTTTAGGAGGAGGCGTTGGAGTAGAAGATAGACAACGTATTGGAGATGAAGGTGTTGCTACTGGAGTATCTAAAGCACTAGCGACAGATTGAGTTGGTGAAGGTGAATGGGATCTTTAGGGAATAGCAGGCATCTTAGTTCTATCCCTTTAGAAACAAAATGGGAATCAAAGAGTGAAGAGAAAAACTCAGAAGATTTTCAGAACAAATCTTCTGCTAGGGCAAGAAATGAGAATTTATGGAGATAAATCTGACATTTTTTAGAATGATTGAAGAGTTTTGGCTGAGATTTGAAGAGATCTGAGTCATTTAATTGATGGGTAATGGTCAGAGGTGAAGAGATACGTCCTTCGAATGATGAAATGCTTCAAGTGAGAAGAGGAAGTACGACGGTCTGAGCTATTGTGTAACTGATATAAGTGCCAACACTTGAGTGACAACCTTAGTACTCGAGTGTTGTTCATACAGTGCTCAAGTGACACAATTTTGTGCTCGAGTGATACTTAAAGAAATCTCATAAAGCATGTAAAAGCGTACCTGATTTAAATGTATCTTGTTATATTTTTCATCTTTGTACTCAATTCCTCCAAGATCATTTGAGTAACCATGCTTTGAATGAGTATTAGCATAACTCTTCTCTTCTACTCGAGTGTTCTTGCTTCACTTCAGGTGTGTTCATATTGTTCTCGAGTGAAATTCTTCATTCACGCGAGTGAGGTCTGACACTTTTGGTATGCTCGAGTGAGTTACAGGAGTTCTTACATACTCTGTTAATCCCTGTTTTACATAGCCTAAAGTAGAGTATATGACATAGTCCCACACTCGAGAATCCATTCCTCACTCAAGTGATAAGATGCTTTGTACTTGAGTGAGCCAACTAGAACTCGAGTGACAGTCCTGCAAAAACATTTTCCATATACTCTGATGCCTAAGTCAGTGTGATTATCATCAAAACTCATTTTAAACATAGTAATTAACAAGAAAAACTTATAACTCATTGGGATTAACCATTCCCAATTCTCTTCAAATATATAAAAATTGATATTTAGTTATCAGCTTTGTGAATATATCAGCAAGTTGAAGATGCGTTGGTATGAATTTTACTTTGACATCCTTCTTTTACACGTGATCTCGAATGAAATGATGTTGGATATCTATATGCTTGGTCCTTGAATGTTGCACAGGATTCTTGGCCAAGCTAATGGTGCTAGTGTTGTCACAATAAATTGGTATCTCCTTTAAGTATATCCCCAAATCCTAAAGTTGTTGCTTTAACCACAGTACTTGAGAACAACAGCTTGCTGCAGCTATATATTCAACTTCAGTGGAAGATAATGACATTGTGTTCTACTTTTTGTTGAACCATGATACCAGAGAGCCTCCAAGGAATTGACATTGACCACTGATACTTTTTCTGTCAGTTTTATATCCTCCATGATCTGAATTTGAATAGTCCATCAAATATTCGTTTCCTCTTTTTGGATACCATAGGCCAAGTTTTGCAGTGTCTCCTAGATATTTAAATATTCTTTTCAGAGTCTCTGCATGTGATACTTTAGGAGCATATTGATACCTTGTACACATTCCAACAATAAATTGTATATCCAGTCTGCTTGCTGTTAGATAGAGTAATGAACCAATCATTCCTCTATATTTAGTGATCTTGAAATTAGGGCCTTTTACATCAGTATCCAACAATATTGTAGAGCTTATTGGAGTATCAGCTCCATTATCATTGTCCAATCCATACTTCTTTAACAACTCTTTCAAATATTTTTTTTGAGATACAAACATCCCATTCTTCCTTTGCTTGATTTGAAGTCCAAGAAAGAAGTTTAATTCTCTCATCATGGACATCTCAAACTCTCCCTGCATAATCTTGGAAAATTCTTGACATAGAGATTCGTTAGTAGCACCAAAAATAATATCTTCTGCATAAATTTGAACAATTAGAATATCATTTTTATCATGCTTGATGGAAAGAGTTGTATCCACTTTTCCTTTGACAAAGTTTTAATCAAGAAGAAATTTGCTTAGCTTTTCATACCAAGCTCTGGGTGCTTGATTCAAACCATATAAAGATTTCTTAAGTTTGAACACATGATCAAGCTTTGTTTCATCTTCAAAACTAGGAGGTTGTTCTACATATACTTCCTCCATAATATAATCATTTACAAAAGCACTTTTCATATGCATTTGATAAAGTTTAAAACCTTTAATGCAAGCAAAGGCTAAGAGTACTCATATTGCTTCCAATCTTGCCACTGAAGCATATGTTTCCTCATAATCAATACCTTCTTCTTGATTATAGCCTCTGGCTACTAATCTTGCTTTGTTTCTCATAATGATTGCTGATTCATCAAGTTTGTTTTTGAAAACCCATTTGGTTCCTATAACTGAGTGATCTTTAGGTCGAGGTACTAAATCCCAAACTTGATTTCTTCATAATTGATTTAATTTTTTTGCATAGCAATCACCCAATCATTGTCAGATAAAGTTTCTTCCATATTAGAAGGTTCAATATCAGAAATAAAAGTAGAAAAAGTTACATTATTAAGAATTCTATTTCTGGTTTTGACACCTTCGTGAATATCTCCAATTACTTGATCAATTGGATGATCTTTAATATATCTCCATGCTTTTGGTTGAGCATGATCATCGACATATTCTTTGTTTTGAAAATCATTTGTTTTAAAATCATTTTGATTTGAAATAGTTTTATTTTTCTTTATCAAATCCATTTCTTCTTCATCAAAATGCTTTGTCTGAGAGTCAAGTTCATGAAACACAACATGAATGGATTCTTCAACAGTACATGTTCTTTTATTAAATATTATATATGCTTTACTTCTATTAGAATATCCTAAAAATAAACCTTCATTAGATTTTGAATCAAATTTACCCAAGTTTTCTTTACCGTTGTTGTGAATGAAGAACTTGCATCCGAATGTGTGTAGATGAGCAAGATTTGGCTTTCTTCCCTTATAGAGGTCATATGGCGTCTTTCCAAGTGACATGCGAATATATGCTCAATTTGAAATATAGCATGCGGTACTCATTGTATTTGCCTAGAATACTTGTGACATTTCCTTTTCATTGAGTATTGCCCTTGCCATTTCTGTGAGGACTCTATTCTTCCTTCCTACTACTCCATTCTGCTGAGGCGCTCTAGGTGCAAAGAAGTTGTGATCTATTCCTTCGTTGTTGCAGAAATCTTCAAAGAGTTGATTATCAAATTCTCCTCCATGGTCTGTCTTGATAGAGACAATAGAAATACCTTTCTCATTTTGGACCTTCTTAGCAGACATAATAAATTCAACAAATGTTTCATATTTTGAAGAAATAAATATAGTCCATGTAAATCTTGTAAAATCATTGACAATTACTAAGGTATATAGATTACCCCTAAAACTCTTTACTCTTGCTGGACCTACCAAATCCATATAAAGTAATTGTAAAGGCTTGGAAGTAGAAATCTCATATTTTGTTTTGAATGAAGATTTAGTTTGTTTGCCTTTTTGACATGCCTCACAAATCATGTTATCTTTAAATTTAAGTTTAGGAAGACCAACAACTAAATCTTTTCTAATCAGTTTGTCGAGTTGATTCATATTAACATGAGCCAAATGCTTATGCCATAACCAACTCTCCTCTGATTTGCTAAGAAAATAGTTTTCAGAAGAATTTGAATTTAAATAAATAGTATAACAGTTACCATCCCTTTGAGCTCGAATCTTTGCCTTCATGAATTCTTTGTTAAGTGGTAAATCCTTCTTGTTTACTATCAACATCTGAATCAAAGATCACCCAGTTATCTCTATCAGTGCTTTGACTCATACTCAAGAGGTTGTGGCATAATCCTTCAATGTAATATACATCATTGATTTAAACACCATCAGATTTTCCCACTTCACAAATTCTAGCAATATGTCCAGATTGGTTACCTCCAAAAGTTACCTTTCCTCCTTCTCTGGTTTCGAGCATGGTGAACTTATTTTTTTCACCAGTCATGTGTCTCGAGCATCCACTATCAATGTACTACTTGTTTTCTCGTGATGCTTTGAGACATATCTAGAGTAAGGTGATCAATTTTTAGGTACCCACACTTTCTTGGGTCCTTTGTGGTTAGTATGCATCACTTTTAGTACATATGTCCCTTTCGGAACCCATTTGTACGTGCCAATAACATGTCATTTTCTAAAATAACATGATGAAGTATAATGTCCTTTCCTATTACAATAACTACATGATGCAAATGGATTTGATGTATGCACAGAATTCTTAAAATATTTAAGATAACTTCTACTACCATTTTTCTTATTTCCTCTATTTTCATCCTTATCCGATTTATATCCAATTCCAAATTTATCAAAGGAAACTCTCTAAGATTTTAGAATAACTTTAAGGGTTTTACTTCCTTTAGTAAATCTTTCCACAGTTTTTTGTTAAATCACTTATTTTCTTATCTTTTTCTTCACATAATGCACATGATGATATGACAATATTTTCTAATTCTTTTACTTTCTTCTTATAACTAACCATTTCTTTAGCTACCTTGATGAATTCACTATGCAATGCATTATAATCAGATAATAACTCATCATAAGTAGGTTTAGAGTCACTTACCTCAGAATTCGATTCTTCTTCTTTGGCTACCAAGCATAGATTTGCAACTTCATCGTTGTCGCTTTCTTCATCCGATGAGCTATCACCCCATATAGATGATATGTATGCTTTCTTCTTCTACTTTTTCTTGTCTATGTTTCTGAAGCATTTAGATTTGATGTATCCAGGCTTCCCACATTCATAGCATACTATCTGTTGTTCCTTGTTTTCTTTCTTACTTGGTCCACCTTGATAATTTTTGAAGTTTTTTTGGCCTCTTCTATAGAACTTCTTAAATTTTCTCATGATCATTCCCATGTCATCATCATCAAGAACATGTTCATTTTCAGAAGACTCATCTTCCTTGATAGCTTTAAATGCAAATCCTCTTTTCTTTTTATCATCAAACTCTTCTAGTTCATTCTTGAATCTCAATTTCCCTTCATACTCAGAAAGGCTACCAAAGAGAGCCGCTACATATCTCATTGACTCTCCTTTAGCTTCTTTGATAGATGTCACCTTTGCGTCCCATTCTTTCATAAGAATATTAAGAATCTTTCCTACCTGGTAATTTTGGTCAAATGATTTCCCAAGTGCAGATAGTTGATTAACAAGATGAGTATATCTGAGTTCAAATTCTGAGATTATTTCTCCAGGTTTCATATGAAATAGATCATACTCTGTAATTAGAGGAGTAGGTGGCTTGGCTGTTGAGATAGGAGTGACCGGAAATGCCAATGATTCATATAAACCATCTGAACTTGAAGGATCCGAAGATGATGGTTCAGGGTCAGGAAGGTTCACTGGGGGTGTCTAAAGATCCTCTGGAGGATTCACTGGAGATGAAAGGTAAGGAACCAAAGAAGTAATTTCTACTTCCTCTGTAGCAACCGTTGAAGACACAAGTACCTCCTCAATGCATGTAGGTAAGGCAATGGGAGTAGATATGGGCTTTGGTTGAACAGGCTAAGGTGGATCATCAGTAGTGATATGGATTGGCTCGAATGTGTCAGGGTCAGGCATAAAGAACAAGATATTACTGGGTCCAATCTCAGAGGGCCTTTGCTCAGTAGGTATAAAAGGTCTAGGTTCAAAGATAGGTATGGGCTCAAGAATAACAGAAGGACCAGGAATAGAAGAGCCAGATGCCAAGCATCAAGTTTAGCAACAATGGATCTTAGAAGCTCACCCTGGGCATGTTGTTCAGCTAACAACTCTTCGTACCTCTTATATATTCTCTTCACAAGTTGTCCCATCTTCTCATTCATAGGAGTTACCAACTCCATATTGGTATTCATAATGTCGATATGAAATCTCTTCAAAATGTTCTCCATGAATGTTTGCATTGTGGCACCAAAGAAAGACGGAGAAGATGTGTTGGCTGAAGTAGAAGACCGTGTGTCATCCATTCGAATAGTTGCAATGTCAATCTTCTTCTTCTTCTTCGTGGGACTTGCTTCTAGAGGAGTCTTTAGAGGAATCTCAATGTTTAACTTTTCAGTTTGATTCCTCCCAACCGGTGTTATCCTCTCAATCGGCTCCTTACTCTCCAAGTACCAAATCTTATTCTTCTTGAGGAACAAGGAAATAAGTTGCGAATAAGGCATTGGTGTAGTAGGTTTTCCTTCATACCTATATCTCTTGATCTCAGCAAAGGTATATTCTCCCAAGTCCTTTTGTTCTTTAAGGATCAATGAGGCGAATTTTCTAAAGTCCCTTTCAATAAAATGAGTGAAGTTATTGGATTTGTTCATCATGGCTCTAGAACAGATATACCTTAGGACTCGATGAAAATCACTCATATCACTTGGATTGAAATTGAGGGGTCCCACTACCTCACCAGGTCTTAGGATAGAAAACAACTGGTTTGAATCATAATTAGGATAATCATCATTAGGAGGGTTCTCTATTCCTAACAAGGTATTGATTCTGGAAGGTGAGATTAGAATTCTCTGTCCTCTGACCTTAGAAGTCATTTCTTCTTCCACAAACTTCCTAATAGGATCATTTATAGGTTTAAGGTTACAGTAAAAATGCCTCACAACTTTAGTACAAAATAGGAGTTTAACATATAGCCAAGGCATATAGGAATCAAGATAAGGACTCAGGTCAAATTTCAATACCTCTTGAAGAACCTTATAGTCAATATAGTGCATCTTGCACACATTTCTTCTTACAAAGTGACTTAGATACTTCTGAGATTCCTCAATCTTGCTCACATTGAATCCTTTTAGACGAAATGTGATTCTTCTTCTTTCTCTTCTGGTTACCTTGAAGATTGCCCTTTATTTTCTTCCTTAGATTGAAAAGCTTCTTCAAGCATGTCTACCATGACTTTGGTAAGCTTCTCATCAATCTTGGGCTTTTTCAGAGGTTTTGGAGAAAAAGTGGGTGTGTCGGATGAATCAGAAAGAGGAGGAGATGGCTCTTTTGTTGCTTTGCCTCTTCTAAGAGATGAACTCTTCTTGGATTGAGCTCTTATGGCAATGGGCTCCTTAATCACAACCCCTTTCACCTTAGGCTTAGGTTGCGTTTTAGCTTTGGCTTTAGGTTTAAGAGAGATTTTTCTTTTCTTGGCAGGAGGAGAGGAAAGTGAATCAAAGGATCGATATGGTTCATAGGACTCATAAGGAGTGCTAAGAGTAGGAGATTTAGTCCTCACCATTGTGATTTGAGAAAGGTAAGAATTTCTGAAAAATAGAGTCTGAGAGTCGTGAGGTTTAGGGCAGAAGATTCAGGCTATCTGAGAGGTTTTTGTAAGCATAAATCACTAGGTTTTGATGTTTATGGGAAGAGAAAATGATTTTGAAAAGTTTTTGTGAGAGCACTAGGAGAATCCCTTGAGACGATTTTGTGAGAAATGTTCGAATATCGACTGAAATAACCCTAAATCCCGACATCACTCGAGGGCTTACTCGAGTGATCATACCATAAATTTTAAAATGTAGTGAATTCAAGCGTGTACCTGGTATGAATAATATTGTAATTATCCATGTATATTCCCTCAATCATCTGATAGCTCTTTAGGAAAAATCTGAGCTGAAACTCAGCAAATTTGAGATCTGCACCCAAGTTCACTCGAGGCCTTACTGAGTGATGTTGAAGTTCACTTGAAGCCTCCCTCGGGTAATCTATCTCTTCACCTTATAACTGTTCATTTCCAACCGTTATACCATTTCATTTGAAACTAATGCTTCACTAGCACATTTCCAAGTTTATTACTCGAGTGGCTACTCAAGTAATTCATCCATTACTTCAAGGTGACACTCCAATAATGCTCTTTACTTGAAGTTGCCCCTCCAGTAATGTTATCCTCTATTAACCTCTATTTTTCATACTCCAAAACAAAATATCATGATCCTGCAAAACAAATTGCTAGAAACTCTGATGCTTAAGTTAGTAACCATCAAAACATTAATGAATAACATCATCTAATATTTTGTAAACACTAAATAACTTGCAATTCATTAGGATTTATGATTCCCAATTCTCATCAAATGTACAAAAATTGATCTTTTGCAAGAGGTTTTGTGAAGATATCAGCTAGTTGAAGATGAGTTGGAATAAATATCACTTTGACATCTTTCTTTTAGACATGATCTTTGATGAAGTAATGTCTAACATCAATATGCTTGGTTTTGGAATGTTGAATAGGATTCTTTGCCAAGCTTATCGTGCTAGTGTTGTCACAGTATATTGGTATCTCTTTCAAATAAATACCAAGATCCTAGAGTTGTTGCTTTAGCCATATTACTTGTGCACAACAACTTGATGCTACAACATACTCAGCTTCCGTTGACGAAAGAGACACTGTAGTTTGTTTCTTGCTAAACCATGACACAAGTGAGCCTCCAAGAAACTGGCCTTGTCCACTAATACTCTTTTTATCCATCTTGTATCCTCCATGTTCAGAGTCTAAGTATGCAACTAGATATTTACTTCTTCCTTTGGGATACCAGAGACCCAATTTTGCCATGTCAGCAAGATATCAGAAGATACATTTGACAGTTTCAGCATATGACTCTTTTGGTGCTGATTGATATCTTGCACACATACGCACACTGAATTGAATATTAGGCCTGCTTGCAGTGAGATAGAGTAATGATCCAATCATTCCTCTATATTTTGTGATATTGTAATGATTTCCCTTGACATCCGCATCAAGCCATGTGGTTGAGCTCATGGGTGTGTCCATTCCATTTGCTTCATCCAATCCATACTTATTTAATAGCTCTTTCAGATACTTCGTTTGAGATATAAAAATTTCATTCTTTGTTTGATTTGCAAACTGAGAAAGAAATTCAATTCTCCCATTATTGACATCTCAAACTCCCCCTGCATTATCTTAGAAAATTCTTTGCACATGCTTTCGTTAGTAGCACCAAAAAATATATCATCAACATATATTTGTATCAACTTTTTCTCATACAAAATATTGATCAATAAGAAATTTACTAAGCCTTTCGTACCACGCTCTAGGAGCTTGTTTTAAACCATATAAAGCTTTTCTCAGTTTTAAAACATGGTCAAGTATGGTTACATCTTCAAAACCTGGGGTTGATCTACATACACTTCTTCCATGATGTAGACATTTAGAAATACACTTTTAACATCCATTAGATAGAGTTTGAATCCTTTGATGCATGCAAAGGCTAAGAGTACTCGTATAACTTCCAATCTGACCACTAGAGCATATGTTTCCTCATAATCAATTCCTTCTCCTCATTATAGCCTTTTGCCACCAATCTTGCGTTGTTTCTGACAATGATTGCTGATTCATCAAGTTTGTTCTTAAATACCCATTTAGTGTCAATGATCGAATAATCCTTAGGTCAGGGTACCAAATCCCAAACTTTATTTCTTTCAAATGAGTTTAGTTCTTCTTATATTGCTATTCCCAATCATTGTCTGATAGGGCTTCATCAATATTAAAAGATTCAATCTTATAAATAAATCCAGAAAAACTAACTTCATTGAAAATTCTATTTCTAGTTTTGATTCCTTCATTCACATCTCCTATGACTTGCTCTAGGGGATGATTTTTATTGTATTTTCAGGCTCTAGGTTATCCTAGTAATTGATCTTCTTCCTTGGTTTGGTCAACTTCTGGGATAGAAGATTTAGAATTAGATTAACCATTTTCTTGATTTAAAACAACTTCCTGCTCATCGTCAATAGTTTTGTCAGAGGATTCAAATTCATCGAATACAACATGAATTGATTCTTCAACAACAAATGTTCGTTTATTAAAAACTCTGTACGCTTTGCTCCAGTTAGAATAGCCTAGGAAAATTCCTTCATCTATTTTAGAATCAAATTTTCCTAAGTTATATTTACATTATTATAAATGAAACACTTACAACCGAAGATGTGCGAATGAGCAAGATGTGGCTTACTTCCTCTGTATAGTTTGTATGGTGTTTCCAAGTTTTGTTCTGATGTAGGTTCTGTTTGAAATGTAGTATGTTGTGCTCATTGCATCGGCCCATAAACTTGAGACACATTTTTTTTATTCAGCATTGCTCTACCATTTTAGTGAGTACTCTGTTCTTTTGTTCCACGACTCCATTTTATTGAGGTATCCTTGGAGCGGAGAAATTGTGATCAATGTCATTTGTATCACAATATTCCTTAAAGACTTGATTCTAAAATTCTCCACCATGATCTATCATGTACCTATAATAGACATACCTTTCTCATTTTGCTCTTTCTTGGCAAAAACAACAAATTCTGCAAAGGTTTCATCCTTTGATAGATAAACCCTTTTGGAGAGTATGATGTGATTTGACACTCGAATGTGAGTCATATGTGTTGTGAGCAGCACCGAAACCCCGTATTTAAGTTCAATTATAGATTAACCTCTAAATTGACTTAAAATAGAGGGAGGGTGCATATTGTGGTGAAAAGGAAAGATATGAAGTGTTTGGTGGTGATTCATTGTGAATTGCCGTAATCAGGGGCAAAATGGTAAAATTACTAACCAATTGATCAGTTACCAAAAAGAAAGCTCATTGGTAACTCAAAGATCAATGGTTGAGATTGATTGTTATGAGATTATGAGGGGTGGAATCCCATATGTGTGTGCCTAAGTGAGCTCATGAAGATTGAACAAGATCTTGACACTTGGCACAATATGAGCCATGGATTGGGTCAAATGGTCAAAATTCTTCCCTCTCTCCTCTCCCTCTCTTTAGGTTGGTTTTGGGCACCAAAAATGCTGACCTATCTTCATCTTCATCATCTCTTCATCCTCTCTCTTTAACTCCATGGACATCCAAAGCTCAAGAGGAAAGAGAAAGCTTGAGGTGAGGTTTTAGCCTTGTTATTGTCATCTTTAGCTAAAAAACTCTTATATAATATTATTCATAGTGATGAGAGCTTCATTGCTATGGTTTTAGATTTGTGAAAGAAGATGTTTGAGAGCTTGAGGAAAAGTGGAAAGATGAAGAATCAAAGAATTGGTTTGGGAAAGAGGAAGAGGTGAGTATTTGATGCCTTTTAATCTAAGTTTTGTGACTTGTGGTTAAGTTTTGAGAATTTTGAAATTTTTCCCTAATTTTTGTGGTATTTTTGTGTGGCATGTAATTTGGAGAATTGCATGTTGATTTGTGTTGAAAATGGTGCTTTGTTGTGCAATTTGGTCATTGGAATTGGTTTGGCATTGGAAATGGAAAAGTTTGCAATGTTAGGTTTTAAAATGTGAAATGTGTTGACATGTTGAGTTTATTGTGAAAACATGTCAATGTGATGTGAATTTGAGATATTGGGTGTTTCCAATCAATTCCTTGTGAAAATTTGTGTGGAAATGATGTTTGGTATGAAAATTGGACCATTGGAAGAAAGTGTGCAAAATCTAGAATTCTGTCTTTTGAAACTCTGTTCTGGTCAGTCTACTTGTGTGGATGTTTTGACTAGGCAAATAGTGTCTAAAAATTATAAAAATTTTTAGTCTTAAATTTCACATTCCAAGATTTAAAATGGACATATAATTTGTTTCATTTCATTTTTTGAACTGGGAGTTATAGTTTTCCAAAATTTGACGTTAAAACTGGGTTCAAATCTAGAATAGCAGAGAATTTCGTGTAATTCTGGAATTGTGTGGTGATTTCTGGTAATGGCTCATATTTTTCCTATGAAGAGGACTTAAAGAGATTTCAATAGGCTTTAGGATCACCTCATTTCAATTTTTTTGGAATTAATTATGAATTTTCAAAGTTACCTTTGCTGCAGTAGAAAATCTTGGCTGCAGCGCAATAGATTCTATGCACTTCTTGGCCACAGCCAGAAATTCTTGACTGCAGCCAAAAACCTTCTGTGCATGTTTTAGCTACAGCCAGAGGATTCTTGGCTATAGCCAACCCCCATTTTCAAAATTTTGTGATTTTGAAAGGTGATTTCAAACCTAGTACTTCCCAATCCTTTAGGCTTTCGTTGAGCTTATTATAGCCACATAAAGGGTGTGAATGGTAACCAACTTTAAGTTATATGAAAGTAAGGATTTGGATTGGAGATTAACCCTATGTCCTCAATTTGGTTTATAGGGTTCAGTATTCACCCTGATCATGAGAAGCCGGTGCTAGAGCATACGTGGAAAGAATAAGTGTAGGGAACTTACTTCTTCTGCATATATTTGATAATTGTGTTGGTGTATTGATGCATGTTTTGCTTTGCTTGATTATGTGAAATATATATGAATGATTGTAGCTCTGTTTCTATTTATGCTATGGTCATGAGTATGTTGTTGAAACATTAAGCACGCAGATATGTCATTATGTGAGCATCATTATAAATTACAAGTATGTCATGCATTAAACACTTATCTTGCATGCATACTGGAATTTGTTTCCTACTGAGATTCTCTAGAATCTCACTCTCCCTACCAATATTTTAGACAGGGTAGGTGGAATCGAGGATGGAGCAAGCAACCATGGGCGGCGATGACTTCTTCAGGTTGTAATCTTGTCATAGTTGGTTATCAATGCATGTTTGGGATTAAGTATATTTGGATATATGATTGTATAGGTTGGAATGTATATTCAAGTATGTATTTGGTATGAGAATTTGTGTAATCCCCTATTTGGAAAATTGTAAAGGGCAAATATGCCCTATAAAGCTTGGATTAATGTCAGGAATCTGGGATTGCCTGAAATTTATATTGTGCACTCTGATAGTTATACGAATGTGGTTTATCTTTACATAGTAGTTATATTCTATATATGAATATAAGACCAGGTCAATTAGCTTTTGAAAGGTATTTGTGAAAACCCTATCTCAAGGATGGGATTGTGAATGAGTTTTAATAATTATTGGTCTCTATTTCACTTTAATCGCGTATTTCAGATATAATTATGGAAGGGGGTTACACCTATCTTCCATAAGACTCCTAGAGATCGAGATTTCAAAGCTGTACAAATCCAAGCTATGACATCAACACTAAAAAATTCTCTGCAAACATCTGAACGCAAAATTTTCTTCCAGAATGACGAGACAACGGGCAATCCCTAAAAACATGGTTCATGTTCTCTATGCCACCTTAACAAAGTGTGCACCGTTGATCAGTTGTCAAGCCTCATCAATGGCAGTCTGCATTAGTAAGTAGTCTGCCCTTTAATAACAACCAGGTGAAAGCTTTTACTTTCTATGCCATAAGGAGTTTTCCAAGTTAGCTCCATTTTGGTTCTATATGATTCCAATTCATCGATTCCAAAGCTTGATATGCCAACTTCACTATGAATTTCCCAGTCAAAGTTAATGTCTAGAAGCATGATAATTCATTCAAAAGTTCATTTGGTACCACTAAAGAGATGGCTTTGAGGACATCAAGTGGCAAGAGGTCTTTGAATAAATGCCACTTCTAAATTCCTTCATCATCAAGAAAATCATATAGAGTCTTTGATAACTCTGGTTCCTGTACTTCACCATAGGATATTTGCTTTAATGGGCCATGGTCTCATGTCCAATAATCAAACCAAAATCTAACAGTGGTGCTAGGGTGCTTTTTAATGTGCAAACAAGCTTCCTCCCAAACCTTTGTAATATTCTTCCAAAG
The DNA here is from genome assembly GCA_963855925.1 of Inga laurina. Lineage (NCBI taxonomy): Eukaryota > Viridiplantae > Streptophyta > Magnoliopsida > Fabales > Fabaceae > Inga > Inga laurina. The sequence goes on from OY979710.1 coordinate 18,324,934, forward strand.
CTATAACCAGTGGGATCTTTGGATATTTTCCATTTTGCTATCCAGAGCGTATTTTCCTTTCAACACCTTGACCCACAGTATGTCTGGTTGAGAGTGTATTTGGAAGACTAATTTCATAAGGAATGCTCTATTTTGCGGTTCCATTCTTAGTAGGTTGCAACCTCTACGTCTTAATGGCTAGCATAGTTCACTCCACTTAACTAAGTTGGTTCTGCTCTTGTGGTCTGAGTATCCCTATATAAACTTCCTAATTAGCCTCTCAATCTCATTACAGCATGTAGTCGGCAAGAGTGAGCTCTACATAGTGTAAAATGGCACCAATAATAAGGCTTATTTCGCTAAAGTTATCCTTCCAGCTAGAGAAAGAAACTAACTTTTCCAGCTTGCTAGTTTGGAGTCCAATCTGTCAAGGATGTACTAATAGGTTGACTTGGAGACTCGACCATTAATCAATGGCACACCAAAATATTTCTCTAAGGAATATGATTGCCCATAACTCAGCTAATTGTATATGTCTCTTCGTTCGGTTGGTTCCACATTGCCAAAGAAATAAACTTTTGTTTTCGAGAGGCTAATTTTGTGACCTAAGGGATTACAGAAATCTTCAAGGATCCTTTTTATTATAGCTATTTAAGAACTAGTAGTTTGCATAAAAATAATAAGATCATATGTCAAAAAAGAGATGGCAAAGGGGGACACCTTTTCTTCCCATTTTAATAGGCAACTAAGCACCTTTCTTTACCAAATCTGAGATCGTTTAGGATAATCGTTCCATACATAGAACAAAAATGTAAGGTGAAAGGGGATCACCTTGCCTAATGCCCCTCATTGGTAAGAAATTTTTAGAAGGAGTGTCGTTCCACAAGACTTACATTGTTAAGGTTGTCACATACTACATTATTAATCAAACCATAGCTCGTGGTAAGTTAGCATCCTTCAAAGTATCCTCGATGAACTCCCTCTCTTTTGGCCATCCAACCACTTTTGCCTTTCTTTTTTCTTATGTTGTGAACCACTTCTTGTGTTATGATTATATTTTCCACAATGCTTTGCCCCTGAATAAAACTTGTTTGAATGGTCCAATGAGGCCAGGTGTAACCCCCTTACGTAATTATATCCGAAATACACAATGAAAGTGAAATAGAGACCAATAATAATCAAATAACATTTACTAACCTATCTACCAGATGGGCTTTCCATGTATACATTTCAAAATCTTTATAGCCTGGTCTCATATTCACATTTCGAATACAATTATTACACGGAATATCACATTCATAACAAATCAGAGTGCATACCAATAATCCCGACAATCCCGGGTTCCATACATTAACTCAAAGCCTTATAGGGCACATTTGCCCATATACAATTACTCAAATAGGGGATTACTCGATCTATCTCATATACATAATAAAATCCTCATCAACATATACACAACCAAATCCAAGTACAAATATCCCAACTACAATGATAACCAACTACCAGAATAACAACCCAAAGGAGTCCTCGTTGCCCCTGGTGCCTGCTCCATCCTCGATCCACTACCCTGTCTGAAAGGTTAGTAGGGGAGGGTGAGATACAAGAGAATCTCAGTAGGAAAACAGTATCAATATACGTGTACGATAAATGTTTAATGCATGACATGCTTGCATCACATAACTCATGTTCATATAATGACAAATTTGTAAGCTCAATGCTTCAAACAACATACTAATGGCCATAACATAAATTGAAATATAGCTTCAAATTACACATAATCATGCAAAGCTAAGACATGTACCAACACACTAACACAAATATCAAATACATGCAGAAGAGATATGTTCCCTACACTTGTTCTTCCACGTAAGCTCCAGCTCCGGCTGCTCACGATCACGGCAAACACCAAACCCTATAACCAAAACAAGGACATAGGGTTAACCCCTTTTCCAATTCCTTAACTTTTAAATACTTAAGTTGGTTATCATTCACAACCTTTAGGTGGCTATTCAAAGCCTAAACTCAAGCCTAAAGGGTTGGGAAATACTTGACAAAAGACCATCTTTTGAATCCTCAAAATCCCCTTTTTGACGGTAGCACTTGAGTGGAGATGACCTCACTCGAGTGATGGATGCCTTTCACTCAAATGATACCTCCTCAAGCACCCGAGTCCTACCGAGTGAAGCTCCAAAAGTGCTTACCAGATAGCACAGAAATCCCAGAGCCAGAAGTACACTCAAGCATTAGCTCTGGCACTCGAGTGTGCCATAACACTTTCAAGTGCTAGCTTACACTCTTGACAAACCAACTGCGAGTGTTTGGCTGAGAGCAACCTCTTAGCACACAACACATACTCACTCGAGTGAGCCATGGTGCACTCGAATGAAGACCCACTTCACTCGCACGTGAGGAAACACACTCTCACTTCTTCCACAAGCAAGTGCAACCAAAACTGAAATGGAAAGGGAAAATAAGTTCCATCACTTGAGTGAGACCCCTGTCACTCGAGTGAGGCAGTATCATAACCCAGAACGCAGCAGATATCAGAATTTTCCCCACTCAACCAATATGTCTCTAATGGTCCTAAAATTCTTACACAAGGCTATTCCTACATAATTTCACACAAAGAACCCATTGGAAACCTTAAAGCAACCAAAATCACACCACAAAGACATTTTTCCTTTTTGGTCACACTATTCACACATATTATTCAATTCCACCACTTTTACTTCCAATTGTCCAAACCAATCCTAATGGCATTAAATCACCCTATGACACCATTTTAACCACAAAACTCAGTCAAATCATTCATTTCACAATTATACCAAAATCAGGGAAAATTCCATAATTCACATAAATTAACCAAATATCACAAAACTTAGATCAAAAGGGTACAAATACTCACCTCTTCCTCTTTCCCAAGCTAGATCCTTGATTCCACAACCTTCAAGTTTCCTCAAGCTTTTAAAACACCTTCTTTCACAAATCTAAAACCATAGCAATGAAGCTCTTATCATTATGAAAAACTTTATAAAAGATGATTTAAGCAAAAGAGGACCTTAACGAAGCTAAATCTCACCTTTTCCATTTCTCTTTCCTCCCAAGCTTCAACGAAAATGGAGGAAGAAGAGAGAGAGAGAGGGGGATGAAAGAGGACCAAATTTTTGGCTCTCCCACACACACATAAACCGACTTAAGGGAGAGAGAAGAGAGAGAAAAGCTTTTGAAATATTGACCAATTCTATGGTTCATATCGTGACACTTGTCACAATCTCAACACACCTCCCATGAGCTCACATACACACATACATATGGGATTCTACCCTTTGATCTCTTCACAAATCAACCACAACCATTGATTTTCAAGTTAGCAATGAGTTTCCTCTTCGGCAACTGATCAATAGGCCAGCAACTTTACCGTTTTGCCCCTGATTATGGTAATTCACACTGAATCACCACCAAACATATTTTCTCATTCTTCTAGCCATAATATGTGCCCTCCCCATATTTAAAGTCAATTTAGATGTTAATCCACAATTGAACTTAAATACAGGGTTTCGATACTACTCATAACACATTCAAATCTCAAATCATATCACATCCTCTAAAAGTGGTCATTTATAAATAATCACACCCACTTTTGAAGTCATAATCCCTTAATCAAATTTGGGATCCTACTAAACCACGGCTTAGCAGTCCACTTAATCCAGGCTTAATCTCCAGCCTCAAGTCTCAAAATTCAGTGTATTACACCAGGCATGATCATGTGAAGATAGTTTACTATGACCTTTATGATTGTTTTATAGACAACTAAGCAGAGACAAATTGGCTTGACTTGGCTCATTGATATTGGTTGTGCAACTTTAGGGATAAGTGCAATAAGGGTTTGATTTAGAGAAAGGTCCAGAGAATCTCCATTCCAAAGATCCTAAAATAAATAAAGTATGCTAGGACAAACCACATTCCACTGGGATTGAAAAAGTAATGCATGCAACCCATCAATTCTAGGGGATTTAAGAGGATTCATTTCAAATAAAGCTTGTTTTAGTTCATCTAAAGTAACTACATGTTCCAAACTTAGAAGATTTGCTTTAAAATTTGGGGGAAGCTTTATTTGGTCTAGTATGGGGTATAATTAGCACCCTCTACAGAATACAAGTTTGTGAAGAAGTCACAAGCCATACCAAATAAATGCTCCTTGTCAGAAATCCACTCACCATCATTGAATTTGAGTTGAGTAACATGATTACAATTTCTCCAAAGCAATGCTTTTGTGTGGTAGAAAGAGGTAATGCAGTTATCCAGGCATATCCAGTCAGAGGTGGATTTTTGTAGCCATTGCAATTCCTCTTGAAGACAGATGTCTTCATACTATGCTTGAAGATTTTTCTCGAGCGTACATAGAGAGTTAAGAAAAGGATTTTCTTCCAAGCACCTTTGGATTCCCTTGAGAAGAGAGAGAAGATGCCTTTTGCATGAGCCAATATTGCCAAAAATCCAGCTATTCCAGTGTTGGGTCAATGTTTTAAAAGTATTGATATAGCACACTACATTGCCTTCCTCAATCCAGGCTCGTTGCAACATTTTATTAAACCTAGATGGGTTAACCATAAAGCTAAAAACTTAAAAGGCCTTTCTATTAGGTTAGGAGGATTTTAAGGGCCCATTTTGATTATAATGGGACAATGATCAGAGAGTATCTTGGGGAGATGATCTACCCAACTATTATTGAATAGCCCAATCTAAGATGGATTGTAAATTGCTCGGTCCAATCTAGCTAAGAGTGTCCCCCTTCTTTATGTGTACTTTGGGCCATTTAAGCTAAGGTCAAGAAGCCTATGATCACTAATGAATCCTTTAAACATATTACAAGCATATCATATATCATGGGATCCTCTGCTTCTTTCATATTATGCTAGAATAGCATTGAAATCACCTGCTAATAGCCATGGAATGGAAGGATCCAGAGCTTGATCTGAAAGGTCTTGCCACAAATGCCTTTGATAAAAGGGTTAGAGACTTCTATAAACTGTTGTGACGAGAAATTGTATATCATCTTCAGTATAATTTATTGCCATATACACAAATTGGAAGTGGTTTATTCAAATATCAATTTTCACTTTTTTTTACTTGAGCAACCATATTCCCTTGAAAAATGCAGAAGCTTCAACTCAATAAGAATGGTCAAATTGGAGTTTCTTAATAACCTTATCAAATTTTGCTCTAGAGATGTGAGGCTCCACTAGAACAAAAATATCAAGTCTATAATTAGAAACAAAAGATTTGAAAATAAAAGGGTTTTCTCTAAGGCTCCTTGACAATTCCATGTAATAATAGACATAAAGATAATCAATTTATAGGATTTGAGTTAAAATCCACTCCCTCAATAAGTATTGTTGCATCTTTGAAATCCTATTACATGCCCCTGGAAATCTCCTTCATAGCTTTGACTGATGGGCTAGGTAGGTTTATATTTGGTTTTACTCTAGGCTGTTATAGTTAGCCTAGAAGAAATTTTGACGCCCCTATGTCTCGTACATGGATCTATAGGTGATGACGAATATTAGGCATAGTCTGTTTTCGTTTAAGCCACTTTTGAAGTTTGGCCTTGCCTGTGTTGCTCTCCTTTGTTGCATGGCTTTCTTGTGCCTTCGATAGTAATAACAAAGTTATGGTTTGGGTCCAAAGCTATGAGAGTGTGCTTTACCATATAGGTATGGGTATTGAAAAGTAAGTTCCTATTTGGAGTGGCTAGGATCTATTATTTTTGTTTTTTTCCTAGCTCGGCCTCTTAGTGCTCTTCTGCTCCCTCACTTTTCATTTTTGCACTGAGGTATCATCCAATTGGTTTTCTCTGACATTGTCATACACTTCATTTTTGCCCATTCAAAACGCCAATACAAATAGATTGCCCAGCAAAGAGTTTCACTTGACAGTTTTTCCCAATTTTCAACCAATGTGTCCAATGGCTCCAAAATCAACAACCAAACCTATTCCCACACAATTTTTCACAAGGAACCCATTAGAATCCCTAACATAACCCAATTCCCATCACACATACACATGTTCTATTTTAGGCAGCCATGAACACATAATGCAGAATTTTTCCAAACTTTCCAACTAATGATCCAAACTAATTTAAACCAATTTCATTGTTCAAAACATATAACAAGACACCTATTTCAATGCCAATTTACTATGCAATACACAAGACCCTAATAGCACGAAAATTAGGGCTAAAATCCAGAAATTTCAAGGTCCAACCAATGAGCTCAACATATAACTAAAAGACAGCAATTTCTCACCTCTTTCACTTTCCAAGTCTTGTTCTTTGATTCCACCACTTCTGATTTTTCCACAAGCTCTCAAACACTTTCTTTTAAAATTATAAAACTATAGAGAGGAAGCTCTCATCAAGGTGAACAACATTATAAAAGAGCATTTGAGCCAAAGAGGACACTAAACCACCCAAAACCTCACCTTTTCTTTTCTCTTTCTTGCTTGGTTTGGACGGCAATGGAAGATTTGAAGAGAGACATGTGATAAAGATGATGATCTAAATTTTTGGCCCTTCATTTGCTTATTGGACGTCCTAAATGAGAGAGGGAAGAGAAAAGCAAATTTTGACACTTTGACCTTGATCTATAGTTCACATGTAGCCAAGTGTCATGATATTATTCCTCCTCTCAATTCCTTCCATGTTCATGCAAGCATAGAATCACTCTCTCATAATCTCTTGACATGTAATCCCAACCATCGATCTATAATTTACCAATGAGTTGCCTCTTCGGTAACTTACCAATTGGTCGGTAACCTTCCTTTTTACCCATTTTGCCCCTGATTATGGCAATTTCACCCAAACCACTTCTAAACTCATTTATATCATTCCAAAAGCATCACTATGCGCCCTCCCCTATATTCTAACCCATACATTAATATACACATAAGCATAAATATAGGGCTCAAGCATTGATTAAAACACATTCACATCGAATTCAGCGATAATTACATCATTGTTAACATAGTTAGCCCTTAATCCCAAATTGGGTCATTACAACAAGGGCTGGCCATAGCCAGCCCACCCTTAGGCCGTGGCCAAAATATAGTCAAAAGGTCACTGGCCACAGCCAGCCACCCATGGGTTGCGGCCAGAATTAGGATAGAAAGGTTTAGGCCGCGGCCAGCCACCTTGGGTCGTGGCCAAGAAATTCCCTGATTCTTGGCTGAACTTCCAAAAATCATAACTAATTTTAGAAAAATCAAAACAAGGTGATTCCATAGCCAAATAAAAGGTATTTAAGTCCTCTTTACTAGAAAAATATGGACTAAAACTAGAAATCACCACAAAATTCCAGAATTACACAAAACTCAACACTGCACCAAAATAGAGTCCAGTTTTTATCCCAAACTTTGGAAAAGCATAATTCTCAGTTCACAAAACAAAATTGTAATGACCTAATTTGGGATTAAGGGTTAATGACTCTTATGTTGATTGTAATTAGTGTAATTAAACACTTTTGGAGAAATGTGATGTAAATTTGATATAAATGTATTTGGAGATTAAAGATCAATGGTTGAGATTTATTGACCATGGGTCGGAATCCTATGCTTTGCATTTGTGTGAGCTCATGGTGGAAGTAAGAAGATGTTGACATATGGCATTGTGTGGACCATGGGATGAAGCTAAAAGTCAAAAGCTTACTTTTTTCTCTTCTCTTCTCTCTCCTATTCGATGGAAGTATGGGCCAAGAGGGAAAGATCACACATCATCATCATCTTCTTCATCTCTCATCACCTCTCTCCTCCTTCTCCCATTTCCGGTGACCTTGAAGCAAGGGAACAGAAAGAGAAAGCTTTGATTTTAGGTAGGTAATGGTCCTCTTATGCTCAAATCCTCTTCTTTAAACTTGTTCATAGTGTTAAGAGCTCTATTGTGGTGATTTCAGAATTTTGAATAGTGGTGGTTTGAGTGTTGGAGAAATTTGAAAGTTGGAGAATCAAGATTCTGGATTTGGCAAGTCGAAGAGGTAAGGATTTGATACATTTTGGTATATTATTTGTGATTTTTGGATGAGTTGGGAAATTTTGGAAATTTGCCCTGGTTTTATGCCCATTTTGGAATGTATGAATATCATAGTGGATGATGTTGGAATTAGTTCATTATGAATTTCTTTGAGTATTTGATATGGTTTTGAAGTTAAAAGTGTATTGATTGGAATTGGGTATTATGTGTCATAGAGATCCAAGGGCATATATTGTGTTTAAAATGGTATTTGAGTGTTTTGGAGGTTTCCAATGGGTTCCCTATGTCATTTTGAGTGAGTATGAGCTTTGTGTGGAATTTGGGAACCATTGGGTGTGATTTTGGTCAATCTGGGAATTTTTGTCAGTTGCTGCGACCTGGAAATCTAATAGGCATCACTCGAGTGAGGGAGGAACCCACTCGAGTGTTGCGTGTATTTTCTCTTTCTGCTTTATGTTTTGCCTGGATTTTATGAGTATAGCTCGAGTGCACTTCCTTCACCACTAGTGATGTTGGTGATCACTCGAGTGAACATGGGATCACTCGAGTGATGGTGTGAGTTCTTGGTTAGGGTTGTTGATGAACCCTTGTCGTGTAAGTTCACAAAATAAAATTAGGTTTAAAAATGTAGCGTAGTAGTTTAACCTAGGTCGTTCTTGTGAGGAGATTAATTTCCAAGTTCCTAAGTATTAAAGTGCTAAAAAAACTTAAAGTGGTAAGAAATCATTTTTGAGAAATTGCATTTATAAACTAATTAGGTAAACTAAGCTAAAACAATATTTTTGTATTTTTCAGTTTTTAAAACAGAGAAGCAAATGGAATTGAATTTAACACTCATAACAAAGTAAATTTAATAAACTAGAATAATGATGAAATGGGATTCCGTTGAGTTGGGGTTTTAGTCTTCCTTGCTTGCTAATGATTTGAATTCCACAATGAGCCAAGAGGATGGAACTAGCTACCACTAGCTCCATACTTGCAATAATCATTTAATTCATTCAACCGAAGCAATTAAATGAATACTACCAATTAATAATGACTCAAGGAGATGAATAATCAACTTCTAATTCTAAATTGTAATTACCATTACAACAATTCAAAATATTCAGTTTAATCATTTAAATCCACTTAACCAAGTTGAGATAAACAATTCAACCTACTCCTAATATGAATCATACAAAGCTTAATTAATCAACTCCTAGCTCAACAACCAAGTTTAATCACTTGGCTTAACAATCTAGATCACAATTACATACTTAACCAAGCTACATAATCATGAACTAAAAAGAGAGCTTGAAGAATTCCATTGAAGTTTAGAAGCTCAAACCATTACCCAACTCAAGGAAATCACCAACACTTTAGCTACTCATGGAAAAAGAGAAGGATGAAGCTTGATATATGAAGAAGGAATTGGCCATAAAGAATAAATGAGAAGCACCGAACAGCACCTTAAATCTTCAATCTCCAAGTCCAGCGCCTCCACTCTTTTCTTCACGGTCACAGCACTCACATCCGCAGCCTCCAATTCTCCATTCTTCATTCTTACACAGCCGCCAATTTGGACTTTTCTCCTCTTCATTCATTTGATGCCTCCTCCACGCACAAACATCCTCCAATTCTCAATTCTTCATTTCGGCGCACAATACTCACTTCACCAGCCGCCACTCTTGACTTTCCTCCCTCTATTTTATTCCATCGTGTTAGCCCTCTCCTTTTCTCCTCTTACGTCAGCCCTCCTCCTTCCCTTTTTCATCTCATTCGCTGATGCCTCCAATTCACGTGGTCCCCCCTCTCATCTTATGCACAGCCCAAAACCTTCTCAATTCTCATCTCTACATTCTTTTTAATTCCATATTCGGTCCAGCACATTTGGTCCAGCTGCCACCTCTTCCTTTCAATTCCTCATTTTCGGTCAGCCCATCATCTTCACGCCAATTCTCATTCTTCCATTCCCTTTGGTCCAGCTTTATTCAAATAAAGCCCTTACTTGCTTCTTTCCCATGCTTCTTAGTTCAGCCCTAAACCATCACCACCTCCTTTCTTTACAATTATCTCAAGGTTAAATAAGTTGTGCCATGTCATCATCTACAAAATTATATTCACAAAGGTAATATCTTTTGTTCACAATTAAAGAATAATGAGAATAACAAATATTAATTAAAAATATAACAATTTAACCACTTTAATTCCCAAATTATTCTTCCATTAAAGTCTCACATTAACACTTGATTATGCCCAAAATATTCAATTAAGTCCCACAAAATCTAAGATTAATTAATAAAAAGATATAAATACTGAGCTCTATCAGTTGTCACTCCCTGGTTGATGTTCAAGAGTATGCTCTGACACTCGTAAGTGTGGGCTCCTCACCAAGTGCTAGGGGGTATGCTCGAGTGAGCTTATCCCAAGTCACTGGCACATTCCGGCTTCGTAGTGTCATGGCGATATTCCGCCACCACCGGTTTGCATCCCCCTCTAACTTGTATACAGCCAGCTTAGCCTTCACCTATGTTGGGCACTCTAGGACTTCAAAGATCTTCTCCAATCGTTCAACTAGTCCTCAGCAACTTTGGGGGATCAAACCTCCCCTTAACACTAGAGGCAAATACTTGCAAAACTTAGAAACCCAGAATTGCAAGTCTCTTCCCTCACAAACTGGCACCCCTTGCAACTCTTGATTGGGCACCGTGTGAGGTAGGGATTCATGAGACCGATTGGACTCCTCAGCTGTCTCTTCAGGATGAGTCTCGACTTGGGTCTCTTCATGAGTTGACTGGGCCCTTTCCTCATTATGTTTGACCCTTTCCTCTCTAAGCTCTTCCCTCAGCTCAGCTATCATGTCTCATTATTCCCGTATAAGATCCATCATTTCTCGCATTGGATCAGGAGGATTGTCATTAAGTTCCTCCACCTCTAGGTCAAGTGGTCTACCTCTAATAGGGCGAACCATTTTGTCTTTATCACTACAAATGATTCACCATGTCAGTTCTATAGTAAATGTATACACATAATCCCTAAAACATAGATATATCCACAAACAGTAGAAATACTCATGTGTATACAATCAATAATCCTATGTCATCATTTACCACTTAGGCAGCAACCTAAGGCAACTATCCTAGCAAATCCTTACTTTGCCAGGAACTACAGCTCTGATACCACAAATGTAACTCCCATCACGATCAAGGCTGAGATTAGTTTGTAAAAATGTAATTAATTTTCAATTAGAGACCATGTATGATTTGGGGACTTAGACAAAATAAAATTTCCTAAAATCAGGGTTTTCAAAAACTTTTACAACACTTATTCACAATGGTCTCATATTCACAGTATAATTACACAATTGGCCTGTACAAGTTGATTCCATTCATACATATCAGAGTATAATGCAAATTCCTGACATACTCGGGTTCCATTCAATAAATAAGGATTCTAAAGAGGCACAAAGTCTATAAACTTTTCCCTTGGGATTACACAAAACTATACTACAAATTCCAATATATACAATTGTTTCCTAAAAACATCCAAATAATTTACATGATAACCAATAACCAAAATATATTCCTAAACCGGAGCTCTATCCGCTCTTCCTCGCCCGCTTTCCTTTAGATCCTTCAGCCCTGTCTAAAAGATTGTTTTGGGAGAGTGAGATTCTAAAGAATCCCCGTAGTAACAAATTACTCATAGTATGCACAACAATAAGGATGAAAGCAAATCATCACACACACATGGCAACTACAATGGCAGTTACAGTGGCAAGGGCAGGTATGACTCATGTCACCCTTATGTTTGTTCACGCTGAAGTGCTCACACTGTATTACACCACAACAATTCACACAATATATTTCACCACAGCTGGAATTCATATAAAGCATTTCATAAGCAAGCCATACAAGCAAGATATATAACACACAGCCCACGGCTGGATTCACAACACGCCGCCCACTGGTCGGATTCATAAATATCCATGTTGATTACAACGCCACTACAACGCCAAGTTAGAGATGACCAGCATCAATCCCTAAACGGCTCACGCTGCATTGCTCACGCTATAATGGACCATGGCACATATAGTTCACAAAACTCAATGACAAGCCATGCATACCAAAGCATCATACACAACATGAGAGAAGAGTCACTACCTTAGTCTTTTCAGGCGTATTTAAAGGTGGGCTGGCCACGGCCAACCCCTATGTTCCAGCACTTTGAGTTTTTGAAAAGTGATCTTCAACCTATTGTTTCCCAACCTTTTAGGGCTTTTATTAGACAAAATAGGGCATGTCTATGGGTTGTGATTTTTCTCTGTTCTAGGCAGTTAGTTTGCATGAAAGTTTTGAATGACCAAATGGTGTCAAAAAATTATGAAACTTTTCAGTCTTAAAGTTCACATCCCAAGCTTCAAAATGAATATATAATTCATGTCATTTAGTTTTGTGAACTGAGAGTTATGCTTTGCCAAAGTTTAGGATAAAAACCAACACAGAGTGGTCAAACTTCACATTTAAGATTCAATGTGATTCTATCAATTCAAAACACTGAACAAGGCACCATTTCCATAACAATAACATACCATACTTCCCCATGACCCTAAATCATGAAAATTAGGGCAAATTTTCCAGAAAATCAAGGCCCAACCAATGGCCATAAAACTTATATGAAAATGAAGCTTTCACTCACCTCAACAACTTTCTCAAAGGGAATTATTGGTTCTCCAAACTCCAAAATTTCTTGAGAGTTCAAACACCACCAAATGGACAAACTAAACCATGAAATTGAAGCTCTCAACACAAGGAACAAGTTTATAGAAGAGTGTTTTTTCATTAGCGGTCATTAAGAGGGTCAAAACTCACCTTTTATCAACGCTTTTCTTCTTCCTTTAGGCAGCCATAGAGTCGAACAAGAGAGAGAGAGAGAGAGAGAGAGAGAGAGAGAGAGAGAGAGAATGAGAGAGTGAAGCTTGAAGAAGAAAATGCAATGATAGCATCTCCCCCATGCCTCTCTTGTCAGCTGAATGGGAGGGAAAAAGAGAGAAAAAAAATACTTATTTTATTGAAATTTGACTTTTACAACAACTCTCCCTTCATCTCATTGTGACACTTGTCTGAATTTGGTTTGTTCTCATAAAGTAAACAATCAATTAATCACATTAATCCCTCTATTAGCCATTTTAATTTCACATCTCATTTTCCTCTTAGTTAGAAATTAATTTCTTCCATTAATCACTAATTTATGGCTATTCCTCCAATTTCCCACTAATTATGGCATATTAATTAAAATTGCCACTAAACACATAATATTTCCAAATTTAAATTCACAAATTATTCTGATTAATCATCATTAGCCCTTAATCAAAAATTGGGGCATTACATTAGACCTGCATCTAGGCTCCAAAATCGGGTTTTTCACTCTATGCACCTCCTGATGTTGCAACCTTGCCATTGATGTTTCCCCTACTTTTGCCATTTTTTCTAGGCATGAGTATTGGAGATGACCATAGTAGCCACAATGAAAGCATATCATTAGTAGGCCTTCGTACTCCACTTATATTATTTCACCATCAACTTGTATCTTAAACATTAGGGGTTCAACAAGGTCAAGAAGAACCACTAGTTGAGCAAATTTTCCTTGCTCCCTTAAATTTGTATTGTAATCAACTCTGATAACATCTCCAAACGCACTCTCAATTGATCAAATGATAGTCTTATAGTAGTATCTTACTAGTAGACGAGGTAGCCAAACCCAAGAAACAATCTGATTTACTGTATGAGTCTTTGGTTTGAAAGCTGGAGACCATGATTGGACTGTAAGGTAGTGACCAAAAATCTGCCAAGGGCCTCTGATTAATGCATTCTGAAAGTCCATTTCCCCTTTAAATCTGACAAGGAAGCAATCATCATTCAAGTCTATAAGTCTAAAGACTCCGGATGGCTTCCAGGCATTTTATAGTTGTAGACGGAGTTGTTGATAACCGATGGTATGTCTTAATAGCTTCATAATAACCACTAGCTCCATTCTTTTGTTGAGGACATCCAGAACATGGTTTGCAAAGTTCACCATAGGGATATTACCATTCATCCCAATAGTTACATCATCACAGCCGAGTATGAGGTCTTCCTCTTTTTCTTCATTTTCTCTCTAGTTGTTTGGGTCCAGAATCAATAGTTTATATTTGAAAGAAGGCATTGGTATCTCAGGGACCGAGCTGTCAACATTCATACTAGAATCTTGAGCAAGTACAGTTAGTTGAGTTTTAGGAACAACTTCAGTGGCTAAAGTAGCAGATAGATGAGAATCTGTAGTTGATTGAATAAGGGAACCATCATCTTCCATGTTGTCCAATATCTCCGGGTCATTATCAAATTTCACTTTCTTTGTGTTTTGGTCATCTCCAAGGTGTAGAGGAGGTTCAAGTTTAGGGACACTCTAAAGGAACAGTGTGTTGCGTTGTGATGGAAAGGATTCTAAAGAAAAAGAGGAGCTTCTCTCTCTAAAGCATGAGCGTCTTCCCATAAGTCCAATCCAATGCTTTAATCATGGGTAAGATCAACCATATATATTCAAACTTTAGAAAGCAACATGACCATCTTCCAAAAAAAACAAAGCATGTGATTGCCAAAATTTCACCCTTCTTTTTCCATATCTCCTACCACGTCCTTATCCGAGTTGTTACACTACTACAAAAAATACAATAAGTGACGCTTATTTATAAGAATACTATGGCACTTGGGAAGTGCCATAGCTTCTAAAGACATAAAAGAAAGCTATGACACTTCTTGAATCTAAGAAAGCACCATAGCTTGTTTCTTTTTTAAAAACAAAATAGCTTCCTATGATGCTTCCCTAGGGAAGCACCATAGGAAGTAATATGACTTCCTATGGCACTTCCCCAAAGAAGCACAATAGGAAGTCTTCTTTTTTAAATAATTTTGCGTAATTGTTTCCTTTTCCTAGTGAAACCCTCTACATTTATAGTCAAAATCCACTGTAAAATAAACAAAACCAAACAAGAATCAAACCAAACCAGAATGAAATAACTTGAAACAAATAAAAAAATTCATAAAATTACTACTAAATGTATTTAATTACAACAATTATAATGTACAACTAATTTTAAGTGAATAAACACACATATAAAATTCATGACAGATTTTAACTTAAAAAAGAAAAAAGAAGAAAACGTACAAACTTAAACTTTTGCATAAAAAAAAGACTTACAAGCTAGGGAGCTTCTGTAAGAGGTCGAGACAACAAGGGGAAAAACACCTGGGAGACCAAGCTTTATACTGCAACGGAAGTAGAGAGCAAGGAGTAGTGAGGACAATGGTGCCACAACTTCAAAACAGAGAGTGGTTCGTGTTATATAGGAAAAGGGGAGTAGGAAGAATGATAAGGAAAAGTGGTAAGCAGGGATAAAGGGACAAGGAGTGGGAACCAATGAAGTGGAAGTTTGGGATAAGATTCTGCAAAATGGGCCCTGAAGGTGTGTGAAGAAAAACATATATGACGAGCTGAACAAATATTTTTAAAAAAGTAAGCCTTGTATGGCGCTTGCTCAACCAAGTGCCATACAAGGCTTCAGGGAAGCTTTGGCCCTTACCTAGGCAAGCACCATAGCTTCCCTTCATAAAAAAACCTTTTTTAAAAAAAATAGAACCTTAGAAGGCACTTGTTTGCCAAGTGCCTTTAAAGACCATGGCCTTAAAAGGCACTTGGAAGCTAAGAGCCTTCTAAGGCCATGAATGTGGCCTTGAATAAAATTTAATAGCTTCCCTTCATTTAAAAAAAATAGGGCCTTAGAAGGCGCTTGGCTTCCAAGCGCCTTCTCAGGTGGCCTTGAATATAATATTCAAGCTACAGTGGCACCTTGCATGGTGCTGGACTAAGTAAGTGTCATATAAGTCCTTGATTTTTTTTTTTTTTGCAAAAACAAGGTCAGCTATAGCGCTTATTTAGGTAAGTGCCACACAAGCCTAATGTAACCCCCTTCACGATCAAGGCCGAGATTAGTTCATAGAATGTAATTAAGTTTGAATTAGAGACCATGTATGATTTGGGACTTAAACAAAATAAATTTTTTCCAAAAATTAGGGTTTTCAAAAACTTTTACAACACATGTTCCACAATGGTCTCATACTCACATTTCAAACATAAATGGCCTGTGCACGTTGATTCCATTCATACATATAAGAGTACAAGGTAAATTCCCGACACACTCGGGTTACATTAATCAATAAAGGGTTCTATAAGGCATAATGCCCATAACCCTTCCCTTTACTAGGGGATTACACAAAACTATCCAATATCATCATTATATACATGTAATTCCCAACAAAATATCCAACAGTTTATACATGATAACCAATAACCAAAATAATTTCCTACACTGGAGCTTTATCCGCTCTTCGTCGCCTGCTTTCCCTTATATCCTTCGGCCCTATCTAAAAATTTGTTTGGGGGAGAATGAGATTCTAAGGAATCCCCGTAGTGTCAAATCACTCATAATATGCTCAACAACAAAGCATGAAAGCAAATCATCACACAACACACAGCAACTACAATGGCAGTTACAGCGGTAAGGGCAGGTATGACTCATGTCACCCTTACTTTTGCTCATGTTGAAGTGCTCACGCTATATTGCACCATCACATGATCATATCACATATATTACCACAGCTGGGATCCATATAAAATATTTCACATACACACACCGCCACACTGGCTAGATACTCTAATAGGAATCCACGATTCCACAACACACCCCTGGCAATTACAACAGCAGATACAACGGCAAGGGTAGGTGTGATAACCATCACCCCCTACGACTGCTCACGCTGTAATGCACTACAGGAGATAACACAATGGCCTCATACCAAAGATTTTCACACAAAACAATGATAAGTCATGCATACCAAGCATCATACACAACATGAGAGAAAAGTC
Source organism: Inga laurina (assembly GCA_963855925.1). Taxonomy (NCBI): domain Eukaryota; kingdom Viridiplantae; phylum Streptophyta; class Magnoliopsida; order Fabales; family Fabaceae; genus Inga; species Inga laurina. The sequence continues at coordinate 18,341,876 of OY979710.1, forward strand.
ACTACCTAGTTCGTTCTGTACATGCTCTGTCGCAGGTCTCTCCCGAGTAGGGCAAATATCGTATCCTATAATTCACAATTAGGGACGAAGAGTCATTCTCTATTCCGATACTTAATTTACTTCACAATACTGAGATTGGTTATCATTATTTCTTTTTAAGAAGCCACAATTGCTTCTAACAAAAGCCCTAAAGAGTTAGAAGAACTATCCCAAAGATCCCCTTTTGGAAACACAAACACTGATTTTTCACTAAGACACTCGAGTGAAGATGACCTCACTCGAGTGATAATGTACGAACACTCGAGTCATGAAAGCAACACTCGAGTGATAGCCTCACTCTCACTTGAGTCCTAGAAAGTGGGGTGCAAAAAGTGCTCACCTGAGAGCAAAAAGGAATAACGCATCCAGAATTGCTTGCTGCACTCGAGCATGACCTTTATCACTTGAGTGGAAGCCTAATGCTCACCCGAGTATCCCAAAATAAGGTTCAGGAAGTGCTCACCCTAGAGCACAAGAAACTTTCAGAAGGGAACATCACTCGAGCATAAACCCTAGAACTCGAGTGATGGCTTGACACCCGCGAGTACCAAGACACACTTTTGAAAAACGGACGCGAGTGATAACCCGAGACGCGAGTTCACGATGTCTCATACACCTTCACTCGAGTGGGATAAGGCGCACTCAAGTGGAAACCCACAACACCCACAAGTGAGACAACACTCTTGCCTCAACACACGGAAGTGCAACATGAAACTGGAAGCAAAAAGGAAAAATACACTACAGCACTCAAGTGGAACCTATCCTCACTCGAGTTGTTCATCCCGCACTCGAGTGGACTCCAGACCACTCGAGTGATGCTATCAAAAACCAGAAAACGCATAAGGTATGACAACACTTCTCCACTTTTGCCTAATTGATTCCAATGGTCCCAAACTCTCAACCAAGGCTACTCCTACATAAAAACACCTAAGGAATCAACTAGAACCATCAGAATTACCAAATTCCTATTCCATTATCATGCTTTGGTCATAGGCCACAATCAACACCAAAATCCCAAAATCTCCAAACATACCATTTCATTCTCAAATCAATCTATCTATTCAAAGCACATGCCAAAACATCTATTTCCATACCAACAACATGCCAAATACCCAATGACTCTCATTTTCAAATTTAAGGCCAAATATTCCAGAATTTCAAAGCTAACTCAAATGCCACATAACTTAGATAGAAATGTTTCTCTTACTCACCTATATAACTTTGCCAAAGAGGTTTCTTGATTCTCTAACCTCTAAAATTCCTTGAGAGCTCCAATCAACACTAATGAACAATCTATAACCATCACAATGAAGCTCTCAATCCAAGGAACAACATTAAGGAAGAGCATTTTGGTATTTGAGGTCATCTACTCAACTTAAATGCAAGCTTTTTTTCCTTCCTTTTCCTTCAACAATGGCACAGAAATGGGGAGAGAGAGAGAGAGAGAGAGAGAGAGAGAGAGAGATGAGAGTGTGAGAGGTAGAAGAAATCATCATCCCCCTATGCCTATGCATCAACCGAAAAGGAGGGAAGAGAGGAGAGAGAAAATATTAAAATAACCCATTTGACTTGCACACACACTCTCTCTCTCTTCTCCTATTGACACATGTCCACATTTTATTGGCTCACACAAAAAAAGTCACCAATTAGCTTCTCTAATCCCTCCATTAGACAATTAATCACACATCTCATTTTTCTCTTAGTTAGTAATTAATTTCCTCATTAATCACTGACTAATTAACCGATAATTTCCATTCTCCCAATTTTCCTGATTATGGCACATTTACAGAAATTGCCACAAAACACATAATAACTCATATTTAATTCACAAATCATTCTCAATAATTGTCATTAGCCCTTAATCAATATTTAGGGTGTTACACCTAACACTAGCTATGGCACTTATAATAAGAAGCGACATAGCTTCTAAATATTATTTTTTTAAAAACAATTATCTATGGCACTTCTTTATGCCATAAGAAGGGTGCCACTAAATCCCTCTTTTGTAATAGTGTTACTAATACATGACAAATTGCCGTCCCTGTAAAGATTGTACTATGGATAACAAATCTCCTCCATTCCCTTTAGTGGATATAGTTTATCTTAATTAATATTCTAATTGGTATTATACTGTATTTTTATATAAATAATCCTCTTTAATATTCAGATAATTAATCTTTTTTATTTTCAAATATTAATTTAAAACTCCAATGTTATCTAGCAAGAAAAGAAGGGGTACAAGATTTTCCTAATAAATTTAGAAAGTGAGAAAGGGATTACAAATAAAGCCTTTATTAAAGTATAACAATTATGTCAACTTCTGGAAATCACTTTCTTTTTAAAAAATGCTTTGGAGATTTATCTGCACGATGGCTACATTTGACCCCCTCGAGCAACTAAATCATCAAACATTTTGTCTGGCAAATTATCTTTCCATACGCTCCATTGGCTCACTTGTTTCATTAATTTTAAAGTTATAATCCCCCCCCCCCCCCCCCCCCCCCCAAATTTTTCATTCTACACATTGTTTCACTCGGACCTCGGTGTTTGTTTGGTTTCAACTTCTAAATTTTCAAGTCCTGTTGCAAATGGGAAATTACTATGAGATTTTAGGGAAATGACTTAAATATCAAGGAGTTCCAATAAGAACTGAGCAACACATAATGATAAGTTTTAGTATAATAAATAATAACACCTCACTTATCATTGGGACTTCTTGGTAATTAAATATTCTCCTTAAAACCTTATAGTAATCCCCCTTTGCAAATCCAAAATGAAGCCCAAGCGTATTGGATTTTTATCAAACTTTATAAAGGGTCCTTTTGCCAAATGTCAACACTAGATCTTAAAATCCTCTCTCTCAATGGAACTACTATTTCCTTCTTTTCTTCCCTTATAATTTTAATTTAGAGAAGAAGTAGGCACTATTGGCCAAAGATTGTATAGAAGACAAAACCCACAATCTCTCACTTCAAGGGGAGATTAATATGAGAGATAGGGTTAAAATAAAATTTAGAGCATTGTGCAACATTGAGTCTATTTAATTTTCTTTTTGAGTAAAGTAGTCAATTATATTTTATGAAAACGGTCAACATATAAATATAGCTACACACCAGACAACAGGGAACAAGAGAGGATACAAGACAATACATAGAAAAATTATAAACGTCTTTTTTTGTGTCAAAGAAAAATTAGAAGCATCTACTACAACCATCGAGACAAAAGGACAAAGTAAAATGTTTATCATATTGAGAAATAAAAGGATACAATAATCAATTTTCAGTTACATAAATCTAATTGTGGCAAAACACCAAGATGAAAGAGAATCCCATGGGAGTGAACTCCAGCGAGGAAAAAAATCAACATCAGTTAAATAAATTTGGTTAGATGGAAATGGAGCATTTTAACCATAGTTAAATGATGGATATATAGATATTGGACTCATAAAAGGACAAAGTTACACGTCCATCAGATTGAGAAATAAAAGGATACAATAATCAATTTTCAGTCACATGAATATAATTGTGGCAAAACACCAAGATAAAAGAGAATCTTGTGGGAGTCAACTCCAAAAGAGGGGGAAAAATTTAACATCGGCTGAATAACTTCGGTTAGATAGAAATGGAGCATTGTAACCATAGTTAAATGTTTTTTTTAATTTTTTGCCCGAACCATAGTTAAATGTTGTATATATGGAAATTGGACTTATGATAGCTAATGCGCTCTTAGTTTTTTTTTTTTTTTTTTTTTTTTTTTTTTTTTTTTTTTGCCAACTAGTAGGCTGTTAGTCAATGGGCTGAGAGTAAGTCAAATAAAGTGTACAAGGTGAATGACTACGAGAGATGAGAGCTATATATCTTAGTTGTATATTTAGGGGGGGGGGGGGACGTTAAGTGAAGCCAAGCAGCACGTGCGTAGCATGTGGGAGAGTCTCTAATAACATGTTCCTTTGTGGCTTGGGTTATTTCTTTCTATTTCCATCCTTGCTTGTAGTTTAATCTATTAGACCTACTATCTGTGGAGTATTATCCGTGATTTGATATCAATTCTGTAAGTTGTTTTCATCATTAAAGTAGTTCAGAGATAACACATGCAGAATTATTAGGACATTCCTTTTAATCCTCTGTAAATGCGTTTAAAGAGGTCTCTTTTATCAATGACATAATAATTAAATAAAAATTTAATAAAAAGTAATCATATATATAAGAAATAAATTTTTGTCATCGTAATAATATCATAATTAGGGGTGGGCATGGGTAGGTTTGGGCAGGGTGAGAGCCTTGCCTGATGCCCTGCCCAAAGGATGAACGGGCTGCATTTTGCAGCCCGATGTCCGGCCCTGCCCGCTAAAAGCCCTAACTATTTTGGACTGGGCAAGGGTGGGCTGGGCAGGGTGGGCTTCCCTGCCCAAGTGATAACGCCTTATCTTGTCCACTTATAAAAAAATTAATTCCTTATGAATTTCATAAGCATTCCTGTAGTTACTAATACCATATATGTTTTAACTTCGCCCTAAGTAATATAAACTTCAAATACATTCGATGATTTCACATCTTGAGATATTTTAAAATAAGTCTACAACTTAGAGTCTTGAAATTTAAAAAAATATCATATGTCTTAGCAAATATCCATACTTTAAAAATTAAACAACATCCATAATCCATTATAAATAAGAAAAAAAAATTATTTAATTAAAGCCGTGAAGTCAAAGTAGTTTGCATCAATTCAATGTCCCAAAAGTTGATCAAATGATGAAGCATCTGGAAAGAAAATAAAAAGCAACTATAATTTAATACAACACAAAGTAAAGAAGAAAGGAAGAAATCTACTTGTAAATAGTGTTTAGTGGTTATGGCAAAAAAGAGAGGATCAGAAGAGTATTATATAATAGACAATATATATTTTAAATATATATATATGACATAATATTTAATTGATATGAAATTTTATATTTTAAATAAATGAAAATAATTTTCAGGGCAGGGCCAAATGGGCAGGGCAGCACCCTTTGCTCGATGCCCGGCCCTGCCCGGTTATTAGCCTGCCCAAAGCTGCCCAAAATTTTTTCGGGCCACTTTTTTAGGGCTGGGCTGGGCAATTTTTTGCAAGGCTAGGGTGGGCGCACCGGGCTACTGGGCATCATGCTCACCCCTAACCATAATATATGAAGTTTTAAGGGAAATAACTTTTCAAATGATTTGAAAACATATTGACCATTTCAACAAGTTTTTTTTTTTTTGCCTTCCATTTCAACAAGTTTATTCGTAGGAGAATGATAAAAAAAAATTGAAATTGTAAAATCTCAAATTAGATATTTCTCATAAAATAAGTTGTGAATTACTTATTAAATTTTATCATTAGTTTATTAATTCTTAATAACAAATCTGATCATTTGGGATTTTGCAGTTTGAACTTTCTGTCATTTCCCCTTTTTTAAGGATTACGGTATGATTTTAGCAACAAACTTTTTTATCATGAGTATCTAACACAATCAAATTTTAAAAGGTGTAAAAGTAGATTTTTTTAAAAAAAAAAATAGTGCAATTTTAGCAATTATGTCAAATTAACTCAAACGTCCATTATAAAGTTAAAGCGTTAACAAGTGGGTTCCACATAAGAAAAAGATGAGCATTTTGGTCAATTTGACAGAATTATTAAAATTATTCCATTTTAAAAAACTGTATCTATTTTGACATCTTTTAAAACTTAATTGTACTAAACGCCTATGATAAAAACTTAATTGCCAAAATTGCACTTAAACCATTTTTTAATAGGTTTTTAATATATTTTTTTTATTCTTTTTAGACCCCAAACCCATATGGTTATTTAAAAACCGTCTCAATTTCTGGTCTAACTGTGAGCTTAGGCCCCAAGACAACTCAACTCCGGTTCAACTTGACTCAATATAAAGACCGTTTTTAATCTAAATAAAGCTGCTAACAAGTTCGGTCAACTATAGGGTGAATTGGACGGTTAAGTCCGCTCCAATGTTTTAATCATTGGAAAGGTCCACATACATTCAAACTTTAAAGCACATGACTGTCCTCAAAAAACCAAAGCAAGTGATAGCCAAAATTTCACCCTTCTTTTCCCCTATCTTCTACCATGTCCTTACCTGAGTTGTCATTGAGACATGACAAATTGTTGTCCCTATAAGATTGTACTTTGGACTGCAAAACTCCTCCATTCCCTTTTGCGGATTTAGCTTATCTTAATTAATATTCTAATAAAATATAAAATTTATCATAAGGGTATTTACTCGTAGGCCAGCGTAGAATTATCTTTAAAATATTTTAATATATTATAATTATTATTAATTATTATCAATTAAGTAATTAATTTAAATATCTTAAGTGTGGCCTGTAAATTAGATTTAGGCCCAATTTAAAATTAAAATTATTGTTATTCAAGATTAAAGTTATTGTTATTAATATGATGCTTATGACGGCAGGACATACACAATTGAATTTATGGCCAATTAATACCAACGTCAGAAAAATCTAGTATGTTCATGAGGTTTTATGACTCACGACGGCTCTTAACCCAGTTGCCATCATTGTGACTCACAGCCAGTCAGAAAGAAATCTAACAATTATCTTCTGTCTTCAATTCCTTTTGCAGTTTTCTTTTATCAAGATTTATGACTTCTCTGTCTGATCAAAACTTAACAATAGCAAGAGGTAATTTTTAAAAGTCTACTGCAATTGATATAAGAAATTTGTATACTATAATTTATTATTTATTTGTATAAATGTGGGATTAGAAATTGGTTCTGATACTCTACCTTCTGCTTTTTTATCAGATGTAAATATGGAATTAAATTAAGTTTAAGGTAATAATTTTACATAGCTTGGATTGGAGATCTAACTCTTTAAGCAGGGGAATTATATTATTGGCTTTATCACCTTTAATCATTCTTGATCAATACATCTTTTGATTCTGTTTATCGATCGTTTCTAGAAAATCTGGTGCTTGTGTTTGATCGTTTTTCAAGAGCAAGTGAAATCTATGTTCAAATCGTCCCTAAACTGTACTCGATGGCTTTTTTCGAAATAAGATAAATCTTAATCTGTGCATGTTCGCCCCTTTAATATGGGTTTCAAAATTTCGTTTTTGATTTGAGTTTGAAATGCATCGGGTAAAATCGACTGGACAAGAACCCATTCGGCCCGTTTTTTGTCAGGGATAACCTGTGCATGGCTCTTCAATGTACCCGTCGCGCCTTTGCCAGAACTTCGAAGGGCCTGAGAAACAAATATTTTGATTTCAATTCGTTAATGCTTTGCTATGATTATCGCCGGTCTTCGAACCCTCGATTGTCGTCGAAAACGAGATTTTCATTCGATTCAATTCGTCTGGTTCAAGTTTATTTTTGAATTTGATTTGTGATTATATGCAAGATTAATAACCAAATGATATCTGTGCTCGCTTTTCCGAGATTACCGTCACTGGAATCGTCGTCTTCGAGCTCCCCGTCGCCTCCTTTCTCAGAAAATCGAAGGAGCTGAAAATCAATTTTGCTTTGGCCGAAACTCGCGTTTGATTTATGTGATTAAATGATGAAGTGTTGCCCATACTTTGTTTGGAGAGATTGTTTCTAAATCATTGCCATCGGAATCGCTTCTTTTTTTATCTCTGGGTCACCGGAAAACTGTGCCTGGAATCGCTGCCAGCAGGGGCCTCTAACGGGTCTCCTTCCGGTGCGCGTCAGGTATTAGGGCTCCACCGCGTGAGGAAGATGATTGAAAAGCGCATTTTGACTTGCTCAAAATGCTGTCGTTTTCAGTCATGGAAATGCCTTCCCCCTCAGGCGAAAAACGGCGTTGGTGCTTTTCTGGCTAAGTGAAACGCACGTTTCACTTATTCTGGAGATGGGCCAGACGTGTTTTTGGGCTTATGCTTCTGGGCTTGAGTATTTAGTTCTCGTTTTATTTTATTTATCATGGCCCTGAATTTTATTTGGTTTTTGTTTTGTTCTTAAACCAACTGGGCCGAAGCAAATTTTTTTGCCAAGTATGCAATAAATTTTGATTTATTTGATTCATCATATACCAATTAAAGCATCTGGGCCGAGGTCTTCATGAACTATTTGAGTTTACTATGATTCGTTCTGGGCTGAAGAAACTATTATGGGTTTTCTATTTGATTTATTTTCTGGGCCGAGACTTTTTATGATATATTTTAATAGTGTCACTTTTTTTTTCTGGACAAATAATAGTGTCATTTTGAGCAACCTTCTGGGACACGTTTTTTATTTTCTAGGCTATAAAGTTTTAATCTCCAGAAATAATTTTTGGGTTAAATAAACATCTTTCTCATTGTTTATTAAATTAACTTCTGTTTTATGTATAATTTTTATTATGTCACAATTAATTTTTTAAATTAAGAAATTTTCTTTTAATTCTAAAAAGTTTGCAAAATTATTTTATGAGTTATTTAATTGTCAAAAAATTTGGAAAATTAACTTTAAACAATTATTTAACTATTCAAATTTTTTTTGTAAAACTTAATTTAAGCTGAAAAGTGCCAAAATTAATTCTTTAAATAATTTTTTGAATGCATAAAATAGTGGGAGGATTTTAATTAATTATTTAGGGATTTTGTTGATCAAATTAATTAATTAATCCCTCCATTAAGATGTGCATAAATTAAATTTATTTTGAATGCACAAAATAGTGGGAGAATTTGTCTAAGATGATTATTTAGTCACATTTTATTTATTAAATTAATCAATCAAATTCTCATTAAAGTTTTGTGCATATTTGGAATTTAAATACATAAGGTTGATATTTGTTATTAGCATGCATCTTGAGGAATAGCAACAGCATTCTCTATTGCATGTGTAGATAGTCACTTATGTGTTTTAAAATATCAACTCTATTCAATGGGTAATATTAATTTAATCAAAGTGGGAGATTATATTTAGTCACTTATATTGATTAAATTAATTGGTTAAGTTCTCTATGAAGATGTGTACATACAGAATTTAAATGCACATGATTGATGTTTATAATTAACTTGTATGCTAGAATAGTAGCTACAATGCCCTCTTATAACATGCATAAATAGTCACGTGTGGATATTAGAATATCAATCTTTTAAAGGTGAATAAATATTATTTTATTCACATTAATGATTTAGTTTATTAAATTAATTAAATTAAGATTCCCATTGACATTGTGCATAAATATATGGTATTTAAATTATACATATTTGATATTTGTGATTAACATACATATTTTATTTAAAGAATAGTTACAGTATCCTTATACACATATTGTATGCATATTTAATCATATAAGGTTTTACGATATCAATTGTGATTATATGTACAATTAATATACACAATGGTGTGATGTTTTTGTAATGAGTATTTAAAATCGAGGAGTAGCCACAGCATCCTGACTAGGTACATACACTCCATTTTGTTCTAACGAACAAAATACATCACGCAAAAATTTAAAGACATTAATTGTAATTAAATGTGTGGTTATAATTAATCTTTACCCACAGGCAGATAATTGCAATCATAGTTTTAATTAGGGAGGAATAGGATTATATTATATTTTTTAAGTAGCCCACAGGTTTTAGGGGATATAACTGCATTCTAGTTTCATCAATTCGAGATAAATTCATGCTATGCTAACGTCTTTACCCACAGGTAGACTTTAGTGATATGAATTTATAATTGTATGATTTATATTGGTAAACATACACCTATATGTGATGGTTGCTTGTGTAACTCCCTGCTGTAATTATATTCAAAATACGCAATTAAAGTGAAATAAAGATCAATAACAATCAAATAACATTTTCAAAATCATTTATAACCTGGTCTCACATTCACATTTCGAATACAATTACTACACGAAGATAAATCACATTTTAATATATCAGAATACACAGAATAATTCCCGGCCAACCCCGGGTTCCATACATTGATCAAAGCCTTACAGGGTATAATCGCCCATACAAGCCCTCATACGGGGATTACATAGTACTCATTCCAAATACACATTCCAATCTATTCTCTGAATATATACAACCAACCATATACAATTATACCAACATATAGCAATAATCAACTATCAATGCACTTGCCCATAAGGAGACCTAGCCGCCCTTAGTTACTTGCTCCATCTTAATCCAATTGCCCTGTCTACACTGTTGGTAGGGGAGGATGAGATTCTGGGGAATCTCAGTAGGAAAACAATACCAATATACATACAAGATAAATGTTTAATGCATGACATGCTTGTAATACATAATTCATGTTCACACAATGACATATCAACATGCTCAATGTTCAAACAATATACTCATGACCATAGCATAGGTTGAAACAGAGCTTCAATCACTCATGTATGTTTTACATAGTCAAGCAAAGCAATAACATGCATCAATACATCAATACAATTATCAAATACATGCAGGAGAGGAAAGTTCCCTACTCTTGTTATTTCCACGTGTGCTCCAGCACCGGTTACTCACTATCAGTGAGAATATCGAACCCTATAAACCAAATCAAGGACATCGAGTTATTCTCCATTCCAAGTTCTCACTTTCATAACACTTAATGTTGGTTATCATTACCGTTGCTTAAGCCCTTACACATGGCTCAAACACAAGTTTTAAAAGGGTTGGAAAAATTATCCCAAAGATCCCCTTTTGGAAGCACAAGACATGATTTTTCACTGTTGCACTCGAGTGAAGATGGCTTTACTCGAGTGATACTGTAAGGACACTCGGGTGAAGAAGACCACACTCAAGTGATGGCCTAACGCTGACTCGGGTTCTAGGAAATGAAGCGCAGAAAGTGAGAACCTGAGAGTTCAAGAACTTTCAAGGAAGAGGAACACTCGAGCGAGAACCCTTACACTCGAGTGATGGCTTAACACTTGCAAGTGTTATGGCACACTCTTGAGTCTTGATCACGAGTGACAACCCGAGACAAGAGTTTACGGTGTCAAATACACCTGCACTCGAGTGAGAGGAGGCTCACTCGAGTGAGAACTCATAACACTTGCAAGTGAGACAACACTCTTGCCTCAACACACGAAAGTGCAACATGAAACTGGAAGCAAAAAGGGAAAAATACACTATCATACTCGAGTGAACCCATCCTCACTCGAGTTATGCTATCAGAAACCATAAAACGCAGAAAACTGACAACACTTCCCAAACTTTCCCCAAGTGATTCCAATGGACCCAAAACCTCAACCAAAGATATTCTCACATAAAAACACCTAAGGAAACCAAGGAAACCATCAAAACTACCAAATTTCTCTTCCATTATCATGCTTTGGTTTTGGGCAATATAAACATCAAAATTCCAAACTTACCAAACTTAATTATTCAATCCCAAATCCCTTTCTATCTATCCAAATACATTCTAAATATACCTATTCCATGCTAATAACATGTCATACTCCCAATGACACTCATTTTCAAATTTAAGGCTATAATTACCAAAAATTCCAAACTTCATCAAATGGCATGAAATATAGATAGAAAGGTTTGATTCATCTACCTCTTCAACTTTTCCAAAGACACTTCTTGATTCTCTAACCTCTAGATTTTCTTGATGTCACAAATCAACCCCAATGGCCAATCTATAACCACCAAAATGAAGCTCTCAAGTCAAGGAACAATGATAAATAAAATATTTGCATATTTATTTTTCCTTATATGATGATTTTATGGATGATATTTGAGTTTGATATAATAAATTTGGGTGCAATTGATAAATAAATAATAATGTTTTTGGAATAAATAGTATTTAAATAATAATAATAAATAAATAAATGAAAGTACTGTAGCAATAGGATCACTGTAGCAGATAGTTACACTGTAGCGGACGGTAGTTACACTGTAGCATATGGAAGTCATTGTAGTAACGAAAGCACTATAGAGCCGCCAGATACTGTAACAGCCGCTAGATACTGTAGCTGTTGCCGAAAGTCATTGTAGCAGCCGCCAGATCACTGTAGTAGTACTGTAGCACTTGTTTTTTCCTATAAATAGAGATCAGGGCCAAGCTCAAAGGAGGAGGAGAGGAAGAGAAGCAGAGGTTTCCTTCTCTAATAGAGAGAGATCCTTCTCTGACCGGAAGAGATATTTCTCTAACATTTCTAAGTTCATTGTATTAATTTTTAGATTTAATTTCATGCATTGTATTACATTTTTCATGCCTCCATCTTGGAAGGCTTAGGATTATATTATTTTGCATGCTGCCTGTAATATCCCAATTTTTTATTAAGGGCTAATCGTGATTATTGTGGATAATTATGAATTTAATTGGAATAATTGTGTGTTTTATGGCAATATTAATTAATATGTCATAATTAGTGAAAAATTGGAGGAATGAAATTATTGGCCATAAGTTGGTAATTAAGGGAGAAACTAATTACTAATTAAGAGGAACTGAAATGTGTGATTAAATGGCTAATGGGGGGATTATATAAGCTAATTGGTGACTTATTTTGGGTGAGCCAATAGTATTTTGACAAGTGGCAAGTTGGGGAGTATGAGAGAGCATGTGGAAAAGTCAAATACAATTTAAAACAATTTCTCTCTCCTCTTCTCCCTCTTTGTGCGCTGGAATGACTATGGGAGGAGGGAGTGCAATCATTTCTTCATTCTCTCTAACACACTGCATCTCTCATTCTCTTCTTTCTCATTCCTTCCTCCATTTCTAGTGGCCAAGCTAGACAAGAAAGAGGAAGAAAAGCTAGTGATTAAGGTGAGAAAAATGCCTTCCATTACTCAAACATCATTCATTAAAGTTGTTCCATGAGTGATAAGCTTCATTTTGATGGTGTAGCTTGTCCATTAGTTGAGGTTTGTGATCACACGAAAATTTGGTTGTTGGAGAATTAAAGAGTATTTTGGAGAAGTTGAAGAGGTATGTTAAACCCATCTACCTATCTAAGTTTCATGTCATTTGAAGTAGTTTATAATTTCTGGAGATTTTGGCTTAAATCCGAAAATGGGTGACACTGTTCATTTGGTATGTTTTTGGCATGAGAATGGTATTTTGGAATAAGTTAGGATAGATAGATTGGTTGGTGATTAAAATGTGATGTTGGATGAGATTGCCATATTTTTGATTGTGTTGCCCAAAACCTAAAGCATGATAATGGAGTAGGATTTTGATGATTCTGATGATCCCATTGAGTTTATTGAGTGTTTTTCTATGGGAGTGGTTTTGGGTAAAGTTTTGTGGCCATAGAGATCAAGTGGGCAAGTGTTGGGAAAATACCTCTGTTTTCTGCGTTTTCTGGTTCTGATAGGATCACTCGAGTGATTTGGGATTCACTCGAGTAAGGGATGATCATCACTCGAGCAGGGTTGATCCATGCTCGAATGTTGTGCATAAATTCTGCTTTCCCTTCAGCTTTTCTGTTGCGCTTTTTGGAAAATCCAAGAGTGTATAGTCTCACTCATAAGTGAGGGATGAATATCACTCAAGTAAGCCTCCTTGTGCTCGAGTAACTGGTGTATTTGGCACCAAGGACTTGCCTCTCGGGTTGTCACTCGTGGGCATGGTGCAAGAGTGTGCCTTCTCACTCGCGGGTATGGGGTATCTGATCGAGTGAGTTGTGTTGTGCTCGAGTGCAGTGAGTCATTTGGGCTACTTTCATTTCCCTTGCGCTCTCGGGTTCTCATTTCCTGGACTTCACTCTCAGGTGCTCGAGTGAGGCATTTGGCTTTCACTCGGGTGAGGTCCAGTGTGCTCGAGTGATCCTGTCTCTGAAAAGCTTCGTTGTGCTCTCGGGTATGCACTCGCTATCTCTCACTCTCGAGTGCCTAAGTGCAGGCCGTACCATCACTCGAGTACTTCAGTAGAAAAATTAGTTTGTGTGTTTCCAAAAGGGGATCTTTGGGGTAGTTCTTCTAACCCTTTAGGAGTTTTGTTAAGGGTATTTAATGACTCTAAAAGAGCAATAATAACCAATTAAGTATTATGAAGTGAATTAAGTCTTGGAATAGAGTATAAATCTTCGTCCCTAATTATGAATCTGTGTGTATCTTGCCTGTATGGCTTGTGTATGAAATGCATTATATGAATCCCAGCTGTGGTGAATTATACTGTGTTGATTGTTGTGATGCAATACAGCGCGGGCAATTCAGCGTGAGCAATCGTCAAGGATGACATGTGTCATACTAACCATTGCCATTGAACTGCCGTTGTAGTTGCTTGTTTGGATACTGATTTGATTTCATGCCTTACTATTGCACATTATATGATTGATTTGACACTACGGGGATTCTTTAGAATCTCACTCTCCCAAAATTAAACATTTTAGACAGGGCTGAAGGATCTAAGGGAAAGCGAGCGATGAAGAGCAGTTAGAACTCCAGTTTAGGAGTATATTTTGGGTTAATGATTATCATTGTATACCTTTTGGATATTTTTGATAGAAACGATTGTATATAGTAGATTTTGTGTAATCCCCAAGAAAAAGGGTATGAATTGTAGGCTTTGTGCCTTGTGTAAATCCCTTTTTATTAATGAATGGAACCCGAGTGTGTCGGGAATTTATGCTGAACTTTGATATGTATGAATGAAACCAACCGATATAGGCCATATTTGTTTTGTATTATGAAAATGAGATTGTTATGATAAAGTTTTGAAAAAGTTTTTGAAAACCCTGATTTTGGGAAGTTTAATATGAATAAGTCTCAAATCATCTTATAGTCTCTAATTCAAACTTAATTACGTGTTACGAACGTAAATCTTGGCCTTAATCGTGAAGGGGGTTACACTGCCTACATGGAAGGTTTTACCTCCTAAATCGATGGCTAGATTTCTCCATTTTTCATACATCTTTTTGTTGTATATTTATGTTTGAGAATTTAATATTCAAGTTTTATGCAGTATTTATGAGGATTTCATTCTAGTTTTATGCAATGTTAATTTATTTTGTTTTAAATTTTATCATGTGCTAAACTTTCATTTTCCGAGGGTGATGACGTAGTTTACTAATGACGGATTGAATCTTAACTTATTAAATCTAGTTTTAATTTCTCCTTCATGATTGAGTTTTAATTATTATTCTTAATGCTTTTATTTGACTGGTCATCTTTTGAATGATTCCAATATGTATGTTGAGACCAGAAGGAGATAAAAATGTGTAGACCCTATAATTAAAATCATGACATGCATATGAAATAGGAATATATTCATATGAGTTGTGTAGTCTTACTGAGTTCCATAAATCTTAATGCATAATTAATTGCTTAAATTCATATAGGAATATATTGGATTAACAATTAATTATAAAATTGCTTAACCTTGGAAGATGTTAGTAATTAAATGATGGAAACTTGACTATCAATCATGTGGAATAAATCAGGCTAGAATAGATAAATGATTCAATCCGGAATTTGTTAAGTGAAATATGACCTCTAGGACTTTTTTTCTCATATTTGCTTTCTTATCATCTGCACTCATATTTAATTATTTTTCTTTTATTTTGTACTCTTAATCACTAACTAATCGATCGACTAAATAGAATTAAAATTACATATTTTGGTACTTAGTGCTCAATCCTCGTAGGAACAATACTTTACTTACTTCTATATTACTTGATTACAATAGTGTACACTTGCACTATTTAATATATCATCTACACCCGTATTAAACAATTTTATAGAAGAGACTTTGAGTAAATGAGAACATTAGCATACCTCAAATGCAAGCTTTTCTTTCTCTCTCCTAAGCTCCCATGGCTGCTAAAAAATAGAGAAGGGAATGAGAGAGAAGAGACAGATGGAGTGTGAGAGAAGATGAGAAATGATGATAATCATACTCCCTCCATGCTCAGCCAAAAACCAAGGGAAGAGAGGAGAGAGAAATGATAAAATACTCCTCCATTTGACTTTTCTCTTATCTCTCCCTTCACATACAATCTTACCAAGTGTCAACATCTTATTGGCTCTCCTCAAATAAGTAACTATTAGCCATTCTAATCCTTCTATTAGCCATTTAATCACCTTTCTCATTTTTCTCTTAGTTAGTAATTAATTTCTCTATTAATCACTAACTAATTGCCCAATAATTTCATTCTTTCAATTTCCACTAATCATGGCATAATAATTAATATTACCACCAATTAAAACCCATAATTATTCCACTTTAATTCAATAATTATCTTTAATAATTATCATTAACCCTTAATTGAAATTTGAGGCGTTACAGCTTGCCTCTTATAGTTATTTTGTAAGCATAATTGAATTTTATTTTGCCTTTGCAACATGATGTTATTTGTTCAATTGTTTAGTTTGATATAATTTATTAGAGACAATTAAGCCTATAAGAAGAACTCTCACCATTAGGATAAAATTAATATTAAAAAAAGTTCTAGTATTAATAATACTAGAATGAGAAATGAGAAAACATTATTGTCTCAATAAAATAATTTCAATTAAAAACTAGTTATTATACGTATATAAAGAATGAAACAAAGTCAATGGTTCTTTATAGATTGAAGGACAAATTTAGATATTTTCATTAATGTTATTTATTATATTGTTTTGTTGACTATTAAGCGATTCTTCATAATAGGATAAGTTGTCTCTATTAATTTTGGTGGAACAGATCCTCAATTTATTATCTCATGAGCCATTACTCCTTTTCATAAATAAATGCATGGACATTAAGTATTCATTGGAAATGTGTATATATAAGTTTTGCTTCTTTTTAAAAAAGCACGAGATTTTAAATGAGGGTTATCAAGCTACCAACCCAAAGGTCATAAAGTAATAGACATATAAAGTTTAATTGTCTATAATTAAAGGCTTGATTGGAGGTAGTAATGGATATACACTTGTCATTGGTTTTATTCTAACAAATAAAATAGTTCATCCTGATTATAGTTGACTCTTTACAATACTTGAATACTATTTACTTTATAATTAAGTAGTGTCATTTGACACTTTTAAAGTTTATAAAGCAAAAATGGGTAATTTAATATAGTAAACAGACTAATATAGGGAAGTCAATTAGAAAAGATGGATAACATGTGGGTACATGACTGAGGACAGTAACTTAGTCTGTATGTTTTCCTCTTAAGGAATGCACTCAAGACAATTATATATCTCATATAAATTTCTAATAAAATTATGTTTAAACCCTTTTAAAATATAAAAGTTGGAAGCTCAGTTTATATAGAATTGTCTTATAAATGGAAGAGTGTGAAAGGAAAATATCCTATGGACTACGACTGCACATTTTGGTG
This sequence comes from Inga laurina, assembly GCA_963855925.1. NCBI lineage: Eukaryota > Viridiplantae > Streptophyta > Magnoliopsida > Fabales > Fabaceae > Inga > Inga laurina. The sequence continues at coordinate 18,359,158 of OY979710.1, forward strand.
AAGATGCAGAGAGATCTTGGAAATTCTATTGAGTTGTCCATTTCATTTTAGAAGTTGTGTAGTAATTTTGAAATGCCAAATTATTAAGAAATGACATAATTAGTGGGAGTGATCAAACTCATTCAGGATGATCACACATAACAGATTGTAACCTCTAATCATGATGAAACACTGGTTTTACATGATACCTTCTCGATGAGGTAAATATGAAACATAATGAAGTTCTGAAATTTTCAAGAAGTATCCACATCAAGGACTCTATCAATTATTAGGAAAAAGTATCTCAAAACACACAAGGGATATTTCAAATTGATAGATTGTGCTCTTATTATACAACTTCAATCTATCAACAGACTTAGTTAAGACTAATGACAATTTAAATTTGGCAATTGCTACCAACTATATATCATATACTTCTAGTAATCTAACTAAAACATAAATATTGAGATTGACCTTAAATTTCAAATAAAGGCATTAATTCATGATAAATATGTGAGATCTTAAGACAAACAATAATATATGGATATTCGTCAAGTTGTTGATGTATAGATCCTTCCATATTTTCATGATGTTTAATGTCTATTTTGAAATGGAATATTATTGGCATCTTTCTATTATAGACATGGGGAGAGATATATGTGAATTAAAAGAAAGGGTCACATAAACTATAAAGAGAATTTAGTTAGCAAATGTGAGAAATCGTCCTCACAAGCATGTCTCACATTAGTGATAAATAACGTGTTATGATGCAATCACATACTTGATAAGGTTGACAATATCATAGTTTTATTCGTATCACTAGATTAGTGCGAGTTGAATCATCTATATTAAACAAAATGACGATTCACTTATTGCTTTTGAATTTTGACATAAAGTGTTGCACATAACTAAATCACCATTGTTCAATAGTTCTCTGTCTAATTAAAGCTTAGCAATGATTAGAGGTAGTTCTTACAAACTTTCGCTATTAATATAGGAAAATTCATGTACTATAATTTACGATTTATTTATGTATTCATGAATTTTGTCCAACATTATCATTTTTTATTTATGTAATACGAAAGTAACATTCCAAAGCTAAGGTAAGAAGTAAGATTAAAGGTATTGTTCTAATTAAAAATTAATAATTTGGACTAAAAAGTATGAAATAAATTAAATTACAAATTTACTACCATCAATCAAAATACTCACTTCATCTCTATTTATAAGGTCCTATTTTTTGAATTGGCCTATCCCTTTTATAAAGTCTTCTTTGGGGTTATATGAGCATTAAATGTATTTTTACCAATGTTATCCCTAATTAATTTTTCCCATATTTTTTCTTTTATCATTTGTTCTTACAATTACTCTCTCTTGTTTACCTGTTTATAAGTAAGAGCATATTTAAAAAATAAGTATATTTTCTATATACTTATTACTTTTAATTAATTTTAGCTGTCTTTTTAAATTACACAATTCGGTTAATATGACTTTCTAAATAGCCAGGGTGAATAAGATTTTGCTCATTCACTTGTATGAACTGTTTTATTTTGGCACAATTTTTGTTAATTTTTTTCCCTAAAAACTCTGAAATAAGTACAGTACCGAAATGAATGTCAAAGTCTCACAATAATTGTTGAAGTTTCTTTTATTTAGATTTAGATTCTTCCTGAAAAATTGGGATGCTGCTCATCTTCCTCAAAATTGTTAGCTATTAATGGTTAACTAGTTATGGTAAATAAATAGTATGCATTTATTTAACCTTTCATTTCCATTCTAACAATGTGAGATGGGGGGCGCTATATGTATTGGTGTCAAATTTACAAGTTAATTCTCTAAGTTTACCATTTTTACATTCATATTTTACTAAATTGAGTCGAGTCGCAGTTAAAGTCTTTTCAGCTGTAAATTCGGTTAAACTCACAAGTTTACCGTTTTTAAGTTTCTAACTTACAAAACTATATTAACTTACTCTTAAATTCATGTTAACTTTTTTCGATTGATCATGCTCAGCGCTTTATATATGAATTTTATAGAATTTTTTTATTAAATATAACAAATTATGAATGTTGATCAATTTAATTTCAATTATTTGGATTTAAAATATATTTAGAAAAAATTGTTGTCATTTTTTATATTTTAATTATTTAATTATATACTATTAATACTTATTTAATGATAAAAGTAAACTTTTACGAGTTTACGATACGAATTTATATCAATGTCACGAGTTTCTTTAGACTCAGAAGTTTAACAACCTTGGTGTAGGTCTAAAACCACTGTTTAAAGAACTGGACTAGATGGTTGGTCGATCACTGAGGCAGGCCAGATGTATGCATTGGACTGTTTTTCTGAGGAAGCCGTTTTGGGCCTTGAATCGAACAAGTTTTTCAAAAACCGTCCAGCCCAATAAAAATGCGAATTTTTTTTTGCTACAATTTTTTTTAAAAAAACTTGATTTTGCAAAAAATATTTAAAAAATGGCATATAAATTTGGGAAAATTGCTGGAAAATACCAAATAAGCAAATTAATTGCTCTTTGCCACCAACACAACTGAGGTACCTAACTGTCATTAAAATTCAACTTGAAAAGACACAAAAGCCCCTGGTTTCACAACACGATTTTAGGCGGGAGGGAGGAAAGAGCCCTTAGTTTCCAATATTCCTCAAACAAGCCTTCCGTGGAGCATTGTCCGCCGTGGAGCACTGTCCGCCGTCCAGCACTGTCCGCCGTCGAGCATTGTCCGCCGTCCAGCACTGTCCGCCGTCCAGCACTATCCGCTGTCGAGCATTGTTCCGTCGAGCATTCCTAGGGATTTTGCTACTCCCAAAATCTGGTGAGAATGATTTGCTCAGTTTCCCCGTGTCGATTTTAAGCAGATTTCCTCGCATGTCAATGGGGTTGGTAGTGAAGATTAACATATTCTGTTCATTTAGTTCAATATAATTAACTCTGAACTCGGTTTTGGCTTTTTACTTCAGATGGGTTATGCTAAATTAGTAGACTTTCGTTACTTAATATATTTTAACATTATGCATTTGCACAAGTGAAGGTCGGTATATCGCAATCTAATATCATTTCTTAATTTTGGGTATTTGCTGTTTGATTAATTGAATGACCCACGCATGTCTTGTTTCGGAGAATTAAGGTTTCGATGTTTGTTACAAGAGAGCTGCTAACTCGTAATTCTGAACTTGTACTAGTACTTCAATTACTTGAGGTTTCATTTCCTTCTGAATTTTAAAATGTAAATCTAGTTTGTTCTCATTATGATAAAGTATGAAATACTAGTGAGGATGTTGTGCCCAAGAAGTGTAATTAGATGGATTGGTACACATTTGGCTCTGGCCTCTGATTCTTTTTATCGATGTTTGTGCATTGAATGATCTTTTGTTGTTATCAGAGCAAACATTTTTGTGATTTACTCGCACACCAGAATCATGATCTCTATGGACACAAGCCTGCATTTGATTTTAGATTTGGAGTTGTTCAACAGCAGAGCAATGTGTGAGTTATCGAAATTGTTGGATACTCTTGTATGTATATATGTATCCATTGTATGTTAATGTTTTGCTATTTATTTCTATGTAGATGGGACTGTGGCATGTATATGATATCGTGGCTGCAAATGTGGGAAAATATTAGAAGGCCTGAGTGGAACAATTTCACAATGCCTGATGTGAGTACATTTTTACTTTACATGTTACAATATGATTGGATCTAACTTATAACTTTTATGTTCAGGAAGACATGGATCAAAAGAGAGTGGATGTGGTGTGGTGGCTAGTTACCCATGCGAAGAACAAACATCGGGAATGGATAATGCGTACCATTGAAGTTTGGAGATATAAGAAGAAGGCAAAGCGTCATTAATGCTTTAACTACTTTAACTATGGACGTTTGTATTTCGTTTTGCAACAAACCAAACTGTCTGTATATATATGACTTTCTTAAACATTAGATCATCTAAATGTCGATAAAGTTTGACATACGTGCAAAACATGTTCCTTGTGCAATGATATTCCATGTTGTGCAATTACTCTTCCATTATGTGCATTTGAGTTTCCGTTTTGTGCAATTACTCTCCCATGATGTGCAAAGTATGATCCATTGTGCCAATTATCTTCATTTGTCATATACTCTTTCACGATGTGCCAATGATCAGACGTTTTGTGCAATTGATCTTTCATTTTGTGCAACTAATCTTCCATGAAGTGCATTTGATCTTCTGTTTGTGCAATGGATCTGATTCATGTGTAAAGGATGATCCATTGTGCCAATGATCTTCCATTAGATGCAATTACTCTTCCATGATGTGCAACTAATCTTCCATGATATGCAATTGAACTTCTGTTTTGTGCAATTAGTCTCCCATGTGCAAAGGATGATCCATTGTGCCAATGATCTTCCGTTTTGTGCAATTGATCTTCCATTTTGTACAATTACTCTTCCATAATGTGCAATTGATCTTCCGTTTTATGCAATTGATCTTTTATTTTGTGCAATCACTCTTCCATTATGTGCAATTGATCTTCCATGATGTGCCATTGAGCTTACGTTTTGTGCAAATACTCTCCCATGATGTGCAATGGATGATCCATTGTGGCAATGATATTGCAGTCATATACTCTTCCATGATGTGTCAATGATCTTCCGTTTTGTGCAATTGATCTTCCATTTTGTGCAATTAATCTTCCATTAAGTGCAATTGATCTTCCGTTTGTGCAATGCATGTGATTCATGTGTAAAGGATGATCTATTGTGCCAATGATCTTCCATTATATGCAATTACTCTTCCATGATGTGCAATTCATCTCCCATTTTGTGGAAGGAATTTTTGCCATACGTGCCAAATGATCATATAATGCAAGTTAGCATAGTAATGGAACTGATGTTTACAACGTATGGTTGAAATATGAAGACATTCATATTATGTCATACAAAAAGTGAGCACAAGCTATGGTGCTACTATATATATACCAAGACATGAACATATTGTTCTTCTAAGCTCATTGAGCGACATTCCTTCTCTTACCATTCTTCCATTTGCTCTCCCACCCACATATTGAGTCCTCCCTTGATCAATGACAATCTTCCCACCTATGTGGAAGAAACAATAAATTTCCTTTTGTACTCTATTCATCACATTAACTCTAGACCTGCAACAATATGGCTTTAATGTCAACTAATCTGAATTTTGCAATATGTTTGACCTATAATAAACTAGTCAATATGTAATTATACTTTCCCCTATAATAAACTAATATGCACTCAAACATGCACAGTCAAACTACTTCAATGAAGATTTTTTACCAAAACATTCAACATTGCAAAGACAATACTGCACGATGCCTTTGAACTCAATTTCATCAAAACCAGCAAGCAATATAACCCGAACTAATAAATAACTTTTTGGCAAATTAATTGCTGAATGCTACCATGGAAGATCTTTTGCACACAACGGAAGATATTTTGCACACAACGGAAGATTGTTTGCACATTTATATGGAACATTTTTGCACAAATGGAACATGGTTTGCACAAAATGGAAGATCGCTTGCACACTTGGTAGCAATCAACAATTAATTTGCCTCAAAGGTATTTTTCGGCATTTCTCCCAACAAAGAAAAGAATTATTACTTCCAGCAACAATACCCAATACGGAAGATAATTGCACATAATGGAAGATCATTGGCATATAATGGATCATCCTTTGCACATATCGTGGATGGCCATTGGACACGTATGGAAAAGATCCATTGCACAAAATGGGAGATCAGTTGCACATAATGGCTATCACATGTGAATCTCCATTGCAGAATCATTATTCCAACAACATTCAGGTAACAAAACCGATTACACGCAATACACGATACACAATACACAATATACAAACTCCCATCAACTAATATCAAAAACTTCACAATAATGGCCAAACTCATAATATCTAAGCAACCCCCAATTATATTTACTATTTCCTTACTCACACACACAGCAATGCACAATACTAAGTTCCACTAGCAATATAGAAATCATCACCTCCATCAAAAACTGAAATATGAAGAAGGGCTTCACAGTGATCTATCGACTCCACAGTGATGGACCTCCGGCGGACGCCACAGTGATCGACGGCAACAACAGAAGACTCGCATCACCGCACTCGGCAAACACGATAACTGAACAAGCCACTGTCATAACCTTTAGTCGTTTGCTTCTGCCTCGTGTGATCTTTCCAAACTAAACTAGGGGCTTTTGTGTCTTTTTAACTTCAATTTTAATGACAATTAGGTACCTCAGTTGTGTTGGTGGCAAAGAGCAATTAATTTGCTTATTTGGTATTTTCCAGCGATTTTCCCTATAAATTTTAGACATGTTACTTTATTTTATTTATATTATATGCTGCTAATTTTAATAATTTGGTTTATTGCAAACTATTTTATAAAGATGCTTTTGAAGAAAAAGGCAATCATGCTTATCCTTAAGCTAATGATGAAATTGAAAGTACTAGGATTGGAGTTGAATATCTTAATTTTGGGTCATTTCCTCAAGAAGATGATGACATTTAGCACTCTGGTCCTATTTATAAGTCCCTTTTTTAACTAAATCTCATATATCAATGAGAGGTAGTTAACTCGACTATACCTTTATTTATGAATTGATACTTTTCAATTCTTTTTTTTGTATCTATCTTTAAATTACTTCTTCATTTGTACAATAAATAAGGGTTAAATTGTCATAATCTCATTTATTACACTGAAACTAGACTTATAAATAAGACCAATTTTTTTGGTAAAAAAGGGCTTATAAATAGGATCAGAGTGATACAGTCTAAATATCTTTCAAGAAACTCATGCTTGAATCAATCAAGAGCCCCCAATATTTGACAAGTCATGAAATCATTATTGTTACTGCATTTTGTTATGTTGATAATTGACTTAATATTCTTCGTTAAATGGTATTTTGTGACTTTATTAACTTCCTATGAAATTAAACTATAGACTAATTGTAATATATATAAATAATATTTTTAAATTTAATTATTATATCCCGATCCAATCATTCTAACAATTTAAACCATGATCTGTTGATGTTGATTTTTCCAGTTGAATGTCCGGTCTAATTTTTAAAACATGGCCTGCAACGAAAGCAATCCCCCGCTCTTCATTAATTTTGTCTCTTTATTATTATTTATTTATTGTCTTGCCTTTGATCTATTATTGGTTTGGGAGCGTTATATAACACTATTATAATAATACAAAAGTCAGATTTTTTTTCTTTTAATTTTAATTTTTTTAATTTGTGAATGCGATTTGGAAGTTGGAACTGATAAAATGATGAATATTCTCTCCGCTCAAGCTCAAGCTCAAGCTCAAACTTCTGGTTTTCTTGAGCCCAGATACACCGAAGGTTCTCTTTTTCTGCTCTTGTTTTGATTATGGATTTGTAAATCTAGGTAGATTTGGCAAGAACACATGGCTCTGGGGAAGATTTACTGGGTTGTTGTAATTTTTTCTGCTTTAATCCTTCTTGTTCTTCATGCTGCCCCTGTGATAGCTGGGGACATAGTTCATGACGATGACTCAACTCCGAAGAAGCCTGGATGCGAGAATCAATTCGTTCTGGTATATCCAAATCAACCTATTCTTTTATGTAATTGTTTCTGATTTTAATAAAAGACTGCTGATGCTCTGCTTAATTAGCTGGTTTTATTAATGGTTTTAGTCGGTTAATGTTTCTGATGAATTGAAAACTGTGCAAATCATTATGCTTAATAAACTGAATCGCAAGCTGTACAGTATCGAGAAAGAAAAAGAAAATGCAATATTCATTTATGGAAACAAAATTTTGGAATCCTGAATTGTACTGTGGGAAATGAGCTTCCTTTTTTTCCCCAATTTTGGTCAGTGATATTATTATTAGCATGGATTCACCTTCGCTGGTTGTGCTTTTTTGCTTTTTGTGTTGAACAATAGTCTTTTAATCGTTTTTTGAAATGCTTGTCTATTTTGTTCAATTCGATACTTGAGACCAAATAGTTACTGATTATGTTTATAGCTCAAGTAGTTATTATGATCAAATGCATCATCTGCTTGCAATAGGTGAAAGTGCAAACTTGGGTCAATGGTATAGAGGATGCTGAATTTGTTGGTGTGGGTGCCAGATTTGGCAGAACCATTGTTTCAAAAGAGAAAAATGCTCGGCACACTCGTCTTATTCTTTCAGACCCTAGAGACTGTTGCAGTCCACCAAAGAATAAGGTTTTTCCCCATATAAAATATGGCCCTTTGTACCTTGGTCACAAATGTTGCTTAGTACTAAGTGTTATAATTTCACTGTTTGCATAATCTGTTAGCTTGCGGGAGATGTCATTATGGTGGATAGAGGCAACTGCAGATTCACAAGGAAAGCAAATAATGCAGAAAATGCTAATGCTTCAGCTATCCTCATTATAAACAACCAAAAAGGTGCAGCCATTTGTAATTTCCCTTTTTTCAAACATCCAAGGGCTTTTGTTGATCAGTTGTGCAGAAAATTAGAGAACGTGCTTCATGTGTACATTGAATGAATCATATATGTTATGGATTCCTTACAAGTCCAATGTCTTTTTAGGCCCAAAATAATTTAGTCCACATTGTCATGGTCCAATGCTGTTCACCCAAAAAAAGGAACAATTCCACGTAACCCTGATAGGCTGACAAAAGCTCCTATGGATCGCTAGGTATAGAAGGAAAAATGAGACTGAATTTAGGCAAGGACTCTGTCAGCATTAGACACCCTATAAGAATTCATTTTCTTACCAAAAATGCCATTGTACATTGGCAGCTACACACTTCCTTCTGAACTCAGAGATAAGAACTTGCACCCCGACCGCTCTAAAAACAATCCATTATCTTCTTAAATGGAGTTAAGACAATTTTTTAAAAACATTTAAGATATTAAACTTCAATTCTACTAAAAATGCTGAGGGTCAAAGTTTGTTTTCATTAATCATTTAATCAAATTTTTTCTGTTGTTTGCAGAACTTTACAAGATGGTTTGTGAACCAGATGAAACTGATGTAGATATACACATACCTGCTGTAATGCTCCCACAAGATGCAGGTACAAGGTTGGAGAACATGCTGATGAGTACTTCATCTGGTGAGGTTCCTCTTAGTTTTCATTTTTTATGGTGATAGTATGTTTTTGTCATCTTCACGTGCAAAATCTTTGGATCCATTGGTTACTTCTGTTTCCTCTTTTAACCTCCTGTGGGAGTGTGAAGATGGATTCCCAATATCATGTATAGAATAGATTTCTAAAATTTTTCCTTTCCCAATATCATGTATAGAAAAGATTTCTAAAATTTTTCCTTTCTATAGTGTCTGTGCAGCTATACTCTCCACGTCGACCAGCTGTTGACATAGCTGAAGTATTTCTATGGTTGATGGCTGTTGGTACCATATTATGTGCATCTTATTGGTCTGCATGGAGGGCCAGACAAACATTTATCGAACAGGACAAGCTACTAAAGGTGAGTTTTGCCAACTCCTTTGCATATAACTTCAGTTTTTCTCTTTTTCATATACTGTTATTGATTTAACTACTTGATGACAAATTTATATTTCTAGGATGCTACAGATGAAATCCCAAGCACTGAAGGTCGAGGTGTCAGTGGAGTTGTATATATAAATACCAAAACTGCAGTTCTTTTTGTAGTGGTTGCTTCATGTTTCCTGTTTATGCTTTACAAACTTATGTCATCATGGTTCATTGAAGTCTTGGTTGTTCTCTTCTGTATTGGTGGGATTGAGGTATATAACATTCCTGCTTTCAAAGTCAATTTAATGTTCTAAAAGTATGCTTCTATCTGAAATGAAATTCCTTAATTGCATGTTATATCCATGCAATTCATGAGTGAACTTTAGTTGCCTGCCATTTCCTTTATAACCTCCTCCTAGTCATCTATAACATTGCAGTTTCTTGCATCTGCAGGGCTTGCAAACTTGCTTGTCTGCTTTATTGTCAAGGTGTGAAACTTTTCTCATCTAACCTATATCTTCCTGAAATCGACAATTTTTTCCCCTTTTATCTTAAGATCCAGAAAGTAATTTACCATGCATGAATTCTTGGAAACAATTCCTGTGTCTTTATCTGGAAAGCTGAGCTTTAGTCATAGGGATTTGATTTCCTTTTTCCAGATAAAATTCTTTTTGTTAATTTCAGCTGGAAGAACATGTAGATGGCGCGGCCTATTTTTTTTTGCCATCCTCATGTTGGCCTTGTTTTCCCCATATCTTAAGGACTTTGCATATTTCTTCATTTACTAAGATGATTTGACCTAGGAAAACCAAATTTGACCCATACATAAGGAAGCACGAGCTGTCACTGAGCTGAAGATTTCATTTGAAAAACAATGACAGAAGCATATTTCTCATTTTGTACTATCAGGTCAAATGGACTTTTATATTTTCAGCTAAAGGCGATTCCCATGAACAGGATCAAATTTCTGAATTGCCGGGAAAGGGTTTTCACTATGACTTGCATTCTTGTTGTTCAATGCTTTACTTAATTTAGTCCAATTATGTAAAAAATCATGGAGTAAGATTGTTGTTCGTAGTACCATATGCTGAATGACATCAAAAGTGGATCTTACTGCATTTTGACCCTAAGTGGTATCATATCAGTGCTTGAACATCAAAATGATTAATTAAAAGAGCAATATATTGATAAGATCTTTTGCTTTTTCCATTCTTGATGGTATCTAAGGTAGCGCAGTCCCTGGTTTATTTACAATTGAGAGAGATATTGTGAATATGAGAGTTGAGAATGCTTTGCTCTAAAATGGTAGAAACATTAGTTCATGAATGCTTCTTTTATCCTCTAAATTACAAGTTCTTTTCATTTAAATCTCCACCATAGTAGTGCTTCTCCCCCCCCCCCCCCCTAATTTTTTACTTCTTTTTGTTTCTCCATGCAGGTGGTTCCAGCATGCTAGCGAATCATATATCAAAGTACCTTTCTTTGGAGCTATCTCATACCTGACATTGGCTATTTCTCCATTCTGCATAGCATTTGCTGTTCTGTGGGCAGTTTATCGCAGTGTCTCTTTTGCCTGGATTGGTCAAGATATACTTGTAAGGAATATTTTTCTCTAGCTCTTATTCTCCATCTTATTCCCCTTATCGGTCATCTTGCATTTATGAACAAAAAGATGGTCAACTTTTCTCACGTTTTCTTTTCTTTTCTTTCCTTGTTTGTTCAAACAGGGAATTGCACTAATCATCGCTGTTCTCCAGATTGTTCATATACCTAATCTCAAGGTAGTGATTTAACTCAAACATACCATAGGACATAGACCATTCCTGAACTTCATACTTTTGAATAATAGCCCTTGGGTATGCTTTTTGATATGAACTAGATGTTTTGGCTATTTAGAGGTAAATTTCTTTTAAGGAACAGTTATGCTAGCCATGCATATAATTTGATCTATGTATCTGGTGCTCTGTTGCTTCCATTTCTCAAGACTTGTTTGAATTATCAAGCAAGAAAGTTAATTATGCCAAAAAGAGTCGATATAAAATTTACAAAGATGTAATATTGTTACTTCATATCTCCCTCTCTATATATCCATTGATTCTAGAAATGTGCTAGGACGTAAACATAGGTTTTACACATTTATTTTTCGTTTGATTTCTTGTTAAACATTGTGCTCACTGACATACGTGGGGGTAGTTCGTCCTAAGCTGAAGGTGTGAGTTTATGAGATGTCCAATTCTTGGCCATCCATATTAATATTACTATTAGCTAGGCTAGGTCTAGCATGAAGAAGATATACAGGACCAATATGCTAAGATGTATGTTTTCTTTCTAATTTTCAGTCAATACTAATATATCTTGCTTGTCCTATTGTGTTGATTTACTTAGGGTATATAAAATGTTCCATGGTGGAAATCAAAATTATTATTTTTACACTCTTGAGTGTTTTTTATGAACTAGGTTGGCGCAGTTCTTCTTGGTTGTGCGTTTCTGTATGACCTCTTTTGGGTGTTTGTCTCAACGAAGTTGTTCAGTGAAAGTGTGATGATTGTGGTTAGTCTTCTGACTCTTCTGATACCTAATTCTAAATTGTGACAATCACCAATACCATATTTGCATAGTGATTTGAATTGTTTCCATTACTTTCAATAGGTAGCTCGAGGAGATAAAAGTGGAGAAGATGGTATTCCAATGCTCCTGAAGTTCCCACGCATATTTGATCCATGGGGTGGTTACAGCATAATAGGCTTTGGAGACATCCTTTTACCAGGAATGCTCGTAGCATTCTCGCTCAGGTTATAGCTCCTCCTCATTCTCCCTCTTCCCCTTTTCTGGTGCAAATTTCAAGCGCATATCAATATCAATATCTATGCCAGATGGTTAATGACGTGTATTAATAATAAGAAATATATGTTTAAAACTCGTTTTTTACCACACAACAATGCCATGGCTAAAACATAAAAACACAGGTGTGCACAACAATGCCCAAATATTATGAATTCAAAACTGACTTGTCTTCAGTGCATTTTCAGAAATTTTGCTTTGAGAATAGACTAACCTCAAAAAGAAGGAAATGGATTGTTGTTGTTTACTTTGGGTTTTTGAGAGAACATTTTCCATTAATGGAAGAGCAAGTCCATGTAATTGATCCCACCTAGTGAGTAAGGAGATATGGCTTGTTGTTGTCGTTGTTGGAAGGGCAAATCCTTACCCGCATTATGATCACTGAAAAAATGATAAGATTCATTTTCTTTCATATACTTCAGTCATTTTTATATTTTCTGCAATCGCATGGATTATACCTGTTTGCACAAATACCACCATGGTTCCTGCCCATCACTATCATGTAAAGCCTAATAAGCATATCTCTGAGTTGGTACAGAAATGGGATAACCAATGGCGGGAGACAAGAGATTCATGTGGGAAAAATAAGTAAATGAACTTCTACTTGAGCCTTCAAAAATTGAAGCATATGAACTGCCAGTTAATCTCCATCAAAGCCTGAATTGAATCCTTTAAGAACTAACGGATGTAAACAAATAGCACGCTCTTCCACTAAAATGGGTTGGGATGCCTATACGCCTATATGCCAGCTTTCAGTTTAGGAGGGCAAAAAAGCTAGTGATCACTGAGTTATATGGACCGTTCTCACAGGCATGATTGGCTGGCAAACAAGAGCCTTCAAGGTGGATACTTCTTGTGGGCAATGTTTGCATATGGCTTTGGTGAGAGTCACTGGATCCCTCATCTGTTATTGACTTCAATAATTGATTTTCAAATATTGTAACAAAACTATTGTTTGCTTATATGATGATTAAATTCGCTGGGCAAATTGGCAGGTCTTCTGATTACATATGTGGCTCTGAACTTGATGGACGGGCATGGCCAACCAGCTCTTCTCTATATAGTTCCATTCACTCTTGGTAATTAACAAGTAGTTTGAATTTAAATTCATTTATGAAATTGCAGAACAGCTTTGTTAGTTATAATTATCAATAATATGCTCATAGTAGTTTCACACATCAATGCAGGGACCTTTTTGACCCTGGGGAGGAAGAGGGGAGATCTGAAGAATTTGTGGACCAGAGGGGAACCAGAAATAACTTGTCCACATGTCAGACTCCAACAAAGTGATGAAGTGAACAATGAATGAAGTAGTAACGTTGAATTGTATGTAATGCATTCTGTCTAAGTAATGCACATTACTAACCATCATAACATTGGGACCAAGACTAGCCCTTCAAAGGTTTAGCATCAGAGTTGTATGAAATCATCCCTTTAAATGAAGTCAGGCCTCTCACAATATCAACAATCTGCTTGTGTTTAGAAACTGACTAACTCCGGCGTGTTTAGAGATTAGTGTGTTTGTCCCTGCCACCTCTGTTGTGGGTTTGTTTTTTCGAATTAGAGTGGCCATTGGATGGCCCAATGAGGGGGGTTTATCAAGCAATATAGAGCCCTCTGAAAAAAATACAATAAAGTTATTGAGTGAAATCTTCTGGTTCACAATTTATTCAAAATTTTGGTTGTTGATAGAACACAATAGAACTATACAATTTATAAGTCGATTCCATCTAGTGGGATAAAGTTTTGTTGCTATTGTTGTTTGGGACTTTTTAAGGTTACAAATGTGATTGATACCATAACCTCCAACTTATAAGATACTTTACATACCAGAAGGCTATTAGGTCATTTGCCACGTTTCTTGTGATTGATGATCAAAATTGTAGTGTGGTCATTACCATAGTTGTTTCGTATAAACATTAGACTTGTGCATGTATTTATAGACATTGAACTTTCTATTATATCCACTCATTTTATTTTTATTTTATTTTTGCTACAAAAAAGTTTAGCGAGTTTTGTCTTATGGCTCACTAGAGTTAGGACATTCCTTTAAGCTCAAAGAATACTTATAGAGGTATTTATATATTACCTATCAACAAGATTCTTGCATCAATAGCGCGACTTGAACTAACAACCTGTGGGTCAACATTTGTTTGCCGCTTATTTTATATTTTTGAAGCCATTGAAATTGATCCAAATTAATGGTCCAAATAAGAATAGAAATCATAGGCCATATAGCAATGGAGCATAACCACTATCCAACTACGCATTTCAATCAAAATAACCAAAAACCCGCAAATTGAAATTAAGAGGAATTAATGAAGAGAGCCAACATCTTATGATAAATTTATTTCAATTATTATTAGTATTTAAAAAAAAAAATACAAGCAAGGGTAGTATAGAATGTAAAGTGGCAAAAACTTGGCTTTGAGGCGGTTGAAACACGAGACCCAGAGGCAAGAACAGTGACACAGAAGTGAAAGTGCTTAGCTTTGAACATCCAAAGGAGTTAGATGATTTTTGAGTATTTGATTTAGTGGATGCAATTTTAGGCCCAGCATGTGTATACTGTTGATGTATGATTCATATTGTGAACATCCCTAAAGTTGAATGATGCTACCCATGGATTGGGTGCTAGATTACCATACTTATGCAGTTTGATTCTTCTGAACCTCAAATATGAAACATGGTGTTGCCCTACCCCAATTTTAGGTGATAAAGGAGAATATTCTTTAATTAATGAAGCTGAGTATAACAAAGTTAACATACAAGTATGAGAAATGGATTTTATATGTGTGAATATGATCTCGTGGGGAGGTCTTGATTGAGAAGGAAACCAAACTGGAGGCCAATAATAAGAAACCAACCAACTAGGTGGAAATACTAGTGACGAGGTGAGCATTAATAAGTCTAAATTGGAGAATGAAAAACATTGGCTGGGTGACCATCACTTGAAAGGATAAATTTGTTGGACCGGGCGGTAATCTAGTTCAACGAATTTTTCCTTGCAAGCATTGATCACCCGGCCTACATTTTTCATTGTCAAATTTAGATGTCTTAATGATCAACCCATCACTACTAAGTCCACCTAGTAGGGTAGCTCCTTATTATTGGCCTTCAGTTTGATTTCCATATCAACCAAGACCTTATCACACTACTATATTCAACCATACAAAATAGAATTATCAAGTTTGTATATCAACCATATTAGACTCGGCTTCATTAAATAGGATACTCCACCTTTATCACCTAAAACTGAGGTAGGCCAAAGCCATATTATATATAAAGTCTCAAAAGAGCCAAAATGCCCAAGGCTAGTAAATTTAGCACCCAATACAAGGGTTGTCATAATCGACTATAAGGATGGCTCGCGATAAGAACCAGGCATCAACAGTACCTACCCGTTGGGGTTAAAATTACAATCGACACTCACCCCAACACTCAATAATGATCTAAGCCCTTTCAAGGAGGGGGCATTCAAACAAAAAAAACTTGAAAAGAACAAAGTTATGGCAAACAAGTTTCAATTAACATACGTGTATGCAAACTTTTGTCCATGGAATTCGTGATGATTGAATTTGTGAAACTTTCCATTATGAGAATGATCCAATAAAATTGCATCATTGTTATAATCACAAGTTTCACAATCCCAACCATGACAAATTTCATGGACAAAAACGTGCATACACGTATTTTAATTGAATATCAAGCAAGCAAAAAATGAATATCATATTAATACCTATGGAAGGAAGGCTTGTTTTGTTTTTCAAGTCCTACAGGAATGGTTTGCCTGTATCTACAACCTCCACCTATATTCATCCCCTATTTTCAATTACACAGAGTTACATATTAGATAATATTATTTATCACATGTATACAAAAATATAAGTGATAGCTACAAAAAACCACTCAACTTGGCACTCTTCACATGTATTTTCGGTGCTCTTCATACTCCTTTCTGTAATGAAAGGAATAAATTTGTAATAAGCAAACTAAATACAAATCCATTGCAATGAAAATAAAGTTTGAATTACTCATGAATATATGGTCTATGGCACTCATCTAGCCTTTGTGCTTTGTATGCATCTCTTGTATTCATTTCTATTGCAGGTTGAACCTTGTGATATATGTGATGATGTTGATTGGCCAGAATTAGCATTACTTGTTTCAAATTCAATAAGGGTTTTGACAAAGAAGGAAAAAGAGTAAGCATCAGTGTATCGATAAATAAATAAAAGGAGTGAGCATCAAAATCAACCAATTAAAATATGCAAGGAAAGACACCAAAAGAGAACACTAACAAAAGAGGGCAACATTTTTTACCGAACGCGAGCGCAAAACGGCGACGACATAGAAGGAGAGCCCAACAGAAAGGAATACCAAGGCATCTCGATGGCGAATAAAAAGATATCACAGAAACAGAGAGAGGAAGAGCGCATGTGCAAGACTAAGAAAGGCTATCGATAAAAACTGAGGGCAAAGGTGAGTATATATATTAGAGCAAATTTTTCTAGACCGATCTTCAATAAAGATGGTCTAAATATTCATAACGAGATCAGATTTAAGGACACCCGGTTTCAATATGTAAAAACATGTTTTTAATTCATAACGAGACTTTCTTTTAAATCAGCCTATCTAATATGTAATTCTTAGAAACAAAGAAATAAAGTTTTAGAAACAAAATTCATAAATACGAATTTAAATGATATGAATGT
The DNA here is from genome assembly GCA_963855925.1 of Inga laurina. Classification (NCBI taxonomy): domain Eukaryota; kingdom Viridiplantae; phylum Streptophyta; class Magnoliopsida; order Fabales; family Fabaceae; genus Inga; species Inga laurina. Next base: position 18,376,215 of record OY979710.1, read on the forward strand.
TCATATAACATCGAGAAGATAGAAGATCATTAACAGGGAATAATTGTAACATAATAAATCAAAAGACAAAAAAAGATTGAAACTTTTTCGTTAATAATCTTCGACAAAAGGCAACAGTACATGCATGAAATGAAAATTACATCAAAATATTATATACGATGATGATTAGGCACAAAATCAAAATTGCATATCAAAATATGTATACAATAGGGGGTTCTTGAAACCCAAGCCTTTAAATGATATTCATCATTCCAAAAGACAATCGCCCCTAGTCCAAACGGTCGATGATGTCGTTCAACACTGCCACCAACTACTCAAGTCATTCGGAAAAGTGATCTTACTTTGCCATGACCTCCAGAACGATGCCCTGGAGGCAAAAGATGGCCTCAGCGGTCAAAGGTGGCAAGGGCTACAAAAAGGAACCGCCAATGGCTACCATCGAAGGAGAAGATGGGGAACGCTGCCTCTTTGTTCTTGCCATTGAAAGTGTTGCCACTTAAAAAAGAAAGAGAACTAAAAAGGGACTTTTGAATTTGAACTTTAGAGCTAAAGGCACCTTAGTATTTATGATCAAGACTGATGGCTGGAAACTTCAGATGATAACTGACAAGACATGATTATGTGTTGGAAGTTGAAATGTTATGTATTTAGACCGGTCGTTTTTGAAAATGTAGTCTAAATAATAATTATGAGACCGGATAACAACAAAAAGTGAATGTTAGAAGATTAAACGATATTTAGACCGGTCAATAGTTAAACAATGATTTAGATTAACATATTGAAACTTTGTGCCACTATAGCCGGTCTGAATATAATCAAATTATATATTTAACAATGTCCAAGATAATATAATTTGCTAATATTGTGTGTGTGTGTGTGTGATAAAATTAACTTATCAAGCCAGAGACAAAAACAACAAAGGAACAAATATATAAGAGACATTCAAGATCAAGATTAGAAATAAAAAAAATCATTAACATCATAATTTTTCTTGCTACCGCATGCAGCAATAGTACATTGATAAAAAAACATTTTATATAATAAAAAAACCCTCAATCTTCCTCCTTATCACTGGAGGTAGATGAGGAAGAAGAGGAAGGAGACAAGGGGTCATTCGAAAGATTATTCCCGACGTCATTGGCATCGAGTACAAGGTTGAACTTGTTGACAGTGTGCAATAAAGTGAAGAGTCTTCTAAGGCAACTCTCCATGCGAACCATCCTCACATTGAGGTGGTTAAGAGCCTGCCTCTCTGATAGTTTTGTGGAGGTGGTAGAGGCTGTGGAGGCAGAGGAGGAAAAGGAAGACGAACTAAAGGAGTCCTAATGCGTCCACCAATTGATATACGAGAGAGAAGAAAAGAGAGAGCTAGATTTGAATTAAGAAATGAAAGGAATGAGGAGTTTAAATAAACAAGACAGACGAAGATTACATTTACTGAAGTGGCATTAGATTTCAAAGAGACGTATAGTTGAGAAGTTAAACTTGGAAGCTAAAAAAACTTTGAAGCATTTAAGACCGGATGTAAAGAAATGACGGTATCTAAAAGGATGTTTAAATCAAATGTATAAGCAACCAATTTAAAAGAATTTAAATTTTTAAATTTTCATAATGTTTAATACTTATCGAGACCGCATTAAACTACAACTAGTTTAGAAAGTATTATTTAAACTGAGAGGAAGCACGACCGGTCTGAAATTGTATCAATATTTACAAAAATGACATCCATAATAGTTTTTGAACCATCTCTACCTAGAGAGCTCTAGATGTGGCAGTCTTATATGCCTTTTTTCTATTCGTAGAGAGAGCCGACCTACTAGACAATGTATACTTACACATACATTTAAAGACACAATGAAGTATCTATTCTTCATACCCTATACATGCCAATGGACTTAATATGTTTCTCATGCATGCCCTTTGTCATTAGGCTTAAGACTATACACGTTTCTCAAACATCTCCTTGGTCATTAGGCTTTGCATAGGAATGCATTGTTCAACAACAACTTTATGTGCTATAACATCTTTCATAAAGTTATATCTTTGCATTCAGTCTCGCTATGATGCTTAAGGTTTTGTTTAGGTGATGGCTACGTGTACTCACAATTCATTAACACCATTTTTGAATTCTCATTTTCAAAACAAATATGTACCATGAATATTACAAGCCATATTGCCACTTGTACTGCCATAGTACATACTTTGAATGTGCATAAGCAATGTACCTTAAAAGTATCTCAAGACCCTTTTGTGAAATCCATCTAATGTCTTTCATATTGGTTGGACTACTATTGACTTACAAGTCCTACCATTTACATATATTTGATCTTGTATACATCACTGCTTATATCATACTGTCAACAGTATTTGTATGAAAATTCTTTTCCATTTTCTTCTTGGTTGGTCCAGTTTGGGACACCCAGGATTAGAACTCACTTCTAAGTCACTCGAGTATCCACGAGATTGCATTGACTCATTGAACTTCTTAAGAATTACTTAATGTAAATTCTCTTATAAAAGAAATGATTCATCTTAAACTATCTCTTTGAATCTCAAATCCAACTACTTCACCCATATACTTTTTTTTTCAATATTATTAATACCATTATTAAATAGGAACTAAATTCAAAATATTTTTTACCAATATTATATCTTCCACTTAAAAGGGTAATACCACAAACCACTTGTCAATGGTTCTCTTTAACCATTTGAAAAACATATTAGGTTATAGCTCTTATAAAACCTTAAACATCATTGTTTGGATGAATGTTTCAGCTCATAAAAGGACATGCAAAAACATATGAAGTCACTGCTATTTGAAACCTCAAACACTTTTGGTGAAATCTAATTGCCATTGCATATAGATTTTTTTATCCAGATTATCGCTTAAAACACAGGTTTTACATCCATTTGATGTGTATAAATTCAAAAACAATTAACTATTGACTAAATAAGTCTAATTTAAACACACAACAAGTGATAATGATGCCTTCCTATTATGCATACCCCTTTACAACTAAATGAGTATTGTGCTTACCAATTGATCTACCTACTTTCCTCTTAAACTTGAGAACTCACTAGTTCCCACTAACCTTTTTACCTCGTGATAAATCATCTAATTCTCAAACTTGATTCAATCTCAAAGAATCTATTTCCCTTTCCATTGTTCCTTCCATTCTTCTTTGACATGACCTCTTGAACAAAATGTGACTTATCATCCTCCTCTAGAATAATCAAGAAAATTTTTCTCATTTACTCCATTTCATTGGAGCTTCTTGAGTTTCTTCTTTATATTGTATAGGACTCTTCCTTGACCATCCTAAGCTCCTACTCACAAATATAACTGTGGATGGTTATTTTGTTATGTACTGTCTTGTTATTATGTTTTATAAAGAGATGAAGCGAGACTGGTTTCACCCTTGTTTGAAAACATTTTCATAACAAATGTGGTACCTTTTTAATTCTTTTTCAATCAATTCCATCTTTGTTTTTACTCATGAAAACATAACCATAATGAACTCCCACTTACCATCACTATGAGATTTCACAACTAATCCTTATGGTCTTGCAAAAAAAATCATTCCATAATGGGATGCACAGCTGACCCCTTTAATGTAACCCCCTGCCGTAATTATATCCGAAATACGCGATTAAAGTGAAATCGAGACCCATAATAAACAAATAACATTTACTAACCCATCACATAACGGGGTTTTCATAAATTACCTTTCGACATCATTTATAAACGTGGTCTCATAATCACTTTTCGAATACAATTACTATGCGGAATATCACATTCATAACAAATCAGAGTACACAAAATAATCCCGGCAATCCCGGGTTCCATACATTAACTCAAAGCCTTATAGGGCATATTCGCCCTTACAAGCCCTCATATGGGGATTACACAAATCTTTCTCATACATATACAAATATCCAAGAACTCATTCCGAATACATAATCAAACATTCTCATCCAAACATATGTTCAAATATATATTCCACAATATATATACAACCTTTATCCAAATATAAATCCCAACTAAGATAACCAACTACTAACTTCAATCCCGAAGAAGTCTTCATCGCCCTTAGCTACTCGCTATATCCTTGATCTACTACCCTGTCTGAAAGGTTAGTAGGGGAGGGTGAGATTCGAGAGAATCTCAGTAGGAAAACAATATCACTATGCATGTATGATAAATGTTTAATGCATGACATGCTTGCATCACATAACTATCATGATGACAAATCTGTAAGCTCAATGCTTCCAACAATATACTAATGGCCATAGCATAAATTGAAACATAGCTTCAATAACACATAACCATGCAACGCTAAGACATGCATCAACATATTAACACATATATCAAATACAAGCAGAAGAGATATGTTTCCTACTCTCTTTCCACGTAAGCTCCAGCTCCGGCTGCTCACGACCAGGGCGAATATCAAACCCTATAACCAAACAAGGACATAGGGTTAAATCCCTTTTCCAATTCCTTAACTCTCAAACACTTAAGTTGGTTATCATTCATGACCTTTAGGAGGCTAATTGAAGCCTAAACATATGCCTAAAGGCTTGGGAAACACTTGACCAAAGATCACCTTTCAAAAATGCAAAACACTGATTTTTGGGGGTGGGCCGCGGCCCACAATCCTTGGGCTGCGGCCCAAGGCTGTCCAGAGACGCACAGAAACATTTGGGCTGCGGCCCAACATCCTTGGGCCGCGGCCCAAGAAAATCCAGTTTCTGGCTGAACTTCCAAAAATCATAACTAATTCCACAAAAATCGAAATGAGGTGATCCCAAAGCCAAATTAAAGCTATTCAAGTCCTCTACACAGGAAAAATATTGGCCTATACTTGAAATCACCGCAAAAGTCCAGATTTACCAAAAACCTAACATTGTACCAAAACAGGGTCCAGTTTTGATGCCAAACTTTGGACAGCTATAACTCCCAGTTCCCAAAACGAAATGACACAGTTTATATGTCCATTTTGAACCTTGGGAGGTGAAATTCAAGACTGGAAAGTTTCAGAATTTTCTAATATCATTTGCCCATTCAAAACGGCAACACAAACAGAACTGCCCAAACAGACTTTCCACTGGACAGAATTCCAAATTTGTACAATTGATTCCAATGGTTCCAATTTCACATCAAATACCATTCCCACATAAAATTTCACAAGAAATCCATTGGAAACACTAGAACCACCAAATTCACATCACATTTACACATATTTAGTTCTTGAGCACATTGCAACACAAAACCACATACAAGACTCCACATTGCAATTGCTTTCCATTTCAAATTCCAAACTTATTCCAATGGCACAAAGGCATAACATAACACCAATTGCTACCCAAAACACCATCCAATTCATTCATTTTGAAATTACACTAAAATCAGGGCAAATTCCACAAACCACAATACTCAACCATAATTTACAAAACTTAGATCAAAAGGCTTCAAATACTCACCTCTTCCTCTTTCCCAAACCAATTTGTTGATTCTTCATCTTTCCACTTTTGCTCAAGCAACAAAACACCTCCTCTCACAAATCTAAAACCATAGAGATGAAGCTCTCATCACTATGAATAAGATTATAGAAGAGGTTTTGAGCAATAGGAGTCATCTACAAGGTTAAAATGGCTTACCTTCGCATTGATTCTCCTTCCTCTTTCCTCTTCTATGGCTTGGACGTTTTTGAGCTTGAGAAGAGAGAGAAAAGATGATGAGATATCAGATTTTTACTCCCTCCTAGCCATTTAACCGACTTTGAAAAAGGGAGAGGTAAGAGGAAATGAATTTGACACTTTGACCACATCCTATGGTTCACATTGTGACACTTGTCACAATCTTGCCGCACCTCTCATGAGTTCACATGAGCACACTCACATGGAATTCTACCCTTTGATCTCTTGCACAATTCAACCCTAACCATTGATCTTGAAGTTACCAATGAGTTTCCTCTTCGGTAACTAATCAATTGGTCAGTAACTTTACCGTTTTGCCCCTGATTATGGTAATTCCCTTGGAATCACCACCAAACACTTCATATCGTTTCATTTATCACCAAAACATGCCTTCCCTCTATTCTAAGTCAATTTGGATGTTAATCCACAATTGAACTCAAATACAGGGTTTCGGCATTGCTCATAACACATGCGAATCACATCGGGTGCCAAATCACACCATAATCTCCAAAAGGGTCCATATATCACTAATGACATTCTCTTTTGGAGTCATTAACACTTAATCACAATTTGGGATCCTGCTAAACCAGGGCTTAGCAATCCACTAATCTCAGGCTTATTCCTTAGCCTCAAGTCTCAAAATTCGGGGTATTACATTTAATCTATGAAAACTCAAATTTGACTTTTATTTATTCCAATATTCATAGGGTGTGGAAGTATCCATATTGGAAGGCACTTGGTTAAACTTAAGTCCAAATACACTTGATGAAACCAAGGATGTGTGCTAATCCACCAAAGGTGGACCTGATAATACTCTCCTACTCACATTTGGTGGGTTAGCTTGATCCATAATATATTTAACCATGTCTAGTAGCATTTTATTACGCCTTTTATAAAACTCCTTTTGGTAGTAGAGTGCCTGGGATAGTTAGCTATGTAATTATCCCTTTCTTTCTATAGAGCTCACTAAAACTGGTTAAATCTACTCGTGATATTGATCAATTTGTAGGACCTTTAAAATTCCTATCCATTTCTTTCTCAAACTTCATTTATGTATTGTCTAAAGCACTTGAGCTTCAAACATGTGTGAAATCTAATAATGACCATAACAAGAGAAACTATCAATAAAGGTAATAATATATCAAGCTCTATGTTTCACCCTCACACTTATAGGACCACATGTAACTTAACAGAATAATTGCAATGTATACTTAGTTGCAGTTTCCTTACTAAAACCTTTCTTTATGTTATTTCTAGAACCAATTTATATGTTTTTAACTAGCAAAACTTATATTCAAGTCAATACTTACATCAGTAGAAATGGTAAAGCAATCAAACACAAAAAAGTTTACTTACCTATCTAAATAACACATAAATTTATTGAAGGAAAGAAAGAATCACAACCATACAATTTTATTAGACAATTCATACTATGATATTTCCCTTTTTAGGCAATATAGGTCTAATAATATTTTCTATGCTAAGCTGACATCTTAACTTCAGTACTGTCATGACCCTTAGTCAATGGCATGACAAAACTTTTTTTTATATGAGACCTTTCCATATCATATATCATAATTTTCCCATTAAGTTTATCAAATTTGTTCTTGGTAGCCTTTCTTGGTTTAGTCATTAAAATCATCCTACACAAGGTTATTCATAATTGATTTAATCCAAGAATTTATCAATAATATAGACATCAAAGTATACAATGTCATGTAGTTGTATCATTCCTAACTAGAAAAATTAATATCATTATGTCCATAATCAGGAAAATACGTTTGTACCTCCCATCACACATATTCCAACTATGTCACAATCATCTAGCAAGAATTTCATACAAGTAATTTAAATAAGATGCTCAATTATGACTATTAGAAGGCCCATTTTTTAAGAGCTCCCATTTAAATATTATTTGACATTTACTTTATGTCTTTCATTGCATTATGTTCATGATATCTTATTTGACCTCTTATCTAGGAGATGAGATGGCTTAAGTTTTCCTAAGTTCTCTTTTCATTTCATTTATGCTACTTTAAACTTATAACATCTTAGTGTCGCACTCTCGATATTGTTCGCTTTGAGACCCTGATGTGGGTCGATGTGCAAACAAGGACAATATGTCCGTAATGGTGGAGTGTGAAGCCCACATCAGTCGAGGGGAATAAAAGGCACCTTATAAGGGTCTAAACACATCCTTTTCTTGACACGTTTTAAACCCGTGGGGGGTGATGGGGGTCTCAAAGCAAACAATATCAAAAACTAGGTGCAAAAATGTTACATATAATATTAGAGTTAGGCTCGGGTTGTTGTGGGTTGATGTGCCAGTGATGAGGTTGGTCTAGGGGTGGAGTGTGATGTCCCATATCAACTGGATAAGGTAACGAAAAATGCCTTATAAAAGTCTAGATACCACGCCCTCTTGACTCGTTGTAAAACCTTGAGGTAACAAGGGAGGAGAATGAAAGATGCCTTATAAGGGTTTAAATACCAACCTTTCTTGATGCATTCTAAAATCGTGGGGGTGATGGGGACCTCAAACGAACAATATTGAAAATGAGGTGCTAAGATGTTACATATAGTATTAGAGCTAGGCTCGGGTTGATGTGCCAGCGATGACGTTGGGCCAAGGGGGAGTGTGATGTCCCATATCGAGTAGAGAAGGTAACAAAAAATGCCTTATAAGGATCTGGATACCGCCTCCTCTCAACGCGTTTTAAAACTGAGGCAATGAGGATCATAAAACGGATAATATCAAGAGCGAGATCTAATATTCCAAAACATAATTTGATCAACAACTATTGTTTTTTAAGGTTTTAAGAACTTTATGTCCCTTACCATTTCAACAATCTCCTAGAGTGTTTCCTTATTTTCAAGAAGGAAAAATCCTAATGTCTTGTGCAACTTGTATTATGCTTCTTCATATAAACATATAGCTTTTGCTCTCATGTATCTTATGATTTTAATTAATAGAATTTTGACTACGCTTAAAAAGGGATAAAATATAAAATGAAAGTATTGTCAAAAAAAAAAACAAAAAAACAAAATGAAACCTAGCAAAATTACAATCAAAGCCCACGTCCTTCCTATATTATAGAGCATATTCATATATCTAAATCATCATCTGGGTCTTCATCAGAATCTGGCATCTCATCATCTGAATCACGATAATATATAATCTCACCCGTGTCAGAACCACCCTTTTTGCCACCAAAAGTTTGCCTTGCCTCAGCGTTGAAATCTTCTAGCGATCTTCTACCATCGTATATTTGTATTGGCCTACCATTTCCTAAGAATACAATGAGCAAGCTTTAACACATATCCATCATTAGAAAACTGAAAGGATAGAGAAAAACACTCTTTGGGAAGCAAAATTTTCGCACAGATCTAAATTACGTACCTTGGTGTTCAAAAGGGAGCACAACCTTGGCCCTATCAGTTCGCTCCTTCTCAGACAGCTGCAGATTGAATTGTAGCTGCTCAAGAAAAAACTTCAAATCATTCGTTACCAGTCAACAGCAAGAAGTTCATATTAACAATTTAATTTTGGGTTAAGCCTATGTTTACCCTGGAAGTTTCCGTGTAGGGAGCTGTGGGTATCTGAAATTTGTTTAAGATTAATTTTCTAAACCCTAGTTAATGTCAGGGGCAACATTGCTCATTTTGTAACACTTCCAAAGTAAAATTGATCCAAAAAACTTTATTGGAGACCTATAACTCCTGTGCGAAAATTGCCTTACCCATAACTCCTGTGCGAAAATTTCCAAGGCAAAATTGGAGACCATCCCCCAACCCCCACGAAACTGTCTTCTCTTTATTCCTCTTTTGCAGAGAAGAGATGAGACCTTTTCTTCCATTATAAGAAGGTTATCCTCAGCTTTTCTTTTGTACAGAGATAAAACCCACACCATATAGGAAACTATACAACTGACCTTCGGCAGTAGGCCTGAAACGGATGTTACTCCATCCACTGATGAAACAGATGTAAAGCTGATTCCATCAGGGTCAACTTTAAATTCTTCACTCTGAATACAAGGTCAGAGATATTATATCAGTCCACCAATGTCGATTGATAATTCCCAACAAATCTTACAGAGGAAGAAAGGGCTCACCATCACTCTAACTCGCCCATTTCTGCGTTTGAACCTGACATTGAACTTCCCCCTGGTAAAACTTCGTTCAGACAAGGAATTCTCTGAATTACCTCTCTGACCATTGAAAGAATGATGAAATGGTTCAACATTGGCCACCATGGAGGACATGTAATCAAGAGCAGCTGCAACCCTATCGTCATGAAGATCAGAATGCAATAACCCAAATATACAAGAAATTTGATCTGCAGACATCATAAAACAACGAACATAAGATACGAAGTGGTTCAGACATCCAGTTGACTTTTAACCATAATTCATAAATGTGAATGAACAAAAACAATCACACATTTCTTGGTTTGGTACTACCAAAGAGGAATTTACCAAACTAAATCAGAACAAAACAGACATTATATGAGAAAATTAAAGAATCCAAATTCAGTGCAAGAATGAATACCATGGCTCCGCAGATTACTCAAAAAACCTGAGACGGACTGTGAAGTTGTATGTCTCAACAGTTCGCTTAGCTAGAAACATGCAAAAGAAATCCATCAGAATTCAAGAGACAAATACAGAATTTACAGAGAAGAAACTAGAGGCATCAATTGATTTATAAACAAGGTGTAATTATTTATAATTTTCACGCAAAATGAAATTTGGAAAAACTTCTCCTGCTAGACTCTTCACTTATTTCCCAACTAAACTCTAGAAGCTGAACTCCACAAGCAAAACGAAAATTAAATACTATGCAGGTCTATTTAGTTTAGATTGATAATCGCAGTACAAAATTATATCAATTTTAATTGTAACATGATATATACAAAGCTTTAACCTGACCAGCTTTTGACCAAATTCCAACAAAACTTAACAAGTGACCATTTTATGTATTACATGCAAACTTTACTCCCTAAAGTCCCATTTTCAAGTTAGTTACTGTACCTACATCTAAAAGCAAGACAAAGCCTAGTTAACATGGGCTCTACCTACACATATATGAAATGCAAGGAGAGACATCTCCAGAAACAGAAGAGAGCTTTGGTACAAGCCTTGATGAATACAAATCTTAAAAAACCAAGAGCTAGTGTTCCTATATGTAATGCAAACAGAGGCATTATGGCAGTTTTAAAGCTCTCTGATAGGGACCAAGGTAGTATGGGCTGTCAAAGTCCCACATCAAGTAGTATGAGCTGTTTGATGGGGTACTTAAGTGTCTCGGCTCTTCCACCTCAACAGCTAGCTTTTGAGGTGTGGTTCTCCAAGGTGCTTGAATGCCTATCACTCTCACAACCCCATTTTTATGTACATGTTAGCTAAACAAAAGCTGTAAAATAACCATTTAGCATGCAATACCAGAATTCTAGCAATTGCAATGCTTTCTTGGGGTGAGAATGAAACTGATAATTAAGTTAGTTTACATGAACTATCTCATCTCAGATTGGGGGGAACACCTTAATAGGTAATTGTTTCAAGTTCAGATCAGAAACAAATACGTGTCTTCAAAAGTTTAACCGTACAAAAGAAAATGATAATATTGACTATAATAAATACCAAGCCACAAAGAATACTCAACCTAACACACCAACCCACTAGACTATATTCAACTTCATTTGAGGGAATATGCTTTCTCAATTTTGTCATGGCTTAACAATCATAGCAAGCGAGAGTACCGAGTCTACGGCAACGCAAAAGCGGGCTTTCTTCTCTTCAACTAGTCCTGCAGTTAAGCAAAATTATACATTCACAAGTTAGAAAACTTACTCTTAAAAAAAAAAAAAAAAAACAGAATTACACTTCTGGTGCTACTAAAGTGATCAAATCTGGTGAAAATATCAGTTTTAGGACAATTTAGTAGAAGAGAAACACCAAAATTTTACCTCCACCCAGTTCAGTGATTAAGGAAAACAATTTCTCCAAATCCTTCATAGCTTTATATGAACTAGTAATAAGTGAACTTTGGCGAGGAATATCCTTAACATTTCTAGATTTCCGTATTGTATCCTTCCAACCAAGAGGATCTGTATAGCAATCCAAAATATGAATCCTGAAAATATCACATGATTTTAGATGTTAGAGTATTGCGTGTGAAAATATAAATTTTCTTTAATATATAAGAAATAGCAACAAAATAAGCTCGGTAAGGCCTAAAACATGCTTTGACATATTAAAATTAGAATGTTTTATAAACTTTAACTTTCACCTTTAGAGCATTTCTTCTTTGACTTGGAGACGAACAAAATTTATAAATACCATATTTAAGGACTTCATTTCTTTTAAAAGACATTACATGTTATTGAACCTGAACAATTTGGTGCTCATAAAGTCATGTTTATTCAAGTAATGGTAGGCGGTATATATAGGTTAGTTAATATCTAGGTTAGTTGGTAACCCTAGAATCACCTAGATTACATCCGCTAAAATCAAGGAAATAATTCAAAACTTTGAAATTCAAATATGCCGAGATATTAGGATCTTTCGGCATCTACAAAAAAAACCCTAATTAATAATTTAATTATGGCCAGGTTAAGCCCAAGGCCCATACATATAGGACATATGTCAATTCGATGATTCCCTCATCTTCTTTTTCCTTGACGAAATGTTTGTCTATATCGACATGTTATGTCTTTTCATGATGAACAGGATTCCAAACCATTGCAACTGCAGACATACTATCACATCGAATTCTAATAGGTGTTTCTGGTGCAAAGTTCAGTTCTTTTAGCACCCCGATTATCCACATGCCTTCACACACTACATTAACTAAGGCTCGTAGTTCAGCCTCTGCACTACTTATGGACAATACTGTCTGTTTCTTACTTTTCTATGTAATCAAATTTCCCCATAACATAGTACAGTATCATAAGGTAGATCTCCTGTTTGGTAAGGAAACTACATGATCTACATCTATGTAAATTACTATTTCTTGGGATTGAACTTTAGCAGAGAAAAGTTCTCGGCCTAGTGTCAATTTCAAGCAGTGTAGGATTCCATAAACTGCCTCCATGAACTCCTCCATGGGTTCATTTGCAAACCAGTTGACAACTCCAACTGCATAGTTTATATCAAGGCACGTGTGAGACAGCTACATGAGCTTACCTACTAGTCTTTTGTACCTTTCAGCATCAATTGGTACTGGTTCTTTTCTTGGTTTCTTCTCTCTCTCATTTTCTATCCCTTCTATTGCTTCTCCCTCCTTCTCTTATTGTTAAGTTTGTGTCCTGGGTCCATTGGGATATCTGTTGGTTTTGCTCCCAACATACATGTTTCCTTTAGCAAATCTAGTGTGTATTTTCGTTGCGAAATAGTAATCCCATCTTGCAATCCACCTCCATGCCTAGGAAGTATCTCAAACTTCCCAAGTCTTTCACTTTAAATTCTCTTTCTAGTGATTTCTTGAGCTTGGCTAACTCATATGTGTCATCGCCAGTTAGAATAATGTCATCAACATAAACAATAAGAATTGCCCTTTTACCTCTCGAGTGTTTTACAAATAATATATGGTCGGCTTGGCATTGGATGAACCCCACTTTCTTTACAACCCTAGTAAATCTTTCAAACCAAGCTCTAGGAGATTGTTTTAACCCGTAGAGAGATTTGTGTAATCTACATGCCATTCCGGGGACCTTATTGTCAATCAGGCCTTGCAAAACTTCCATGTATACTTCTTCCAAGTCACCATTAAGGAATGCATTTTTCATGTCAAACCGGTGAAAAGGCCAGTCTAGCTTTGCTAGTAGTGATAATAGTATTTTGATGGTATTTAACTTCACTACTAGGGCGAATGTTTCTTGGTAGTCAATACCATAGTTTTGAGAGTATCCTTTTGCTACTAGTCTTGACTTATATTTATTGATTGTCTCATCCAGATTGTATTGCTTTGTAAACACCCACTTGCACCCCATGGCCCTATTTACAGGTGGTAGTTTTGAGAGTTTCACATTTGATTTTTATGCAAGGTATCTAGCTCTTTTGCATTTGCCCTTTTCCAATATGGGTCCTGAGTTGCTTCATCAAAGCTTTTTGGCAACCTTTCATTATCAAGTTTAGTGACAAAACGCCGTATAGAGGGAAACAACTTGTCATTTGATACAAAATGACTTGTAGGATGCTAAGTGCATGACCTTACCCCTTTTCTCAAGGCAATGGGCCATCAAAGATCCTCAAGAACCGAAGCCAGAGTTGAATCTTGACACTGCTTAGTACTAGAGGGAGTCTCAGATGAATTGCTAGTGCTTGTCTCATGTTCTGCTTAGGTGTCATCCATGCTAGGGTTAGGACTGTTGCTAGTTGTTTTTGCATTATGGTTTACTGTTCGTGATTGGTATCTTGTTGGTGGTCTAGTTCAAGAGCTAGGATGACTAAATCTAAGCCAAGGTCAGATGCAAGCAAGGGGTTTGGTAATGGATTTGGCTGATTGCTAGTACTAGTGCTGGCAGGCGTAGGGCCTAAAAGCTCCCATTCACTCTCGTTCTCCCCCTAAATGGGTGTTTTCTCATAGTAGCTTTATGTCTTGGCAGAAGTAACGTCCATGGTAACAAAGAATTTGTGTAGGACAAGAGAATAACACTTGTACCCTTTTTTTTTGTGTTGTGGTAACCTAGAAAGATGCATTTGTAGGCTCGAGATCTAGTTTGCCACCTAACTCATTGTGAACATAAGCCACACAACCAAAAACTCTATGGAATATGGGTGATAGAGTGAGAATTGGGATATGTTTCAAATAGAACCTGTATGGGTGTTTGAAAGTTTAATGTTTTAGATGGTAGCCGGTTGATCAAATAGGCAATTGTGAGGATTGCTTCTCCCCAATAGAGTTTAGGGACGTTTTGTGTTATCATCAAGCCTGTTGTAACTTCTAACAAGTGATGATTTTTCTGTTCTGCAGTCCCGTTTCGTTGAGGAGAGTTTGTACAGCTTGTTTGGTGGATGATGCCACGTTGGTTAAGGTAGGTTTGGAGGGCAGAATTGGTGTACTCGGTTCCATTATCACTGGCAACACTTTGATGGAAGTGTTGAACTGGTTTTGTATCATTTTGTGGAAATTGATGAATGTTTGGTGCAGTTTGGATTTTTCTTTTAGGAGATATACCCTGGTTATCTGTGTGTGATCATCAATAAACGTGGCTAACTATTTGGTGTGTTAAGTTTGGAACTTGTGAGGGCCCCCAAAGGTCACTATGGATAAGTGCAAAGGGTTGTGAAGATTGATGCGGATGTGATGGATGGATATTTTTTTGTATGTTTGAACAATTTGCAAATTTCGCATGGAATGGAAATATAACTTTTATTCATTAAATCAGCAAACAACCTTAACAAGTACTTTGGATTTGGATGGCCTAACCTATAGTGCCATGATAATAAATCCTTATTCAAAATTTAAGATAAAGAACCAACTTGGGCTATCTTTCCAGATGCCTTGTTCTTCCAGGATTGATCTTCGACACAATATAATCCCTCTAGTAAATCAGCAGCGCCAATCATCTTCCCCGACTCCGAGTCCTGAAATAAACATTGAATGTCAAAATGACATTGCTGAGTTAAGGTAATTTTGCTGACAAATATGAGGTTACATTGCAATAGCACGTTTTCTAGAACCAAATTGTCAAATAGGTAGGATATACCAATCCCAAAAACTTTAACGAATTTTCCATCTGCAACCTTAATAAACATAGGAGATGATGGAGTTTTTAGTTTGTGAAGCAATGATTTATTATCAATCATATGGTCGGTAGCTCTTGAATCTACTATCCACATATTTCTATTCAGTACATTTGTTCCAAGGGCTCGGATGCCATTACCTGGGTACGCCACATTACCAGAAGCCAAAACAGTATCATTAGCATCATGCTTATCAAGTATTTCCTAAGAAACTCTGCTTCTTCTTTGCTCAATCTGCCATCATGCTCTGGTTTAGAATCTATGGACATTGCAAGAGCTTTGTTGCTTGGTGTGCCTCTGCCTCTGCCTCTGCCTCTGCTAGTTTCCAACAGATGTCCTTTGTATGACCTGGTTTTTGACAATGATCACACTATCTATTGGACCTCTTACCTTTGAAATCACTTGATTGACTTCACTTTGAATAGAATCTAGTTGTCTCCATAGGTATTTGGTTCTGTTGTCTGTGAGCAGAGATGTTCTTTTGGCTTTCTTCCTGTTTCACGATGAAAAGTACTTCCCTCAGGCTTGGCAAGGTTTCTTGGCTCAGTACTTGTGCACAGATAGCTTCATAAGAGGGCTGGAGCCTTAACAGGAATTTTTAGAATCTTTTCTCCTCTTTGATTCTCGAGTAGAGGTGCGCATCATTTGGACTGCTCCACTTGTATGATGCTTCATATGTGTCTAAACGTTGCCATAGAACAAGAAGATTAGTCCAGTATTCGATGACCAAGAGATTACCTTGTTTGAGGTTGTCTAGCTTTGTTTCAATCTCTAGTACAACTGCTGGGTTTTTAACTGAGCCAAATATATCACAGGCTGCCTCCCAAACTTCTTTTACGGACTAGAACAAAGAGAAACTCGCGCTGATATCCGTTATTATAGAATTCACGATGTGGAGGAAATTGATCTGAATACTCCGATGATATTATTCATATGGTGGTGAGTTTATATACACAAAGTATAGGATCAAACTAAATCAAATAAATCCCAAGAAATCAGGGATATAAATCAATCATACTAACTCCTAAATCAGGGATATAAATCAATCATACTAACTCCTAATAACCACCCAATTCTAATCATATCAAATAGCATGTAATCTGCCTAATATTTACATATTTACTACACTCCCCCTCAAGTTGGATCATAGATGATAATCGTATCCAACTTGCTAATGAACCCTGTGAAGATTTCTTCTGGAAGTCCCTTAGTAAGGACGTCTGCCAGTTGTTGTTTCGGGGTACATAGGATAAGCACACACTACCATCTTCCACTTTTTCTCGAATGAAGTGTCTATCCACTTCGACATGTTTGGTTCTGTTGTGTTGAACAAGATTTAAGGCCATGCTTAGAGTAAACTTCTTGTCACAAAATAGCTTTATAGTATCTTCTACTTGAATCTGGGCTTCTCCTGCTACTCACTTTAACCATAGTCCTTCCATAACACCCTATGATAGAGCTCGCAATTCTGATTCTGGACTACTCTTTGAGACCACCCTTTGCTTCTGATGTTGCCAAGTAACCAAGTTTCCCCACAAAAATGTACAATAGCCTGATGTTGACCTGCTATTGTACATACAAGGCTATGTGAACATGTCTTATAGCCTTGTATGTGAGAGATAAATTAGTCTTCCAACTAGCCTTTGATATTGACCCTTGTCCGCAGGTTCTTCTGCCTTTTTCTTCTTCTCTTCCTTGGCCTTGTCTTTCTCGGTCATCACTTTTTTCTCTCCCTTTTTTGTTGTATTCTTCTTAGTTTTAATTGGTGTCTTGCTAGGTTTACATCCCAGCATACCAGTTTCCTTGAGCAAATCGAGAACGTATTTCCTTTGTGAGACATATATGCCCTCTTTAGACCTTGCAACGTTCATACCAAGAAAGTATCTTAACTGGCCTAAGTCTTTCACTTCAAATCCCAGATTTAGGGCTGCCTTGATCTTCTCCTTTTCTTGATCATCATTACCTATGATGATGATGTCATCTATATAAACAATGAGGATGGTGGTCCTCTCTTCATTGTGTCGAACAAACATGGTGTGATCAGATAGCCCCTGCTTGTAACCTTCTTCTTTGAGTACTTTGGAGAATCTGTCAAACCAGGCCCTTGGGGATTGTTTTAATCCATATAGGGAGTTCTTTAGTCTACACACTTGGTTTTCATTGTTGCCATGGAATCCTAGAGGGAGTGACGTGTTCACTTCTTCCTTTAGTTCTCCATTCAGAAAGACATTATTGATGTCCAATTGGTGTAGGGACTAATCCATATTAGCAGCTATTGATAGTAAAACCCTGATGGTGTTGAGTTTAGCTACAAGTGCAAATGTTTCATTATAGACCCTTTAGCTACCAACCGTGCTTTGTATTTGTCAAGTGAACCATTGGGATTGTATTTTGGGGTAAACAACCACTTACATCCTACAAGCTTCCTCCCTTTAGGTCGTTCGGCAATATCCCAAGTACCATTTTTCTCCAAAGCTCTCATCTCATCAAGGACTGCATCTCTCCATTTTGGAATCTCAAGTGCTTCATGCACATTATTAGGGACTTGTACCTTATCAAGGTTAGAGACAAAGGCACTATAATTCTAAGAGAGATTAGCATAAGATACATACTGTTGAATAAGATGCATTGTACAAGACCGAGCCTTCTTTCTTAGGGCAATAGGCAAGTTTATCTCTCCATCTGGTTTATTAGGACAAGGGTTCTCACCTTCTCTTCTAGGATCTGTTACTGGTGCAAACTCTGGCGCAGCTGGGAATATGGATGACTCTATTATCTTCTTTTTCCGTCATGAGTACGCCTTGTATTGACTAGGGTGAGCTTCGTCCCCCCTAGTTTGGATGTTTGGTTACCAATTTGCACCTGGGGATCCATGGTTTCGGTTTGCCCTGAAGGGTCAGTGTGAGAGACATGTTCAACTATGAGTTGAGGAGGTATAAATTGAGGTGGTGTAGGTTGAGGTACCGAGGATTGAAATTCATTTAGGCTCTCCCCCTGAATGAAAGAATCGGGATAGGATGGTATGCTCTCAGAGAAAGTGACTCCCTACTCACATAGAGGCACTTGGTGATGGGATGAAAACAATTATACCCCTTTTGAGTTGGAGAATAACCAAGAAAGATGCATTTAATAGCACGAGTCAAATTTAGATAGTGGATGGTGTTCATGAACAAAGGCTGAGCAACCAAATATTCGTAGAGGAAGAGAATGATCAAGATGGATGAAGTGAGTCTCACGGAGTTTATCAAGTGGTGACAAATTCGAGAAGACATGACTAGGCATCCAATTAATGAGGTAGGTAGCGGTCAAAACCGCATCCCCGGAATAAAACTTGGGATCATTACAAGTCATGAGGAGAGCTCAGGCAATATCAAGTAAGCGTCTATTTTTCCGTTCAGCAATCCCATGTTGTTGGGGACTATGGGGGCACATGCTGTGATGCACTATATGGGTTTTAAGAAAAGTGTGTAAGGTATGATTGAAATACTCAGTGCCATTATCTATATATAACACTTGGATGGTGGTGTCAAACTGATTAGTGATGAGTTGGAAAAATTCAATAAATGAAGCGGAAACGTCATATTTATCTTTGAGTAAGTAAACCCAACACATTCAGGTATGATCATCAATAAAAGTGACAAACCATTTAGTATGGTTACGATTTGGAATGCGAGATGGTCCCCACACATCACTGTGGATAATAGAAAATGGACGAGTGGATTTATAAGACGATGGAGGAAAAACAGTACGACGATGCTTAGCAAACTCACAAATATCACAATGAAGGTTTTTATTAAGAGAAAGGTTGGGAAACAACAGTTGCAAATATGAGAAACCCGGATGACCCATTCGTTTATGCGATAAGAAAACATCATTATTAAAAGGGGTTGAACTAAGCCCACTCAGAAATTGTGAACACAGAGTACTCACAATCGAATCATCAAGATAATAGATGCCATCATATTCCTTAGCGCCACCAATAGTCTTCCCGGACGACAGATCCTGAAAAACACTAAGGGAAAAAATGAGCAGAGCAATTGGCTTGCTAATAGACATAAATTGCATGCTAAGTGGGGAACATGCAAGACAGATTCAAGCTGTAGTGAATTGGACAATTTTACTCTGCCTGTTCCTGCTATAGTAGAGGAGGTGCCATTAGCGGTGCGTATTTTCTCATTGCCAGCACTAGGGAGATAAGAGACAAACATCTGAGCATCGGAGGTCATATGGTCGGATGCACCTGTATCCACAATCCACTTGGATGGTAAAAAAGAAGTGTGGAGAGCCATAGAGGTACTACCTTTGTGTGCAATGGAAGCAGTGGCAGCTGGTTTTTGGAAGGTCTGAAGGGTTTTGACCATGTCTAAAAGTTGGTCAAATTTGTCTTTAGGCACCGAAGAGTTGGCATCATTAGACGTCTCTTGTGTCGTGTGGTAACTACAAGGAGCTTTCCCTTTCCGTGGTTTCTAGTCGGTTGGCTTCCCATGAAGATCCCAGCACTGTTCTTTCGTGTGGCCAGTCTTCTTGCAGTGGTCACACATGACTTTCCCTTTAGAAGTTGAGGGAGGAGGCTCCGAAACAGCACCCTTACTCATGAGAGCCGACGAGTCAGCAATGAGAGGAGTAGTGTCCACGTTCACAGGCATTACCTGTCGGCGTGACTCCTCCCGGTGAACCTCAGAGAAGGTTTCGAGTGTAGATGTGACAAAGGTGCGACTAAGGATACAACTTCGAACCTCATCATAAATGGGGTTGAGTCCGGCGAGAAATTGGAAGAGCCGTTCCTTCTCAAGACTCTGTTTCTTCCAAACAGCTTCCGCCGACGAGCCCACCTCTTCTTCAGTGTGCATGTCAACTTCTTGCCAAAGTGCCACAAGCTCGAGCCAAAAGTCAGAGACGTTTCAGGTGCCTTGTTTAAGATGCCATATCTTCGTTTTCAATCCATACAACTGAGATAAGTTTTCACCATCAGAGTAGGAGACATGCAGGGCTTCCCAAATTTCACTCGCACAGGGAAGGTACATAAAGCTTCGCCAAAGATGTGGAGCCATGGCATTAATCAGCCATGAAGAGACCATAGAGTTATCAACCTCCCATTGCTGCATCTCTGGAGAAGAAGGATTGACCGATGCTTTAGAGTCGCCGGTCAAGAATCCCTTTTTGCCTCGGCTTCCAATGGAGAGCTTGAGTGCTTGGGCCCAATCACGATAATTCTCTTCGGTGAGCTTCTCTGTGACAATTGGTCCAGTCAAAGCTTCGAGGCCCGAACCTGCCGTGTTTGAGGATCCGCTAATGTGACGCGGTAATTGGGTGGTAGACCCATCATTAGACGCTGCCATCTAAGTCAGAAGAATCGGTGAAGCTGGACAGTATGTCTGTGATGCATCGGACTGAGCGTTGCTAGGAGAAGGCGCATGGTGATCGGCTATAGTGTTAGAATGGTGATCGATTTCAGCGTCAAAATCCTTCGTTTGCTCTGATACCATGTGGAGGAAATTGATCTAAATAGTGTGATAATATTATTCATCTGGTGGTGAGTTTATATACACAGTATAGGATCAAACTGAAACAAATAAATCCCAAGAAATCAGGGATATAAATCAATCATACTAACTCCTAATAACCACCCGATTCTGATGATATCAAATCCCATGTAATCTGCCAAATATTTACATATTTACTACACACGAGCCAGCTTTGAACCATTGAGTTTTCTGATTCCCATTCTCTACACTTAGGATTTGTTAGTGGAGGCTTCGGTATGGTGCCGGTCAAGTAGTCGAGTTTTCCTTTTCTGATGACGTACAAGTGCACTCCATTAGCCCATTGAATGTAATTTTGACCATTCAATCTGTGAATAGTAATCACAGCGGCATTTGTGTCTTGTGGTGTTTCGGAACTCCCCTTGGAATTCACTGCTACTGCAGTGGCGTTGTGCAATGTCGAGAGCAAGCCGCCATCCTTGCTACACGGGTCTAGACCAACGCCGAATCTAACCATGGCTCTAGTACAATGAACAATTTGGTGCTCATAAAGTCATATTTATTCAAGTAATGATAGGCAGTATATATAGGTTAGTGTTTAAGTTAGTTGGTAACCCTAGAATCACCTAGATTACATCCGCTAGAATTAAGGAAATAATTCAAAACTTTAAAATTCAAATATGCTGAGATATTAGGATCTTTTGAAATCTACAAAATCCTAATTAATAATTTAATTATGGCTAGATTAAGCCCAAGGCCCATGCAGCACCAACAGAAACTCTCATGTTATCAATAAGGGGGTAAAAGGATTGATTCATATGTGACTTGAAACTGCTTACCATTTCTGAGAAGATTCAATGTCCACACCTTTAGTCTTTAAAAAAGAAATATAAGAGGATGGACTTCGAGAAACTGCAACAATAACTATACCTCTATATCAAAAAAAGAATTACTTAAGCGTTAGCTTCAAGATAAAAATAAGAACTAAAAAAAGGAATCATGACCATACACAAATAATAAAACTAATGAAAAAGAAAACTAACCGGGACTGAGAATTTCCTCTTAAAATCTGGGATGAGAGTTGAACTAGGATGGAAGAAAATACATCAAAGGCAAAAGGCGAATCTAGAGAATCCTTAATTGTTAGAGTAGGTGCATGTTCTCCCTCTAATGCACCATCACGTAGCGCTCTGCAAATGGATTCTGCCATCCCTGATGCAAGGTAGGGGATAACAATTGAGCCAATGCCAAAAGGGGAGCTACAACCTCTATTCTATGTAGTCAAGTGAAAGAAGACAAGAACCACAAATTGATGTCCATTTAGCAACTACCACATATTTGAAGTGCAAATATGGTGTTGGGTGTAATATAACCATAACAGTGTGTTTGTGATGGAATCACTCCTCAAACATATTGTTCGAAGGGAAAAAATTTAAGCCAGAGAGTAAGTCTAAGCTGAATCAGCTGCAATTTTCTGGACATTAAGGAAAATAAGCAATAGCGCAGTAACTCCTACACAATTCAAGAAGCATAGACTCTCCCATCAAACTCACATACGTCCTTTTCTCTCTCTATTTATTCCTACACTAGCTCTGCTTAAAGAGGCTAGTTTCTCAGCTACGATAGCAAGATATTATAGTAAATCAATATAATAATTCAAATGTTACATTGAGTGTTTGATGAGGGAAGAGTTCCTCATCTGCAAATGATGTGTGATGAATTGAGTGAGTCCTGAAAATTTCATCGCTAAATGAAATTTCTGATCCCCCAATTGGCATCGATGAGTCATAATTTTCTCTTTTCCCCGCAATTCAAACCTTCTTCTATAATTTTCCACACACAAGCACACATTAGAAACTTGAGACCAATCTGAATTGAAGTAGGTAGCAGCTGAAGGAAGGTTGATAAGAGATTTGGAAGGAAATATGCTAGAAAAAAATCATTTTGCTTTTTGTTGTTTATTTTATCTTTAAGTAGTGCTTTTCACTTTTGCAAGCTGTTTTTTTTTTGCAAGTTGTTTCTGTATTCTTTTGCAAGCTGTTTCTGTACCCACTTTTGCAAGTTGTTTCTGTATTTTTATAATTGATGTCACTACTGCCAGTAGCTTTGTCGTTGCAAGTTGTATTGAGTTTCCTTTATGGTAAGGGAATCTCTTCTATAAATAGGGAGCAAAGCAGCATATGTAGGCAGACTTGGATTAATGAATATTATGAGTTATTTACTTTCTCTATTCCCCTTTTCAGTTCTGTATCCTTTCCCCCTCTATTCTGATATTCATTTTCCCTCCTTTCTGTTCTGATCAGTCCCTCTCTCCCTTCCACCATCTCTGTTTCTCCCTCTCCCCTTCACTGTTTCTGTTTTTTTCCTTACCTTAATCAGATCTGTGTGTGAGTGTTTTACATCAACTTGGCATCAGAGCAAGGCTTTGCACATTCCTAGGTAGCTTTCATTGCTGGAGAAATGGAAAACCGATGAGGCTGACTTGGTCAAAAGGGTTTACAAAAGGAGGCTTAGGCCAAAACACACATGAGGCAAGATGCTTTTGACATCCTAGGAAGTTGACTTTTAACTTATTCCTATTTTCATGTATTTCAGCAGACCTAGCAATACTTTTGATAGAATAGCTGGATATGCGTCGCAGGTTATTTTGGGGTCCTGTGTTGACCATTTTACTTCGGTTTTGTGGCTATTTAGCCGTGAGCTGCGATAGGGAAAGGTATGCAGATAGTGAGTGATTGTTAGGAGAGTGCTAGCCTCTCGAATTGCTAGGTCAAGTGTATTGTATTTTTGTGAGTGTATTTCCATTGTTGTATTTCCTTCTCCCACTGAGTTGGAAGAGGACTTTATTATCAATTCCAGTATTGTTCAGTGGAATATTCTGGGTTTAGTTTCTGGTTCCTAACATTTTGGTATCAGAGAGGTTAGATCTCAGGAGAGTGACCATGGAGCAAATGGCCGAGGATTTTCAGGGGATGAAGACAACGGTGATAGGTTTATCGAAGAAGGTTGATGAACTAACCACGACCATGAATATCATGAAGGAGATATTGCTCAGAGAGAGGGCCGAAGAACACAAGAACTTGGGCGATAACAATAACGGACATGGAGCAAAGGAGGAAGACTCCAAAACCGGTGATGACAGGTCGAGTGTTGGTGATCCAGAAAAGACATGTGGAAGTACAGGAAGCTAGAGCTATCTACGTTCAATGGAGAGGACCCGTTGGGATGGCTATTCTGAATAGAGCGGTATTTTCAGGTGAGCGCTATCGGGGAAGCGGATAAACTAGGAGCCAGAGTCATTTGTTTGGAGGGACGAGCACTAAGCTGGTTCCAGTGGAAGGAGAAATGGATGACCATTAGAAGCTAGGATGAGTTCAAGCACGAGATGCTCGAGCGTTTTCATTCCTCCCAACCTGGGGGAGACTATCGACTGGTGTTTGCTAACCATCAGGAGCGTTCAGTCCTCAAATATGTGGAGTTTGAATAGTTGACGACGCCACTGAAAGGTGCACCGGTGGGGATGTCTCATCGGGGCTTTCTTGCATGGGTAGAAGCCTGAAATCCAGGAAGAACTAAAGTTAGCAGAGGTGAGGACGGGAGACGATTTGATCAAAAAGGCTTTGAAAGCATATGAGAAGCACCAGATACTTGAAGAGGAGAGGAGTGCCAGATCCACTCGAGCCGCACGTGTAGGAGTTGGGCCAAAAAATGGGCCGAACTTACCTCTTTTTCCTCGGGTCACACCCATGCCTGAACCCAATCGGGGATTCGCCTCCACCACCTCGCTTGTGAATGCTGAGAACTCACGATGAACTGAAAACAAAAACAACGACACGCGAACGGCTAGTAGCTTCACTGGGACTTCGTCGGTTCGCAAACCAGGAGGGTCCCACCGACTGTCGAATTCTGAGATCGCTCGACGAAGGGAGCTGGGATTATGTTTCAAGTGCGGCGACAAATATGGGTTGGGTTATGTGTGCAAAAATCAAAATCTGCACCTGGTGGCTCTGGATATGGCGATCGACGAAAGTGAAATCGAGGGGGTCACGGCGCCGGTCGACGGAGCCGAAGTAAGAGTGGAAGAGGGAACATCGGTCCTCATGCGGCTTTCTCTGTCATCTATGGCTGGATGCGGCAGCAACCATATGATGAAGTTACAGGGCCAACTGGCAGGGGAGATAATCATAACCTTGATAGATAGTGGAGCCACCCACAACTTCATCTCTGGGGATCTGATCCAGAGGGTGCCCCTAATCAAGAGTGAGTCGCCAAATATAAGGTCACAGTTGGGGACAGCCATTCTGTCTGTCGCGAGTATCGCTGCAGAGACGTTACATTGAGCTTGCAGGGATTAGAAGTGACACAGACCTTTTACCCTTTTCCACTAAAAGGTGTCGATATTGTACTTGGAGTGGAATGGTTGAAATCACTCAGAGAAATCAAGGTAGATTGGGGACAACGCACAATGAAGATTGGCAAGAAGACCAACCGAATATGTCTAAGGGGTGAGTCAATACTGTCACACACTCAAGTGTCAATGAGATCTATGGTACGATCAGTGAAAAAACAGGGGGAGGGATTTTTTATCGAATTTGGAGGACTTGTGGTCGAGGAAGGCAACTGTCCCAGGACATCAGCCGAGATTCAGGCCCTGTTGGCCAAGTATACGTCAATGTGCCATAGTTACGAAGGACTGCCACCCCATTGATTGCAGGATCATGCTATTAAAATTAAAACCGGAGAGAACATTCGCCCTTACCGTTAAATTTGTTTTAGCTTTTTCATAATAATTTGTAGGATTTAAATTTAAAATAAGTATAAATAAGCATAAAAGTATTTAAATACTTTTATGCTTATTTATACTTATTTTAAATTTAAATCCTACAAATTATTATGAAAAAGCCAAAACAAACCGTCACTCCAACCCTTCGGCCTTCGGCTTCGGTCCTGGCGGCCCGCTCCTCCTCTGGGCTCCTACTGCTCGCCTCCTCCTCAGTCTCAGTCGATCAATACGTCTCGTCGCTCCTCCTCCAATCTCAGCCAAAGTCGATTGCTTCATAACTGAGGTACTCTACTCTTCCTTTGCTTTGCTTGCTTTTCCATCGCAATTGCTGCATGTAGTTATGATTTTCTTGCTCTTTTTCCATCATTTTCTTCTCCACTCCTGCGGTCTTCGGTGAGATTCTCCATCTAAAGAGTTCCATTTTTCCTACTCCTTTGCTTTTTCCACTTATTTAGGATTTGTGCAGGTCTTTTAAGTTTGATTTTCAGCTTTTTCCATTTCTTTTATGAGTGAGGACCTAAATATTATCTACCATTAGACATAACTTTTGTGTCTGAAGAAAATTCATTGCAACCGAATCTATTTAGAAACAAAGTTTTTCTTTGATACCGTAGAAACCTCAAAGCTTCTTCTATGCTTTTCACACAGTCACACTGTTGAAACCTGAAAGAAGGTTTGCCCATTAACTACTTGTCGTCTCTAAGTAAAGCTATGTTTGGAATAGCTTATTTTTGGTAATAAGTGCTTATTACGGAAGTCGAGATAAAACACCTTTCATATACTTTCCTCATTTACGATTTATAAGCATTTATAAGTAAAAAAATAAGCTATCCTAGTCAAGCACTAAGTAAGTAGACTGAGAAAAAGGCTTTCACCAGTTATCGTTCATGTTGTTCGTTTATATCCGCTGATATTGTAATTTTTTTTTTGGTATATATTGTTCTGTTTTTCTTTTTTAAATTATTTTTTTCTAAACTGTTCAAACTTCAAAGCTATTATCCTTGCCCATTAATATTGTCTGATTGTTGATTGTGTTGAATGTTTATCATGAATTTGGGATTTATGTTCAGTTTGTAATGTTTTGAATTTGATCTTGTGAATTGTGATGCATGTTTAATTTGTATTGTTTGAAACTTTGAATTTCATGTTTGTAATGTATTTTTATAATTTATTTTGTGAAAAAAGATATTTCATTTTATGTTATCTAATAGGTAATTAGATTAATATCATCATATCATATTGTTTAAAAAAACATATGAAAAAGCAATATGCAAAGAAAAAGAAAATAAAAACGGGTTGGCTAGTTTTCGATTTTCTTGCTCCCTATCTTCTACCAACGTAAGTTATGGTAACAGAAGTTTGGTCCACCAAATTGATTACACATATGGAGCTCCAAACAATAACATTAAAAACAATACTAGAAAAAGGGGAAGAATTTATATGCTAAACCTTTGATGTAAAACACTCACACACACTCTTAGTCTCACACACAGATCTGATTAAGGTAAGGTAAAAAACAGAAACAGTGAAGGGGAGAGGGAGAAACAGAGATGGTGGAAGGGAGAGAGGGACTGATCAGAACAGAAAGGAGGGAAAATCTGTAGACAGTCCAAGTGGAACAGTTTTCCTAAAATCTGTAGACACAAGCAGTGTGATAAAAGATGCCAAACAAATGTTTGAATTACTAGACAACATGATAGAGCAAATTGGAGAGGATAATGTAGTGCAAGTTGTCACAGATGGTGCTGCAAATCTTGTGGCAGCAGGGACAATGTTAGAAGAGAAGAGAAAAAAATTATTTTGGTCCCCTTGTGCAACACACTGCCTTGATTTAATCCTTGAGGACATTGGGAAGCTTCCAGTTTTTTATAGTACCATCACAAGTGCAAAGAAAATAACAACCTTCATCTATAGGCATACATGGGTCCTTAACTTGTATAGAAAGTATTCCAAGGGAAGAGAATTAGCTAGACCGGCAGTGACAAGATTTGCAACATCTTATCTTACATTAAGTTGCATTTTGAAGCAAAAGAGTGCTCTTCGTACTATGTTTGCTTCAGAAGAGTGGACTTTTAGTTCTTATGCTAGTAAAAGTGAGGGTAAGCAAGTGGAGGATGTGGTTTTTAGTGATTCAAAATTTTGAAAGTCTATCATATATTGCTTGAAGTGTGTGGTTCCACTTGTAAAAGTTTTAAGACTTGTGGATGGTGATTCGAGACCAGCCATGCCATATGAAGCAATAGATAGAGCCAAAGAAGATATTGCTAACAATTTTCAAGAAAAAAAATCAAGGTACAAGAAGGTGTGGGAGATCATTGATATTCGTTGGGAACGACAACTACATAGGCCCCTCCATGCAGCTGCATACTATCTCAATCCTAAGTAAGTTTTATCATGTACTTTACATATTTATTGTTTAAGTGTATGTTTTAAAAAATAAAATTATTTATTATTTTATAATTTTTTTAGGTTTCATTTTAGCAAAGAATTTAATGCGGATAAAGAAGTAATGTATGGTTTATATGAAACCATTGAGAGAATGGTTCCGGATAGGAGGATAAGATTTGAAATTGATCAACTTGAAGCATTTAAGGCTGCCAATGGGCTTTTTGGAAGGAGCATGGCAATAGATATTAGAGACAAAAAGCAGCCTGGTAGATTTTTGCCTTTCTCTACTATTTTTTAAAATTTAATTTTTAATCCTATATAAATCTAAGTTTTCAAAGGCACTTCTTTTATTATTACTCCATTTGTTTTGGTAGCTCTTTGGTGGGAAAGTTACGGAGGAGAAGGTAAGGAGTTACAAAAAGTAGCCATGAGAGTTTTGAGTCTCACATGTAGTGCTACTGGATGTGAGAGAAATTGGAGCACCTTTGATCAAGTGCATACTAAACGAAGAAATCGCTTAGAGCAACAAAGGTTAAATGCACTTGTATTTGTCAAGTACAACCTTCAACTTGAGATGAGACAGAAGAAAAGAGAGGAGAAGGGAGAGACTTATGATCCAATATGTTTATCAGACATTGAATCTGATGATGAGTGGATTAATGAAAAAGAAGATCCTTGTTTGCCAATTGATGCGTCATGGATGGACATCCATGAAAGTTTCACTCTTGATGAGGGAGCTCCAAGCAAGAAAAGGAGAGAAGTATAATATTTTATTTAAACTAAACTTAGGTTGATTCTTATTTAAAATTTAAAGTTCAAATATATACCATCATGCTTATTAAATGTTCTTTTTTCTAGGTCCAAGGAACTTGAATGCAAAAGCCAATAGCAAAGGGAAATCTATAATAGGGCAAGAGAATGTGAATGAAGAGAATGTTGAAGATGATGGTAATGAGGATGAGGATGAGGCAGCGATATTGTTAATGGAGGATGATGATGACTTGAGTGACATCGATCTTGGAGATAAATAATCATGAGTGATGAATGATATGTTTGTTTAGTTTTTTTTAAGTTAAGGTTTTGAAATTTGAAGTGTGACAGTGACTTGAGTTATTTCAATTTATCTTTGGAATTATTTGTCATTTTTTAAATGTTAGTTTTATGAAATTTGAAGTGTTATTTATTTATCTTTAAAATGCTAAATTACTAATATCTATAAACTTTTAATGTTCTCTTTATCTCTTATATGAATATTACATTTATATCATTTTAAATAATTGATCATGAATCTTACGATTCACGATACGCTTCGATTCATGATTCCAAAAATAGATTTTTCGATTCACGATTCGTATCCCGATTTGATAACCATGGTTCAGATTGTGTTGCCATGTTGTCAACATCCATCACAAGACAAGATGCAGCAAAACATAAAACCTATTTAACCTATTGACAGCATGCAAGACAACACCCAATGCAAATTCAACAACAATGGGGAGGGACAGAGGCAATGTGAAGCACAAGCAAATTATAATGACATAAAACTGATGTCCAGCAACACATTCTAGCTCGCAAAAAGCAAAAAAACAGCAATGCAGATTCAGCTTGGGCCAAAAAAACACATTCTGTCATGTTGTCTCATACACTACTGTCCCTTTCCTTATGTTTCACTATGTTCTGTTAAAATTCATAAAGTCAAAAGAAACAAGTCAAGCATCTAGATTCTCTCTAATGGTAAGATATAGGATGAGTACACTTATATAATTAAACATCATTTTCTTCTTCTTTTTCCCCTTCAGTTCTTATATTCATCACAGATTCACAATCTGTTCTACTCACAAGTCACAACCCAAAGCCAAATAAAACTATTTAAGCTTAACCAAATAAAACCACAAGACAGTGACATATGTAAAAAAAATTGATTTAAGCCAAATCAACTCTTGTATGCAACATATGTAAAAAAAATTGATTTACACCGATCAAGTTTACTTCAATTTCAACCAAATCATATCTTAGGAAGATGTCTAAAAAATTCAAATAAGCACAGAAAACAATACCTCTTAGAGACTCACACCGTCTCCATCGCCGGACAGAATTGAAGTCGCAGAGAAGGGAAACTCAAACAGGGGAAAGGACGGCCGGACGCCAGCAACCGAGCAACGAGAATAATCGATTTAAGAGGGAGACTGGGACGGCCGAACCCAAAGATCTCAGGTCACGATTGAAGCTTCGAGCAGAGGAGTCGACGAGAGGAAGAAGGAGGTTGGGACAGCACAGAGCGGCGGACCACCGGAGTCCGAGAGGAAGACGGAGACTGGGAGATCAGATCCCGGAGCCGGAAAGGAAGAGGGACGGTGCCGGAGAGGGTTAGGGTTCACACTGGATGACTGAAATGAGAATGAGACGGAGGGAGAGACGAGAGTGAGATGTGAGAGTGCGAGAGTGCGAGACGAGAACGAGATTCAGATTTCCGAGTTTGAGAGAAACTGAGCACAGGAACAGGCACGTGAGTCGGCGAGTGAAGGGGAGAAAAAAAAATTTTTTATTTTAAACAGGCTAACCCGTTCCGTTTAACCCGAAAATAAACGGGCCTCCATTTTCCAAGCCCGAATCCGTTTAGTTTTGGCGGGCTGGAATTACCAGCTCTAGTCTTGGAGATGGAGGGGGCCCCGGCTTGAAAAACGTATGGGTTACGAATCCTCATCTTGATTTGGGTTATAGGGTAAAAATATCTATAAATTTTTTTTTAAAATGTATCAATTATCATAAATTTTTTTGATATAAAAGTAACCATAAATTTTTAAAAGAGAAGTAAAAGTGACACTTTTATTAAAATTAACTAACGATCGTTAATTCCAATGTAAAGGTGCCAAAATACCCCTATATAAAAAAAATGTTATGGTGGTGGACACACTTTAAAAAAAGTTTATGGGTATTTTTTACCCTTTTAGAAAAAGTTTATGAGTATTTTTACCACTTAACCTCTTTTTTAGATAGGGTTGTTTTGGTATGTTTGTATTGGAGTTAACGGCTATTAGTTAATTTTAACGGCCATTTTGGAGTCCTTAACATTTTTTTTCAGATAAGGTTATTTTGGTATGTTTGTATTGGAGTTAATGGTTGTTAGTTAGTTTTAACGGAAGTGTCACTTTTAACCCCCTTTTTAAAAACAAGCAACAATTCCCCCGCGCGTTGCATGGGAGCAACATCTATAAAAATTAATTCACAAATTAACCTTATATGCATTCATTTATATTGCATTCATAAATCATGTCCATGCTCCAAATTAATATAAAACAATTTTAATACAACTGTCTTAAATATTCCTTAACCATACATTATTCACTGCCCATCAACATCTACAGTCACAAAATACATACAAAATCCATATGCTGCACACTTGAAAACCTCAGTCATTTTCTTAATTACATATGTGTTATTACTAAAATGGGAAAAATTACATAGTAGCTTCACATACTGATAATACTTACCAAGTGTGAATGGGACTGTATAAAGCAAAGCTGGTTGTCCATGCCCATCCATCAAATAGAGATTGAGGCAAATACCAATAGGTGACATCCTTAACACTAATTAATTTGAAAGTACTAAGTAGTAACATTAAACAGAAGTAATGGAGGAATGAAACAGAAAAAAGCAGCATTGCTCTAACTTTGATCATGGACTACAGAAAGCTACTCCCTCCGGTCCTAAATATAGGACTTAGTTTGTAGTGCAAAACTATGTCCTATATTTAGGACCGGAGGTAGTATTAAAAAAAAAGGTCATGTCATGGGTAATTCAGCCATTGACCTCAAGGAATCAGCTCACTTCTCCAACATACACCAATCTTCTCAAAAAGGAAACCGAAAGCCAAAGCTGTAACCACCCCAAGGATCAAACAAACAAACGTGGTATCTTGAGAAGCATGGGGATGCCATCTTCTATACTCTTATCACCCTGAGCTACCTACACAGATTCAAAGTATTAATTTCTTGGTTTTCATACGCAATGTTTATGAGGCCAGATTCAAGCTTTGAAAAGACTGATAGAGAAGTGAGAGCTTTATTCAACACACTCACCACTATCATCACACTCTCATGGAACCACCATTTAGAAACAAACACCCATAAGATGTCATATAGGAAGGAACAACTAAGAAGAACAGTTCCAACCTGATATTATATGGAGCAAAAATTTTATATTAAATGCGCTTGACAATAATAAAAACAACCATCAAAATAGTGGAGAAGCTACTGGTTGCTTAGTTCAGGCTACTCACAATGTAAACAAACACCAAACTGATCAACATTTATAAAACTTAACAACTAATCTGACTTATATAGAAGAACTCAATCCAACATAGGCATTCACTTGTGACATGCACTTCAGTTTATTATTAGTTTATTAGTCTGCAAGGCATTAAGCATTAGTCATTAATCATTAGGCATTTAAAAAAAGATCAGAAGTAGGGTGGAACGATACTATATACGGTCACTGTTCATACAGTATCGAGTATGGAGCATCTGTGTCACCTACTTCCTTAGCCATCATAGTCAAAAGCTACACCTACTTGTCATATCATGGAACTTGTTCTAGATTTAAAACAGATCAGGGAAAAAATCTTGATGATGATACTTGAACTGACAGGCATTTAAGTTGTACTCAGTTACATTAAATCCATCTCCTTGCAACTAAAAATTTTCAAAATGACAAGCATTAAACAACTACCTACTCCACCGAGATTTAAATCCAACTTTGAAAATGAACACTCTCAAACTTTTTCACTATCAAACTTAAATCTATCTCCTTACATCAAATCAAAGTACATACCACCGAGATTTTTTTTTTGAAAAAAAGTTAATTGTATAGAAGTGGTATGAAGAAGACAAAGTAATGACAGGTTTGGGATTTAGAATTGTTACATATCCAACTTGATTGATGACAGTTAACCCATACGCAAGCATCACCCCATAATTAAGCATAGTCATCAATATTTGCAAGATGCACTGTCATCTTCGGATTGATTTTTCACAACTTTTAAATCCTGTAACCCAACAAAAAAAAAAGGAAAAGAAGATGGAAAATAATCAGTTTTAATTTAAATTAGCCTTCATGCTGCAGAAGGTCTCATATATCCATAATCCATTCTTTTGTAATTGACCGCCTTGAATTTTCTTCAAGCTTATTTGATATGGGGTTTTCTCCTAAATCTTCTCTCTCTTTCCTAATAAATCAAACTTCACCAAATTTACTGATCTTTGATTAGGGGGGAAAATCATATTTACATATCTTCAACCTCTGCACAACTGTATTAAAGCTTCATAGTCAGGAACATCTATCTGCTCAACTGATTTCTCAGTCAAAGAAGCAAAACGCAAAACACAACAGGCAAATAATCTCTACCTAAAATGTACAGTGAATAAGCCTGGCTATATATACACATATATAGAGGTGAAGATGAAGTTCAGAAATTGCCAGCAAAATCCCTTGTAAAGATATTAAGTTCAACAACGTTAATTGTCACTCACGCAAAAAAAAAAAAAAGGAAGAAGAAGAAGAGAAGAGAGTTAGTAAAGATTCCTCAACCAATAGGCAAAGGGTGTGAATAATCCCTTTTAAAATTAAACATAGAGGAATATGCAAATATGTTTAATTTCAACTAATATTGGATAGATCGTATACAATGTTCCAATACCTTGTAGATGGGTGATGGAAGAAAAATGACAGCCTTCATTGAACTTGAGAACTTTTTCCTTAGCTCATTATGAGAAAATAGAAACACTACATGAGTTTAAAAACCCTTAGATGGAAACCCATTGAATCCAAGATAAATAGCAGAAAAACTGCATTAATTTATTGTTCAAATGCATCAAATGCCATTTTGGTTGGTAACAGATTTTAAACTCAAATGCCTTTTCCTGTATCAGAAATGATTTTTTTTTTCATGACCATTAAGAAAAATACCTTTACAACTTTCTTTGTGAGTGTGCTAAGTACTAACCAAAAGCAAATACCAATAAGTATTGTTGTAAGCTTCATTCTGCAATATACATTGTGATTAAAATACCTTGGTTAGTACCATATTTTAACATCATTGTAAATGTGTTTTTTGATACAACCATTATTCTAACTTTGATTATGGAGCACACAAAGCTATTAAAAAAAAAGGTAATGCAAGACCTTATAAAAAAGAAAAGGGAAGATTATTAGGTTTTTCATATCTTCTCTTCTACATATCTAACTACCACTGTATGCACAAAAAAAAAAGAAAAAAGTATATTAGGTTTTTCATTTGAATCATATCATATTTTTAACTAAAAATTTGAAAAAGGAAGATTCCAAAGCATGCCCAAAACTTCACACAAATAGCATTTTAATCAGAAAGGGGAAGATTCCATGTCAAGAACCACTTCAACCCAAAAGTCTAACCTATTAAACAGAGGCCCATGATTGATTTCACCAAACCTAATCAATTGGATTCCAATATAGCTATCACTTCAGAAAATAAAGTACCTCGTAGACATAATTATATATGGAAACATTCTTGGTAATATGAAACCAAAAATATAGTTTATGATAAATCCATTCTTCACAATTTATCTATTATATGCATTTCTCAGCGAAGAGAAAAGGGAGAGCAACCATCCATGCCAATCTGAATATGATAAAAATACCTATTATGCATCTGTAATCTAACAGTTCTTGCAACCTTGTAAAGTTCTGCTCAACAACTACACTTCTCATATAGATAATTAACAATATGACCAAATCCACACATACACCAACTCAAAAGCCCACATAAAAACCTGATAAACAATAGCTTAACATGCATAAAATAATCCAAATCGTAAATTTTAGAGTTCAAAACACATTTACTGGCACTCTGCCCAAGGTTGTTGACACGAAATGGATCAATAACATTGAAATGCTTGGAAACAAAGGGTTGCCCCTTATTTTCTTGACCATCAGGGAATACAGCATAAACTGAGCTACAGGCATCAAGAAATAACTTGCTGAGTACTAAATCACCACAAGCTTTATGAGGAGGTTGAGCTGCGGAAATAAACTGAGCCACATACCACTATATGCTTTTACATATCTACCTACCACTCTATGAAATACAAATTAGTGTTGATAAGAGGAAAAGTGATAAAAAGATAAATGAGAATGTCGCATAGAGAAATAAACTAAAGCATCAACATACATTTATCATGCAGACAAACTATCGAACATAACAATAACAATAACTTTAGCCATGTATGTGAATCCTTCATAGAGGTCATAACGAATAGACCATCTGAAAGTTAAATGATCCTACATAACAATAACTTTAGCCATGTATGTGAATCTTACTTTATTGTTAAAATAATGCATTGTCAAACAAAAAAATTTAGAATTACCCGAACGGTGGCATGGCTTTCCGTCGACAGCATACACAGAACATTGAGATAGGGCTTGAGCTGAATCTTCGATCTTCTGTAACGGAGACCGATTCATGATGACGGAGTGGGCTACGGAGGAAGGAAAGGATTTTTACAGAACCGATAGCTCTTTTTTCTCCAACTTGACCAACTCGAAGATCAAAGATTCAGCTCTAGCCGAGATGAATGCCCACTAAAGTGCCGAGAAACAAATTTAGAAACAAAAAAGAAACAAAAAAACGAAATACCAGAACGATGGCTTGGCTTTTCGTCGACAGCATACACGGAACATTGAGATAGGGTTAGAGCTCAATCTTCTTCTTCAATAACAAAGACCGAATGACGATGAAGGAGTGGGCTATGGAGGAAGGAATTTTTTTTTTTCACAACCGTTAACTCTTTTTTCTCAAACCTCACCAACCCCAATTCAATGACTGACAAAGGAAATGACAATGTGAATGGGCAAAGCCAATATGATGTCACCGTGTCCTTGAATCTGCTTTTTGCAACCATGAATTGTTCACTTGGAGTTGAAAATTAACCAAGCCAAATGGAGTGAGATCGGCTCATGTGAGTTAGCTGTTACTGTTGTTATAAACAGTAATTTGTGAGACAATGAATAGTGCACGACTTATTCCCATATTCCTCTTAAGTATATATTGATGATTCATGGTTATTTTTGCACAAAAAAAAAAATCTATGGTAGTGGATACACTTTTGAGAAAAATTTATGAGTATTTTTGCTCTTGAACCCTTTTAATTTTGGTGCCTCAAATTTCAAATAGGTTTTACTCCCTATGGTCCTATTTATAAGCAATTATTCCCTTAACTGTGCAAAACGAATTGGTAGTTAAAAATAATAAATGTGTCAAAAATGTCATGTTTTTTTTTCATATATGCCTCTATTTATGAAAAGAGTACAAGAGAGAGAATACATAAAAGTGTAAGAGATAATGAATATAAGATATGAGAGAAAATGAGTATTTAATAAGGGTAAAATAGGAAAAAGAAGCTTATATTTTCAAACAAAAAGTAAAAGTTGTTTATAAAAAGGACCAACCCTATAAGAAAAAAAGTTACTTATAAATAGGACTGGAGGGAGTAGTTCTCAAGTTTCATTCCATGTAAAATATCTGGGGAGAAATTACAAATTTAACAACAAACTTTTGGTGGAGATACATCTAACATAATGTTTATTTAAAGGGTTAAGGTGTAAATTTATCAATGAAGTTTTCTCAGAGGAGCATCTGCACAAATATCTTTTAGAAGGGGCAAAAATACCAATGAACAATTAATAAGGGGCAAAAATACCAATGAACAATTAAAAAGGAGCATCCACCACAAAAACCGTTAAATCCGTACTAACGTTGTTAGGGGTTTTCTTCTCTTATAATTTAACGCCATTAGTACGGATTAACTGTTTTTGTGGTGGATGCCCCTTTTTAATTGTTCATTAGTATTTTTGCCTATTCTAAAATATATTTGTGCTAGACACTCCTCGGACAAAACTTCATTGGTAAATTTGCACCTTAACCCTTATTTAAATGCAAAAATATATATGAACTCATCTAAAAGGTGCAAAAATAATAAGGGGAAATTCCAGAGAAATACATTTAAAAATAAGAAAAGATAAATTGGTGCTATAAATTTATAAAATCCCAGATCATAACTGAAATAGGAATTTGAGATTTCCAATTCTGATTAAATTACCCTTAGTTTAATTGTGAAATATGAAAGTGAAGTCGTTAATGTAAAATATGATGTTGTTAATATAAATACAGATGTTATTATTGACCCCTGAAACTTATACCTTCAAAATTATGTTTGATTTTTGGGATATGAAGTTGTTAAGCATGAAAGTAAAATCGTTAATATAAAATATAATGTTGTTAATATAAGTACAGATATTGTTATTAACCCCTGAAACTTGTGAATTGAATGAAGGACATTTTGATCATTTGGTTAAAATTGGAAATATTATATTCCTACTTCAATTCTGACTTAAGATTTGATAAATCCGCAACCCCAATTTATCTTTTCTAATTTTTAATTATATTTTTCGGAAATTTGCCCGAAACACACCCTCGGTTAATTATTCTAAAGTGTCACTTTTTTTTTGTACGGTTCGCTGCTTAATCGCTTCTCTGCTACCGGCAAGTACCTGACCACCGAGGAGCTATGGTTCACTCAGACCTTCGACCACTTCTCCCCCAATGTACTTTCCCCTCTCCACATCTCTTCCAATGCAAAATTTTGATTATTTCTTGATTATATTTATATCCCTGACGGTAGTAGATGCTATATATTGTGGTAGATGAGGACTAATTTAGAAAGTTAAGATTTTTTAATTAAGATGTAGGGTCAGGTTTCTGTTAGTGAATTTAATGCATTATTTCAGTGCGCAAGGCGACAGTTAAATATTAGATGTTTAATTATATGCAAGCTTTACCCCATTTGTTTGCAGCCACTAAAAGATTTAATGTTGTGCACTAATTTAATGTTACCCTCCATTACCACCGGTTTTCTTGCAGAAACACTGAGAGCAGTTTTGGCAGCGACAATGGCCGCATCGCTCAAGGGCATACCCTTACAGCTCAAATCTTCCCACTCCATTTCCAAGGCCTTTTGCTTGCAACCTCGTGCATCTCGCCTCACTTGCTCTCTTCAATTGTAGGCTTTGCTCACAAGTTTTCCGACGCCATCAAAATTGCAGGCTTCGCTCTCGCCTCCTTTGGGGAGATTTCAAGGTTCATGTCGCTGGAGAGGGTAGCCGCTTCCAAGGAGGGAGAGAAGAGGCTAAGACTGATGTGGAAGAAAGAGAAGGTTTTTTTTTTTTTTTTTGACCTGGAGGAAAGAGAAGGTTGGGCAGTGGAAAATGAAGACTCTAGTGGGACCCATACAAAAAAAAAAAAAAAAAATAGTTGACGGCACTTTCAAATAATCAACGCAGGTTGTTATTTTTGCACTTTTTAGATAAGTTAAGGTATATTTTTCTACTTAAATAAATATTAGGGTGTCAAACGCACCTCTATCAAAAGTTCATTGTTAAATTTATTCCTTCATCCAAATATTAGTCCTATAATTAAAGAACAACATTAACTATTTTGCCTCTTAAAAGATCAAAACCTATAACTTGAAATTTGAGAAATTAAAATTAAAATGAGGAAAAATTTAATGCTTGTTGGGATTCTGATTGAGTACCTCAAAGATGCCTATTTATGCAAATTAAAATAATAATTTTCTCACATACTTACCTTATTTAACGTAAATCACGATTAAAAAATTATTTTTAAATGTTTCAATCATGATTCTAAACAATCACTTAAAAGACTAAAGATTATTAACCCAAAATGAAAAGTGAAGTACAGGGAAAGGAGGGAGAGTTAATGGATGATTTTTTTGTCCAAAAAAAAAAATGGATGATTTTGGATTTTTCACTTTTTAGAATTTCATGATTTTTTTCTTAAAAAAAATAAATATGAGCTAGCCTTTAGGTTGGGAGTTATCTCGTCACAATTATGGGTATGATTTTGCCTTGTTTTCGTAATAATTAAAAAAAATGGTTCTGTTTTCAATTTTTCTTTAATAATGACTAAAGGTTAATGAGGTAATTTCACCTAAATTCTAAATCCCTAATTATGACATATAACCTCATCTATAATTTGTTAAGTTTAGTGACCATAATTAGAATTTGGATAATTTAACTCTCTTTCATATTAATTATTTTTTAAATTATATAATTATTTTTTAAATTTATTATTAGT
This sequence comes from Inga laurina, assembly GCA_963855925.1. Lineage (NCBI taxonomy): Eukaryota > Viridiplantae > Streptophyta > Magnoliopsida > Fabales > Fabaceae > Inga > Inga laurina. The sequence goes on from OY979710.1 coordinate 18,415,500, forward strand.
AAATTAGATTTTAATATTATCCATTCATTTAAATTTCAAGTAAGTTAATAAATTAAAATCCAAAAATACCTACAAGTACATGATTAAAAACAGGCAAAAGTATAAGGAGTTAATAAAAAGAAAAAACCAATAGGGACGTAATTTAAAATTGGTTAAAACTATAAGGACATGTAGATTAAGTATCCCGAGAATAAATCTTATTTACTAATTTATCCCACATTATATGAAATCTCTAATTTATCTATTAACACTAATATTTATTAATGATTTATTTAATATTTTTACTCTATTTAGAAAAAACATTAAGTAAACTCTATGTGAAAAAAATTGACACCTTGATAAAAAATTTGAGTAATTTTTTTAACAAACATAAGTTTAATGAAAGATATTTAAAAATTTTGAATTATGATATATTAATATAAGGATTTCAAAATTATCTCATTTTTATAATATTGTAATTTAATTGAAAATACATATATCAAATTGCAAAACATTGTAGCCAACAAATGTATTTAAAAGATTACATCATAAGAAAGATTTAATAAATTAATCAAGCATTTAAATTTATTAAAAATAAAATTTATAATTATAAACTTAATTACTTTGTAATATGGTAATCAATTTAACAGTATGACAAAACATTTGAAACTAAATATGATTAAATGATTGTTTCTACGGCCTAGCCTAGCCTATTTAGTAAATATGTTAAACCAAGGCTCAAGCCCGTTGTTAAACCTATTTAGGTAAACAGGTCAGGCCTATTTTCATAAAGACTAGCCTACAGGCCTAACCTATTTAGCTTTTTTTTAATGCTATTATATATAATTATATATAATATAATCTAAATCGACTTTATAAATTATTTATACAATTACTAACTTAGTCATTATATTAAGTTTTACATCTCATCATTTGCCAACAAACTTATCATGCCCTTATTTTAATTTCATCTTTATCAAAGTATTCACGAAAAATGATATACGGTTCGGTAGGCAACACAAGAATAGCATAAATATACTGATATTATGTGCATGATTACTAAAATTCCCCATAGGGGTTCGTACATGATACTTACAATTAAGGTAGCCGCATAGGGCTACTAGGGTGTCTAAACCCATCTCAGTGAAATGGAAACTTCTTCTCGTCTTCGCTCCACCACTGCATGTTAGATCTCATGTTTTGATGATAACAAAGAATGGTATGAAAAAGATTTGATAAACAAATAAGTTTGAACAAAGTAATAACAGGGCAAAATCATTACTTGAAGTAAGCATTGGAGTAATGAAGAAATGCCAAGAGAAAAAGTTGAGAAACTTGATCAGTGGCAAGTTTTCTAAAGGGTTACTCGAGTAGGTACTCGAGTAATGAGACAGAAACTTGAAGTAACCAGGTCAACCTTCAAGTAACCTGCCAACGTTACTCGAGTAAGCACTCGAGTAATAAGGTAAATGACTTCCAGTTGCTCTCGGCTTGCCAACGTTACTCGAGTAGCTACTCGAGTAACCATGTAAAAGACTTCCAGTTACTCTCGGCCTGCCAATGATACTCGAGTCTGTACTTGAGTTACTCTGTTTCAAGAAATGTGTTGCTCTCGGCATTTTTAACCCTGATAATGTTACTCTAGGAGCTACTCGAGTAACTCACTGTGGTAAGCAAAACCTGAAGGTATTACTTGAATAACATGAAATGCTTTTCTCACCCTTCACTTCAAGTCTCTACTCGAGCATGCAGAGTTATTTAGAAGAAAAACTTCAAGTCACTACTCGAGGTGCAGAGTTAGTTGGAAGAGAACTTCAAGTCATTACCCGAGTAAGCTATGCAGAAAATTTATGTTTACTCGAGTAAGTACTCGAGTAACAAGGTAATCAAACTTGAAGTGCTCTCGGCCTTGAAATCCTGCCAACATTACTGGAGTGAAGCATCGAGTATCCTAAAGTTTATTTGAGGGTTTACTCGAGTTGATACTCGAGTAACCTATGAAGAAAAGTGTGCCATACTCAAGTAAGTACCCGAGTAAACAGGTATTTCCAAAGGTTTGAAATTTTGTTTACCTCATACACTACCCGAGTAATATTATGTTTGCTTATTGACTTGCAGTTTATTAAAGTTTTCCCGATGATACTCGAGTATGTACTCGAGTAAACTTAAATGAATACTCGAGTAACTACTCGAGTACGCAAGTCCAGAAATTTAGAAATCATTCCAACGTTCATTGATTTGTTTTCTATATGATTAACCTTTCATTATATTAGTATTCTTAGCATATTTATAGATAAACAATGAAGAGATCTTAACAAATAAGGAAAGTTAAATGCAACGTTCAAATGCCATTTACCGCCACCTACCGGAAACGGATATTTTTCAAATACTGGAAAAGTCAACAGTGGCTGCGCACACTCTAACGGACATGAAGAAAATGTTCCAACGGTCATTACCAACACACCTATATATATGGGAACATCCAAACAGAGAAGACATGAACAAGAATACACACGAACGCATCATCAAGATCACTACTCTGTTTTACTCATATTTGTAATTCTGTACTTCAGTGATTCTTATTCACTCTGTGAGAGAGATATTTCATTCAAACTCAATATTTGTTATTGAGGTAACTTAAGGTTGTGGAACCTTGAGTTGGGATTGGATTACAACTTGTAAGGGGAAGCGAGTGTCCAGGCGAAGGAACTTGCTTGTACTGAGGTGCCAAGAACCCACTGAATCTTGGAAGTTATAGTGAAACTCTCAGAGAAGCTTTGAGGACTGGACGTAGGTCAAAGTGGTTGTGGCCGAACCAGTATAACTTCCGGTGTACACTTCGGTGATATTTCTCCTTACTCTTTACTGTTTTATATTCACCGTTAAGTTTTATATTTGTAACAAAATTTTTAGTATCACCCAATTCACCCCCTATTGGGTGAAACGCTTGCTCTAACACTGCAACCCTCTCTCGTGCAGTTCTCTTCTCTGATTTCCATGTACCTTCTGTATTCGCCTGTCTAAATTGTTAGTAGATGATGGTGAGATTTGAGAGAATCTCAGTAGGAAAATAGTACCAATATGCATGCAAGATAAGTGCTTAATGCATGACATGCTTGCAATACATAACTCATGCTAACACAATGACATATCTGTGTGCTCAATATTTCAAACACATACTTATGGCCATAAAGTAATAAGAAACAGAGCTTCAATCATTCATATATGTTTCACATAATCAAGCAAAGCAATAACATGGATCAATACACGAGCACAAATATCAAATACATGCAGGAGAGGTAAGTTCCCTACCTTAGCCCTTTTTGATCCTTAAGTAAGCTCATCGAACTTTGTGCCTCGTAATGCATGTCTCAACTCTGTTCTCCACTCCATAGTGTTTATAGGGGTTATATGAGTCTATATTGAAAAATTACTAAAATGCCCCCAGGGCCCCGGCTTGGCCCGCCGTACCTGGTTCGACTTTACTTTTTTCAAAATTTTGACATGGGCTATTCTGACATATTTTTTTCCCAGGGAATCCATTTCCGGACTTGGAATTACCAAATTCATTATAAAATTACAAAAATACCCTTGAAAGCCCCTATGTCAGGGTTTTAAGGGCGTTTTCATAATTATACTTTTTCAACCTTTCCGAAAAAGTGACCAACTGTAACCCCACCTAGTTTTCCCTCCTGAACACAATGGAATCATAAAATAATTGAAAATCCAAATCTAAGGTTCATTTCTAGATCTGGCCAAATTGCACAAATTCCCCAAAAAAAATTAGGGTTTTTGAAATTCAACTCTGCAGACAAGTTCCTTTCTACTCCTTACCATTTTATTAACTATTTAATTAGGTTATAACTACCATTTGGACCAAATTTCGACAGCATAACCTTTAGGCCTATATGTTTCCAAATTTTCAAATCAAAGACAATCTGATGAAATCTCAACAATTAAATTATCCACAGCAGTTAAAATAGTCAATATACAAAGGTTTGGAAGTTACCTCAAACTCCTTTTGGCTTTTCTCTAATATGGTTGAACCCTAGCCCTTCTTAACCATGAAAATTGAGCTTCCAAAACCTTAAAGAATATGAAAGAGAAGCTTAGGAGCAATGTTATACACATTAGATAGGAATTCACCGAAGAAATCGACCTACCTCGCGAGATTTCTCCTCCTTCTCTCACTAAATGCTCTCAAGCTTTCTCCCTCCTCTTTATGCTATTGAACGTCGGAAATGGGAAGGAAGAGATGAAGATTAGCTTTTAATATCATGCTTATGTCATCTCTTCACATGCTGATGTCATAATTCCCTATATTCCCATTTTTGGATTTTCTGCCCACACTTTGAAAAATCATAACTAATTCTAGAAAAATCTAATTGGAGTGATTCTAACGGCTATGAAACTCTCCTTGAGTCTAGTTTCAAGAAAAAATATATTCTTTAGCCAATTTGAAGCACATCATTCCCAAAAATTCCATCTTTAGACGCTGTCATAGAAACTTTCTAGTTTCGCTGGCTTTTTGCATATAGCTTCAAATGATTCATATGACCTATCAAATTAAAGCTCAGGATGTCTACTTTCACCCTTTAAAATTTCATAATTCTTTTGCTCATCATGTGATCATACAAAATCACATGACAAGCTCACTGCCTCATAGGCGATTTCACTGTAAACGTAATTATATTCTCCAAAATTCACCATTTCATTTCATTGACTATTTCCAATAATTACAATATATTTGTTGAATAAAATTTGGGGTGTTACAAAACTCAACCTTTTTATTCATTAGTTGAACACATTTGCCTCTCTTCTTTTCAATCACTCAAGACTGCAATGTTAGCTCACTCCATTTTCCTTTATTTGCGTCATTAGTTGAAACATAATAATTGCTACAAGTTTATTTTAGTGATGTCCCAATGAAATATTATAATCTTAGTAGGAGGAGTTTGTCTCGGTCTCTATAGAAAAAAATAAAAAAAAGGTAAGATCCAGTCTAACATGCACAACTTGTTGTATTGGTTTATTTTAGAAAATATATTTTCTTAAATTGATTTTTTTTATTCTGACTTGCTTGAATAATTGTTATTACTAGGTGTTCTTTTTCTTACTAAACTCTTATATTGCAGGTAAGAATAAATCCTAAACTTTTAAGACATAATGTAGGTTTTTGAATAGGTTTGGGAGGTTGTAAAGGAACATGGAGGTATTGGCTTTAAGCCTATTTAAATGCTTATATTTTAAGTAGGCCTTTAAATAGGCTTCAAGCTTTGTCAAACCTTTTAGATGCTCAGGCCCTTGCATAAAATTAAGCCTATATACAAGCTGTGGCTCTGGCTCTAGATCTCTATTGCAGGCCCAGGCCTATTTAACTAAAGCCTAACTCGACCTAACCTATTTCCATCCCTATTGTATAGTAGAGCTTTCATATGAGAAATAGATACTGGTTCATTTATGTGGCTCTTAAATATATTAGGGTGTTGTTAAAAATAGCATCCAAAGATCTTTATCCCACATTTGAATAATATTTCCAATAGAATGGAGTTGACTACTTTTGGGAGAGTAATACAATAAAATAAGTTACTTTAAAATATTTTTATTTATTATGTTTTTTTCAAACTAATTTACCTGTATTATAAGCTGATATATAATATGATGACATATAAGTATTTCAGAGAGATAATTTAACATATGCTATGATTAAGTAATTTATTTAGTTTGTTTATCTTCCTAAAATAGCCATCTAGGTTATATATTAAAGATTAAAGGTAGTATGTAATTTATATTGGGCTTATCTTCCTATTTGTTATAAAAAGGGTCAAGGTCCAATTTTACTCTGTAAGTTTTTGCCTAGGAGTGGTGAGTATTCAGAAGTTTTTTGATAATCAATTTCACCCCAGAAGTCTTAAAATAGGAGCAATATCATCCCACCCGTAAGAAAAGTTAATTTAAACTATTAGGTTGACTAATGTGGTACACTCAGCATATCCACGTCATCATCCTTAGCCAGCTCATCACCCATTAGAAAAGTAATATGGCATCCGGTACATAAATGTGTAGGCAACAAGCTTGGCGAAGAAAAGGCAAAGTGCAAAGGTTATTACTCTTATACATGCTTGGTTATTACTCCTATATACATGCTTCAATAATCCCAATACTCTTTCTAGCTACTCACCAAGCAGGAAGAAAGAAAACAATGATTGAGGAGAATGTAGAAAGTATGATAATAGAGCTATACTTGCTTTTCTCCAATTTAGCAACTGAATGTGTAAAAAAAATTTTGGGCTACCTACTTATTTCTCCTCTAATGTCCGCCTCTTCTTCATCAAGTCATTTCAAAACATGAATAAGGCCATCTGAGTTGGATGCTTCTCACTGGTGAACGTTTTCTCCGATAATTCTTCCTTTCATCCAAAAACAAAGTCATCCAATTTGGATCTCCAAGCCACCTTCTGAACCAGAACCACGACGTCTTGTGATGAAAGAAAATGATTCAAATCCAATTGAGGAGAATGTAGTGTTAGTTTCAAATTTGAAGATTCAAATCACCCTGATGAGAAAAAGATGAAAGAATCATTCCCAAAAATTCGTCTCATTTTTCTGCCCTGTGAAAAGATAAAATGTCGAAGAGGAAGAAGGAAGGTTACAAAGGCTGAGTTTGCAGGGGGGAAAGGAGAAGATGGTGGAGAGTGAATACACTGTTTTGGATGATTAGATGGATGAGATGGCATATTGAGTACAAGTGGAGTGCCAAGTATATCATATGGTGAAACAAAACGAATTTAACCATCAAAGTTAATACCTTTTAATGGTGGAGGTAGCATTGCTCATATTTTAACTCTTTCAGGGTAAAATTGTTCTTCAAAAACCTTTCAGATACCTACCACTTCTAAATAAAAACTTTAGGAGCAAAATTGGACCTTAACCCTTACAAAAAGAAGTGATAAATTCATATGCGTGTATACATAATTTATATAAGGGTTAAAGTGTTATAAAAAAAAAGAAGTGATAAATTCACATGTGTGTATGCATGATTTATAAAAAAGAAGTGATAAATTCTTATCTTTCACATGTTCATCCCTTTTTCTCCCTACGTATGTGCTATAACTCTCCTAAATGTTTAATCTCCGATGGGTATAATTTAAAATCCAAACTTGGTGTTATTTCCAATGGGTATTATCTCAAATTAGTATGCTTCAAAGTCCAAGCTTGCGGCTTTTTCCTTTGAGAGTGGAAGAGAAGAAGAATATGAAACAGGGGACTCAGTTTTGGAGGCAACTAGATATATTGGGATATAGAAAATTTTTGGGTTTTAGCAAAGAGTTTAGGAGATAAAGTGATAGGATTGCGAAGGAAAAGAGAAGGTGTTTGATGATTGTGGTTGCTGCCTTGCTGGAGGATTGAATCAATAAAGGGTGAATCGAGAGGCTATAAGAGAGAGGTTGTTTTTATGAGTTGAGGGGCATTTTGGTATTTTCATAGTGTATATAATGTCAGTTAGGGTATTTTAACGGTATTGGTATTTTTGCTATGATTTTGCAAGCTCATGGGTACTTTTGCACTCACCTCCAAAAAGCATTTAGTGTTGGGCTCATTTTTAACAAAAGCTCATAAGTATTTTTGCACTTTAACCCTTTATATAAAAAGTCTACGATATACAAACTGATTATGTGTATATAGATCTCTCCATTTCCTTTTCCCTCCACTCCACACTTTAACCTTTTGATCAAATTTTGAATGAGTTTGATTTATCGTTCTATAAATTTTTTTTTTTGTAAAATGTGAAATTATGAAATAAATAATGGATAATTAATCTGTAAGTCCTTATAGTTTTAACTTATTATTAATTAAATCACTATAGTTTTTTCTATTAGATCCTCATACTTTTACCTGTTTTTAATCTGGTCCTTGTAAAGTTTTTTCTTTTTATCTAGTTCTTATTATTTCATTGAATTTTTAATGAGGTCCTTGTTAGATTTCATATGTTTTGCTGATAAGAAAGATTGGATTAATCATACAAAAGGTTTTGATAATTAAACAAAATGATTTGAACAAAGTAACTAAGTTCTTGATTGCAGGCAAAAGCATTATTTGAAGTAGCTACTGCAGTAATGAAGATATAGAAAAAGACAGAGTAGAGAAAAAAGGGGTATTTAAAGTATCCCGCTCTTAGTTGTCTTGGCCTGGTCCCAGATATTTTATCCCGGGATTTCCCATCCCGGCCGGGACTAGGACCAGGAAAACCGAGATCGGGATCTAAAAAACCCAAAACCGGGATCACACCTTGTGATCCCGGGAATTCCCAGTTCCGGTTTTTTTATATTTGTTCCTTAAAAAATAATTTATTATTTTACTTTTGTATTTTTTACCTCATAAATTAAGTTACCATTTGATAAAATGTATATCATATATTTAGTTAGAGTTAAATCGTATATATCGTGATACAAATCCTAACTATATAATTTATAAAGATAATAACAAAAATAATGAATGTGATAATAATATTAATAATAATGTTATTCTTCAATTCTCGCTCAATTTGTGTGATTTTTATGACCTTATTAGGTGTTAAATAATCACTTTAAACACTAGATTATAAAAAATCTAACTAATATAATTATATTATTAAAACCGGGAATTCTCGGTCCCAGTCCCTGGAATTCCCAGTCTCGGTTGTCCCGGGAATTTCTCAGGACTGGGACCAGCATCCCAGTCCCGGCCACCCCCCAGGACGGGAACCGGGAATGGGTGATCCCGGTCCTGTCCCGAGATTTGAACACCCCTAGAGAAAAAGGAACACTATGATATTTTGAAGACATTACTCGAGTGAGACCTCGGGTAATGACTTCATTACTTGAGGGACTACTCGAGTAATGTATAAGAAATTGTTCCAGGAAACTCTCTGTCAAGAATTAAGTGAGATAACTCGAAGGGATCACTTGCGTAATCTGCAGAGTTATTTGAGACATTACTCTAGTGATCACTTGAGTAATTAGAGAAGAAACCATCCAGTAGCTCTCGGCCAAGAATTGAAGGACATTACTCAAAGGGATCACTCGAGTAATCTGCAAAGTTATTTGAAGCATTACTCGAGTGACCACTGGGTAATCAGGTAAGTTTAATAGAATTTGCTCTCGGCCAAGATTTTAATGCCATTACTCAAGGGTTCACTCGAGTAATCTCCAAATTTATTTGAACCATTACTCGAGGGACCACTCGAGTAATCAGAAGAAAAAGAACACTTACTCAAGGGATTACTCGAGTAAGCAAGGTGTAATTTGGTCAAACAATGTTGACTTACTCTCTGGCTTATTTTTAATGAAGTTACTCGATGGACTACTCGAGTAATGAGCATGATCACTCGAGTAGCCACTCGAGTAATAAAGTTCATAAAGCATGATTTTAATCCAATGATTATTGATTTGTTATCTATATGCTTAACCTTTCATTGTATTAGTTTCCTGAGTATATTTGTAGAGATACAATGAAGAGATCATGCATTAAGAGAGAAGTTAAATATATGGTCCTCAACGTTCGAAACACCTACCTACCGCAAACGGCTAGTTTTCAAATTCAAAGAACGGTCAAACAAAAATGCGCAACTCCAACATACATATTTGAAATGCTTCCGATGGATATCATAATTCATCTATATATACGGAGCATTCAAAGAAAAGAACACAACAATTGAGAACACGTAAACTTACATTGATCATTATATTCTTAGTGCTCTATTTTCTTATATTCACTCTTTGTACTTTAGTGATTATATATTTGCTCTGTGAGAGAGTTTTTCATTACAAACTCAATATTTGTTATTGAGACAACTTAAGGTTGTGAAACCTTGAGTTGGGGATTTGATTACAACGTGTAAGGGGGAGCGAGTGTCTAGTGAAAGAACTTGCTATGTACTGAGGTGCCAAGAACCCACTAAATCTTGGAAGATATAGTGAAACTCTTAGAGACGCCCTGAAAACTGGATGTAGGTCAAAGTGGTTGTGGCCGAACTAGTTTAACTCCCAGTGTACACTTCGGTGATATTTCTCCTAGCTCTTAACTGCTTTAAATTTATAGTCAATTTATATATTTGTAACAAAATTTTTGGTATCACCCAATTCACCCCCCTCTTGGGTGAAACGCTTGCACTAACATTTAGTATCAGAGCATAGGTCTTCTTGTTAAGGTACAATAACCTAAGAAGGATCCAATGGCAAGCATGGGTGAAGGATCTCTTCTCGACGGAGCTTCTATCACTAGACCTCTAGGTTTCAATGGCAAATACTTCTTATTCTGGAAAGCAAAGTTCAGAGTATTCGTAATGGCTACAAAATATTGATTATGGGATGTGATTAAAAGTGGAAAATATCAACCAGTAAAAGTTGTAGATTCTCAGAAAATTCCCAAAACCCCAGTAGAATATGATGAGAATGATAAGAAACTCATCACTCTCAACAGCAAAGCAATTCTGATGATTCAAAGTACTTTAAGTCAAAATAAGTCCTTTAGGATCTACATGTTGTCAACGGCTAAGGAAATATGGGAAGCCCTGAGAATAGCTCACGAAGGAACTTCAGGAATAAAGGAAAATATGATCAATACTATGGTTACTGAATTTGATTTAGTTTAAATGAAATTAGGTGAGTCAATAGCTGAATTTGATCTTAGATATATTCATCTTGTTAATCAATTTGCAGTACTTGGGAAAGTATATTATCAACATACCCAAGTATGAAAGATTCTGAATATTCTTTCTAAAAAGACTGGGAGGCCAAAGTCACTGCTATTGAGGAAGCAAAAGGTGAATCAATGCGATCAGTTGCTTCTATATTCAGAAGTTTTTCTGAATATGAAAGTAAACTAATGTTCAAATGAGAACTAGAAGACATTGGTGACAAGAAGAAGAGAGGCCTAGCACTAAAAGCAAAAGAAGAAAATCAAGATAAGGATGAAGAGTTTGATGATCACAAAATGGGCCTAATAATAAAACGATTCAAAAAGTTTTATAAGAAAGGCTAAGGATTCAAAAACTTTCAAAAAGGAGGTACAAGTAGTAAAGAACACATAATCTATTATGAATGTGGAAAGCCAAGACGTATCAAATTGAAATGTCAAGAAATGGCTCAGAAGAATAAAGAAAAGAGAAAAGGCAAATTCTACAATAAAAAGAAAGCCTTTGTATATGCCATATGTGGAGATAGTTCTTCTGACGAAGATAGTGATGAAGAAGAAGTTGTCAATATCTGTCTAGTTGCTCAAGAAGAAATAGAAGAAGAGGTAATTGATTTTGATCCTACCTATGATGAATTACTTTCCGAATATAATGCTTTACATTCTGAATTCATCAAAGTAGTTAAAGAACTAGTTAGTTTCAAAAAGAAAAACAAAGTTCTTGAAGTAAAACTTAAAGAGAATTTAGAAAAGGATTGTGAAAACTGTTTTTCTTTAAAAAAGAAAAACATTGAGCTCACGAAAATTCTTACAAAATTCACTAAAGGAAATGAGATGCTAAATAATTTTAAAAGTTCAACGATTTGTAAATGACCAATCTAATATTGGATATGATCCAAAATCAAATAGAAGGAAAGGAAGAAAGAAAGCAGGAGGTTAGTCACACTTGAATTATTTTCAACATTCTGTTCATATATCAAATCCTTTTACATATTGTAATTATTGTAATAAAAAAGGTCATTATTCTTCATCATTCATTCATAAGAAGAAAGGAAAGATAGGAACCTACAAATGGGTACCTAAAGGTTCATATGTTCAAAAAATCATTTGTACTAACCCAAAAGGACCCAAAAAAATGTGGGTACCTAAGACTTAATCGTATTTGATTGCAGATATGTCTTAAAGCATCCAAAAATAACAAATGGTACATAGATAGTGGATGCTTCAAACATATGACCGGTGATTTTGAAAGTTTTACCTCATTTCAACCAAAGGAAGGTGGAAAGGTAAAATTTGGAGGAAATCAATCCAGAAAGATAGCAGGAATTGGTGAAATAAAACATGACAAAGGAATACAAGTCAAAGACGTATATTACGTTGAAGGTTTGTGTCATAATTTGCTGAGCGTAAGTCAAAGTACAAATAAAGACAACTGGGTAATATTTGACTCAGAGGAATGTCTAATTATAAACAATAAAGACTTACAACTTGACAAGAACAATATCAAGGCAAAGCTCAGAGTAAAAAGGGAAGGTAACTGTTATACTCTTGATATCAGTAGAAATGATTTAGAAAATTGTTTTCTGAGTAATGCCGATGAAAATTGGTTATGGCATAAGAGACTAGCTCATGTCAACATGCACCAACTAGGCAAACTCCTCAAAAAGGATTTAGTACTTGGATTACCCAAAGTAAATTTCAAAAAAAATTTGATTTGTGACACATGTCAGAAGGGTAAACAAACTAAATCATCTTTCAAATCAAAAAATAAAATTACAACAAACCGACCACTTCAATTACTACATATGGATTTAGTTGGACCAGCAAGAGTTAAAATTCATGGTGCCACTTATATTCATTGGTCATTGTTAATGATTTCTCTACACTTACATGGCCTATTTTTCTATTATCAAAGGATGAAACCTTTACAGAATTTGTTGTTTTTGCCAAGAAAGTGCAAAATGAGAAAGGTATGTCCATTACAGGTATCAAGACAAATCACGGTGGACAATTTTAAAATCAAGTCTTTAAGGAATATTGTGATACAAATGGCATTGATCACAATTTTTCCGCTCCAAGGACACCTTAACAAAATGAAGTCGTGGAACAAAAGAACATAGTATTCACTGAAATGGCTAGAGCAATGCTGAATAAAAAGAGCGTGTCTCAAGTTTTCTAGGCTGATGTAATGAGCACAACATGCTACATTTCAAACAGAACCTATATCAGAACAAAACTTGGAAAGACACCATACGAACTATACAAAGGAAGGAAGCCACATCTTGCTCATCCGCATATCTTCGGTTGTAAGTGTTTCATTCATAATAATGGTAAAGATAACTTAGGAAAATTTGATTCTAAAATAGATGAAGGAATTTTCCTAGGCTATTCTAACTGGAGCAAAGCATACAGAGTTTTCAATAAACGAACATGTGTTGTTGAAGAATCAATTCATGTTGTATTTGATGAATTTGAATCCTCTGAAAAAAATATTGACGATGAGCAGGAAGTTGTTTTAAATCAAGAAAATGATCAATCTAATTCTAAATCTTCTATCCCAGAAGTTGACAATGTAATATCCTGATTTGTGATTAGGGCTTATGGCTCTGATAATTGTTGTAATTAGTGAAATTAAGCACTATTGGGATTAATGTAATGTGAATTTTGGAATAAATATGTGTGGTATTTAAGATCAAGGGTTGAGATTCATGGCACATGGGTCGGAATCCTATGCTTTGCGGTTGTGTGGGCTCATAGGAGAGTGATTAAGATTTGGACATGTGGCATGGTGGTGGCTATGGGATGTGGCACTAAGTGATAAAAAAAATCCACTTTTCTCTCTCCCTTCTCTCTCATTTCGGTTGAGTGTGGGTAAGGGGGAGGAAGAGACATTTCATCATCATCATCTTACCATCTCTCATCTTCTCTCTCTTTTCTCCATTTCTGGTGACCTTGAGGCAGGAAAGAGGAAGAAGAAAAGCTTGAACCTTGGTGAGTCATGATCTTCTAATGCCCTAATCCTTTTCTCTAAAGATATGCATCTCATTGAGAGCTTCATTGTGGTGATTTCAGAATCTTGAAATAGTGTTGATTTGTGAGTTGGTCGAATTTGGAAGTTGAAGAATCAAGATTTTGGATTGGGCAAAGTGAAGAGGTAGGCATTTAGAGCATTTTGATATATGGTTTATGATTTTTGGTTAAGTTGGAAAAATCTAGAAATTTTCCCTAATTTATGCCTATTTTTGGATATATGAGTTTCATTGTGTTTGATGTTAGGAAATGGTTTGTTGTGAAGTTCTTTGACTATTGGATTTAGTTGGAATGTTGGAATCAAGTTGAATGAAATTTGGATATTGTGTATCATAGAGACCTTAGTGTTTGATTGTGGTCAAAATGGTTTTTGGAGTGTTTTTGGAGTTGCCAATGTGTTCCCTAGTTAGTGCTTAGAATGTATGAACTTTGGGAGGAGTTTGGGAACCATTGGGTATGATTTTGACCATCTGGTGTTTTTTGGTTTTTGCTGTGTTTTTGGTCTCTGATGCACAACACTCGAGCAGAGGAAGATCGTGCTCGAGTGCTGAGTGCATTTTCCCTTATTTGCTTCGAGTTTTGCCTAGATTCTTTGAATAGTGCTCGAGTGCATTTCCTTATCCTCGAGTGAGGGAAGAACATGCTAGAGTGAGCTTGGGTTTGCTCGAGTGATGGTGTGAGTCCAGTGTTGAGGTTGTTCTCGGGTCTTCACTTGCTGGCTGATGCCAAGAGTGTGCTCTGACACTCGCGAGCATAGCCGTCTCACCCGAGCATTGGGGGTCATGCTCGAGTGAGCTTGTGCCTCAGGTATGGGTGGTGCTCTCGGGTTGTCACTCGTAGTGTTGTGCTTCCTGTGACTCGAGCATGATTTGGGTCATCACTCGAGTGCAGTGCTTGGTGCTCGAGTGATGCGAGCACTTCCTGGCCGTGAAGGTTGCTCTCTGTCAAGCACCGCGAGTGAGAGTCGTCTCACTTGAGCACAAAGCCTCTCATCACTCAAGTAAGGTCGTCTTCACTCGAGTGAGGCTGTCAAAAATCAGTGTTTTGTCTTCAAAAAAGGGATCTTTGGGGTAGTGTCTTCCAACCCTTTAGGCATATGTTTAAGTCTCTAGTGGTAACCTAAAGAGTCCTAAATGATAACCAACTTAGAGTATTATTGAAATATACATATGGAAAAGAGATTCATTGGTTGTCCCAAATTTGATATAGGATTTGATATCTGTTGCCCTCGTAAGACCACGGTACTGGAGCAAGTCAGGAAAGATACAGGTAGTGACTCTTTCTTTATATCTTATGTGATACATTGTATGTGTGTTATACCATTGTGATGAAATGGATTTCGTATGCTGCAAGTTTTGTGAAAATTTTGTGAAGCACCGCTATACCAATAGTCCTTGAGTCGCTAACAACGGTTCGGGTAAGGGCTGCGTGCCTTCCCGGCGGTAAAAGGGGATGAGGTTAGGGTGTGTATACGTGATTATGTGGGCCGAAAGGCTAATTGTGAGCCGAAAGGCTATTTGTGAAGGCCGACAGGCCATTTGTGAAAGCTGAAAGGCTATATGTGAGCCGTGAGGCTATTCGTATGCACTGCCACACCAATAGTCCCTAAGTCGCTAACAACGGTTCGGGTTAAGATGGTGTGCCTTCCCGGCGGTAAAAGGGGATGGGGGTGGAGTGTGATTTGTGCTGCTGCTAATATGAGATGGTTTGTTTACATATTATGCGATTGCATGTGGTATGAAAAAGTTGTTACTACTGGGATTCTTTAGAATCTTACTCTTTCCAAATGACTAACCTTTTCAGACAGGGCGAGTGGCTCGAAAGGGAAGCGGACAACCAGGAGTAGTTAGGATTACTCTGGAACTTAGAGGTTGTTGGTTATCTTTGTTTTGGTTTTGGGATTACTAAGTGTAAATGAGATGTAAATGAATATTTTGGATATGTAATCCCCATTTTGGGAATCTGTAAACCCATGTTATATATGTAAGTAACCCGGGGGTTGCCGGGATTTTAGTTTCCGCACTCTGATATTTATTATGTGATTTAATTTCTTGAGTAATTATATCCGCATGTGAATGTGAGACCAGGAATAATTACGTTTTGAATTGATTTTTGAAATACCCCATTGCTTGGATGAGGAATTATAAATTGTTACTTTATCTTATTGGTCTCTATTTCACTTAAATTTCGAAATCCGGATGTAATTACGTTGAGGGGGTTACAGACCAAACCAAGGAAGAAGATCAATCACTAGGACAGCCTAGAGCTTGGAAATACAATAAAAATCATCCCTTGGAGCAAGTCATAAGAGATGTGAATGAAGGAATCAAAACTAGAAATAGAATTTTTAATGAAGTTAGTTTTTCTGTATTTATTTCTGAGATTGAACCTTTTAATATTGATGAAGCCCTATCAGACAATGATTGGGTAATAGCAATGCAAGAAGAACTAAACTCATTTGAAAGGAATCAAGTTTGGGATTTGGTACCCCGACCTAAGGATCATCCGATCAATGGCACTAAATGGGTATTTAAGAACAAACTTGATGAATCCACAATCATTGTCAAAAACAACGCAAGATTGGTGGCCAAAGACTATAATCAAGAAGAAGGAATTGATTATGAGGAAACATATGCTCTAGTGCCCAGATTGGAAGCTATACGAGTACTTTTAGCCTTTGCATGCATCAAAGGATTCAAACTCTATCAAATGGATGTAAGAAGTGCATTTCTAAATATCTACATCATGGAAAAAGTATATGTAGATCAACCCCAAGTTTTGAAGATGTAACCAAACCTGACCATGTTTTCAAATTAAGAAAAGCTTTATACAGTTTAAAACAAGCTCTTAGAGCGTGGTATAAAAGGCTCAGTAAATTTCTCATTGATCAAGGTTTTGTATGAGGAAAAGTTGATACAACACTTTTTACAAAATGAAAACGAGATGATATCTTAATTGTGTAAATATATGTTGATGATATAGTTTTTGGTGCTACTAACGAAATCTTGTGTAAGAAATGTTTTGAGATAATGCAGGGGGAGTTTGAGATGTCAATGATAGGGGAATTGAATTTTTTTCCCAGTTTGCAAATCAAACAAAGAAAGAATGGAATTTTCATATCTCAAACGAAGTATTTGAAAGACCTATTGAAGAAGTATGGAATGGATACGCCTATGAGCTCAACTACGTTGCATGATGTTGATGTCAAGGGAAAAGATTACAACATCACAAAATATAGAGGAATGATCGGATCATTACTCTATCTCACTACAAGCAGACGTGACATCCAATTCAGTGTTGGTATGTGTGTAAGATATCAGTCAGAACCAAAGGAGTCACATGTTAAAACCGTCAAACATATATTTCGATATCTTGTTGACACGACAAAATTAGGTCTATAGTTTCCTCAAGGAAGAAGTGAATATCTAGTTGCATACTCAGATTTTGATCATGGAGGATATAAGACAGACAGAAGAGTACCAGTGGACAAAGCCAATTCTTTGGAGGTTCACTTGTGTCATGGTTTAGCAAGAAACAAAATACAGTGTCTCTTTCATCAACGGAAGCTGAGTATGTTGCAGCATCAAGTTTTTGTGCAGAAGTGTTATAGCTTAAGCAACAACTCCAAGATCTTGGTATTTATCTAAAGGAGATACTAATATACTTTGACAACACTAGCACAATAAGCTTGGCAAAGAATCCAGTTCATCATTCCAGAACCAAGCATATTGATGTTAGACATCACTTCATTAGAGATCATGTCCAAAAGAAAGATGTCAAAGTGATATTCATTCCAACTCATCTTCAACTAGCTGATATCTTCACAAAACCCCTAGCAAAAGATCAGTTTCTATTTATTAGAAGAGAATTAGGAATGATAAATTTCAATAAATTATAAGTTATTTAGTGTTTACAAAATGTTAGATGATGTTATTTATTGATGTTTTGATTATTGCTAACTTAAGCATCGAAGTTTCTAGTAATTTGTTTTGCAGGATCTTGATATTCTGTTTTGAGGTATGAAAATTAGAGGTTAACAGGGTACTATATCACTCAAGGGACAGCTTCAAGTAATTTATATTACCCGAGTGATAACTGGAAGTAATGGTAAACATCACTTGAGTAACCACTCAAGTGATGACCTTGAAAATGAGGCAGAGAAACATTGAGTCGAAGGGAAATGACAAAACGGTTGAAAGTGAACAAGTGAGCAGCTCAAGAGACTAATCACTCGAGTAGCTACTCGAGTGATGCCATAGAGTCACTCCAATAAGCCATTGAGTGATCATGACAGCAAATTTCAAATCAACTCATTGTTAACTCAATTCTACCTTAAAGTGCCATCAAATGATCAAGGGAATATACATAAGTAATTACAATATTACTTATGTCTGGTACGCATTTAAATTTGATTTATTTTTAAATTTTTGATATGATCACTCGAGTAGCTGCTCGAGTGATGCTCAAGCTAATGTCAGGTGCTAGGGCTTTAACTGTTACAACTCGGTCATTTTTTACAAAATCTCCTCGAGTGGATCTCCTAGTGCTCTCCTAAAAAATTTTCATAAATACTTTTTCAGCTAATTTCCGTTAAAATCCAGTGATTTTCACTTTCAAAAACCTCTCAAATATCTCAAAATCGCTTGCCCTAAATCTTCAACATTCGTGTGCCAAACTTCCAGAAAATCTTGTTTTGTCAATCAACATAGTTAGAACCAAAACCACCACTCCTAATAGTCCTTCTGAGTCTTCTAATCCATAGAAATCACTTGATTCTAATCCATCTCCTCTAGCCAAAAGACAGAAGCTCACTCCATGATCGAAAGCTAAAGCAATGCCGCAAGCCAAACCCAAAGTCAAGGGAGTTGTGATCAAGGAACCCACTGCCTCAAAAGCTCAATCTAAGAAGGAGGTTCCTCTTGGTAGAGGCAAGAAGATTAAGGCACCATCTCCACCTTCTTCTGATTCCTTTGACACTCCCTCTTTCTCTGAAAAGCCATCCAAAGGGACAAAGTTTGATAAAAACATGGCCAAAGCAATGGCAAATATGCTTGAGGAGGCTCTTCAATCAAAAGGCGTAAAAAGGGAACAATCCTCAAGGGAACCAGAAGACAGGGAAGAAGAAATTATATTTCCTTCAACCGGATTCAATGTGAAGAAGATTGAGGAGTCTTAGAAATTCAAAGATCACTTTTCAAGAAGAAAAGTGTGCAAGATGCACCATATTGACTCCAAGCTTCTTCAAGAGGTATTGAAGTTTTATCTCATGCTTTACCTTGAATCTTACATGCCTTGGCTCTCAATTAAACTTCCTTATTATACCAAGATAGTGAGACATTTTTATTTCAATCTTGAGCTTGTGAATGATCCTCTTCGAGATCCTTAGAAGAAGAAATGATTTCTAAGGTTAAAGGTTAAGAAGGCCTTATCTCACCTTCCAAAATAAACACTTGTCTAGGAATAGAGGATCCCCCTGAAGATATTTATCCTACTCTAGACTCGAGCAAGTTGTTTCCAGTTCTAAGACCCGGAGAGATCATGAAACCTCTCAATTTTAACCTAAGTGACATGTGTGATTTTCATCGAGTTCTATGGTATATCTATTCAAGAGCCATAGTCAACAAATCCAACAACTTCACTCATTTCATAGAGAGGGACTTCAGAAAATTTGCCTCCGTTCTCCTCAAAGAGAAAAAGGACTTGGGAGAATATATCTTTACTGAAATCAAAAGATATAAATTTGAGGGAAAATCCACCACTCCTATGCCTTATCCTCAGCTTATATCCCTATTTCTCAAAAAGAACAAGATATGGTATTTGGAGAAGGGTGAACTAATTGAGAGGCTAACTCCAATGGGAAGAAACCAAATTGGAAAGTTACACATTGTTATTCCCCTGAAAACTTCTCTTGAGTCTGGTCCTAAGAAGAAAAAGACTGAGGCTGAATCAAGTAGGTTGGATGATACTCAGTCGTTTGCTCTTGCCTCCACTTCTGCTCTATCTTTTATTGGTTTAGCATTGCAAACATTTATGGAGAATATTCTCAAGGGTTTCCAAATCGACATTGCTAATACAAATGCTGCGTTGGTAACCCATATGAATGTGAAGATAGGAGAACTTGTTGAGAGAATGGATAAGTGGCATGAAGAGATGTTAGCAAAACAACGGGCACAAGGAGAGCTTCTGAGATCACTTCATGCTAGACTTGATACTTTGGCACCTGGTTCATCCACTATTGATCCATTTATGCTTACATCATTTCCTGAGCCAGTATCACCTTTTGAGCCTAGACCTTATGAGCCTGGACCTTCTTATTTTCCTCGTCCTATATTTCCTATCACCATTTCCTGAAACCTTCTATTCTCTATGCCTGACCCAGAAACATCCGAATTTGTTCATATCACCATTGATGACTCAGTTCCTCCAGCCCAGCTAGCTCAGCCTGAGCCAGTGCCCACACCTACTGCATCACCAACAGGCACTGAGGAAGTAGTTATCTCTTCTAGTGATCAATAATCACATGAAAGAACAATGGAAGTGTAGATCTCTTCTCAGGTACCAGTCTCACAAAGTCCTTCAAAGGATCTCATTGTAGTTCCTCCTTTACTACTTGACCCTGAACTTTCTAGCTCCACTTCAGATTCTTCAAGTTCATATGACTCACATGGCTCTGGCTTCACACCTCTTCCTATTAAACCCATCTCTGCAGCCAAGCCATCTTCTCCATCTTGATTGACCCTATCCCTTGTGATGAAGACAAAAAGGGCGAGAAGAACTTGGGGTGATTTTGTGATTAATCATGTGATGTATTTTGTGCTGATACGAATATGGGTATATGGTGTATAGGATTTAAGGGAGCTTTATTAATTTTTAAGTTTGATTATGTAATGAACTCTTTTTGCAATTTCAATTAAAGTTATATTACATTATGGACTAATAAGTTTTTTGTTTGTATGCAAGGTGAACAACTTAGTACATACACAAAAATTATGAGCTTTTGATTTTAACATCATCAAAATTGGATTCAAAAGTATTTCTCTCAAAGTCATTAAATTTGGATTCAAAATGATCTTCCCAAAGTTATTTCAAAAGAGTTTTCAAATTTGAATTGAACAAAAGATTCCATATCAAAAGCTTATGATTGAAAACTCAATTTCAAAAGCTTTGTTCAAAATCACCAAGTGTTGTCATCATAAAAAAAGGGGAGAATGTTTGATTTCATATGTTTTGATGATAACAAAGATTGGATTAATCATACAAAAGATTTAAAAATTAACAAAATGATTTGAACAAAGTAACTAAGTTCTTGATTGCAAGCAAAAGCATTACTTGAAGTAGCTACTGCAGTAATGAAGATATAGAAAAAGACAGAGCACAAAAAAAGGAACACTGTGATATTTTGAAGACATTACTCGAGTGAGCCCTCGGGTAATGACTTAATTACCTGAGGGACAACTCGAGTAATGTATAAGAAATTGTTCCAAGAAACTCTCTGTCAAGATTAAGTGGGATTACTCAAAGGGATCACTTGAGTAATCAGAGAAGAAACCATCTAGTAGCTCTCGGCCAAGAATTGAAGGACATTACTCGAAGTGACCACTCGAGTAATATGCAAAGTTATTTGAAGCATTACTTAAGGGACCACTTAAGTAATCAGGTTAGTCTAATAGAAAATTGCTCTCGGCCAAGATTTTAATACCATTACTTAAGGGATCACTCAATTAATCTCTAAAGTTATTTGAACCATTACTCGAGGGACCACTCGAGTAATCAAAAGAAAAGGAATCTTACTTGAGGGATTACTGAAGCAAGCAATGTGTAATCTGGTCAGACAATGTTGACTTACTCTTTGGCTTATTTTTAATGAAGTTACTCGAGGGACTACTCGAGTAATGAGCATGATCACTCGAGTAATAAAGTACAGAAAGCATGATTTTAATCCAATGATTATTGATTTGTTATCTATATGCTTAACCTTTCATTGTATTAGTTTCCTAAGTATATTTGTAGAGATACAATGAAGAGATCATGCATTAAGAGAGAAGTTAAATATATGGTCCTCAACGTTCGAAACACCTACCTACCGCAAATGGCTAGTTTTCAAATTCAAAGAACGGTCAAACGAAGTTACGCGACTACAACGGATATATTTGAAATGCTTCCAACGGACATCACAATTTATCTATATATATGGAGCATTCAAAGAACAGAACACAACAACTGAGAACAAATAAATTTACATTGATCATTATATTCTTAGCGCTCTATTTTCTTATATTCACTCTTTGTATTTCAGTGATTATATATTTACTCTGTGAGAGAGTTTTTCATTACAAACTCAATATTTATTATTGAGACAACTTAAGGTTGTGGGACCTTGAGTTGGAGATTTGATTACAGCGTGTAAGGGGGAGCGAGTATCCAATGAAGGAACTTGTTGTATACTGAGGTGCTAAGAACCCACTGAATCTCAGAAGATGCAGTGAAACTCTCAGAGACGTTCTGAGGACTGGACGTAGGTTAAAGTGGTTGTGGCCGAACCAGTATAACTCCCGGTGTATACTTTGGTGATATTTCTCCTAGCTCTTAACTGCTTTAAATTTATAATCAATTTATATGTTCGCAACGAAATTTCTGGTATCATCCAATTGACCCCCCTCTTGGGTGAAATGCTTGCACTAACGTCTTTGTAGATGATTTTTTATTTTAATTTATTAATTTAATTGAAATTTAAATAAATTAATAATATTAAAATGTAATTTACTAATAATAAATTTCAATTAATAATTATATAATTTTAAAAATAATTAATATAATTAATTAGGAATTATTAATTAATTAATTATAATTCTATTCTATTTTAAGAAAACTTTATTATTATAATTCAATTTTTATAACTATAAAAATAAATAAAAATTATAATTAAAAAATAAATAATTTAAAGGGTTCATATATAGGTTATGATAGTTTCAATTAATTTTTAATTATGTCCCTATAGTTTTTTCTTTTTATTAGGTCTTTATCCTTTCACCTATTTTTAATCATGTCCATGTACATATTTTTAGATTTAATTTATTAATTTAATTTAAATTTAAATAAATGAATAATATTAAAATATAATTTACTAATAATAAATTTAAATTAATAATTACATGATTTGAAAAATGTAATACCCCGAATTTCGGGATTGAAGGCTAGTAAATAAGCCTAAAATAAGTGGACTGTCAAGCCTCAGTTTAGCAGGCGCCCCGAATTTATTCTATAATATTTCATATATCTTTGGGGTATTAAAGAAAGTGAAATGGTGAATTTTGGAGAATGTGATTATGCTTCTATTGAAATCGCCTACAAGGCAGTGAGTTTGTCATGTGGTTTTGGAAAAACAAATAAAGAGAAAAAATTATAAAATTTTACAGGGTGAAAATAGACATCCTAAGCTTTAATTTGATAGGTCATATGAATCAACTGAAGCATGTACGAAGAGTTATGAATTTTTGAATTTAGCCCAGAAAATCTGGAAAGTCTCTGGAGTAGCGGTCAAAGAAATGAAATCTAGGAATGATATGCTTCTAAATGGCTAAAGTCCATATTTTTCCTTGAAACTAGACTCAATAATGGTTCCATAGCCTTTATAATCACTCTAAAATTATGTCTACAAATTTAGTTATGATTTTTCAAAGAGGGTAGAAAATCTGCCAGAATTGGCATTATTCCAAAAATTGAAAATAAAACTTGTTAGCAATTGTGTAAATTTTGGAATTAAAGATTCCAAGTGTCATTATCATATGAAGAGGGGAGTAGGTTATGATTTATGAAGATGAGCACATGTCCAATTGCATTAAAATAATGCTACATGAACATAGCAATCATAATTGATGATGGAAGGATTTATCTTAAGTGTAAGGGTGGAATTAGCTTGAGTGCAAGGTTGGATGAACTTGAGTGCATGGTTGAGTACAAAGTTGGTTTAGTTGTAGGCCAACCAAGAGGGAGGAAGTTAGTTCAAAGACAACTAGAAGCCTAATGACATAGTTGGAAGGAGATGAGACCATTTGCCAAGTGTCACAACAAGATGTAATCTTGGAAATCAAAGGCTCACAAGAAAGAAGAGGCATTGTATTAAAACACTTTATGTTCCTCTTCCCTTCACATTTTCAACCAAACACAAGAAAGAAGAGAGAGAGAGAGAGAGAGAGAGAGAGAGAGAGCTTTGAAGAGGTCTTGAGAGCTAGAGAAAAGAAGGAAGAAGATTAAGATAAGTGTTGTCTCTTAAGCATTTTCTTATAGCATTCCATAGATCCTTCTCTAAACCTTTCTTTTTCATGAAATCTATGATTTTGAAGACACATTCCTGAGCTCAAGGAGAGAGAGAGGATTCAAGATCTTAAGAGGTAACCTCACAAACCTTAGATCTCAACTAGTATAGTGTTGTTGTTGAGGTTTGTGTTTGGTTTTAGTGATTTTTGGTTGAGCTGTAAATTTGGAAAGTCCTAATCTTAAGGGGTTATAATACCCAAATTTCTTTGAATCATGATTACAATGTGTTTAAATGAGTTAATAAGGGATTATAAGTGAAAAGGTACCAGCTTTAGAAGCTAAACCACAAAAGAGCAATATTACCTTTTTCTTTACCATTGTTTCGGCCAACACCAGATCTGGGGGAAGGATATGGATTTTCATAAAATATATGGTTCCAATTGATTCAGTAGGAAAAAATAGGTGGGATTACAGTTGATCACTTTTTCGGAAAAGGCCAGAAAAACATAATTACTAAAACGCCCTTAAAACCCTAAATCAAGGCTGTCAAAGGTATTTTTGTAATTTGACACTGAATTTGATAATTTCGAGCCCAGAAATGGATTCCTTGGGCGAAAATATGTTAGGATAGCCCTAGTCAAAATTTTAGAAAAAGTACGGTCGAACCGGGTATGGCGGGGCCAGTCGGTTCTCGGGGGCATTTTAGTCATTTTTCAATATAGACTCATATAACCCCCAAAAAAACTATGGAAGTGTCTAAACTGTACATTTGACACTTTAGGACCAAGTAGAAAGCCTAAGGGATTGGCACGCAAATCAAGGCACGTTATTCAAGGATCAGGGAAGGGCGGTTAAGGTAAAGAACTTACCTCTCCTGCATGTATTTGATATTTGTGCTAGTGTATTGATACATGTTATTATTTTGCTTGATTATGTGAAACGTATATGAATAATTGAAGCTGTGTTTCTGTTTATGCTATGGTCATACGTATGTTGTTTGAAACATTAAGCACATAGATATGTCATTGTGTGAATATAAGTTATGTAATGCAAACATGTCATGGATTAAGCACTTATCTTGCATGCATATTGGTATTGTTTTCCTACTATGATTCTCTCTCCCTCCCCTACCAACAATTTAGACAAATGAAGACAGAAGCTATGCTAAGAGCAGCGAAGAAAAAAGTATGAGGGGAATGTCGTGGTGGAACAAAGACTGGAAGATGTCTCCGTTTTCCTTGGGACAGGTTTAGACACCCACGTAGCGTTGGGAGGCTATATTAATTGTAATTATCAAGTACTAACCCCTATGATGAATTTCCGTAATCGTGCACATAATATCAGTATATTTATTTTATTCCTGTGTTGCCCACCGAACTGGGTATCATTTTCCGCAAATACTCTGAAATAAGTGAAAATAAGATAAAGGTGTGACAAAAAATAATTAATATAATTAATTATTAATTCTTAATTAATTAATTAATTATAATTCTATTCTATATTTTAAGAAGACTTTATGATTATAATTCAATTTTTATAATTATAAAAATTAATAAAAAATATAATTAAAAATTAAATAATTTAAATATATATTTGATTAAAAAATTATGAATAATATTTAAATAATTCATAAAAAAATGTTAAAATAAAAATATCACGGTAATTTATTGTTTATAGAATATTAATATTTATAGACTACTCCTTCTCGTCTTAATTATAAGACAAAGTTATTTTTTTTAGAAATTAAGGAAGCTAATTAAATTACTTTAGAGTATTTATATTTATATTTTTTTCTCCAAAATAAGTAGTTTGACTAATAAACTAATATATAATCTAAGGATGCATAACATATGATATGATTAAGTAACTTATTTAGCTTCGTTAATCTCTCTAAAAAAAGTCAACTTATCTTATAATTAGGACCGGAGGTAGTAATATTTAATAATCTATCAAAAAAAAATATTTAGTAATATTATAGTTTATATTTATAGAAAAATATTATTAGTATTTATTGCATAAATAATAAAAAAAATACAGTGACCTAATTAAAAATTGATTGAAACTATAAGGACCTGTAGATTAACTATCCAATAAATAAATAAATTTAAATTGTGAAAGTTTAGTCTAAATAATCTGAGCTATAATTAATCAAAATAAAAAATATTTTTTAAGATTTTAAATCCTAGCTAACAATTCAAAATTTGATCTAATTGTTGAGAATTTGATATGGGAAGTGACGAAGTGAAGGGTAAAATAAACAAACAGAAGCCAAGTTAGTATACTGTTGCAGTTTTTAATTGAGAGATCTACATACACATAATTAAGGCCGGGCCCTCATGGTTGGGAGGTCTATTTCACAATATTTAATTATTTTTTCTGTATTTTTTCTAGAGAGATATAATTAGTAAATAATAATAATTAAAGTTTTAATTTAACACATAAATGTTGTCAACATTAAGGTTTAAACAACACGTCTCATGAAACAAACAAATACAGTTACGAATGTATAATCAAAGGTAAAATCATATCCATAAATAACTCACACAAAAGCCAAAGCATAAGAAAGCAAGAAGCTAAACACTCTAACTTCTAAACAACATGAGTATGAAGACTATCATTTTCATCTTCTTGGCCACTATCATCAATTTAAAGGACATTTGATTGTGTTTCACTTTGAGTAGTAGGCTCAAGTAGTCAAATAATCATAACCTCTATAAAAAAAATCATACTCCATTAGGCAGAACAGTATACAATATGATTTTATTCTAAATAGGCAGACCAATATACTCAAAAATCACAATATGATTATATGATTCAATTAGGCAAAAAAGTATACTAAAAAATCATACTCTTTACAATGTGAGGACATAGTGACATATAGATTCAATAAGATAATTCAAAAAGATAACATGGCTTCCCTTTCCAAGCAAAGAAAAAATATAAACAGGCTTAACAAGTTGGCCCTTTAGGCTTGACTTCCTTTAAAGGCTACAATTTACAAGCCCAACTCTTGACAGTCATTTTCCCAGCTCTACTTTTGCACAACATCCCATTAATTCCATGGGGCCTTTCAACCTTTCATAACAAACTATTCACGTCTTAGTTTAATAAAAATATATTTTTGGTTACCTAGCTTTATTCAAGTTTTAATTTGGTTCTTTAACTGAAAAAAGTGTCTTTTTAGTTCTTTAATTTTAATACTGTTAGTTCCTGATAATGATTTTTTATAATCATTATTATTTTAAAAATTAAACTTTACATGCTAGCGTTTGATAATGTTTTGTCAATATTAAAACTTCAATGTCAACATTTTTTATAATGACGGTTAGCCTATTAGGGATAAAGGATTGGAAAAACCATTTTAAAAGTTTATGGACAAAGCTGAAACTTAATATAAATTAAAGTTAAAAGACTAAAGATATATTTATGCCTTCAATAAATTTGCATTTTAGGAAAAAAAACCAATTCACATCTAGTTTTACCCATACATTCTCTTTTGTTATGAATATAGGAGCGAGATAGCTGACTTTTAAAAGTTAAGGAAAAATTAGTTGAGTTACCTATTCGTAAGAAATATATATATTTGCTTTCCTATTATATCACTTTTTTATTTGATCAAGGGTTTTCTTTAAAATGCAAAGAATTTTTACCTTTCTCAATAAGTATACTTGTCAGAATTAGAATTTGTGCCCATCTCCTTACGGGGTGAGGTCACTTAACACCTGAACCAACAACTTGTTGGCTTATGTTGCAATCAAAACTACCCATAAGAAGACTCTTTTTTAATGTGTAATTAACTGGGATAATTTGGAAAACAATTATAAATTTGAGAGAGAAAATGAATTAGGATCTTAAGTTTAAAGTTTATAGTTCAGAACCAAAATAAACCTCTCAGTTAATTTATAAATTTATGATTGGAGGAAGTACTTGAATTCGTGCCAAGTTAGACTTTAGTTGAAAGGAATTCTTATAGGATGCCCCTTTTCATTCCATAGAACTTGAATTTAATTAAGGGTTTACTTTTAAAAATATTGAGCCCCTTACAAAATCAAATTGTAGTTTTAATTAGGATAATCTTTTTCGTATTTAAACACTAGTTTTATATAGGGCTATGCTTAATATTTTTTTTTCCAATGCCATACTCGGAAGATAAAATAACTTCGAATTTTCTTAAATATTATAATTATTTTCCTAACATATAAACACTATTTAAATATATAACAGATATTTTTTGATGAAGTAAATATATGATAATTAATATAACACCCATTATGTATGGAAGCTTGATGAGGTCATGACATGTCCATTGATGTGATAATAATTAATATGCACTTGTGAACAATAGTCATAAGATATGGTAATGCTTACATAATATATAACGGTCCCGCTTTAACAGTCGTTATATATAGTTGACATAAATAATGGTTATTAGATAACAGTCATAATTTATCAAAGCTAATTTAAAAAAAAAATTGGGGGAGGGGGGAGTTTTCTGCTTTTGATATTCCCCCTGCATATATATTTGTTCAGAATGAATCACAATATATATTTATATTCCTTCATATACAAAACAATGCAACAAATTAGAATATTTACAGTCATTTTTTTACATGTATATGCTATTAAAACAAAAACTTTAAAACAAACAAATTATCAGTATCTAGAAATTTACAATCATTCTATATGTATTTACTCTCCCATTGATGTTTTACAGATGTTGCCAACTCTTTACCCCTTCTTCCATTTTTGAGTTGCTAAACATCGAGTAGGAGGCATCAAAATACTGTGCGCAAAAGGAAACAAGATAGAAGTTAGATATTATAATATATAGCTAACCGAATGTATATATGAACGAATTGATCACATAATATACCTTATTTATATCAATATTTTTAGGACTGTGGGAAATGATATCCTTCATGTATTGCATCACCCAGTACCCACAATCGTTGCTATTGTCCTGTTTCTTTAGGCACTACAAAGAAATGAAAAGAAAAATTTGTCAATCAGTTATATATATATATATATATATATATAAACTATATTGTGTGCTTCATCAATTTATTAATATTATAGCTATTGGTGAATAATATATATACCTTCGAACGCAACCATTGGAATAAGCATCTATAGCTACCATCAGTGAGCTTGTATCTATTACACTCGAGACCATTTTGACTGTGGTAAGTGTAGACCACTCTGAGAAGATATAATATAAAATTATATATACAAAAACATGCAAGAAGAAATGAATTATAAGAGATGATGAATAAATAACTTACTAGTTGAATGTCTCCTGCATGTATGGTCTCGTATCTGGAACTTCGCTCATAGAGTCATAGTACCAAATCCTTTTATGTATTAGATTTACGACTATTAGCATCCAGTGGTTCCTAAGTACAATAATAGATCACACTATTAGGACAAATACAAAATAAATAAAAGCTAATTCTAGCAAAGTTAATGATGTTCCCACCCTTAAACGTAAGGCACAAAGAAGCAAGTGTCACTCTGTCTGTCACCCTCCTAATGAATTAATCCCCCAGAAACCTCACATGCCGTTGCTTGATATCTTCCTTCATGCGGCCACCCTGGTTATTGATTTGGTTAGGGCAAATGAACTTGATCTTGTCCTGGAGGGCACGAGGGACGAGGTAATTATGGTATAGAGGCTTGAAACATGCATGCATAATATCATTTGAATCTTAAAGTTCATATAATTCATATATTATGAATACATTTTTAATAACATAAATGTGGTTTCTATAAGTTTTTTGATGAAATATTAGAGTTAAATTTATATTTAAATATTTTAAATTTACATAAGAGTAACTTTTTCAATGTAGTTCTTTTTTATCCATAAAATTAAAAATTGAATTACTACCGGTACCATTCTTCAACCATTATTATATTTTCTTTTGGTATATCATTTAATATGATTAAACATTATAAGATTCATTTTCATTTTAATTCATTTTTATTTCTTAATCACCCCAATTTCTTGTAAGTATGGGTGGTGTAGTTGGTTATCACGCAAGTCTTACCCACTAGAGGTCCTCGGTTCAAAGCCGGGCTCAAACTTATACAAACTTTTATTTGATTCCTTTTGTTTTTTTGACATGCTTCAATTATTTTTAAAATTAAAATAAAATTTTCCTCTTAAATAATATTTTGGTTCAAGAATATCAAGTGTTTCATATTTACATAATTACATGTATATATATATATATGCACCCATGCACACATACACACTTAGATTTGCACAAGCCTACTATTTGTTTGTTATATATTTTGATATATTGATAAAAATTAAAATTAAAAAAAATAATTGTAAGCAGTATCATAATATAAAATTAAATTGAATGTTTATTACTTATTCTTTTAAATTTATTTATATTCATATCTAACGTTAAAATCAAAATTTCAAGAATGAAAGGAATTTTCTTATTTAAAGGGAAAATCCAAAAAAAAAAAAAAAAACAGTTATGTATGTGTGTTGCAACACCCCTCCATTATATCTTGCTCGACACTTCCTGGCTCCATCTGCGTTTTTGGCGATTCTTGATGGCTCTCTTTTGATGGCTATGAACCTTCTTGTCTGCAAACACCGTTTTCTGCTTTGTGTTTTTTGGTGCTCTTCATGTGTGTTATTTTAATTTCTGTTTGTTTATTTCTTTGCTTTGTTACTTTGTGTGGTCTTGGGTTGCTTGATTTTGCATTCGTTGCTGATGTAATGTAGCCTAAGTTTATTGTAATCATTTTCCTATGTGTTTCATGAAGTTTGTCTTTCTATTAATTAATATGTGTGTGTGTGTGTGTGTGTGTTATAATTCAAATGAATTATATGAACTTTTAAGATTCAAATGATATAATATATATATATATATATATATATATATATATATATATATATATATATATATATATATATATATATATATATATATATATATATATTGGCGAGTTACTGTACAAATTAATGGTAAAACTACACAGTCATTAATCAAATATGATAATGAGTGAAATTAATCCCGGTTCCCATTTCAAACACGGCAATGCTATAGATAAATGGCGAGATTGATAATGAATGAATGAAAATAAAAGGAAAACTAAAAAGGAAAATGGTACTTTTTTCATGGTATAAAAAATCGGACTGGACCGGCCAATTCAACAGGAAAACTAGTGAACCGGCAACATGTCTAGTTTGGTTTGGTGGCAGAATTGGGGGATGAGTGACTCAGCATGAACTGGACTAAATCGAGAAAACCGTTGGGTTAGGCGATTTGAACAACTTTTTCCCCTATTCAGCAACAAGCCCACATATCGAAACATTTTAACCGAATGAGAAGTGAAGTCTAAATTAGATGATGATGGAGTAGGGAAGAAGAAAAAAATGAAGGGAGAAAGTATAATCAAGCATAAATTAAAGGCTACAAACCTATAAACTACCATCACTTGAAAGAGATTTGGCAAACCCTTCCATGAAAGCCATAACAAGAAACCCATAATGAGAATAATCATGAGAGAGGGTGAGATTGAGAAGTTGAAGTAGTGAAAGCATCAGCATAGCCGTTTGCTTGTGATGGAAATGAGAGATTTGGTGCTTCATAGTGGATCTTCTTCTTCAATTCTTCCTTTTCTTTTTTTTCCCCTTTCAGCCGCCAACTCCTTGTGTTCCTTCTTTTCTCTCCTTTCAAATCCCTAACAAAGTGTTGACCACACCATTTGCAACAAACCTGTAGTAGTAGTAGTGGTAATAGTGGTGGTGGTGGGGGTAATAGTGGTAGTGGTGGTGGTGGTGGTCGTAGTAGCAATTGCAGTAGCATCAACAGGAGCAGTAGCGGCGGTGGTGGAGACTTAGCAACAGCAGCGGTAGTCATCGTCATCGTAGGAGTAATTGTAGCAGTAGCAATAACAGCAGCAGCAGTAGCAGGAACAGTAGAGTAGCAGCAGCAACAGTAGTAGTCGTAGTAGTAGTCATCGTCATAGTAGTAGTAGTAATAGCAGTAGTAGAGTAGTAGCAATAGCAATAGTAGCAGTAGCAGTAGCAAGAATAGTGGTAGCATAGTAGCAGGAGTAGCAGTAGCAGTAGCGCAGTAGCAGTAGCAGTAGCGCAGTAGCAGTAGTAGCAGCAGTAGTAGTAATAGCAGTAGCAGTAGTAGTAGTAGTGGTGGTGGTTATGGTCGTGATTGTGGTAGTGGTGGTCGTTATAATGGTGGTGGTGGTGGTGGTGGTGGTGGTGGTATATTATTGTTATTATTATTATTATTATTTGCCTTCACAACAAACCCTATATTAAATATAAAGATGACCCTTATGAAAAAAATATAAAGAAAACATTTATTAAAAAAATAAGAATGACAAATCTCCTTATTTTTTATTTATATAAATTTACCTATAAAAGAACACAAGTTAGATAATGAAAATTAATCAATTTAAATCTAATTTGCATAGTTAAGTGTTAAAATCTATACAAAAATAAATTAGCATTGAATACTCATATGTAAAATATTAAATGAAAAGTTTGATTTTTTAAATTTATAAATAATATTATTGTATTTAGTTAGTGTTACAATTAAAATATTGCTATATTTTGTTAATAATGATAATTAATATTATTATATTTAGTTATTGTCAATTAAATTGTATTAATTTAATATGGCCTGTTTGACCCTGAGTTGACCCCGATCTGGCCTATTGACCCTTGAACCACTTGTTAGATCTCATGTTTTAATGATAACAAAAGAATGGTATGAAAAAGAATTGATTAATAAATAAGCTTGAACAAAGTAATGACAGGAATAAGCATCACTTGAGGTAAGCATTGGAGTAATGAAGAAAAGCCAAGAGCAAATGCTGAGAAACTTGATTAGAAGCAAGTTTTCTAAGGTATTACTCGAGTACGTACTCGAGTAATGAGACAAAACTTGAAGTAACCAAAGCACCTTCCAGTAACCTGCCAATGTTACTCGAGTAGGTACTCGAGTAATAGTGTAAGTATTTTCAAGTTGCTCTCGGCCTGCCAATGTTACTTGAGTAGCTACTCGAGTAACCAGGTAAATACTTGGAGTTGCTCTCGGCCTGCCAACGTTACTCGAGGAGCTACTCGAGTAACCATATAAAAACCTTCCAGTTGCTCTCGGCCTGCCAATGATACTCGAGTAACTATGTTTCTGAAAATATGTTGCTCTCGGCACTTTGTACTACTGCCAATGTTACTCGAGTAGCTACTCGAGTAACACACTGAGGTAAGTGAAAAATTGAAGGTAGTACATGAATAACTGGATTTAATTTTATCTCACTTTTCTCGAGTCATTACTCTAGTATGCAAGTATTTAATGTTTTATTTTAAGTGGATTACTCGAGTATGTACTCGAGTATCCAGTGTTATGTTTGAAGGAAAACCTCAAGTCATTACCCGAGTAAGCTATGTACAAAAAGTAAGTTTACTCGAGTAGGTACTCGAGTAACAAGGTAATCAGACTTGAAGTGCTCTCAGCCTTGAAATCCTGCCAACATTACTGGAGTAGAGCATCGAGTAATCAAAAGTTTATTTGAAGGTTTACTCGAGTTGGTACCCGAGTAACCTATGAAGTTGTGAATGCATTACTCGAGTAGGTACCCGCGTAAACATGAATTTCCAAAGATTTGAAATTTAGTTATTCCATGCACTACCAGAGTAATCTTATATTTGTTTATTGACTTGAAGTTAATCAAAGCTTTCCCGATGATACTCGAGTAAGTATTCGAGAAAACTTTAATGAATACTCGAGTAGCTACTCGAGTATGGAAACCCAGAAATTTTGAAATTATTCCAACGGTCATTGTTTTGTTTCCTATTTGATTAACTTTTCATTATATTAGTATTCTTAGCATTTCAACAGATAAACAATGAAGAGATCTTACCAAATAAGGAAAGTCAAAAGAAACGCTCAAATGTCACCGACCGTCACCTACCGCAAACGTATGTTTTTCAAAAACTGGAAAAGTCAATAGTGGCTGCGCACGCTCCAACGGACATGAAGAAATATGTTCCAGCAATCATTACCAACGTATCTATATATATGGGAACATCTTAACAGAGAAAAAAAACAAGAACACACTCACTAACGTATCATTAAGTTCATTACTCTGTTTTACATTATACTTGTAATTCTATGCTTCAGTGATTCTTATTCACTCTGTGAGAGAGATATTTCATTCAAACTCAATATTTGTTATTGAGGTAACTTAAGGTTGTGGAACCTTGAGTTGGGATTGGATTACAACTTGTAAGGGGGAGCGAGTGTCCAGCCGTAGGAACTTGCTTGTACTGAGGTGCCAAGAACCCATTGAATCTTGGAAGTTATAGTGAAACTCTTAGAGAAGCTCTGAGGACTGGACGTAGGTTAAAGTGGTTGTGACCGAACCAGTATAACTCCCGGTGTACACTTCGGTGATATTTCTTCTTACTCTTTCCTGTTTTAATTTCAACGTCAAATTTTATATTTGCAACGAAATTTTTAAGATCACCCAATTCACCCCCTCTTGGGTGAAACGCTTGCTCTAACACCACTACCTCAACCGATTCAATGCCCGATTTGATTTTGTGTACCTTGACTTTTTTAATGAATTTATTGATCCCACTTAGGATGGTGACCATCTACGTTTAGAGGGGCCCTTTTGAAATATCTTGTTTAGAGATGCTTTGGAAGGAATAGCCTCCCTCTTATAATTGCATTATCCTCTTCATAAATTTTGAATGCCCAAAATACATCACAACCTCCAATCCACAAATACTTCTCACTGTACGCAACAACAAACCTTATTTATTTTATTAAGTGGTGTTACACCCTTATTTCAATTTCACCTTTACCAGAGTATTCACGAAGAATGATATGCGGTTCGGTGGGCAACACAAAAATAGCATAAATATACTAATATTATGGGCATAATTACAGAAATTTTCCCTATCTCATGCAGTTCTCTTATCTAATTTCCGCGTACCTTTTGTATTTGCCTATTTAAATGTTGGTAGGGGAGGATGAGATTCTACAGAATCTCAATAGGAAAACAGTACTAATACACATACAAGATAAGTGCTTAATGCATGATATGCTTGCATTACATAAACTCATGCTAACACAATGATATATCTGCGTGCTCAACGTTTCAAACAACATACTTATGGCCATAGCATAAATAGAAACAGAGCTTCAATCATTCATATATTGTTCCACATAATCACGCAAAGCAATAACATGCATCAATACACCAGCACCAATATCGAATACATGCATGAGAGGTAAGTTCCTTACCTTAATCACCCTTCTCTGATCCTTAAAGAGGCTCCTCATAAAGCGTGTTGCAGCTCGGCTCTCCGCTCGGTCCTACAATTCCAAATATACAGTTTAGACACTTCCATAGTGTTTCTGGGGGTTATATGAGTCTATATTGAAAAATTACTAAAATACCCCCGGGACCTAGCTCGACCCTGTCATACCCGGCCCGACTGTACTTTTACTGAAATTTTGACTAGGGCTATTCTGAAATATTTTTGCCCAAGGAATCCATGTCCGGACTTAGAATTACCAAATTCAATGTTAAATTACAAAATTACCCTTGGCAGCCCCACTTTAAGTGTAACACCCATGTTTTGAAAGCATATAGATAGCATAAGTGTAGTAATATCTTTAAATAGGAGACCAATAATCTTTTGTAAAGAGCGGAAGTCTCAACTTCAAGCAGAGTGTGGAGCTGCACTTGAATGGGTTTTCAAAAATCTTTTCAAAAATCAGATTGGGTCTCATATTATTTTATGATTTATTTTAAGCCATCCATTTCAGGTTCATTTCTTCATATCAGAGTATTTACTAGTAAGTTCTCTGCTGAAACCCAAGCTACTATGTTTAATTAACGGCCCTAGGTGGACGGCTGTCCACTACTTGTACGAATGTCGTTGCGCGTTCGCTTATATACAGGCGCTTACATACATGTCAGTATGAGGCTGACCACACTTAAATACAAATTACATACAGTCTCCAAAATAGATAACTAACAGAAAACTAAATTCTAAGTCCTTTGCTTCATTCGCCCGTGTTTACCTTCTTGCCTGAGGAACTACTTGCCCGAGTTGAAAATTTGTTTTGGAAAGATAGGGTGAGATTCAATGAATCTCAGTAGTAACAGATATCACTCATATCAAATGCACATATATCATGCCATGTCAACCAAAGTTACAGTACAATCAACATATTCAACATTCAGAGAAAAATTCACAATATGCAGAAAGCATAAAGTTACCAATTCAAGGACAACTGTCCCTTGCCACAGCGCTGGGAAATTCTACTGGGCCTGAGCCCTTCTCATCTGAATACTTAAATTCACAATGGTACAAACATGCATATAACATATCACATAGTATGTGAGGGATAAGTTACTACCTGACAATTTTTCCAAATCTTGATCTTGATTGACGTGCTTTGAACGTCCTGGGCGAGTGTCAAGTCCTATAAATTATAATTTACGGGCAATGAGTTTTTCTTAGTCCAACTCTTCATAAAGTATTCTCTTATATTGGTTACCATTAGGGTCACTACATTAGGCTCAATATGAAGCTAATGAGCTCAAGCTACTCCAAATGCTTAACTTAAATCTTAAATATCCAATTCTATTACAAAAACACTTTGCTTTGAATTTTCGCACAATTACCAAAAGCTGGCAGATTTTTCCTGAACTTTGAAAAATCATAACTAATTCTAGAAAAATCGAATTGAGGCGATCCAAAATTCTATATAACCCTTATTAAGTCTATTTTAAGGGAAAAATAATTTCAGTAGCTGAAAAACGGCGCACACTTCCCAGTTTTTCTTTTTCTCCCTGCTGCCAGAAAATCCGACCAGTTTTAATGGTCTACTTCAAAAATTCATAACTCCTAGTATACTTATCGAAATCCTTCATAATACCTATCAAATTAAAGGTCTATAAGCGTAATTTAATTATGAAAAATATCATAATCAACAGATGAAGTTTGGACAGTGAAAGTTTCGCCACAACAAAACTGCCAGACAAAAACGCACACTGGCAACTTTGTTGCACAAGTAGACTTAATTTCCAATTTTTGATTCTTTAAACCAGTCTGTCAAAAATTATAACCAAAGCCTATTCCCACACAATTTTTCGTGTAGAATCCAATGGAAAGCTCAAAAATACCAAAATCAAATTATTTCTACCAGATTTAGCCCCCAACCGAAATCTGCCTCCCAAAACAACAAAAATTTCACTTTGTGATTTTAACAACCAACAAGTCTAATACTTCTCCAAACATCATATATCACCTTATATATATGATTAAAACATCTTCCTTCTTCAAAAACACCCCTTGAACGAAAAAAATGGGTGGTTGAAGAGCTAAGAAAAACTCAATGAAATCACAAAGTATTCGGTTCAAAAGAAAGCCTATGCTTACCTCTTCACGTTTCTACAAGTGGTTCGGTATTCCGGCGGCACTCTGGTAGACTAATTGGCACAAAACACCTCAGATGAGAAATTTAAGACCATAGAATTGAAGCTTATAGTGAGTAGAGGAAGTTTCCTGAAGGACTTACCGGACAATAACGGTGATTTAGGGTTGAAATCGGCTCCGGTAGTCAAGAAAACTCACTATTCACTCCTCCTTCTCTCTTCTTGTGTTCTTAAGCTTAAGAAATCTGATTTCTCTTTCTCTTCCATGCTTGCACGAAATTTTGCCATTTAATTAGGCATGGATGGTTGTGATTTAATCACATAAAATGATCTCATCTCATCTTGCCACGTGTCTCAAGTTTAAGGCTTAAGAGTGCCACGTGTCATGCAACCATTTATCTTCCACTTTTCTCTTTCTTCGGTGGGTCATAAATGGTCAGGGAAAGGGAAGGCCTGACAATTTCCCCGGACTCCTGGGTTCGGTGCTCGACTCATAAAGGAAGCGACCCGGCCGGAGACCGGTGAATTCCCCGGACTCAGACGCTAGATGGTGTACTCCGGAGATGACAACACAAAAGGCTTAAAGTGGATGTAATAATGTGTAATGATGAGGGACACATGCCACCCCCTCATTTGGCCAACACAAAAACATGTTTTTACTTTGTAATAATTTCGGGACACTTGTCATTTCCTTATTTGGCCAACACGAAAGATGCGTCATCATGAGTCATAATGAACTGTCATTACATACTTTACTGAAGTTCTTTTTAATAAAGTTGCTCCATCGGTGCATTACCAGGAATTCCACGTGGGACCCACGTGGGACCATGGCACGCATATCGAGGCACATCACGGAATGCCTAAATTCCTCCGATCTCGCAACTGACGCCCCTGAACCCTGCAGCCATCGACGAACTTTGCTCCGACTTCTTACACTTGTATTTTTACAATATTGACTTCTCGATTTCTGTGAATGACACAATGGATATCTGGGAATTCCGAAAGTAACTCTACCTTTAATTGTAAATACCGATATTTATTTTATTCTACTAATTCCATATTTACACGTTTTTAGTATTGCAAAATTTGGTATATTACATTAAGGGTTTCAGAAATATTTTCGTAATTATGCTTTTTCAGCCTTTTCCAAAAAATTGACTAACTGTAACCCCACCTAATTTTCCCTTATGAACTCAATAGAAATATAAAATCATTGAAAATCCAACTCTAAGGCCCTCTAACAGCCCTAGCCAAAATATACACATTTCCCTAAAAATATTGGGGTTTTTCGATTTCGACTCCGATGATGTGTTCTTTTCTACTCCTAACCACTTTATTAACTATTACATTAGGTTATAACTATTATTTGAACCAAAATTGGGCAACATAACCCTTAAGCAACTCAATTTCCAAAATTTAAAACTGAAGGCAATCCGGCAAAATTTCATTGATTAAATTGTCGACAACAGCCAGAATAGTCAATATACAAGAGTTTGGAAGTTACCTCAAGCTCCCTTTAGCTTTTCTCCTATGTGGCTGAAACCCTAACCTTTACAACAACCAATTTGAGCTTCACAAACCTGATTTTACATAGAGGAAGAGTTTAGGAGAAGTATTACACCGGTTGGGAGCTAAATCATCGGAGGAATCGGCTTACCTTGCAATTTCTTGCTCTTTCTCTCTCTAAAATCTCTCAACACACACTCTCTCTTTCAGCTGCTGTTTCACGTCAGTAATGAGCTTGGGAGGAAGATGATGATGTTATATCTTATATTATATATTATTACTTTATTCATTTGTCAATTTTCCAAATTTCATATCAATTGGAAATTCTGACAAATTTTTTAGGGAAAATCACTCCTAGGTCCCAAGTAAGGAAGATAATATCAGAAAGGTCCCTGGGTACAACCCCCAAAGCGCGCATTCACAACCTGATGAGTGCGTTTTTACAACCTCAAGGGACCTTTCTGATATTATCTTTCTTGCTTGGGACCTACGAGTGATTTTCCCAATTTTTTACCCAAACTTTGAAAAATCATAGCTAATTGTACAAAAATCGATTTGGAGTGATTCTAAAGGCTATAAAAACCTTATTGAGTCTATTTTCAAGGAAAAATATATAATTTAGCCAAATGGAATCACAAAAATCCCAGAATTTAAATCTTTGAATGCCTTTCTAGAAACTTTCCAGTTTTTCTGGGCTAAATTCAAAAATTCATATCTTTTTTGTATATAGCTTCAAATAATTCATATGACCTATCAAATTAAAGCTCAGGATGTTTACTTTCACCCTAAAATATTTCATAATTTTTACTCATCATTTGGTCATACAAAATCAGATGACAAGCTCATTGCCTCATAGGAAATTTAATTGGAAGCATAATCATATGCTCCAAAATTCATCATTTTACTTTTTTAGTACCCCAAAGATATAAGAAACATTAGAAAATAGATTTGGGGCACCTGCTATACCGGGGCTTAGGAGTCCACTTAATTCATGCTTATTCCTAAGCCTTCGATCCCAAAATTTAGGATATTACAAGTGGGGTTGATTATATGAATCCTACTTCGTACCACATTATTCCCAAGCAGAAGGCCTAATCATAAAAGATTCAGGATATTCCTAAGCAGAAGGTTTTGGAATGCGATTACAATAATCATAAAACATTCAAAATCCAAATTAAAATAAATGACCATGATGATAATTGTTGGAAATTGTGCCCTTAAGGCTAATCATTGTACTTTGAACATTATTATTTAATGAATTTATTCATTTTGTTATCATATTATTCGCATGTTCACTGTGATAATTGTATCATAGGATAAATCGTAAAGATTGTCCTAAATGTCCCTGATCGGTTATCTATGCGGGAACAAAGATGCGGTGAGACTATTATGACTTTGATAAGGTATGGAGATATGAATCAACATCTTAGGCACTTGTAAGAGTACAGGGTGTTGGACCAACCTACTATGAGACAGCTGCATGGATCAAGTCATAAGCTTATCTCATGTATAACCATGTCACTAAGCCCTTCAACCTGAGATCATGATGGATTCCTACATGAGAGTCGCTAAGTTTTGATCTAGTCAAAAGTCACCTTTGACCAAGTGATGATAAAGGCTACAATTGAGTTGGGTGCTTTTCATGTAGAGAAATGTGAATGGTTAAGATGAAATTTGTCCCTCACATTAGTAGAGAGATATTACTGGGCCCTTCAATGAGTGAGTCTGAGAAATGTATGGTCATACTACGATTAAAAGAAGTTTCCATTTCTATTGTCAGACTACTCAGAAATCAAGAAAGTAATGGTCAGGAATAGGAGGATGGCATTATTTGTGCCTCATCTTTGGCTGAAATATAGTGTGACAAAAGGGACGTGAAATGATTGTATGACAAGTTGCATCTTATTAATGATCCTTATATGAATTGGGTAGTCATAATATCTTGCTAGAGGCCGCTTGCAACTTGTGCGTTAGTACATTTATTGGCCCACTGTCAACTTCGTATGGGTCTATAGAGTCGCACATAAGAATAGTCCAACACGAGCTATAATATCCAAGTTCATTGAATCTAAGATGTGTCTAAGATTCAATGAATACAATATTTAATATAGGGTGGACGAATTTTATACATATATGTATATATGTATTTGTACATATGTATATGTATATATACATGTACATATACATGTATATATACATGTATATATACATATACATGTATATATACATATACATATATATAAATACATATATGTACATATACATACATATATATATGATATAAAATTCGTGATAATAATAATAACAATATGTAGTGTTATTTTCAGATTTAATTTTATTTGATAAATTAAATGACTAACATTGATAGGATAAAATATCTCATATTTAATTTATAAAAGATATATTAAATCTATTTTCATTGGCTCTTTATTCGGATTAAATAAATAAGTTAAATTAAAACTGTTAGATAGATTTAATTAAACCGGATTTATTTAATTAGTTCATCAAAACAATTAAGTGTTAATTGATTTCAAATTATTTAAGATTAATTTTGAAGATCCAATATAGCCCTTATTAGTTATAAAAACGAAGGGGTAGGATAATCCTAGTACGGATGAGAAATAATGAGACGCAAGAAACCCCTAGGGAGACATTGGAGGTGCTAGTAGGGGGAGCAATCGGTCAATCAGTTTGGTTTTCGGTGAAAACTGAATTAACCGAACACAGAACAGAGCAAAATTTCAACACCGAACCGAAACCGATCTGCAGAATTAACCGAAGCCGAACTAACCAAAAATTTTGGTTCGGTTGTTCCAATAACCGAAATATGAGTACACATTGCTTAGCTTTTCTTGAAAAAAATTTCTCACCTAAAATGGTGAAGCCCCAACAAGTAGATCCAGAAATAGAGAGAAATTTATAGACAATTATACCATTTTTAAGAGAATTTCTCTTTCAAACATTCAGGAGGCCACACAAAAGCCATGAAAAGATACTTTTATTTGCAGCAGACAAAACAAAAATGATCAATTGAAGAAAACATTTGGCTTTCAGAGATTAAATCTAGAGGAGCAAGAGATTAAAACCGAGCTACTTACCAAGAACTGAAGCTCCGGGGTTGAAGACGAAGGGAGGACCATGGGATGCTGCTCAATTGACGGTGATGCTTTCACAGACGGTGAGGTGATGTCGTTGAGGGTTAGGGTAAAGGGAAGCTGCTCGACTCACGGCGATGCTTCCACCCTTGACCATCGAGAGTCCAGAGTCGAGAGGAGAGGAGGACGGGAGTACGGAGGTGGGAGGAGTCAAGAGTCAGAGCTCAGAAGTTCTAGAGCATGGAGAGTAAAGGGTGAAGAGTGACGAGTGAAGAACTCAGACGCAATCAATTTCGCACTGAACATGAAGAGCTGTGTTCAGGTTTTTTAGGTTAGGTTTTTTTTGTTTACAAAATTGGTTCAGGTTTTTAGCCATTGGACATTTAGACCTGAAAAGTCAAAAAACTGACTTGGACTTGTAACTAAACGTGGACAATGGGCAGTTCATAGTTGAACTTGGACAAAACTAACTTAGACCTAATTAATAGTGTAATGGGCTTCAAGTCTGGGCCTAATGATGCTTTTCATATAGGTAGTCAGAAAAAAACAAAGCAACCTGAAGGAAACTTCGGTTATACCGTTTTAACTGAATTTTTTTAAGAAAACTACACCGATTACCGAATAACCGAAAGCATAAACCGATAAAAACCGACTAACTGAAAAAATCGAATTAGGTCCGGTTCGGTTCAGTCTTCGGTTTCGGTTTCCTTATGCTCACCCCTAAGTGCTAGCACATAGTCTGTGTTGGAGTCGTATTCGTGTGGATATCGGTAGAGAGAGCTGATCTGAGGTGTTGGCTACTAGAGATCGAAAAGCCTAAAAAGCATAAAAGGTATGATTCTTACTACCCAATTTAAACGTCGTTGATAGATTAGGTTAGTAAAATTTTACAATTTTAAATTCTTCCTTTGTGCTTGCCAATCCCAACGATAATGACAATAAATCAGCATTAAGTTTGATGGCCTTCAAATCTTTTAGCATTAAGTTTGATGGTCTTCAAATCTTCAGTATTAAGTGTGATGGTCTTCAAATCTTCAGGGGATCCTTCTAGTCCTTTTGTGATTCCCATCATTTCCCCAGCTGAAAAGAACTCTCCTCTATAGAGGTAGAGAGTTGGTACTAGTTGAGTAAGGTGGGTTAACCTGGCAAAATTCTTCTTTAGTAATCTAAGTGGCATCTGTATTAGAGGAACCTTTCCATCGAATAAGATAGCAACAAACAGGGCCATCAAAGGTGAGGATAGTCTGCGCATCCATGATAGCATCGACCATATCTTAAGCTGGCAAAATAGTTGGTAACGGCAGTAATGAAGCACTATGCTTGATACCTGCAGACTCATCACTAAATAAGGGGAGAGGCTCAAAAGTACCTCAATAAGAAACAAGATCATCAACATTTACAACTGGGCTAATGGACATTGTAGTAGGTAATTCAAGCCAATAAGCATTAGGACCAAGTTTTTGGATAATAGGAAATGGGTCGGAGACACAAGCATGCAACTTTTTAAAGGAATTTTTGGGAAAAAGCTTAGGGCAAATACGAGCCATTGCATAATCACCTTCACTAAAAGTTTGAGCTCAAGCAAGGTGAGGTTAACCTGGATAAAATCTTCTTCATTGATCCAAGTGGCATCTATATCAGAGGAACCTTTCCATCGAACAAGATAGCGATGAATAGGACTGTCAAAGGTGAGCATAGTCTGCTCATCCATGATAGCATCAACCATCTCCTTATGTGGCAAAATAGTTGATAACGGCGGTACAGGAGCACTGTGCTTGATACCTGCAAAATTATTACTAAATAGGGGGGAGACTCAAAAGTACCTCGGTAAGAAACCAGATCCTCAACAATTAAAACTGGGCTAATGGACATGTTAGGAGGTAATTCAAGCCGATATGCATTAGGACTAAGTTTTTGGATAATACGAAATAGGCCGAAGGTAAAGGCATGCAACTTTTTGAAGGAATTTTTGGAAAAATGCTTGGGGCAAATATGAGCCATTACATAATCACCTTCATTAAAAGTTTGAACTCAAGCAAGGTAGAGTTAACCTAGCGAAAGCCTTCTTCAATGATCCAAGTGGCATCTGTATCAAAGGAACCTTTCCATTAAACAAGATACTGACGAACAGGACCGTTAGAGGTGAGGATAGTCACCTCATTCATGGTAGCATCAACCATTTCCTTGTCTAGCAAAATAGTTGGTAACAACTGTACTGGAGCATTGTGCTTGATACCTGCAGAATTATCACTAAACAGGGGAGAGGCTCAAAAGTACCTCCACAATAAACAAGATCCTCAACATTAAAACTAGACAAATGGACATATCAGGATGGCATAAAATGAAAGAGCAGCTAAGATTAGTTAAAAATAATAAATGTGTCAAAAATGTCATGTTTTTACTAAATATGCCTCTATTTATAAAAAGAACATAGAAGAGAGAATGAGTAAAAATATGAGAGAGAATGAGTAGAAAATATGAGAGAGAATGAATAATAAATGATTAAATGAAATAGAGTCAGCAGAGAGTAGAGGATAATTAATATAAGATATGTATTTAATAGGAGCACAAAAGGAAAAAGTAGTTTAAATTTTGAGACATAAAAAAAGTTGGTTATATTAAATGCAAGCTCCAAGAAAAAAAAAAGTTGCTTATAAAGAG
Source organism: Inga laurina (assembly GCA_963855925.1). Classification (NCBI taxonomy): domain Eukaryota; kingdom Viridiplantae; phylum Streptophyta; class Magnoliopsida; order Fabales; family Fabaceae; genus Inga; species Inga laurina. Next base: position 18,460,145 of record OY979710.1, read on the forward strand.
AATGGAGGGGGTAATATTTTGGTTTGGCGCTTACTAATATTTCAAGCATGCCATTGACATCAATAGGATAAGGTGACTGTACTCAGGTCTAATTTTGTCAAATAAAAAGTAATGAAATATTTTTAGTGAAGTACTGCCATATAAAAAATTTATAGTGTATCCAATTTAGAAAAGTAAATCTTTAATAAATAATAGTAGATGAATGGTGATATTGATTTGGTTAATAAACCAATAGTAATTGGATTAAATGCAAGGCAGTTGATTCCTGTAAATAAGTTCAATTTTATGAATAAAAAATAGTGATTCTCTTTAAATAAGTTTAAAATTTAATCCATAGAGTTACTTTAAATTGAGCTTATTCATGTTTAAATCTCAGTTAATAACACTGGATATAAGATAATTCTTAAGGTAACACTCCTCTCTAGTTTCAACTTTAGGATCTAATTTAGAAGTTGATTTTGGTCCTAAATGTAAGATATATCTTCTATATTTATATTATTTTCTTAAATTACCCCATTGATACTTCTAAAAAATAATTAACTACAACTCATATTTAGTTTTGAGTCAGGGTATTTTAAAAAACTATATGTCATATCAATAATAATTAACTAACTCAATATTTCTTAATTAAATGATTCTTAAGTTAAGAGCCGCATAAGTATTTGTTAGTAGAAGATAAACTATCACAAAAAATATTTTTTTGGGAAAAAAATAAGCTTCTAATAAATCATACTTTTGTCATTTCAGCTTTTTACATTCGTAGAAGAGTCCCACACGGCAACCATATTGGGAGGCATGTTTTGTTTTTTTACTCTAACCACTGATGTTTTGGTAGTTGAGACAAAAATTAAAATCGATGCTTTTTAAAACCATGAAAACTGACTATAGAAAACTTTTAATTTTTTGATAGGAAATTTTTTTTATATACTACTATAATAAGAAAATCAGGCTAATGAACAATTTTTCCCAAAAAGTTGAAGTGAGTTTTATTATTATAATACAAAAATATAACTAAATTATATGATGAGAAAAGGAAAAAAAACTCTCGCCCACGCTAAATATAATAGGGAAAATTCCTCAAAAAGAACTTTTAAAATAGGAAAAGACACATAGGTGCTCCGAAATTTAATATCCCAGATCAGTGCGAGTAACTGAACTGGAATACTAGAATTGAATGTAAAATGACAGATTTAGCCCTCTGATGAAAGAAAAGAAGTTGATGACAAAAGAAGGTGACGCGATATAGGGTGAGTGTCAGCACATGGGAACGTAAGTAGGAGGTGAGACAAACAGGAGTGAGGTATGTATTTTATTGAGTCGACAATGTTCTTCCCCCGCGTGGTCAAGCTGAAGCAAAACCATTCTCGCCAATTGGTGAAGTTGTGACACGGTGTTGAGATGTAGGAAATTGTGATTTTATTGTTGTGAGAATGTTATACATACAATTGCGAATGACTTCAGTGAAGTTGTAAAACAAAACCTATGAAAACCCAAAGATAACCTGCGAAAATCAAATGTTATCCTATGAAAACATTATCAGAGTTTGTGAAAACCTAATGAAAAGTTGGTAAATATGTGTAGAGGTCAATTTAAGTGAGGAAATTGTGAAATTCATAGAAGAACTTGTGAATCCTTATGCAAACCTTGTGAATGATTCTCCATAAGTTGTGAGACCTTATTTAACTATGGGGAGATAGATTTTTTCAATTGTTGTGGTTGTGATAGGAAGGTTGTAAAATGATATGAGAATGCAACCCACTTGACTCTGCTATCATGACCTTCTAAAACATACTTGACTACAGCAGCTATGCTACCAAAAAGATCTGTGTTCATGTAACTCAATGTAAGTACACATTAAACTTGAGATTAATAAGGTGGTTATATTTGATCTTTAGCAGAGGATAGTTCTTGGTGATATTCAGATACCCTTTGTGGAGTATGTTGTTTGGTTTAATGATATGGAACGTGTTGCCTTGCTCAGCAAACATGGCATTATTATCGCTAGCAACAAGCTTGTGCATCAATGTACCCTGCATGAGACAATCCGTGTAAAAAGTAGAGGCTGGGATGACAATGGTGTTTTTATTTACACAACTTTAAATCACATCAAATATTGTCTTCCAAACGGAGATAATGGCTAATAAAAACACTTGACGTCCCAGTTTATATTTCAAAGATTTCTGGAAATACAATCTTCTGTTTGGATCGCGATGGGAAAAGCAGGGCTATAGTTGTTGATGCTATCGAGTATTTATTCAAACTTTCTCTGCTGAGGAAAAGGTATGATCTTGTTATGAATATGATAACAATCTAATATAATGAGGTAGAAACAAGATCCTGTTAAAGCACACATTAAACTCAAGTTTGATGAAATTTATACTCAAGTTTTGCTTAGCACTGGAGGTAACCGAAGAGTGATGGTGTGAAGCCGTATCAAACTCGAGGTGTTCAGAAGCTAACTCCAGTTCGTACTTGTATTACTTCCGCATGATGACTCGAGTTGGCCCATATATCACTCAAGTTATAAACATCACTGGAGGGTAACCAGATAGTGCGTGTTTCAAGCTGTATTGAACTCGAGTTGTAAAAAACAGATGACAATGAGGCAGTGTTATGAATCCACGGATGGACTCGAGTTTCTAATCTAAAAACTCGAGTTATCCTCATCATTGTAGGGTAATCGAAGAGTGATGGTGTCTAGTAGAACCAAACTCGAGTTGTACAAAACTCACTCCAGTGCGTTCCTGTGTTCAATCCGCATGTGGACTCGAGTTAGCCCATTAGAAACTCAAGGTTTCCCCATCACTGGAGGGTAACCAGAGAGTTATCCTGTCAAAATACACAAAAATCAAGTTGTAAATAACACACTCCAGTTAGTTAGTGTTGTCAATCCATGGTTAGACTCGAGTTTACCAATTAACACTCGAGTGAAGATCATCATTAGAGGGTAACTGGAAAGTTAGGAACAGAAAGGGGAAGAAGGACTCGAGTGGATTGATTATAACTCGAGTTAAATAGCCCTCCACGCTTTAAATCCCTCAATCCCCAAACATTTCTGTTGACTCCACTCGACCTCTAACTTCTATAGCCCTCGAGTTAACTGAAGAGAAACTTACTATTAGTCAGTTGTTGTCTGTTCTATCTCATAAGTTATCACCGTCATCCTCTGTTTATCCTTGTTTTTTAGCACATATACAGAGGATCCTACAAAATAAGTAAAGGTTATCATAATAAAGCTAAACCAACTTTCCTTGCTATTCTTTGTTAGCAAAGGTTATCATTTCTTTTCCATCAAGATTAGATTGTTCGACTGGTAGCTGTTGTTTCTTGTTGGACATTAATTCTTATGAGTTGACTGGTTGGCTAGAAGAGAATGCGCAAGCGCATTCACACGGCTAAGTGATTGGATCATTTTGTTTTAGTTTCTTTAGAAGTGCATGCAAGATATATTGAACTGGTTTTTAAAATTTTCACTTTTGGTTAGTCTGTTAATCGATTTAGAGGAAAACAATGCAATCGGTTCGTAAAACCTTGGGTGCCAATGCTATACGCTCATGCCTGTACATGCATCTGTCTGCAATAACTCTAGATGATTAGATTAAGATAATCGCATGTCAAACTCCTAAAGTTTTGAACCTACTTTGGGAGCCTACATATCAATATATCCTCTAAGATGATGTCTAACAATGGCAGAGTAAAAGCAAACATCTTGCAGAAGTTGAGTTTTGCTTATTGTGTTTGTATAAGAGTTTTTTTTTTCCAAAGAGTAGTTATATGATATTCTCCTTATGAAACTAGTCAGCTACTTTTCATGTATAAACTGAAAATTTTGACTTTAGTAAAAATACTTGATTATCCATGTTTGAAAATGAAGGAGTAAATTATTAATTTGGATATCGACCTTTTATATGAGGTGTTATAATTAAGTTTTTGTTCTATTTGATCAAGGTTGAAGAAGTGAAACCTTTCTTTAATTGTTTGTCAGGATCCTCTTAGAAGTGTTGTTGTAGATTCTTGTATACGAGTCACAGACAATAGGAGGGAAAGCATTAACAGAAAAGTATAAGCACAATTTCTTTGTGGTTTAATGTTAATATTTGTCTCAAATTTATGTTCCAATCAATATGTACCAATGAAATATGCTTAATAGGAACTCCTTGCACAAATTGCAGGTATTCTTTATATTTACTCTTTACAATACTTCAAATCACTGTGATCAATTAAAGGTGAGATCACTATTAGGCTAAATTTTTTTTTGAAATTTTAATGCTAAATCAAGTAATGTGAATGTTATAGTTAGGAGTAAGCCGCCCTACCTATATTAATGCTAAATCAGGTATTCTTTATATTTACTCTTTAGAAACTTTTGCTATGAATCTATGCAGCATGCTCCTGATCTTGGTGATATTCCTGTAGCTTGCTCTAAGAGGAGATGGCAGTCATTTAGGTAAAGTAACTGAATTTTTCATGCAATATGAAAAACACTTGTATTGCAATGAATTTTCAAGATGTCTGAATCGAAAAACTTTGAATTATTATTCACTTGTGATGTTATCTTGATATTTTTATTGCATAACCCTTAATACTATTTCTGTTTCTATGCTTACAGATTAAGTGGTTTTAGCAGGAAAAGCCACTCAAATTCTTTAAACTCGACTCTTTTTTCTTCTACAAATTTGGATCCTATTACATCTGATGTTGTTGTTCCTTCACCCTGGATAATCTTTGGTTGCTAAAATGGTAAACGTTATAATTCAGATTTTGTTGATTGTGGTAGTTAAAATTATGCATACATATTCACATGGGAAGGTTGGTAAATTTTCTGTTCAGTAATTTTTTTACGAAGAAAATTGAATTATTGAATATGGTCTTATCTCCAGAAGTGGGATGATCACCCTGCAATGTTGTGAAAATGGTAAACTCGAGTTGTGAAAGTCTAACGGGATGTTGTGAAAATGTAAGACTGTGTTGGTAAACTTGAGTTATCAATTCATAACTCGAGTTCTGCATCCAATAAGTTAATCACTCGCCGGTTACCCTCTAGTGACGATATGAACTCGAGTTGTGAATGACAAACTCGAGTTGTGAAAGTCTAACGGGATGTCGTGAAAATGTAAGATTGTGTTGGTAAACTCAAGTTATCAATTCATAACACGAGTTCTGTATCCTATAAGCTAATCACTCGCCGGTTACCCTCCAGTAATGATATGAACTCGAGTTGTGAATGACAAACTCGAGTTGTGAAAGTCTAACGGGTTGTTGTAAAAATGTAAGACTGTGTTGGTAAACTCGAGTTATCGATTCATAATTCGAGTTCTGCATCCTATAAACTAATCACTCGCCGGTTACCCTCCAGTGACGATATGAACACGAGTTGCGAATAGCAAACTCGAGTTGTGAAAGTCTAACGGATGTCGTGAAAATGTAAGACTGTGTTGGTAAACTCAAGTTATCAATTCATAACTCGAGTTCTACATCTTATAAGCTAATCACTCACCGGTTACCCTCCAGTGACGATATGAACTCAAGTTGTGAATGACAAACTTGAGTTGTGAAAGTCTAACGGGATGTCACGAAAATGTAAGACTATGTTAGTAAACTCGAGTTATCAATTTATAACTCGAGTTCTGTATCCTATAAGCTAATCACTCGTCGGTTACCCTCCAGTGATGATATGAACTTGAGTTGTGAATGGAAAACTCGAGTTGTGAAAGTCTAACAGGTTGTTGTGAAAATGTAAGACTGTGTTGATAAACTCAAGTTATCAATTCATAACTCGAGTTCTGCATCTTATAAGTGATGATATGAACTCGAGTTGTGAATGGCAAACTCGAGTTGTGAAATTCGAACGAGATGTTGTGAAAATGCAAGACTGTGTTGGTAAACTCGAGTTATCAATTCATAACTCGAGTTCTGCATCCTATAAGCTAATCACTCGCCGGTTACCCTCCAGTGATGATATGAACTCGAGTTGTGAATGGAAAACTCGAGTTCTGCATCCTATAACATTCGATTTTCGCAGGTTATCTTTGGGTTTTCATAGGTTTTGTTTCACAACTTCACTGAAGCCATTCACAACTGTATATATAACATTCTCACAACAATAAAATCACAATTTCCTATATCTCAACAGGGTCTCACAACTTCACCAATTGATGCGTTCATATGTTGTTTTAACGGTTTAGAAATTTCAAAAGTTGCAATTCAAACTTCCTCACTTAACAATAGAATTTCACAACTTATTTTACAACCTTCCTCATTACGTTTTATCCACATTTCCCAAACTTATCTTAACCCATGCACATTCTCACAACTGAGTTCATAAGTTTTGTCACCGTTACATTTTATCCACATTTCCCAAACTTATTTTAACCCAGGCACATTGAACTGCCATTCTAATCAGCTGGAGAAGTTAAAATGAAATACATTTTTTAAACACAACCACTTACCGAACTTCAGCACCGAAGCTCAAATTCGCATCCGAACACCGATACCTTTGCAATTATCCAATGCCTTTCACCACAACCTCTCCTCGCCTGCGCTCCTCCTCAAATCCACCCCAAATTCGCCCCACAGTGTTGCTGCCACCATCCTCTCTCAACGCCATGGAACCAGGGTCGACCAATGGCACCGACGACACCAGAAGAAGATGAAGAGTCCCGACCGTGTTTTTGCACAATTTCGCCCTTCTTATCACGACTCCCTCAACGTTTTTCAATTTAAAAACTTCCAGGATTACACACGTCATTTTGTCTTAAATTCAATATCCCAGTTCAGACACTCACACTTTTTTGAAAATATGCAATTTCGGATCACTTATGTGTCTTTTACTAATTTAAAAGTTCTTTTTGAGGGATTTTCCCAATATAATATTCATTTGAGAATTTTGATTTAGTTTTTAACACAAATTCTAGGGTGAACAAGTGCTTATTCTCCGCGCGAGATCAATAGAATTCAAGGAGGATAAAATTGAAAGAATATTTTGTAATTTGCCCCCTATCTCAAGAAAAATCACATAAAGAAAATAATGTAGTCAAAGATATAAATAAATTATAACTCCTAAAATTGAAGGATATAGTGCTAAAAGGAAATATGATCACTTAATTAATAATAAATTGTATTTAGTGATTAATGGATGCAAATCGACCTGTTTTCTTATGATCCGAGTATTATAAGTTTTTAAAAATAAAGTTGATGATTGCTTGATTGATGATTACCATGAGGTCCTAAGGAAGATATTTAATAACCCAAAAGTATAATAACAACTAAAGAGCATATAATGACAAGTTTTGTGTAAGAAATGGCAATAAAATCATGCTCCTCACTTGTCATTGAAACTTCTTGATAATTAAGTTTCTTCTTTGGGATCACATAGTAATTCCCCCTAAAATTTAATTATCTCTTGTCTCGAATGTTAATTGAGCATTTTTTTGTCTTGCACATTAAATTTTGATCATTAAATAACAAGAATAATTTTTTGATATGACTATCTGTTTAAGTCATATTTGACTAATATTGAACCTAATGGGGTTACTCTACCAGCAACGTTTTACACATCAACACATATTCAAATTTGAGACCCCGTGTTTAAACAATAGTTAAAACATTTTTTACGAGGACCAACACCTATTAGTATGATAGAGATATTTTGAAAAAATGTCACAAAATTTCTACATAATAATTATAAATAAATATTTTAACTATTTTTTATATTTTATGTGTAACCCCCTTTGATAATCAGACCGGGATTAGCGTTTAAGCATATTTAATTATCGAATAAGAAATCTGGGACAATTAAAAACTTTTTAAAATACCTGTACAAATGGATCTCCATTCATTTCATTCATTAAAACAAATGACCTGTTTGGTCTATTACATATACAATATCAGAGTAAGCACAACTCCCGACGTTCACCCGGGATAATAACATTAATCCAAAGGTTTATACAGGGCATCATTGCCCATCTCAGTATCCATACAGGAGATTACACAAAACTATACCACTACAATTCTATTCGATATGTATACATTTATCCAAAATGATAACCAGTTCAATATAAAACCAAAATATATAGCTAAGACTACCGCTGGTAGTCCTAATCGTCCTTTGCCACTTGCTTGCTTTTCGATCCACTTGCCCTGTCTAAAAATGTTATTTGCAAAGAATGAGATACTAGAGAATCCCAGTAGCAACAGTTTATTTATATGATGCATATATACAAAGCAAGTCACATATATCACAATGTAGCAATCAATATTCGAGACCGGGCTTTCGCCACGTTCCCTTCACTATATACGAGGTTGAGCTTCCGCCCGTCCCCTTCACTTTATCTATATTCGAGTCCGGGCTTTCGCCACGTCCCCTTCACTTTCACTGTAATCGAGTCCGAGCTTTCGCCACGTCCCCTTCACTTTCACTGTAATCGAGTCTGGGCTTTCGCCACGTCCCCTTCACTTTATCTGTATTTGAGTCTAGGCTTTCGCCACGTCCCCTTCACTTTCACTGTAATCGAGTCTGGGCTTTCGCCACTTCCCCTTCACTTTTACTATAATCGAGTCCCGGCTTTCGCCACGTCCTCTTCACTTTTACTGTATTCAATGACTAATGCAAACAAGCAATGCAATACACATGATATAGGATAAAGTGTCACTACCTTGGTCTTTCCGCTCTTGAGCAGGCACGGGCCTTCTATGCTCCGGAAAAATATCAAATCCTAAAGTCATAATTAAGGACGAAGCATTATTCTCTATTCCAATACTCAATTGAGTCTTCAACACTTAAATTTGGTTATCAATAATGACCCTTAAGAAGCCACAAATGCCTCTAATAAAACCCCTAAAAGGTTGGGAAACAATAGGTTGAAGATCTCTTTTCAAAAACTTAAAGTGCTGGAACACAGGGGTTGGCCGCGCCCAGCCCTTCCTTGGGCCGCAGCCAAAATATGGTCAAAAGGTCGCTGGCCACGGCCAACCACCTATGGGTCGCAGCCAGAATCAAGGCAGAAAGGTTTGGGCCGCGGCCAACCACTCATGGGCCGCGGCCAAGAAATTTCCTGATTCTTAGCTGAACTTCGAAAAATCATATCTAATTGTAGAAAAATTGAAACGAAGTGATTCTAAAGCCAAATGAAAGGTATTTAAGTCGTCTTTCAAGGAAAAATATGGCTCATAACTTCAAATCATAAAAAAAATACAGAATCACCCAAAACTCAACACTACTCCAGAACAGAGTTCTGTTTCCATCCCCAAAATTTTTTGACAACCATATCTCCCAGAATACTAAATGAAATGACACAAAATATATGTCCATTTTGAAGCTTGGGATATGAAATTTAAGACTGGAAAGTTTCACAATTTTCTGAAATCATTTGGTCATTCAAAACGTCCACACAAATAAACTGCCCAGACAGAGTTCACATTGACAGCATTTTCCAACTTTTCTACCAAAGTGTCCAATGACTCCAAAATCATTAACCAAACATATTCCCATACAATTTTCCACAAGGAACACAATGGTAACCTCAAAATGACCAAATTCACAATCTAACCACATGCCCTGTTTTGACAATATACCAAAACCAACACAAAGTTCCCAAACTTTACTTTTAATGATTCAAACCAATCCATTTGTCCAAAAGACATCACAATATACCATTTCCATGATCATAACATGCCAAACTCACTAAGACCCTAATTTTCGAAAATAGGGCAGAAAATTCCAGAAAAATCAATGCTCAACCAACAACCACAATATATATATCAAAAGGGAGTTAACACTCATCTCTTTCACTTTGCCAAAGAGATTTCTTGATTCTTCAACTTTCACAATCTCTTGAGGTCACAAACTAACACCAATGAACACATTACAACCATCAAAATGAAGCTCTTCATTCAAGGATCAATATTAGAGAAGGAAGTTTGAGCAATGGAAGCCATTTTCCTTACCTTTTTCAAGCTTTTCTTCTTCCTCTTTCTTGCTCCAATGGTGTCCGACGAGAGAGAGAGAGATGAGAGTGAGAGAGATAAGTGAGGATGAAGAAGAAATGATAACACTCCCTCCCCCCCATACCATGTCAGCCGAATGAGAGGAAGGAGAGAGAGAAAAATCAATAAAATATGCCCCCTTTTTGACTTTTTCAATGCCTACACTCATCATCTCTATTGCCAAGTGTCCCTTTGCCATTGGTTCTCACAAAGTTAAGTAACTAATTAGTTATTCTAACAATTCCATTAGCCATTTACTCACACTTCTCATTTTCCTCTTAGCTAGTAATTAATTTCTCCCATTAATCACTAACTTATGGCCAATAATTCCATTGTTTAAATTTTCCATCAATTATGACTTATAAATTAATATTGCCACCAATATATATTAATTCCACTTTAATCCGAAAATTATCCTCAATAATTATCATTAGGCCTTAATCAAAAATTGGGACGTTACATTATGAATTAGGTAAAAATGCTTTTTATCTAGAATAGGATGAGTATATATATCAAGAAATTGTAGTGCTATGAAAACAGATTGAGTATTTTTTTTTATTTGCAATAAATATTCTCCTATAGAAGCTAAGTATTTTTAAAGCATCATCATACATTAATTGTGGATACTTCTCTTAATAAAAATTTAAATTTTAATTCGTCACTTTACAATAGAATAACCCTCCTATTGAAAATTTTAAAGGCACATGTAATTTTATGTAGGACAATGATGTTTGAAGTACTACAGGACACCTCTCCCAAAAGGAGACAAAAAGCTTGGTTCCAACTTCCAAGCGACTACTTCCTTCGGCTAGTTGCAACCACTGTCGGTCTTACCTTTCTGTGAAACCGCGTTGGTGAAAAGAATAATTAGTTGAAGATTTCAACCTTGATTTATGGGTTTTGGGCCCCCATTAAATGATAAAAGAAGTGGCCTAAAAGAAAGGTTACAAATCCCTTTGTTGTTACTGATTAGACTCGAGTCCAATTAAAACTTCTTTTTGTCTCTTTAAGAGTGACGTGCCTCAATCACAACCGTCCATCCAATCAAGTTTCCCAGATTTTCTGGTGCCCTCCTCACATGGGGGCAGGTGATCCCAGTATAATCATCAATATAGTGTTAGTTTGGAATAACTTAATTTTGGGCAATAAATATTTATAAACTGTGATTCACGATATACGAGGTAAGTATGTGAGAGGAGTTTTATCTCGGTTTGAGTAATAAGCACTTATTTTAAAAAATAAGTGTTCCCAAACATGCACATACCTCTATAAAGTTAGAACAGGTAAGTCATGGTATACATGCGGAGAAAAAAAAATCCATAATATATTTTTTTACGCACATGTATCCTTCTATTAGAGCCAGTTCTATTTGAGATAGTGTTGGGCACCTCTCTCAATGAAAATTCGAATATTAGTTTATTATGTTAGGAGGGACTAATCCCTTCTGTTAGACCCAACTGCCGTTGATAGGTCATGGTATGATAAAAATGTTTTTAAGTTGGAAAAAATCAATGTTTTTAAGAAATAGGAAAGAGAATATTAGGGACTGTTTGTATCTAGTTTTAAAAACAGTTTTTATTAAGAAAACAAAAAGAATAATAAAACTTATTTTGGTCTTAAACAAATAAAAATTCTTTGGAAATATTTTTTAAATAAAAGAGTAAGTTGTTTTAAAAACTAAAAAATAAAAACGACTTTTAGTTTTTTTTTTAAATTTTTCCGCTCAATGCCTCAAAAGCTTGAGGCCACCATCTACCTATCATCGAGACTGTACCACTAGCGTGGACCACCGCTAGAGCTGGTAAAACCAGCTCAACCCGCTAGCTCGTGGGTTGGGGTAAAGTTAGGGTTGGAAGTTTTGCAGCCTATTGTGCAACCCTAGGATTGGCCTGCAAATTTTTTTAAAAAATAAGTTGGTGTGTCATGTAAAAGGGATTAATGGAGTGTAATGGGCCTGACCCATTTATATTAGTGTTAAAAAAAGAGATTAAGGGAGTGGAATGGGCTCAACCCTTGTATATCACAAAAATAGGGAATAAAATGAGTGTAATGGGCAATGTTCCTCTTTTTTTTTTTTTTTCTTTTTTAAAAGGGCTTGGTCCCTTTTTACCAAGGTTATCTGACCCGGATCGAACCGGTCGAACCGACTCGAAAACCGGCGACCCGGGCACTAAACTAGTCCGGGTCAAATTTTTTTAATTTTTAAAAAATTTTTCCTTTAGAATTTCATACTATAAACCTAAAATATTCAATTTTTCACCCCGTTTGGTCCCGGTTTAGCTCCGGTTTGACTCCGGTATGACCCACTGACCCTTGACCCAGTACCCCGATCGGTTCACTGACCGGTCCGGATTTAATTATCTTGCTTTTTACAACCAAAGAAAAAAAATGATGTGTGGCCAATCCACACCTACGGGTTAGAGTTGACATTTTGCTAACTTGTGAAAATGCGGGCTTGTGTTTGCATTCCTGACTCTAACCACCGCCACATCACCATTGGTAGCGGTTGAAGCCATGTCCTCACCAGCATCGTCTGACTCCATGTCATTGATGCTGACAGCCAGTGGCCGTCGTTATGTCATTGCGGCGATAGCTGCCATTGTTGCCATGTCACTTCAAGAACATTTTTTTTAGAATTAATCCATCGATATCCAGCGTTACTAGCAATTGACTAATCCGATCCCGAGGAATGTAGGCCCACAATAGGGGGAACTTTGCTACCTCTAAGTAATTATCGTGACTGCATACCTAGGGTTTGAACATAAGACTACTGGTTAAGTTGAAATAGCCCACAATTTGTTGATCCAAACGCTTGGTGATAAGAACATATTTTTTTAAACAATGTTATAAAACTGTTTTGGGAAAAAATGGAAAATAGAAACAGGCAAGTGCTTATTTTTTTTTTTTTTTATTACAAGAGAAGTAGGTTCATACATGAAAATGCCATATACCGGTAACTGTGGTCCTCATGGCCTGTGTTTGCAAGTTCTAGAAGACCCTAGTTCGATTATTGATATCACCCCCACATGAAAATGCCATATTAGAAGATATTAGTTGGGTAAAAAATCTTAATTAGTTTTATGACATCCATACCATGTTGCAAGAAAATGTTTTCATTATTTTACTGAATATATAATTGATTTTTTTGAACTCTTCTTATTGATTGCACATATTAAGTGGGTGCTTTTTCAACTGATCAATATTTAATAGAAATTATTAAAATGGGTATTTTTGAGAAACTAATACACATTTTAATAAATAACCAATTTAATTAATTTTCCTCATATATTCATTAGCCATAACCTTTTATGTTAAGTTGAATTTCATATTAATTTTTGTTTTTAATAAATAGATTTGGGTCGAGCTAAAAATCCTGCTCTCAACAGAATAATTTAAAATGGCGGGATCGTCTGGACTTTTGTTTTATTTGATGGGTCACTCTTTGGGACATCCTACCCGAATGCATTTGCTTGAATATCTCAAACTCCCCTTCGCGTTCGCGTCAAACCTCTTATTTTATTATTTCTTAATTAATAATGATAACAATGAAGCCAAAAATTGTCGGATGTTTAGAAACATTTTTCTTGGCCACCTCAATCTGAAACATTCGTAATATTGTTTGGATACTTTTGTGTGTAAAAATACAAACTCATTCACAAGATGTAGGATTAATTTAGAAAACAAATTAAATTTGGGGGATGAAAAATGTGGCATCATTCATATTCATGACAAAACCCCACTTAAATTATTTACTAATTTCAAAAGATGAATACATGATAATATTCATATTATATTTGAATTTTTGATATAAAAATTGAATGGTTTAAATTTTGGCAATTTTTATTTCCATAAGAGTAGATAAAAAAAAAAACATAAAAACAACATTTTCATGGTTAATATTTTTATAAATATTTATAACAAAAAATATATTTATCACTTTGTAAAACTTAAAATTTAATTTATTCACATCAATCAATAGTAAGTCTATAATGTGGGTGCTCAAATCAAAATGTGGAATGATTTCAATTTTATTTTATTTAAGTCAATTTTCTTATATTTTTTATTTTCAACACGCTAGATCAAAACTAAAGAGTGTATTTAAATTACTAATATTTTTGAAATAATTTAATATAAAACAAAGGTATGTGGGTGCCCAAAGCCCCAAAGCCTTTTGGTATGAGATATTTGGAAGGGAGAGAAACTTTTTATTAATTGGTTTTAAAAAATGTGGAGAAGTGGAGTTGTAAAATTTTAATAAAGAAAATACGTAAGATAAAATAGTAAAAAAATTAATTAAAATATTTTAACCCAACTTTTTTAATTTTCTTAAATCCAACTTAAAAATTTTTTTTCCTTTTGTTCCCCCTCCCTCCAAATCCCTCTTACCAACAAACCCTAAACTACATACTAGATCTTATACTAAATAACAGATGAAGCATAAAATTAAATACTAGAGGTATATTTTTGATAAAAATAAAATAGGGTTAATATTATATTTGGTCCAAATAGTCTCCTATCATTTGGATTCTTATTCTTGAAGAACATGATATTTGTGTTTTTCACTTTTATTATATAACATTTCAAAAAAATATAATTTTTTTTGGACAAAAAAAAAAAAAAAAATTTTATAATTCCTTTTAACACATTAAATCCCTCAACTAGTCGTATCAGTAAAATAAACGTTATTAATGACCGATCAACAAACGTATCAGTTTTCCAAGCTTTAAGAATTACCATTTTGTATTGGCAAAAAAAAAAAAAAAAAAGAATTACCATTTTGAACTGCAATAAACGAGGGACCAAAATCATAGATTTCAAACTTCAATAACTAAAACTAAAACAAAAGAAACTAAAATGACAAAATAGTATATTAAAGCAAGAAAATATAATACTCGGTAGGAATAGTTTATTTTTAGGTAATAAGTTCTTATAAATCGTGATTCATAATATACAGATAAGTATATGAGAGGAGTTTTATCTCAATTTATATAATAAAAACTTATTATAAAAAAAATAAGTGATTCCAAACACATACATAATTTAATCCAGAATCTAGATTAGTATTTGGAGCATGAAAAGTTACGTACTATACGGTCGATAAAGTTATTAATAAAGTAATTTACTAGATTAAACCAACGGAGCAAGGCGACAAAAAGAGAGTGAAAAAACAAAGCAAGTAATAATTAAGCGGGGCTGCTTTGCTCAGGATTAGTGAAGCTAACAAAATGTCAGTCACATGTATTATTGATTGTTTTTTGGACTGTGATGATACACACATTTAAAAAGAGCCGCATAGAATAGAAGAAACAGAAATAACAATAGCTAGCAATTTCATTCAGTTTTTCAACTTCATTTCCATCTATCTTTCTTCCAACCCTATCGAAAAAATCCCAAATCAATGGATGTCCAAATCAAAATCATACTTCTACTGCTCTCTGAATTGATTCCTGCATATATATTTATCGCAGTGTTATAAATGGGCGTGCTCTGTAGTGGAGCCTACTTCTCCCACCTCACCGTACGCCTATTCACCACCTTCACCACCAATCTCTCTCACCATTTTCTACTCTTACAGCTAACAATTCTCTCATTCCACATTTTCCCAGCAGGATACTTGCAGAAAATCTCGCGGCACCATTGACGAAGAAGGTTTGAACACAGAGAGAGAGAGAGGAGCGTGCTTTCCCAAGAACAGCGCACTTGCCGATTTGAGAAGACTCTGATAGGTGGGAGATTTTGTAGTCATTTTCAATCAATTTCTTTGTTGGTATTTTCTTTCTTTGTTTTTTTTGTTGTTGAAATGTTCCTCTCCCTAATCGATGGAGATAATAATGTCTTAAATATCTCGCTAAATGCCCAGATTTTCTGCCATTTTGGTATTTCCCTGATTAGTTAGATTATGATTGATTCCTCCTCTGGATGATGATGTGTTTGAAAGTGTGTTTAATAATGATAAATTTTATAGGTTGCTTATTTTCCCTTTTTTTCCTTCTTCTCACTGGAACGGTACTTATAAATTTGAGTAGCTCCTGCTTTTGATGCTTGAACGTTTTGCCATTTGTCATTTTGTTGAGAGAAATTTGAGATTTAATTAGCTGAAGGCAAATTTGTGAATCTACGAAGTCGTTTTTCAGCTTCCCAGCATAGTCAGTGTTTAGATCTGAGCGACGGTCCTGTTTTAGCAACTACCATTTTTGAATCAGATAATATTGTTCTTTTGTACTTTTCTGCTTCGGTTCTAGATGGAAAGTATTTCAAGTTTGGTTGGTAAAATCACAAGCCGCAAATTCTATATCTTGAGCTTGATTACACGTTCTGAATCCTAATAGCGGAAAATATCCCAAATAGAATCTCCGCACTGTTCCTAACTGTTGTCTTCTATTTCTGTCATATATTAGGAAAGATTTTTCCACTGACGAAGACGTTATTTTGTTCACTTATCCAGACCTCTAAATTGTGCGTGCATGGGCTTTGATGTGTTCCATAGTTGGGAAACATACAAATACAGGTATGGATATTCAAGAAGGAAATTCCACATTTGGGTCCCTCAGAGCTATTACTTCTAGGAACACGTCATCATCATCTTCTGTGTTTTATTCAGCAAATCAGTCTCCCTTCTTCTCTCCTAGGACATCATCTTGCCATTTATCAGAATCTATAAGACTTGAAGCTTCAAGTGATTGCATTCGTTTGGATGCTGCTTCCCCAAGCACCAGTCTAGTTGTTCCTGAACCATTGCTCCTAGGAAAAGTTAAATGCACCTTATCAGATATTCCTGCATCTCCAGTTGGCTGTAACTCTGGTGATCCAGAGAAGCTTGATTGTATATCTTCCTCAGTCGGCGTATCTGGAACCAGTGCATCTAGTTACTGCCAAACCAACGATGACGGTTGTTCTGGGAAGAAAGAAAAGAGAAGAAAGAAAGGAAGGAGCCAAAGAACCTCATCAACTCCAGGTTCCATTTCTTTATCTTCTTATGGACTGAGGAGTTATGATGTCTTTATAGGGTTACATGGCAGGAAAGCAAGTTTGCTTCGATTTGCTAATTGGCTCTGTGCTGAGCTAGAAATTCAAGGCATCAGTTGCTTCATGTCTGACAGGGCTCGATGTAGGAATTCTCGCAAGCATGGAATTGTTGAGAGGGCTATGGATATTGCTTCATTTGGGATTGTAATTATTACAAGGAAATCTTTCAAAAACCCGTATACCATTGAGGAGCTGGAATATTTTTCTTGCAAGAAGAATTTGGTACCTGTTTACTTTGATTTGAGTCCAGCTGATTGTCTTGTGAAGGATATGATAGAAAAGAGGGGTGAGCTGTGGGAAAAGCATGGAGGAGAACTCTGGCTTTTGTACGGAGGATTGGAACAAGAGTGGAAAGATGCTGTTCATGGCCTTTCTCGGGTGGATGAATGGAAATTGGAAGCTCATGATGGCAAATGGAGAAATTGCATATTGAGGGCTGTCTCATTATTAGCTACTAGGCTAGGCAAGAGAAGTGTAGCAGAGTGTTTGACAAAATGGAGGGGTAGAGTAGAAAAGGAGGAGTTTCCTTTTACTCAAAATGAAAATTTTATTGGAAGAAAGAAAGAGCTTTCCCACCTGGAATTTATGCTTTTTGGTGACATTCATGGAGATTCAGAGCAAGATTATATCGAGCTTAAGGCTAGAACTAAGCGAAAGAGCTTAATTATTGGTTGGGGCAAGAGCAATGTGTTAGATGAGAGATGGAGGGAAAGGCATATGGGGAATGACAGGAGGAAAGAAAAAGAACCAGTTATATGGAAAGAGTCAGAAAAAGAGATTGAAATGCATGGAACTGAATTTGCTCAGAGGTACTACCAGTCAAGGCTCAAATGCCGTAGAAAGTATACCAGGCGGAAAATAACAATGAATACTTTGAATGGGAAAGGAATTGTCTGTGTGTCAGGGGATTCAGGAATTGGCAAAACAGAGCTTATTCTTGAATTTGCTTACAGACATCATCAAAAATACAAGATGGTTCTTTGGATAGGCGGGGACAGCAGGTGCATCAGGCAAAACTTTCTCAACCTTTGGTCGTTTCTAGAAATTAATGTGGGAGTTGAGAATAGCTCAGAAAAAACTAAGATGAGAGGCTTTGCTGAGCAGGAAGAGGCAGCAATTTCTAGAGTTCGCAAAGAACTCATGAAAAATATTCCATATCTGGTGGTCATTGATAACTTGGAAAGTGAAAAGGATTGGTGGGATCACAGACTCATAATGGATCTTCTCCCTCGTTTTGGTGGTGAGACCCATGTAATTATATCAACTCGCCTTCCTTTCATTATGAACTTGGAGCCTTTGAAACTTTCATACTTATCTGGTGTTGAAGCAATGTCTTTAATGCTAGGAAGTAGCAAGGACTACCCAGTTGCAGAGGTTGATGCACTAAGAACAATAGAGGAGAAACTTGGAAGGTTAACTTTGGGCCTTGCCATTGTCAGTGCAATCTTGTCAGAGTTACCTATAACTCCAACCAGGCTTTTGGATACCATAAATAGAATGCCTCTGAAAGACATGACATATAATGGTAAAGAAGGACAGTCATTGAGGCAAAACACTTTCTTCCTACAACTCTTAGAAGTTTGCTTCTCGATATTTGATCATGCTGATGGGCCAAGGAGCTTGGCATCTAGAATGGTCCTGGTAGGTGGATGGTTTGCTCCTTGTGCAATTCCAGTTTCCTTGTTGTCACTTTCTGCTGACAATATTCGAGAAAAGCATCAGAGGGCTTCCTTCTGTACAAACTTACTGCAAATTCTAACATGTGGATTCACATCCTCATACACCAAAAAATCAGAATTGGAAGCATCTTCACTGTTGCTAAGATTTAATATTGCAAGAAGTAATACCAAGCAAGGCCATATCCAATTCCATGAACTCATAAAACTTTATGCTAGGAGAAGAGAAGTGAGTGGTGCTGCACAGGCAATGGTTCAAGCTGTTATCAATAATGGGTCAATATCCCAAAATCAAGAGCATTTATGGGCAGCATGTTTTTTGCTATTTGGATTTGGTAATGATCCTGTGGTAGTAGAGCTTAAGGTGTCTGAACTTTTATTTCTTGTGAAAAGTGTGGTTCTTCCTCTTGCAATTCATACATACATTACATTCTCTCGATGCACGGTCGCGCTCGAGCTTCTACGCCTGTGCACGAATGCATTGGAAATCGCGGATGAGGCATTCATTACTCCGGTCGATAATTGGTTCGACCAATCATTTTGTTGGAGGTTTATCCAGGGTAGGACTCAGGCTCAGTTAAATCCTTGCCTTTGGGAAGATCTTGCATTATGTAGAGCCACTGTGCTTGAAGCTAGGGCCAAGTTAATGCTAAGAGGTGCACAATTTGATGGAGGGGTTGATCTAATTAGGAAGGCTGTTTATATCAGGACTTCAATTTGTGGGGAGCATCATCCAGATACCATATCAGCTCGTGAAACATTAGCCAAACTCACCAGGGTTATTGCCAATGTCCAGATACATCCTGCTTCTTAGGTTCTCTCTTATCTTGTAAGAAATTTCATAATTTACTTATATACAAAATGGGTATTTAATAATTAACGAAACTTCTGTATACTATTCAAAAGATCTTTCTCTGCAGCATTTTGATGAGATGCCTTCCATGTCAGAATGGTGTACATAACCTAGATTCGTTATTGGCCCTTTTTAATGCCTTCATTATACGCTTCAATCCTTCTAATGTAAGATCCTTTTGGTAGCTAGGTACTGGTCATTCGTGGTTTAGGTCGAAGGTTTTTTTTTTTGTTTTTTAAATCTTATTATATGTTAACTTGCTCATGATGAACTCTAAAATGCAAAATGGTTTCATTTATTCACAACATTACATGTATGACAGGTTTCATTTATTTCTCTTGTATCTCTAGCCTGAGATGATTATGGGCAGGGCGTGGCTGGCCCGCCTTTCCTGCTGCCCCCACTGCCCCTTCATTTTAGGAACATTCCCAAATGTATTTTTCATGCTCCATTAGATCCTAAACGAAAAAATGCGATATTTTGATATCTTACGGATAAAAAATGGAGTTTTTTTCAATTTTTTTTACGATTTTTTAAATATTTAAGAGTTCAAAAATCTATAGTTTCTTTTTGATTTAGACTCTTAAATTTTTGAAAAATCGTAAAAAATTGAAAACAATTTTATTTTTTACCCATAAGATATCAAAATGTTATTTATTTGATATATAATCTAATGATTTAAGAATCATGAAAAATATATTTTGGAAGGTCTCCAAAATGAAGGGGCAGCACGGGTAGCATGAAAGGCACATCAGCCACCCCCTACCAGATGAATATGGTTGAAGCCTTTAAGGCAACAAACAAGATTTGCAGCACCGCAGCTTGATAAGTTCTTTTTAAATCCAACCTTCTAAAATGTAATCCCTCATTATCCATACTCATTTAAATCCAACCAAGAAAAAAAAAAAAAACAACGAACTTTGAATAAAAAAGACAAGGAAAATAGTTCTGCAAAGATATAGAGAAAATTGGGGAAAAAATCCTCCATTAGAAAATTAATTCTTGAGGAGGACTTAAATTAGAGTATTAGGGGTGGTTTGATTTTGTTTTTAAAAATAATAAAACCTGTTTGGTAAATTGTTTTCAAAAAATTGTTTTTAAAAAAAAAATAAAAAAGTTTTTAAAAATTAAAAAACAAGAACAGTTTTTAGTTTTTATTTTTATTTTTGCTTTCCTATTTTTTATGTTTTGAGGTCTCAACTTATTCACTATTGACACTACACTATTAATGATGAGTGCCACCACATCACAGTCAGCGATCGCACTGCCATGTCACTTTAAAAACAGATTTTTTAAAATAAATTATCCAAAATTTTTTTAAAAATTTATTTGCAAAACCTGTTTTATAAAACTGTTTCTAAAAACAAAAAATAGAGGATATAATCAAACAAGCCCTTAATATTCTGTGGTCACAAAATTTTGTGGAGTACATATATTTTGTGTGAAAATTTATTAGGCCCTTTTCCCGATTAAATTTCTAGTACGAGACTCTTCTCGAATTTTTCCAAAGATATATTCCAGCTTCTACAAGTGGCACCTCCCAGCATTTGTTTGGCCAAGACATTTTTTTTCCCAGTCAGTGGTCAGTGTTAGAATCAAGATACGTGCGTGAAACTAACACAAGCTCAAATGCAGAATTAAAAAATAAAAATAAAGGGAGAATTACACTTAAGTCTTAAAAAAGAAAATAAATGAAAAAAATGTCCCTCGAGATTGTAAAATGAAGAAATGGTCCCATTAACAACTCCATGAGCTTGTATTGACAATTCCATAAGACCCTTTTTTCATTTTACAATATCTAGAGACCATTTCTTTATTTCTCTTCTTTTTTGGGATCCGAGTGTAATTCTCCCTAAACAACCTCATGAAGCAGAGCAAACCAGAAGTAGGGAGATTGTCGAAACGACAAAACAAACCAGCAGCGTTGTACCTCATGAGGTAAGATGTTAATTTGGAACATGGTGCTAGTTATGTGCACCGTAGAGAGAAAATATTACCCCACCCTAAATAATGCGGCTACCGGTTAGGCTGATTATGTTTCTTTGAAAAATGAACATGAGTTCGGTTTAATCTAAGATACTAAAAATCAAATTAGGTGAGTGACTCAAGAATCAATTATTTAAATTGGGTCAAACTAATCATAATCAAAATAATATAATTTAATTAAGGTACCAAAATATTCATATCTGACTATGAAAAATAAAAAATAAAAAGGGCTACTCATTGCATAATACTCTTACTAAGTGAGGTTTGAGAAGAGATAGATATACGCAAAATTACTCCCCAAGTGGAGAGGTTTCCAAGATTTAAACTCATGATCTTCAAGTTACATGCAAAAAATAAATAAATAAATGAGGCAACTCAATGGACAATGCTCTTATTAAGTAAGATTTGAGAAGAGATAGATAAACCCAAAGTTACCCCACAAGTGGAGGGGTTTCCAAGATTTAAATCCATGATCTCTAGATCATATGGTAAAAACCTTACCTTTGTTCCAAGACTCACTATCTACTGTAAAAAAAAAAATTTAAATAAAAGAGGTCTTAATTGAATCCTCTTCTCAAGTAAATGGAACACTACTCATCCATACAATCTGATGACTACGAGATTTGTTAGTCTTATACATGCATGTCTGGCGCAAATATTTATACTAACAATAATAAAACACAATATAATTGAAAATATTCATCCTTACAATCCTTCAATAACTATAATTAATAATTCTCAACACCAAAATATCATCAACTTCATTCACATTTGAAGGCAGCAAGACATTAGTAGCTAAATGAGGACAACCAGAACAAAAAACAACACCATCATTCAAAGATGGGGCTAGGGAATATTCATATCTCCATTACCAGTATATGACAAGAATTAATATTAATGATTATGTATAAAACATTTATATACTTGTATAAGAATAAAAGCTTAATAAGTGATATGGACCTTCATTATCCCTCCCAAAAGTTGATGGACCTTCATTATTAATGGCCCTTTCAAAATTTGCCACATATGCATCATCAAACTTGGGAGTTGGGTCTTCTTCAGCGACCCAAAAGTCTACTTTGTCAAATAATTCATAATCAATAAGATCATAATTTGTCTTCTTCATTTTTCTCCTTTCATGATAAATAAAATCAAAGTGGTCAAATATAAATTGCAAGAAGTCTAACATCATTGACTTTCATATTCAATAAAAACATTCGCAACTTCTAAGATTACTTGTGCTTTAACATGAGATTCTAGTTTGTTAAAACCAAATCATTTAGTCTTTGATGTTTCGATCTGTTTCTTCTTTTGGTATGGATGCGCTCAAATAAACTCCAATTTCTCTCACAACCAGAAGAAGTAGTTTGGCTAAGAACACGTATGGCAACATGTTGCAATTTTGAAACTGAATATCCATAGTACATCCACCATTCATCTGCACAAGAAAAGATATTTAGTTATACATGTTAATTTAATTATATGATAAATTTAAATAGAATTAGTGATTGACCATAAATATGCTGTTAAACATAAATACTTACAAGGGTATAATTCCTGAGCTGCTCTTTGATTGAAACTCTACCAAAAGATTCTTTATGATCGTTATACAAACTCACTTACTTCATCATCAAAAAATAATCAACATTTTTATTTGAGTTTGACTCATACTCATCAACCAGTGCTTGCACTAACCTTCTCTTTTGAATAAAGTTTGAACCATACAAGAATGTAGGGTTTAACAAATATGTTGCTGCATGAAGATTAGTCTTCAAATGCCTATTCCATCGAGCTTGAATAACATTTGTGTAAGGCTTATATTGGTCCTTATTTATGTTAAATATCTCCTTAATTCCATTTTTTTCCCTTTGCATGCCTTCATAAACATAAAGCAATGAAGGCTTCTCATTCGAATCAACAATTCCCAACAATTTCAAGAGGAGCCATAATGTAATACCCTGAATTTTGAGACTCGAGGCTAGAGAATAAGCCTGAAATAAGTGGATAGCTAAGCCTCGGTTTAGCAAAATCCCAAATTGTGATTAAGGGTTAATGACTCCAAAGGTGGATGTGGTTAGTGATAAATAACCCTTTTTGGAGACTATGATGTGATTTGGCACTTGAATGTGATTCGTAAGTGTTGTGAGCAGCACCGAAATCCTATATTTGAGTTCAAATATGGATTAACATCTAAATTGACTTAAAATAGAGGGAGGGCGCATAATGTGGTGATATGGAATGATAAGAGGAGTTTGGTGGTGATTCAAGAGGACTTGCCACAATTAGGGGCAAAACGGTAAAGTTACCACCAATTGGTCTGTTATCGAAGAGGAAACTCATTGGTAACTTCAAGATCAATGGTTGAGATTGATTTGTGCAATAGATCAAGGGGTGGAATCATGTGTGTGTGTGCCTATGTGAACTCATGAGAGATGTGATAAGGGTGTGACACATGACACTTTTTGGACCCTTGGATCTTGGTCAATTTGTTAAAGCTTTCCCTCTCTCCTCTCCTCTCTTTTCTATTTGGTCGTCCAAGTGGTCTTTATGCCTCCAAAAATCTGATCTCTTCTTCATGTCATCCCTCTCTCTCCAAAACCTCTATTTTCGCCAAGCTTGGGAAGGAAAGAGAAAGAGAAAGGTGATGTTTTAGCCTTGTTCTTGTCCTCTAGTGCTTAAATACCCTTCTTTAATGTTGTTCATAGTGATGGAGCTTCATCTCAATGGTTTTAGATTTGTGAAAAAAGGTGTTTGAGAGCTTGAGGAAAAGTGGAAAGATGAAGAATCAAGGAATTGGTTTGGGAAAGAGGAAGATGTGAGTATTTGAAGCTCTTTCATCTAAGTTTTGTGACTTGTGGTTGAGTTTTGAGAATTTTGGAATTTTGCCCTGATTTTATGTGATTTTGAAATGGAGGAATTGCATTGTGTAGTGTGTTGCAAATGGTCTTTTGTTGTATTTTATGACCATTGGTATTTGTTTGGAACTTTGGTTGGAAAGGATTGCAATATGGTGCATTGTATTTTGATATTGTGTGACATGTTGTGGCTATGGTATAACATGTCAATGTGATGTGAATTTAGATGTTTTGGTGTTTCCAATGGATTCCTTGAGAAAATTTGTGTGGAAATGGTGTTTGATGTGAAAATGGGAACCATTGGAAGCAATTGTGAAAATCTAGAAATCTGCCATTGAATCTCTGTTCTGGGCAGTCTGTTTGTGTTTCCGTTTTGAATGCTCAAATGATGTCAGAAAATTCTGAAACTTTCCAGTCTTGAAGTTCACATCCCACATTTCAAAATGGACATATAATTTGTGTCATTTTGTTTTGTGAACTGGGATTTATGTTTGCCCAAAGTTTGAGGTCGAAACTGGGTTCGATTCTGGAGCAGTGTGGATATTTGTGTAATTCTGTATTTCTGTGGTTTTGTACAGCCTTGATCCATATTTTTCCTATGAAGAGGACTTAAATAACTTTCATTTGGCTTTGGGATAACCTCGTTTTTATTTTTCTAGAATTAGTTATGAATTTCTGAAGTTGCCTTGGTTGTAGCAGAAAATCTTGGCTGCAGTGCAAAAGTTTCTGTGCACGTTTTGGACGCAGCCAGAAATTCTTGGCTGCAGCCAAAAACCTTCTGTGCGAGTTTTGGCTGCAGCCAAAGGATTCTTGGCTGCAGCCAACCCCCATTTTTTAGCATTTTGTGATTTTGAAAGGTGATTCCCAACCTAGTACTTCCTAATCCTTTAGGCCTTCATTGAGCTTATTATAGCCACTTAAAGGGTGTGAATGATAACCAACCTTAAGTAATATGAAAGTAAAGAGTTGGAATACAGAATAACCCTATGTCCTTGATTTGGTTATAGGGTTGGATATTCGCTTAGATCCTGAGTAGCCGATGCTGGAGCATACGTGGAAATAAAAAGGGTAGGGAACTTACCTCTCTTGCATGCTTTGATATTTGTGTTTTTGTATTGATGCATTTGCTTGATTATGTGAAACATGTATGAATGATTGTAGCTCTGTTTCAAGTTATGCTATGGCCATGAGTATGTTGTTGAAACATTGAGCACGTAGATATGTCACTGTGTGAGCATGAGTTATGCATTGCAAGCATGTCATGCATTAAACACTTATCTTGCATGCATACTGGTATTTTTTTCCTACTGAGATTCTCTCGAATCTCACCCTCCCCTACCAACATTTTAGATGGGGTAGGTGGATCGAGGATGGAGCAAGCAGCCAAGGGCGATGAGGACTCCTTCGGGTTGTCATTCTGATAGTTGGTTATCATAGTTGGATGTATTGTGTATTGGATATTTGTATATGTGGATGAGGATTTAATTATGTGTATTTGAGGTGAGATTTGTGTAATCCCCGTATGAGAACTTGTATACGGGCGTATTGCCCTTTGTAAACCCTTTTATAAAGATGTGAACTCGGGATTGCCGGGATTATTATATTGTGTACTCTGATTTATCTATTAAATGTAATTATCTGTGTGAAGTGATTGTATTCGAAATGTGTACATGAGACCAAGTAAATCGGATTTGTAAAGATATTTGTGAAATCTCTATCGTGAAGATGGGATTTTAAAATGGTTTTGTTTATTATTGGTTTCTATTTCACTTTAATCGTGTATTTCAGATATAATTACGGTAGGGGGTTACATTTTGGTATCAGAGCTGTAGTTCCTGGCAAGTATAGGAATTTGCTAGGATAGTGGCATAGTGTCTACCTTAGGTCATAGAGGATGACTTGATTTGTTTGTGGTATACACATTAGTGTCCCTGCTATTTGTGGATCTGTGAGTGTTAAGGGTTGTGTGTATACATTATCTGTGATGTGGATGTGGTGAATCAGCAACACGCAAGCATTCGCGGTCAAGGGTTGACCAGCCAACGGTGACTGGTCAACGGTCAATCGTTGACGTTAAAAAAACCCAAAAATTGACAAGTGGCGTGTGGGTCCCATAGGGGCCACTGTTTGACATGTGGCAAGCACCATTAAAGAGAGGACGGTGTGTGGAGTCGGGAAGCCTGAACGTGTCACTGGCAGAAGGATTCAAGGCAGTGCGTGACACATACGTGCCTCCTTTGAGAGTGGCCTTTGTTGGATTTTTCAATTTTTTTAGGATTTTTTGATCTAGACACCTTCTAGGGGCATGTGAGAGCACATAGGACTTTCGATTGAGACGCGGTTTGTTCTTAAAAATCCCTAAATTCAAGAGCTTCAATTTGATATATAATTTGCATATATTTGAAGTATGTTTGGATCTTATTTGAATCAAAAAGGTGCTTATATGCACTTAAAGATTCCCAAAAAACATTGAAATTGAGTCTATGTTGATTCTATTATTTTTGGGATAAATTGGTTTACCTTTTTAAGAGTATTTTAGCTGCAACATAAGGTTAATGTTGAAAGATTCTTGAAAATGAGTAATTGTTCAAATAAGTTTTGAACAAAAGACCCTATCCAATCTTGACTCAAATTCTTAGAGATAAAAGTTGAAAATTGCAGAAACTTGAAATTATTGAATAATAATAAGTCTTGCCATGCTTCTAACCATATTGATTCAATTGGGATTGAAGCAGTGACTTCTAAGTCAACCCTTTATCACAAATGTTGTGATAAAGAACAAGATAGATAGAGATGTAGGAATCATCTCATCAAGTGGGAGGTATGTTGCAAATACATCTAAGTAAATGGATGTAAACATGGTTCAGAGGAGCTTGATATTGTAGCTAGACGCTACATGAGTTCATAAACTTCATATGGTCAGAAGGGTCTATGAGAGGGAGAACCTAGTTAAGAGACATTAATATGAGGCAAAGTTTTTTACAAATCTTGAATGTTCTTTTTTCATTGAATTTATGATTAAATTCTTTGTTTTTGGAATTGAATTAAGCATATTCTCTTGTTTTCATGAACATTAATGTTGATTAGATGATATTATGTTATTATATTGTTAATATAACTGTCTTTGATTGAGTGGGAGTTTCTAGAATGTGTTTAGAAATCCAAAGGGGAATGTGTTCAATAAAGACCATGGTTAAAAGGATGATGAGCTAATTAGCATGATTAGGATGGAAGTCAACATAGTTGTCTCATGAATATGAAACTAGTAAACTTATTATCTAATTATCCTTTGTCTTATTTGAACAAATATGATTTGTACACCATAATCGTCTAAGTGAGCAATTATGACCAAGTCTATTTGACTGAGCTTATGAAGACAAGCTCAATAGAGATATCTATGGAGTTAGAAACTCTCAAATCTCTTGCATTCAGGAAGAATGAGATGTCAAGGACATCTTACCAACTAGTTTTAGACATTTAGAGGCTAAAGCAACCGAAGGATATAGAAAGTTGATGCTATCAAGCATAGAAAGAGTAAGATTGCTCAGATTTATGATGGTACGAGTAATGAAACTTTATCCAAGCAATTTTGATAGTGTTAGATGATAGTGGAATTGATGATCTTCTTCCATAACGTTAAAACTAAGTTAAGTTTTAACCTAGTGTACTAAGTCCTAACATGTCATTTAAGCAACACTTGAGGCAAATGTCAAACTAAGAAGTTGAGACAAATAAAACGCCAAGTTCTTTCTTACAAACAAGTGTATATTGTGACAAGACGTCTTCCAGTGAGTGGAAGTAAGCTATGTCTCCTACTGAGTGGGAGTAAGCCACGTCTTTCAGTGAGTGGGCGTATACAAAAGTAAATACTGTTCCTGATATGCATATTGTGACCTTCGACAATGTGATTTGCCACATTGAACTTGAGTGTGAAAGATTGAAGGATCCAAGATCCATCAGTCAGATGAACTTAGCTAAAGAGTGGGAGGATTCATCCTTTAAGCCTAAGGGCAAGAAACCTATGAGGTAAACTTATTCTAGAAGAGGTCAATGGTTTCTACAAAGATAAAAGGCTACATTGATAATCCTTTAAGGGTTGTAGAAGTATCAATCCACATGAGTAGTGGATGTTTCACAGAAGCATATAGCTTCATGTTAGATGCAAAGCAAGAAAGAGAAAGAATCAAGGGATTGGGACTTGCACATTAACTCTGCATAGATAAACCACCCTGATTCACTTCATGCAATTATAATAAAAAAAATCACATCTTTGCTATCTCTTTAGTTAAGGATTGATGGGTCTATGATTCTTAAATTCTTTATTGGATTTTGATGTTTCTTTTTATGGATAATAATTCCATTTCTTACCACATGTACACATTGATCAAAAGAAATGATCAAACTAGCAAAAGAGAATTTGCTAAATAATGTATGCTAAAGGGTTAATACCTTGTGAGTAAGTTGAGAACTTAATCTACTTGGCAAGAAAGACAAAGAAACATTTCAAGAGAATCCACTACAATTAGCAAATTATGATGTGTGTGAACTAATGAACATGAGGGCTAAACACAAAGCTTGGTGTTTCGTTAATGTCGTGGACATTTACTAAAAATACATGAATGTTTACTTGATTTTAGGTAAGTGTGCAGCTATTAGATAATTGTTGAATCTAGTCAGGAATCAGTTAGACTAAAAGGATAAGAATTTTTTTTTTGAACAAACAAGGGTTAAGAACACCCATATGATTAGTTCACGCTGCTTTGTGTATAAGAAAGGGATTGTTAGAAAACTATCAATACCTAGAATCCTTCAACATAATAGAGTTGTTGAAACAGAGAGATAGGCCTCTCCTTAAGATGGTTGAGTAAATAATAGCATAAGTAAAACTATCAGCCATATGTTGGTATGTAAACTCATCTATTATCTTCACATTTAACCAAATGCCCTTTATGTAAGTCACGACCCTACCTTGTGAATTATGGATAGGCCTTAGATTAGGCCCAAGCTTGTTATGACCTGGTATTATAAAACTCATATCTATAATTCTTTCTATGAGTAAGAAAGATTGGGGCCAAGGTATACAAGGTATCTCTTTGTGAGATGACCTGAGAATTTGACAAGACATGTCTTCATTAGAGAAAATGATAGCGGATCAGTGACTGAGAGAAAACTGAGGGACATAACATTCATAAAACCCAAATGTCCTAGCAGGACATGAGCATTAATCATGCTGAATCTATCTAAGAGGTTTACAAAAACAAGGAATAACCAAGTGTTCCTAAGTTCATTGATATGAGTGGGAGGTTTGAGACCATTTTCACAATAAAAGAGGTAAGAGGTAAGTTATGAGAGGATTACCTCACTCATACATAGGAAAAGAATACTATGAAATCCACTTCAGAGTAAATTGTCATCGAGTAAATGATTATAAAGGGATAAATTCCCTAATGGATTGAATACTCTCTTTATCATTTAGAAGGTGATGATGACTACCTATAAGTGTCTCAAAGACACTAGAAGGACCTGCTAAGAAGAATTGCAAAGTGTCATGCAGGAGGATATGGATTCCTTTTTTAAACTAGCTAAATGCATGTTTGGGCAATTTGTCACCTAGCCAAGAGGCGATTAGGAACAAGTAGGTTCTCAAATCTGTTGGGGGCATATAAAATCTAAAACACTTAGTGGTTAAGAGGTACTACAATGGAAGGTTGTCCGTTGTGCATTTTAACTCTAAACTTTGGCTATGACAACAAGCTTAGTCTTGAAATTACACTAAGATGATGTGAAGACCACTTTCCAATTTGGCAATTTGGAAATTGGATGATGAACTCTACATGAAGCAGCTTGAGGGCTTCATAAAAACAATCACCCAAGTAGTAGTGCATGAGGTTTCATAAGGTGAAAAGCCTTACCAACTTTGAGATAGTCGAAGAACATTACATAAGTGCCAAACGGTCTTGAGATGATTCTTTGTAAAGTCATCCTTTGTCAAATGACATATGTTTACCTGAAACAAGTGTCAAGGGAGTTAAAGGATTAAAGAAACAGAGAATCCTTAAATTCTGAGTTGAAAAATCATGGGTTGTACAGATAATATCTTGAATGACAAGGTAAACGGAGATTGCACAAGGAAGATACAATCTTTGCCACCTAAGACATGTACAAGTGTGATTCTTAGGCATCTTAGGATGCCAAGCTGCAAACCCATGGACACCCCTGAAGTCAAGGGCACAAGCCTAGAGAGGTTACATGTCCTACAAGGAATTCAATATAGAAAAGTGGATAGAGTCCCATAGTAAGACTATGGTTGGTAATATGAATGTACACATTGGTGTATATAAGACCAAATATTTTTGGTCAGACTTGGAAGCTATTTTTGGTCCTGTTGTGAAATAGATTATGAGAATAACCATGGATTAAGTAGTCAAGGGAACAACTTTTTTTTGAAAGTATACTCCAATATAAGGCCTAGGCAAATGATAATAGAGCAAAGAAATATACAATGTTTTTTTGCTATCCATGGAATTAGAACACAAAGCGTGTTGTACCATCATTCAGGGTGCCATATGGCTAAAGTAGTTCCTATGAGTGATTGGGAATGAATGGTGGATAGAAGGATCCAAATGATAGCATCTTATGACGAGCATCCTAAGTATCACAGCAAGGTGAAACATACATTTGATATATCTTTATGAGAGATATGCTTTCAAAGAGGGAAAACGACAGTTTAATGACCTTCTGCTGATGAAATATTGATAGATCCCCTTACTAGCCTGTAGCTTGATATTCATTAAGTTAGTGAAAATCTTAAGGCGCAAATAAAATATAAGGTCATGAACTTCTTTTATATAAAGATAAAAGAAATAGTATGTATATTATGAGTAAATATATATAAGGTATATAATTTTGCATGTTGTATAGGTCCGAAGAGGTTGGTCCACTCACATAAACAACCGTTTTCCTATGTTTTACAGGGGCATGGGAGGGTAAGACGAACAAATGATCACCATGAGATGGTTAAGAAGAATCTTTGCATTTGAGGTGCCTCAATTAAATTGAGATGAGATCCATATGTGTATATATACAAATAAAATGGATCGAAGCATGAAAACAGACTTGTAGCCAGTAAAAGAACCTTTTTTCACAAATGAGATTGTAAAAGAGATATTGAGAAAAAAGAAAGTTCTGGTTTGGATGATAAGTACATTTTGGAACTAATGTCTGTACGGTGAAAGAGAAAGAAATCGGCGTACACCACAAATCGTTCACCATAGCATGCAATTCATATTGCATGTGCTTGAGAGTTAGATTGCAACATGAGATATAGGTGAAATAGAACTAGTTCACTATAGTGTGAGTCCCAAGAAGGAAGAATTCTTCCACGATGCCCTTAAGACCTAGGCGGCATCATGAAAGCTTGTTTTAGTGACAGATACTTTAGTTGAAGCTTTATGATCACAAGCGATTTGGTCAGATGAGTGAAAACTAGGAAAGCGACCAAGTCAAGATGGACTGATGTTTAGTCAAAAAGGAAGATTTACTCCCAGATACATAAGATGTGCTAGTATCTGTGGTCGACCCCTTACTAGCTTTTTGTGTAGCTTGTAAGTGCAGATACTATGTGCATGGAAGGCAATCTGAGTTAATCAACATATTAACTCGAGAGGGATTATATATGACATGAGTAATATGTATGGGAGAATCTGGGGCATATGAGGTAATGAATATATGGCTTACATATATATATATATATAAAGGGTGTCCTTAGATGCTGATCCGATATGAGGGATTTCTAGTATCACAAACACCAAATCTTGAAGACACTTTTACCCATGCGGTCATGCTAGACGCCAAGTATGAAACAGGAAAGAGTAATGGATGCACAATAGGAGGCCCATCAAGTGTAAGTGGGAGAAGTTGGACTTTGGGTCCAAGTTTGCCCTTGATGGGCCAGACTATTCGATTAGGATACAAGTAGCCTAATCAAATAAGTATCAAATTTGTATTAATTGTAGATTGGGGAATAAGTTAGTATTAATTATGATATTGTTAATTGAGAAATAAGTCATCATAATTTAGCAAATTAATTGAGAATTAATTCTCCTAATTACTAACTTGGAAGGCAAGAAGGGTGGACATCATTTTCTAATTAGTGGCCACCCTAAACACTATAAATAGGAGGTGCCTCCTTCAGTTATTCCTCACTCCTGCTATTGAGTTTTCTAGCAATCTCTTCTATTTTACCATCTTTCTTGTTCTGGTGATCTACTGTGCTAATCCTAATTAGGCTCTAGTAGTCTAATAATTGTGTGGGCACCATTATGAAACATTGGAGCTTTAACCCAGATCTGAACATGGATTCTCCCTGATACACTAGTCTAACACTCCCTCTCCTTTTTTTTACTACAGTAACAATCAACAATTTTATCACAAACAAGATTTCTTATAATGGCGCCAGTGGAAAGAACATAAAATTGTTGTAATAATAAACAAAAGTTTAACAAAACTCTTCAAATGTAGATCTATTGATAAGTAACTCAAGCAATACAAACTCTTTGAACAAAGGAAACACAACAGATTGTAGATCAAATATTCCATATTTCATAATACCAGAACATATTATATGACGAGAAAGTCAGAATACCAGGATGGAGAGCCTACCAGAACTAAAGAGAGACAGTGGAGAGCAACGGTGACGGACTGAGGAGCACAAAGTAACAGTGAATGAAGGTGACTAGAATGATGAGGGCGAGGAGGCCAAGTCATGAGCAGCAGTGAAGTTCGATGAGAAGGTCGAAGAGCTTAAAGTCACACAAGTATTCAGAAGTCTCATAATTTGGGGTTATGGAATTAGGGCAGAAGAAAAGGGCGACTTATAGGAGTCGAGGAGGAGGATTGGACGGAGAGAAGAATAGAGTCTTATATATGTTTTGAAAAAACAAGAAAACTCTGGAAAGTTAAACAAAATTACAAGGCAACCCGTTCAACCTGGCCGGTTACTGAGTTTAACCCGGTTTGCCTGGGTCAAACCGGGTTGTTTAATTGAAAAAACGTTACTCCATGAATCTGTGAGAGCATTTCAAGCTAAAAAAGCTTAATGAAAATGACATTTAATAAAGATTAAAGAACATATAATCAACCATTCAAGTGAACCAAAGGTTGCATTGAGATTTCAACAGAAGCATAAGTTTGTACAAATATAACCATAGTAGCAGACCAAGGGCAAGCTGCATTGGGGGACAGCGAGAGAAAGAGAGGTGACTTACTTTGATGACGACGTCGAAGCGAGAACGAGCAGATGAAGAGAAGAACAACCAGAGCGACAAAAGAGAGAGAGAGGGAGAAATTGAGCTTCAATTCAAGAACAAAGATGCAATGCATTGCCGTGAGATGAGAGACCAGTCACGACGGCATATTGTGAAGTCTGGAGAGTAGAAATGGGGATCGTCCATAGTCTATTATGGAACAAAAAAGATGGACGCAACTTCCTTCCTTTTCTTTCTGCGTCTACTGCCTGTCCTTTTCTTTTAAATTGCATCGTTTTTGTGCAAAATGACCATATCCATGTTTTTTTGAAAAATAGCATCAAGTGTATTAAAATATTTTTTCAGTACAATTCATGACTCTGAAATATTTTTTTAACATAATTCAATATTCTAAAATGATTTTTGGGGCACTTAACATCCTAATATACTTTTTTAACATCACTCAGTATCTAACACCCAGAACACTAAAGTATTTTTTTAGTATTATCTATTATCCTAAGCTAATTTTTTGTGCATCCACCACCCTAAAACATTGCACCAAAAATTACTTTGAGATAATTGAGTATTACTGGGAAAATATTTTAGGTGCTATATGCATTAAAAATTAGTTTAGGATATTGAGTACACCTGAAAAAAAACTTAAGTATGCTGGGTGTTAGATATTGAGTGATATTGAAAAAATATGTTAGGGTGCTAAGTGGACCAAAAATCATTTTAGGATATTGAGTGATGTTGAAAAAATATTTCAGGATCCTGGATGTTACTGAAAAAATATTTTAAAACACTGGGTGCTATTTTTTTTAAAAAAAGAGAGGAGTACATGGACATTTCGCACAAAAACGGTGTAGTTTAAAAGAAAATGGGCGTAGTGGGTGCAACAAGAAAATGAGAGAAGCTGCATCTAAAAAAGATTCAAGAAAATAGCCAATAGGCACATGTTATTATATCAAATACATAAACAAAAAATTAAGAAAAAGGAGAAATTATGAATTAAAAAAATAAAATAGAAAAAAAATTTAAAAATTATCTGAAATACATAAACCAAAATAAAAAAATAGCTAATGTAATAAGCTCTTTAATAATGACATTAGAGTGGATAAGAGTATTGTTGTCAAACTTACTTGTTGACTCTTCGAGTTTAATATTTGTATGTGTTTACCTCATAAAATTGTGTCGAGTCACTTTTAAACTTGCAATAGTTGTAAACTCAATCTAATTCATGAGTTCACACATCGTGTTTACTGATTTTGCGTTTCTAACTTAAAAAATAGTGTTAACGTGCTTTTAAAATCATGCAAACTTTTTTCGATTTCATTATGCTAAGTGGTTTTATATATAAATTTTATAAAAAAATCTTTATCAAGTATGATAAATTATGATTGTTGATGGGTTTAATTTTAATTATTTGGATTTGAAATATATTTAAACCAAATTATTGTCATTTTTTATATTTCAATAATTTAATTATACACTATTAATACCTATTAATTGATAAAAGTAAACTCTTACGAGTTTACAATTTGAGGGTGTCTCCATTAACTTTTTTCTTCATTTACTATCTCCATTATTTTATCAACTTTTAATAGTTAAGATTTAACAATTACTAAAAATATTATAATTTTAAATAACAAAAAAATATATAAATAAATTTAAGAGTTAACACTATTATTGGTCCCTAGTGTAACCCCCTTCCCACCTTAGGCCGAGATTAAGTTCTTAAGCTCATAATTAAGTTGTAATTAGAGACCATAATGAAACTGGGACTTAATAAGATACTCTTTTGCCAAAAATCGGATTTGCAAAAACATTTTTCAAAACCTATTCACAATGGTCTCCAGTTCTCAATACAAAATAATACTGGCCTGAACAGGTGGATTCCATTTACAAATATCAGAGTGCACATAAATTCCCGACTCACTCGGGTTCCATTCATTAGATAAGGGATTTACAAGGCACAAAGCCATAATTCCATACCCTTAACTTGGGGATTACACAAAATCCACTATATACAATTCCAAAATATACAATTGTTCCCCAACATTATCCCAAACGATATACACATATGATAACCAATAATTCCAAAATATACTCCTAACTGGAGTTCTAACTACTCTTCGTCGCCCGCTTGCCTTTTGATCCTTCTGCCCTGTCTAAAACATGGTTTTTGGGAGAGTGAGATTCTAAGGAATCCCCGTAGTAACAAGTCAATCATATAATGTACAACAATAATGCATGTAATCAAATCATCATCCACACAAGCAACTACAACGGCAGTTGCAGCGGCAATGGTTAGTATGACACATGTCATCCCTTACGATTGCTCACGCTGAATTGCTCACGCTGTATTGCATCACAACAATCAACACAGTATAATTCACCACAGCTGGGATCCATATAAAGCATATCATAATCGCAAGCCACATAGGCAAGATACACACACACAGCCCACGGCTGGTTTCACAAACGCCGCCCACACGGGTCGGATTCACAAAGATCCATGTCGATTACGACGGCAGTTCAGCGGCCGACCTAGAGATGACCATTGTCAATCCCTACACGGCTCACGCGGACCTGCTCACGCCGTAATGGACCATGGCACACATTTCACAACTTTAACGATAAGATATGCATGCCAAGACATCATACAAGATATGAGAGAAAAGTCACTACCTTGATCCTTCCGTGCGTGTCCTAGCGCCGGTCTCTCCCGAGGAAGGCAAATATCAAATCCTATATTCATAATTAGGGACGAAGGGTTACATTCTATTCCAAGACTTAATTAACTTGAAATACTTAATTTTGGTTATCATAATTGACTCTTTAGAGGCCCCAAATGCCTCTAATAAAAGCCCTAAAAGGTTGGGAAACAATAGGTTAAAGATCCCCTTTCGATAACACAAAGTGCCAAAACACAGGGTTGGGCCCCGGCCCACCCATCCTTGGGCCGCGGCCCAAAACAGGTCAGAAAGTCTTGGGCTGCGGCCCACCACTCTTGGGCCGCGGCCCAGAAAAGGCCAGAAAGGTTTGGGCCGCGGTCCACCACTCTTGGGCCGCGGCCCAGAAGTTTCTGATTCTGGGCTGAACTTCGAAAAACCATAACTAATTCTAGAAAAATCGAAACGAAGTGATTCCAAAGCCAAATGAAAGGTATATGAGTCCTCTTTCAAGGAAAAATATAGCCCATCACTTAGAATCACTACACAAATACAGAATCTCCAAAAACTAAACACTACTCCAAAACAGAGTTCTGTTTTCATCCCAAACTTTGGACAACTATATCTCACAGAATTCTTAACGAAATGACACCAAATATATGCTCATTTTGAAACTTGGGAAGTGAACTTTAAGACTGGAAAGTTTCACAATTTTCCAATACCATTTGGTCACTCAAAACGCTCATGCAAGCAGACTGTGCAAAACAGAGCTCAAACTAGACAACTTTCCAAATTTTCCAAAGTGATCCAAATGAATCCAAAATCAATAACCAAGCTCATTCCCACACAAAATCACTCAAGGAATTCAATGGGAATGCCAAAATCACCAAAATCCTATTCCATTATCATGTTTTGGTTTTGGGTATCATTACACACTAAACTCCCAAAATCTCCAAACTTAGCAATTTCAAACCCAAATAAATTCTATCTATCCAAGATGCATTCCAAACATACAAATTTCATACCAAACACATACCAAACTCCTAATGGCCTTCATTTTCGAAAATGGCCCCAAAATTCCAGAAAATTCAAAGTATTTCAAATGGTATGAAACTTAGATAGAAAGATAGGTCTCACTCACCTTATCAACTTCTCCAAAGAGAGGTCTTGATTCTCCAACAATAAATTTTCGTGTGGCACAAATCACAACCAAATGACCAAACTACACACACCAAAATGAAGCCCATTACTCAAGGATCAACATTTGTGAAGGGAGTTTGAGCAATAGAGACCATTTTCCTTACCTTTTTCAAGCTTTCTTCTCTTCCTTTTTCTGTCAACAATGGCGCCCAGAATTTTAGAAAGAGAGAGAGAGATGAGATGAGGGAAATGAGGGAGGGAGCACGAGAGAGAGAAGGAGGAGAGGTGGAGTGTGAGAGAGAAAATAGAATTTAATAATCCCATTTGACTTCTCCCATACCCACTCTTTGCCACTTGTCACACTACCATTGGCTCTCCCCAAATAAGTCACAAATTAACCTACCTAATCTCTCCCAATAGCCATTTTAATCACACATCTCATTTTCTCTTAGTTAGTAATTAATTTCTCCCATAATTACCAACTCATGGCCAATAATTCCATTCTTCCAATTTTCAATAATTATGACATATTAATTTAATAGTGCCATAAAACACATAATAATCCCAATTAAATTCATAATTATCCATAATAATCATGATTAACCCATAATCAAAAATTGGGATATTACACCTAGAGTTTTACTTTATTTTGGTTTTAGTCTCTGAACTTTGAAACCATTATTTTAGTCCCTCAAGTTTACTTTATCTATGGTCGTTAGTATCTAATGCATTAACCACATTAATTTTTTCTGTGTTGCGTTATTAACGCCACTAAGTTTGTGCTGATTGGGTGAGGAGAGGGGCCAATCTATGCTGACTTGGACACATGAAAAAGGAAAAAGAAACAAGGGAAAATGACATATAGGTCCCAAGGACCAAACAAAACAACAAAAAAGTCTCTTTGAAAAGTCAAAGATCAGAAAGTCTCTAGGGAATTTCCTGTGATTATTTCCTAAAGTTAAATGACAAAGTTGCCCCTAGTTCATTAGTCATCTACAGCTGACAACTTCATCAGTCATTTTCACAATATGGTTTTATGCAATGAGCTAATTTCAAGTTTGCCAAGTCTCTATGTTTACAACTGTTATTGCATGCTATAACAACTTCTTGAGTGATTTTTTACACATTCTTTTTGTGGCTAAATGAAATGACCTTTTCCAAAATTCCAAATATAATAACTGTATATGCCTTATTTAACAACGGTTATGCTTATGTTTACAACATGTTTAATATTTTTACAACATATTTTTCAGGTCACAATGAAACTACATTTTTGATAACTGCTCACCATTGCAAATTACTTAGTTTACAACTCGTTAAGTGTGTTTTCACAAGATATTGAGTCATTTTAACAAATTCTTTCTCATGTCTGAATGAA
Organism: Inga laurina; assembly: GCA_963855925.1. Lineage (NCBI taxonomy): Eukaryota > Viridiplantae > Streptophyta > Magnoliopsida > Fabales > Fabaceae > Inga > Inga laurina. The sequence goes on from OY979710.1 coordinate 18,498,963, forward strand.
ACTACCTTTTTACACATCAAGTTCAACACTGAAAATTTCTCAGTTTACAATTGGTTAAGTGTGTTTTTACATCATATTTAGTCATTTTCACAACCATTTCTCGTGTGTGAATGAAATTATCTTTGTTCACCTCTCCAAGTTTAACACTGCAAGTTGCTCAATTTACAACTTTTAACGTGTGTTTTTACATCATCTTGAGTCATTTTTACAACTTATTTCTCATGTGTGAATGAAATTACCTTTGTTCACTTCTCTAAGTTTAACACAGCGAGTTGCTAGTTTACAACTTCTAACACATTTTTTTACAACATCTTGAGTCATTTTAACAATTGTTTTTTCATGCTTGACTGAAATGACAAGTTTCAAAACCCTAACTTTCACAACTACAAATTGCTTTTTTAGCAACTAGTGATGCTTGCTTTTACAACATCATGAGTCATTTTTACAACTATTTTATGCTTGATTGAAATGACAAGCTACACAACTTCAACTTTCGTAACTGCATGAGTTATTCCCGTAGGGTTTGTCACAACAGGTGAATTGGTTTTTAACAACTTCTTCTGTCTTGTTTTACAAGTGTATGAGTTATATTTATAACAATATGAGTCATATTGCATTTTATCTTCTTTACCCCTTAAAAAATTTTGCCAACATGAAAGAAACATAATAGATTCTTCCCTGAACTAGTTTTCATCTTTCATGATACTCTACAACATGAATTTCGTACTAACAACTGCCATAGCAATATTAACAACTACAAATGTATATATTAAATTAACAACAATTTAACAACACTTTTTTTAATATCATATTAGCATTTTATAATCAAAGAAACCACAATCACATTCAATCATTCCCCCTTAAAACAAAGTTATCCTTCTGTTACCTTGCCCAAAAATAGAGCATTCCCCATTATATTGCCCAAAAAAAGAAAATATTTTTTGTATTAACAACTACAAGAGCCATATTAACAAGTACAATCGATCGAATTAACAACACTTGTTTTTTCTTTATATCAGCGTTTTCACAGCAAACAACCACCATCACATTCAACCATTTCCACTTAAAATTTAAAACACAACACTCCCTTTGTAACCTTCCTAAAAAACAAAGCACTATAACATTCACACAACCCAACCACAGTAAAACCCCAACTTTAACGATCAAGATCATATTTTTAGCACAATTTTAGCATTACTTATTTACCTCCTACCACTTAGTCCACTATTGAGTCCAAGCATTACTTATGCATGATTTCAATTATTTAGGCAAGTAGCGGTGATAAAGTTTAATTAAAACCCTTCTAGAACATATCAAAGAAAGATATGAAGACAAACAACTGTTATCTAACCCTGTGAGAAAGGGAAAGTACATGAAACTCAATCTAGAAAATACAAGGACAAAATAGAAGCTTAAAGCTCCTTCATCCTATAAGATAAAGCTTTAATAATCAGCATAGAGCCATATAATGGCAATATTCAGCCTTTAAAATGTATAAGCTATCACCAAATAGCAAATTCCTCTCAAATCAACAAGAATAGCAATTAAACCCAACAATATATATATATATATATATATAAAACCATCAGAACAAAAGGAAATTTCAACATTACTTACAAGCATCCTACACTCAATCATGTACCAATATTGGGTAGAGTAGCCTTAAAGGAATTGTAAGAAGACTCAAGATCAAAGTGAGGCTGTCGAGCTTGTTGCTCCCTCCCATCTTGGTTATCTTTACAATCTATTCCTTCATTTTGGTCTTCCTTTCAAAGTCAGGGGCAAAATGCTCAACTTATTCAGTGAACCATTAAGGCCTGAGAGGAAAGGATGGACCTGATCCATAGCCACCATGTTAAGCTTCAAGGAATCCATGATTGTTATAAAATTTTGCACAGACTCTAAAGCAATGGCAACTGAGCTAGATGCAAAGGAAGCCGTGGCAACTTGATGCTCTATGGTTGCCAGAACCCCAGATGAAACCCGATGAAATTGTAATAGTACAAATAAAAAATTAGAAGAAACTTGATAAAATCAAAGAATTTGAAATTTCAAATCTCAGATCACTAATTAAAATAAACTTTTACACGGATTGGGGGTGACTACAATCAAGTAATCATAATCATACAAATAATAACAAAGAGGGATAGAAATTGAGATGGGGAGAGAAGAGGTTCACATACATATAGGAACTGAAGTGCATTTAAGAGAACTATGAGCTCTATAGTTGAAAAAGGAGGAGAGAATTGCGAATGTGACAAGCCACGACATAGTCTGAGAGAGAAGGGTTGCATGTGGATTCACACACATTATTATTGCTCTTACGGCATCAATGTATAGTAGTTGGAAAGGAACACTGGGACTCAGAGGAGCGACGGACGACGCACCAATGCTGGGACTCGGAGGAAGGAAGACGCAGAAGCAGAGCAGAATGAAGGAGAGAGAGAAATAATAGTGTTTTAAATTCTTGGAGCATTTTTATCATTTGACTTTGGGAAATATTCACAAAAAAGTCCCTAGGGACTTTTCTGATCTTTGACTTTTGAAAAGGACTTTTGTTGTTGTTTTGTTTGGTCCTTGGGACCTATGTGTCATTTTCCCAAGAAACAATGGATTTCAAAAATTTTTCTCAGCTCCTTCAAGCCCATCTAAGGTGCCGCTACTCCTCCCATCAAGAAGATGACCCAGTGAAGATGATTTCATTCATAAATGTCAATGTCTGTGGGGAGAGAAGAGGGGGGATAATATTTATCATCATCTTTACTGGTAGTATTGTATAATTCTTGGGAAGCTTTATTCTTTGATCCTATTATTCTCTATGCATCATTTGCTTCACCTACTCACATCCACAGTTCAATTGTTGTTACAAACAATAAATATTGGTACAATTTTTTTTGATAATTAAAACCCCAATAATACACCATATAATTTGTTTCACTTGCATAATTTCATTACTATCTTGCTCTTTACGTTTTGTTTCACTTGCCCTTGTAGATATTTGCCATTAGAGACTGAAAATAGCTTTATAAAACCATACTATGTTTTTCTTTGCTTTGATAATCTTAGACTAGAGCTCTGTGTTTGGTTATGCTAGTGAGTCACAAAAAGGTTCATTTACATGGAAGCATACCATTTTCCTAGGAAGATGATGAACCTGGGATTTATAAAACCCCTCAAGGCATAGACCAGTTTAAGCCTTTATCTTCATCGTCGATGTTTCAAGCACCATCTACAACTTAAAGTTTAAAGATTCCTCTGCTTTGTTGTCTATGAGGGAAGTGAGATGTGCTTTTGGGACTGGTTAATCATTTTGAGGGAGAGGAGGCGACTGGTTCTTCTTAGATGAAGGAGGGAAGAACTCTACTGTATGTGTTTGGGTAAGCCCCAAACCGAGGTTTTTAAAGCACTTTTCCACAAATCGAGATAAAACTCCCCTCACATGCTTACCTTATAAATTGTAAAAGCTATTTTCCAAAAACTAATCCAAACACACACGAGTTCTTCTTGATGGTTTGTACTTGTTTCAATGTTGCGTTTATTATGCTTTAGAGAAGCGTGTTAGAGAGTGTTCCCTGCTTGCAACCACCATTTTTTGCATTGGTTTACTGGAACCTGTGACCCGCAGTGAGGGGAGGAGAGAGCCATTGTTTGAGCTTGAAGGAGATGAGAAGCCTTTTTGAAAATAATTGTTTTTTTTTCATTTTTCATTTTTCATATGTCCAAGTCAGTATGGGTTGCCACCTCATCTCACCTAATTAGCACAAACTTAATGTGTTAGTGACACGTAGGCAAATTCAACACCGATAATGCATCAGGGACTAATGGTCATAGATAGAGTAAACTTGAGGGATAAATAACAAATGGCTTCAAAGTTCAAGGACTAAAACCAAAATGAAGTAAAAATCTAGGGGCCGATAATAGTGGTAACCCTAAATTGAAACTGTTAAAATTATATCTGAATACTTTAGCAATCTATTCTTTTATTAAAATATTTTATAATTTTTTCATGTTTTATCCCCTGCTCTTCTAAAATAATTATGTTAAATTTTAATTAATTTGAATTAATTTAAATATTTTTAGTTATTTAAAATTATAATATATTATCATTAAATATTAAATCTCAACAATTGGAAGTTGATCCAACGGTGAGAGAGTAAATGGAGAGGAAGATCAATGGAAACACCCCTTTCCTAGATTGAGCTATGGCGGTAGAGCAGAAAATATTTCTATGATTTTATCTGGTCATAATTTAACCCAACATAAATAAATAATTAACATAAAGCAAAGGTAGAGAACTATGAAACTAAAAATCAATTTATTAAATATAATTAAATTTTCTTTACTTAAACTTACATTGCTTCCTTCTCTTAGGGTGTGTTTGGTTTGAGAGGAGGGGAGGGAGGGGGGGTAAATTACTTTTTTGGGTTGAAGGTATTTAAATTTTGGGCTGGAACCCAAAATTTAAAAGAATGAGAGGGTAAATTTTGGGTTTCTCCTGTCCAAAATTGTAATTTATCCCCCTTCCCCTCCCTCCCCTCCCCTCAAACCAAACACACGCGCGTGTGTATATATATATAAAGGGGGGAGGGAGAGCAAGTTATAACTATATTTGCAAGTTTTTTTTTTCTTTTTTTTACCAAGAACATCTTTCACTCCGAGATAGCTCCCCATCTATTGTGGTAGCATCTTGAAAGGAGGATCTTGGAGGTAGATCCAAGTACACTAGTACAAAATTCCCTTTTTAGACTACCACATTTAGACTGGTTCTAGCGGATAAGGTCTTAAAAATTTGATCGGTGGCAGTTTGTAAATATATAGAACTTCTAAGACATGTTCTAAAAATAATTTGTCTTAAAAATTTTATCTAGATCGGTTCTAAACAAAATCGGTCTGAAAATATCAAAATATTTTAAACTGTAAAAAATTTTTATCTTTTAAGACCGGTTATAAAGAAAACCGGTCTTGAATAAAAATTTATCTAGACCGGTTATAAATAAACGGGTCTTAAAATATGAAAATATTTTAAAATTTAAACATTTTTAACTTTTAAAACCGATTTCTATGAAAATCGGTCTTAAAGATAAAAAATTTTTAAAATTATTTTTTCCCCACCATTTTAAGACCGGTTTTAATGGAAACCAATCTAAAAGGTGAGATATTTCAGCTTATTTTCACTCTTGCTTGCCTAGATCCTGTGCTTTGAACCATTTCTTCTCGTCATCATTTCTTTGTGAGCTCTGTCACTGCTTGTTCTGAACTCCTCCATCGCTCCCCGTTCCTCTTTTGCTCTACTCTCCTCCATCATTATCTCTGCCGTTACTGTGTTCCTCGTCGCTATTCTTTGATTATTGCCACTCTCTTCCGCCGCCACCTCTATGCTCCGCAGTGACCATTCTCCTCTGCCGTGACTTCCCTTTGCTACTATGAATTTTGGTAGAAGCTCACTCCTTGGTCTTTAATCAGGTTAGTGTTCTATTAATTAAAGCCCTCAACTTTCAGCTTGTATTTTCTATTCTCAACAATATTAACCCTGACATTATATATTGGTTAGACACGAAATAATTGCAGAAAAATGTAGTTAAGGTTAAGGGAAAACTGTGTGATTGATGACTTTATTACTATATACGTTTTTCTTGTTTTGGACTAAAAGTAAATAAGGTGCTCTCTGACTTGTGATAATTGGCTTGGAGAAATACCATTCTAAGTTTAATTTTGTTTTTAATTTAGTATGATTGTTTGATTGTCAGTGTTATTGTCAGTGTTTAGTGTGATTGTTTAATTCTAAGTTCTATTTTTTTAATACTTACAAATGGTGCATTTTAAAATTTGTTGAAATCTCTAAAACTCTATGTTGGTTGTTCTTTTGTCTATCCTTTTGCTGTTAGATATAGGGTGCTACAAGTGTTGAGATATATATGGATCATAGTTGGATAAAAGCTAAACAAATGAGTGTTGAATATGATAATGGGGTGAGGGGTTTTTTAGACTTCGCTAGAAGAAATGTCGATGATGGTAGTGGGAAGTTTTATTGCCCTTGTGTAGTTTGTTTGAATGAGAAGCGACTAAGTGCTGCAAATATATGTACACATTTAATTTGTGAAGGATTTTGTAAGTGTTATACAGTATGGGTATGGCATGGTGAAGAAATAGAAATGCCAAGTTCATCTGAATAGGAGGGAGTAGGCTTTGATGATAATGACACGGATACAGATAATCAGATAGAGGATATTATTCGTAATATAGGAGAAGAGGCTTTTGAGCAATCACATGCATATGGTAATATGTGCAGTGATGCTGAGACACCGCTGTACCCGGGGTGTCAAAAATACCAATTGTTGAAAGCAGTATTGAAATTGGTAAGCTTGAAAGCACGGCATAGATGGTGCGACAAGAGTTTTTCAGATACGCATGAGACTTTTAAGGACATGCTTCTAGATGATAATGTGTTGCCTTCTCGATACTATGATGCTAAGAAAATATTGTGTCCACTAGGAATGAAGTATAAAAAGATCCATACATGCCGAAATGATTGTATATTGTATAGAAAAGAGTATGAAGAGGAACAACAGTATTTGATATGTAAAATATCGAGGTACAAATCAAATAATGCCCCTGCAAAAGTGTTGTGGTATCTTCTAATCATACCAAGGTTCAAGCGCTTGTTTGCTAATAAAAACAATGCAAAGAATTTGAGATGGCATGTGGATGAGAGGATATCCGATGGAAAGCTTCGACATTCGGCTAATTCTTCTCAATGGAAGAAAATTGATAAATTATTTCCTACCTTCGGTGAAGAACCTAGGAACCTTAGGCTTAGGCTTAACACAGATGGCATGAATCCTTTTGGTAGCCTAAGTAGTATACATAGTTCATGGCCTGTTCTGTTGGTATTTACAACTTATTCCTCTGTTATGCATGAAATGAAAGTACATCATATTGTCTATGTTGATTTCAGGACCAAAACAACCCAGAAATGACATATATGTTTACCTAGAACCTTTGATCGAAGACTTGAAAGAGTTGTGGGATGAAGGTGTTGATGTTTTTGATGCGAACAAGAAGGAGGTTTTTAAAATGTGAGCCATGATCTTTCGTACTATAAATGACTTCCCTGCATATGGAAACTTGTCAGGCTATAGTGTTAAAGGCCATAAAGCATGTCCGATTTATAAAGAAGGAACATGCTACCATCAACTTCAACATGGAAGAAAGACAATTTATCTTGGCTATAGGAGATTTCTTAGACGAGGCCACCCATATAGTAGATTAAAGAAAGCTTTTTTTTGGTGGACAAGAGTTTGAAGATGCTCTAAAGGCATTGACTGGGGAGCAAGTTTATGAAAAGGTGAAAAATATCAATGTTATCTTTTGAAAGACTACAAAGAATAGTAATGAGAAAAATAAATGGAAAAAGAGGCATGTCTTCTTCAATCTTCCATATTGGCCCAATCTTGACGTTAGACACTGTATTGATTTCATGCATGTGGAGAAAAATGTATGTGATAGTATTGTTGGGACACTGCTTAACATACATGGTAGTTCTAAGGATGGCATGAAGGCAAGGTTAAATTTGCAAGAAATTGGGATACGAGAAGACTTATATGCAAAGCCATATGGTAAGAGAACTTTTTGTCCTCCAACTGCTCATACTTTGTCTAAGGATGAGAAAAGAAGCTTTTGTAAGTGTTTACATGGCATGAAAGTTCCTTCAGGATATTCTTCAAATTTAAGGAAGCTTGTGTAGATGAAAGATTTGAAGTTAGTAGGGCTAAAGTCTCATGATTGTCATGTATTAATGCAACAACTACTCCCAGTAGCTATTTGTGGCATTGCCGAATATGATCTTCAACATATTTTGACTAGACTTTGTTTCTTCTTTAATGCTATTTGTAGTAAAGTCATTGAGAGAGAAAGATTGGATGAACTGGAAAATGAAGGATATCAAATCTTGTGCCAGCTTGAGAAGCTTTTTCTTCCTTCTTCTTTTTTTTTGACATCAAGGTACATCTAATTGTTCATCTAGTAAGCGAGATAAAGGTTTTTGGCCCTATCTATTTACAGTGGATGTACCCAATTGAAAGAACTATGAAAATTCTAAAAGGGTATGTGAAGAATGCAAATTGGCCTGAAGCATCTATTGTTCAGAAATATGTTTCTAAAGAAGCCATGGAGTTTTGTCAAGATTACCTGTCAAATGTAAGACATATTGGGCTTCCTGAACATCATGATGAAGAAGGGGGTAGACACGGGGCTACAGTAAAAAGTGTCAATTCTGATGAATTGCAACAAGTCCACCTATACATCTTGAATAATATTAATGAAGTTCAAGATTACATTAATGCTCATAAAGAAATTGTCCAGAAAGAAAATAGTCGAATGACCGAACAAAGGTTAATTAGGGAGCATAACAAAACTTTTGTACATTGGTTCAAACAAAAGGTTGACGGAGAAGAATGTGTTTATGATACAATTAAATGGTTAGCACGTGGTCCTGAGGTTTATGTCATCACTTGGACTTCATTTGTGATCAATGGTATAGGTTTTACAAGAAGTCCTTTGATGATAGGAGCACTATCCAGAACAGTCGGGTTATGTTAGTGGCTGAATCTATGCACTTCTCTAGTTCAAAAGATAAGAACCATAGATTGGCAGCAATACCTTATTATGGGGTTATTGAAGAGATTTGGGTGGTTGATTATGTTAAAATTAAATTTCCTATTTTGAAATGCAAGAGGGTTGATGTCAATAATGGTGTGATGATTGATCATTTGGGATTTACATTGGTTGATTTGATTAGTAGAAGTTTTGGAGATGGACCTTTTATTATGGCATATCAAGCGAAACAAGTGTTCTATGTTACCGATCAAGCAAACAAAATGTGGTCTGGAGCTCTCTAAAGAAAAAAGGTCGTTGACTTTAATCAGGAAAGTTGTTCAATGAATGATCTTCTTGAGACTCCTTTTTTTAGGGGTCTACCAGAATTGAACGAATAAGTTGAAGCTAACAATGAACACGGCACAAGAAATGATCATCATAAAGGGATATGGGAGGATATACCTTTATAAAACTACTTTGAAGGTTAGTTAGCTAAAATAATTATCATCATGTATATTGTTGTTGCATTGGTATATATAAAACTACTTTTTTTTGTTGTCATCACAGGAAAATAAAGCAAATGAGGTGTCTTAGTTGGGACCGAGGCAACATGAATTGGTATGTTGTGAATAAATGTTGTTACAAACTTGTACTATTTTATTATTTAGAAACTAAAAGAATAACTATTTTTTGCATGCATATTTAAATTCATATAGGATGAAGGCACGTGAGGGCCTACTCAAATGTAAAGAGTGAGCTTAATTTGTCTGATTCTGAGTTAAAGGGTCTCCTGCCTATTGTTGATGCTTTTTTTTCAAGGCTTATTGTTGATGCTAATTCATCTGATTCAGGTGGTTCTAATTTTTAATTTCCATCTATGCTACACATGTATATCAATAGATATGGGTGAATCTATGTCTACTTGCGTTTTGGATTGTCATGTATGTGATTTGTATAAGATGTTTGTTAAAATGTGTAAAAGAAGAATTTATTTGGATGTCATTGAAATGGATGATTGCTGAGTGAAATGTAAAATAGGGGAAATGACTTACTGGGTAAATCTTTTAAATGAAATAATTTTGATTAAAAAAATGTTAAGATCGGTTTTATTCAAAACCGGTCTTAAAAGTTACTTTTAAGACCGGTTATCTCTAAAACCGGTCTAAAAATGATTATTTTAAGATCAGTTTCATAAATAACCGGTCTTAAAATGTTTTTTTAAGACCGGTTCTATAATCGGTCTAAAAAGTAGCAGACTTTTAAGACCGGTTGTATCAAGACCAGATTTTGAAACCAGTCTTAAATGTCATTTTTTACCAGTCTTAAAACTGATTTTTCCACTAGTGGTAGAAAAGTATAAAGAAACCAAGAACTAAACTATAATAAGGAGTCAAGTTAAGGTAAAAGTGGGTTTGAGCAAAGCTTTACTATATTAGCTTTTTCCAAGATCAAACATAGCTAATCTGTCCTTGATGGACAATTTCAAAACTCAAATATTGGGCATTTAGTAGCTTTTCCCATTCATGCTTGCTATTCAATTTTGATGCCATTGTACATATAGGATAAAAATATGGTTGTTTCACTGTTGGAACAATGGCTAGAAACAAAGGAACAAATCATGGAAGCAAGTGGTTTTGATGATAGGATTTAAAAACACCAAGTTAGAACTTTTACATGCATAGCTTCTGTCAAGCTTGAAATTGGCAATAGGAGCTGGATTTTGGTTCTTTTTGGGTCAAAAATGGATTCCTCATGGATTTTGATTTATATACATAAAGGCCTACTTGAATTAAGTAACAAAGAAATGTTTTAAAGATTAGGAAATCCAAGGTAACAATTCTTTCTATTCATTTTACTTAATTTAATGTCGAAACTAGACTTGAATATATACTGAATTTATTGGCATATTTTTTTGGATTATTGATTGAAATTGTGATATGGCCATATATACATTTTCCTAATTGGGAAGCTTGATTAAAGAATGACTTTTCATGGCAATATTTGTGAATTCTTATGATGGGAACTCTTATGATTTAAATGCTTGAATGGGAACATGTACGAAATCTTAGCTCTTTAAATAAGAATTATTCTTACACTACATGTATGAGAAAAGGCCTTTTAATTAGACCAGTTGAAATTGGCTTTTTAGATGAAGTTGAGGTCCGGCCTTATACTGGTCGGTTTAAAAAGTTTGTCCTTATTAGGACCGGACCTACAATTGGTCTTAAAATTTTTTTTAAGACCAGTTGGTTAAATGACAGGTCTTACAAAGTTTTAATTTATAATAAAAAATGCCCACTATTTAAACCAGGTAATTTCATTCCCAGTCTAAAAATTGGGCCGTTTTTTCTTAAAATGTATGTTTTATTTTGTTTGACAGAAACCCAATTGGATATTATTGTATCTAAAGCTATATTATGCAATATAAATTCTACAAACAACCCTAAAAATACAAATGCAATCAATATTAAAAGTAATTATAATTAATAACCATGAATCTAAGCCCTATATTATTAGATAGTTATTGAATCTTAATTTCAGCATTTGTTTTTTCATGGTTTACCTTTTTTGCTTGCATTTTCCCCACCTCCAAAGGAATTAGATGATTTTTGAATTTGGATTTAGTGGATGCAATTTTAGGCCTGACATTTCATATTGTTGATGCATGATTCATATTGTGAACATCCCTATAGTTGAATGTAGCTACCCATAAATTGGGTGCTAGGTTACCATACTTATGTATTTTGATTCTTCTGGACCTCAAATATGAAACATGGCTCTGCCCTATCCTTGTCTCGGGTGATAAAGGAGAAGATTCTTGTTTAATGAAGCTAAGTATAACAGAGTTAATGTACAAGTATGAAAAATTGATTTTATATGTGTGGATATGATCTTGTGGGATTGTCAAAAAAAAAGAAAAGAATATGATCTTATGGGGAGGTCTTGGTTGAGAAGGAAACCAAACTGAAGGCCAATAATAAGGAAGCACCTAACTAGGTGAAAATACTAGTGACGAGGTGAGGATTAATAACTCTAAATGGGCGGATGAAAAAAATTGGCTGGATGATCATCAGTTGAAAGGATAAATTTACTGGATTGGATGGTAATCCATTTCCACAAATTTTTTCTTGCAAGCATTGATCACTCGACCTACATTTTTCATCGTCGAATTTAGATGTCTTAATGATCAACCCATCACTAGTAACTCCACCTAGTCGATAGCTTCTTATTATTGGCCTTTACTTTGATTTCCATCTCAACCAAGACCTTATCACACTACTATATTCAACCATACAAAGTAGAATTCTCAAGTTTGAATATTAATAATGTTAGACTTAGTTTTATTAAATAGGATACCACATTTATCGCCTAAAACTGAGGTAGGTCAGAGCCATATTCTACATGAAGTCTCTAAAGAGCCAAAATGCCTAAGGTTAGTAAACCTAGCACCCAATCCAAGGGTTGCAGCATTCGACTATAAGGATGGCTCATGATATGAACGAGGCAACTACAGCTCCCACACGTCAGGGTTAAAATTACAATCGACACTCCCACCCAACACTCAATAATGATCTAAGTCATTTTAAAGAGGGGACATCCAAAAAAAAATTGAAAAGAATAAAGGCATGGCAAACAAGATTCAATTAACTTACTTGTATACAAACTCATTTTCATGGAATTTGTGATGATTGGATTTGTGAAACTTGTAACAAACAAATTAAATACAAATCCATTGTAATGAAAATAAAGTTTTCGATATACTTATGAATATATGATCTGTTTGGTGCTCATCTAGCCTCTGTGCTATGTATGCTTCTCTTGGTTGGCCAAAGTTAATTGTTGTTATAAAAAATTCTTACTTGAACTCTTGAATATATGGTGTGTTTGGCACTTAGCTAGCCTTTGTGCTATGTGTGGTGCTGTAGATCGGCTAAAATTATCATTACTTGCTTCAAATTCAATGCATTACATACATAAATTCACAAGCTGCATTGAACTTGAAGCAAGCAAATTATCTTGGCCTACCAACACCACCACATTTAACACATATCAGACAATTCTTAAGATATGAATATATGGTCTACTTGGCGCTTATCCAGCCTCTGTGCTATGTATGCATGTCTTGTGTGGATTTCCATTGCAAGTTGAACCCTATAATATATGTGGTGGTGTTGGTAGGCCTAAATTAATTAAAACCAAGTGACACCACCACATATTTTATAAGGTTAACCTGTAATGCAAAATTACAAATATTTTTTACAACCAAATAAACATAAATTCACATAAAATAAATGCAACAACTAGAGAAAATATCAATCAAGTAGAAAACTTTCATTTATGTGGGTGCAAGACAAAACAAAAACTAAACTTTCAATTAGGGTTTGACAAAGAAGGAAAATGATTAAGCATCAGTGTTTTGACAAATAAATAAAAGGAGTGAGCATCAGAATTAGCAGATTAAAACGTCCATGCAAGTAAAGAAAATGAAAGAGAACACTGATAGAAGGAGGCTATTGAGGGTTTGTGAAAAGCAATGATTTTTTTTGAACGTGAGAGCAAAACGGTGACAATAGAGAGGGAGAGCCTAATGGAAATGAATACCAAGCCATCTTGATGGTAGAAAGAGAGATATAACGGCAACCGGAGTTGATGGAGAGAGGAAGAGCATACCCACGTGACTAAGAGATGCTGGATATGAAGGCTGAGCTTGAAAGTGAGTATATATAGTAGGGCAATTTTTCCTAGACCGGTCTTTGATAAAGACGGTCTAAATATTCATAATGAGACTGACTTTAAAAACACTCAATCTCAATATGAAAAAAAAATTTTGAATCATAATGAGATAGTCTTCTAAATCAACCGGTCTACTATGTAATTTTTAGAAATAGAGAAATAAAATATAGAAACAAAATTCATAAATAAGAACTTAAATGATCTAAATGCTCATATAACATAAGAAGATGAGGATCATCAACGAATAGGAAATAACGGTAATGTAATAAATCAAAAGACATAAAAAGATTAAAACTTTTTCATTAATAATCTTTACCTAAAGGCAATAGTACATGCATGAAATCAAGCTCAAAATATTATATGAAAATATTATATATGATTATGATCAGGCTCAAAATCAAAACTACATATCTAAATGTGTATACAATAGGGGGTTCTTGAAACCCAGGACTTCAGATGATCATCATCATTGCAGGAGAGAATCGCCCTTAGTCCAAATGGTTAGTAATGTCGTTCAACATTGCTGCCAACTCCTCCATTCATTCGGAGAAGCAGTCTTACTTTGCCATGACCTCTAGAATGGTGCTATGAAGGTGAAGGATAGCCTTAGTGATTTTCTCCAAGGTTAGAGGTGGAGGGGGCTGCGAAAAGGAACACTGGTGGCTGTAGCCGAAAGAGGAGAGAGGGAATGCTGCCTCTTTTTTCTTGCCATTGAAAGTGTTGCCACTCAAAGTAGAAAGAGAGAAATAGAAACAAACTTTTGAATTTGACCTTCAGAACTAAAGGCGCCTTAGTATTTATAATCTTGACTGATGGCCAGAAACTTCAGATGATATTGACGAGACATGATGATATGAGTTAGAAGTTGAAATGTTACTAGCCGTCATTGAAAATGTAGTCTAAATGATAATTATGAGACCAAATATTCATCTTATCTAGTCTAAATAAAATGTGAACGTTATAAGATTAAACTACATTTAAACCGGTCAAGTGTTAAATGATAGTTCAGATTATCATATTTAGTGTATGTTTGGATTGAATTTTGAAAAATAATTTTTACGATTTATAAGGTAAGTATGTGAGAAGAGTTTTGTCTCAATTTGTGGAAAAGGCTATTGAAACCGCAGTTTAGGGCTTACTCAAACACACACTTAAACCATGTGCCACTACAAGTAGCTTAAATATAATCAAATTATATATTTAACAATATCCCAGATAATATAATGTACTAATATATTATATATATCTACACACACAAATATACATATCATAAAATTAACTTATCATTCTAGAGACAAAAACAACAACGGAACAAAAATACAAGAGATGTTCAAGATCAAGATTAGAAATAATTTTTTTTCATTAATATTATATTTTTTTGCTGCCCGAAGGCAGTAGTACATTGATTAAGAATATTTTACATAATAAAAAAACCCCTCAATCTTCATCCTCATCATCAGAGGCAGGAGAGGAAGGGGAAGATGGGTTATCCAAAAGACAGTACTCGATGTGAATGGCATCGAGTACAAGGTTCAGCTTGTTGTTGCCAGTGTGTAGTAAAGTGAAGAGTCTTTCAAGGCACCTCTCCATGTGAGCCACCCTAATACTGTATTTATAAATATTTATAAAAATGCCATCAATCATACTTTTTAAACTGTTTCCACCTATAGAGGTCTAGATGTGGTAGTCTTATTGACATTTTTAATTTGTAGTGATAAGTGCTAGCACTTCTAGTGTTAAGGCAAGGAGAAGACTGAAGAAGATAATAAGACTATTGGAAAATAGGCTAGTCCACCATTGGTGGATTAGACCCAAGCCTATTCAGGTTAAAGCTAAAATACTAAAAATAGGGCAGTTTAGGTGCATGGCTATAATATTCCCCATATTAATCAAATTGTTTGGGGGGGGGGATAGGTAACGGACATGAGTTGAGTGGAAAATTTTGAGGGACATCTTATTGTGATGAGTATGCTTCTAGTTTCACTCACTTTTGTGTATTCTCTCAGGGAAAACTCTGTGTATTTATAACTGCATATGCCTTTGTGAGTTGGTGTATATGAGCATATGGGTTGGTTATTTACATTCTAGGTATGCTTATCTTTATTCTGGTTAAGCTTTATCAAGACAATATTGGCACTATTTATAGTAACCTATTACATATAAATTATGATCGATCTTATGCATTACTTGTAGAACCTTAAACATAGATGAAGAACAAGTGCATAATTATGAATAATTACTAACATCGAGGTAAATAGTCCCATGTTTATTTAGATTGCCTTGCAAGTTTAGTTGGAACAAGGGATCTAGATTGAACTTAATCTTGTTCTTTGGAAAGCTTAAACTAAACATACTATTATTTAAATGAGTCCTAATTCATAATTTTTGGATGTGCATGTTAGGATATGATGATAAGTCCCTATTTAATTATATTTTTCATATTTAATTTGGGATTTATTACGTTATTTGGGCAAAAAATGTATAAAAACTTATTTTAAACAATTATTCTTAAAATCAATAATCTATCCAAAGATTTGGTTTTTGATAAAGCACAATGGCATCGTGCGATCTATGTAGCCTACCCCACCTAGTGGGATAAGGCATTGATGTTGCTGCTGCTGCTGTTGTAGTCTTCAAATGAACTTGAAACTATTGTGAGATGATATAAACCCATGCAAGAGACAAAGTACATAGCGTGGTTGCAAAGGGAAAAGAAGAAATAGAGAAAAAGGGAAAATTAATCTAGAGGTCTTTATAGTTTAATTTCCCTCAATTTTGAATTAGGTCCCTAGGCTTTTTTAATTTTTTCTTTTTATTGGGTCCTTTAAGTTTACACTATTAGATCCATTAGTCTCTAAAGTTTAAAACCGTTAAATAAGGATTAATAGATTCAAAAATCATCGTTAAAACACATCTCTCTCCTTCCACAATAGCCCCCAAAGTTCCAGAACATGCTCTCCTTTCTTCTTCCCTTGTTCCTTAATATATTCACCATCCCCACATTCTCCTGATAAGCTATAAAAAGACAATACTTATTTTTATGCAAAATTGTTCGAATCTCTTTTATTCTTCTAGATTCACGTGATCCCTCTCCTTTCACACACACACACACACACACACACACAACTCTTTATTATATTTATCTACTGAAAATAGGCAAATACCAGAGAATCAAAATCATGTACAGAGATTAGTGTATATGAAAAATAATTAGCTTTCAGGGAAGGATCGGAGAGCCAATCCAGATCTAAAATGAATCCTATGTTGTTGGAAGTTTTGTTTATTGGAAGCCAAAAAATTGAAGAAATCAAGTGTGAAAAGTAGTGATAACTCTATGTCTTGGTTTTCTATGTCATCAAAAAATCTATCTTTAATTTTAACATTTAGCTAGATTTTTGAAGGAAAAGAAGTCACCATCATGCATTGATATGCAACCACAATCACTAGCATTGGCAATGAAGGCAGAAGCAATACATGTAAAGGGCTATTGCTGCGAAGTGATGGGTTTTAGTATGTGAGGTCAAAGAGGTAGCAAAAGTAAAAAAGATAAGTCATCATATTTATGTTATCTATATGTTTGTAATAAAGGAGTGAGTAAGCGAGATAAATGAGATGTGCAAACTAGGAAGCCTAGAGATGAGACTAGAATTAGTTGCACAACTAGAATGAACCTTAAGCAAGGAAGTGGAAAATACAAAATATATGAAGTCTTTTTAGGGCATAACCATCGTCCTCACCTTCCTAAATATGTTCGCTTGTTTACATCACATCAATCAACTTTATGAATTAGAAAATGTTGAAAAAGTTAGGATTAATAAAAAAAATCAAAATTCAATTTCAAGAGCCAATATGCAAGAGGCCAAGACAATTTGGGATATACAAGAGGTGATGTAAAAAATATCTTAATTCAAGAAGATGACGGGTCATGAAATGCTTTGAAGCTAGTTGTATATTTTGTTATTTTGAGAAAAAATTGGGAGAAAATCCATCTTTTTTTTTCATGCTCACCAAATGGACTCAGAGGAGCAAGTGACAAATGTGTTCTGGGATAATGCATGCATTTTGGTCGACTATGCTTGCTTTGGAGAAATTATTTTGCTAGACACAACTTATTGCACAAATAATAACCATATACCACTTGCAATTTTCTTTGGCTTTCGAACATTATAAAGGAAGGGTGATTTTTGGAGTGGCTTTGTTTTATGACGAGACCTTTGAGACTTTCAAATGGCTATTTGAGACTTTTTTGTGTTCACACAAGAATGTAGGGCCACTAACTATTTTCACTGACCAAAATGCTGCTATGGCAGGGCATTACAAGAAGTGATGCCAAATGGAAAGCATGCCTTATGCACATGGCATATTTCAAGGCAAGTAATGAAGCACCTTCCAAACTTGATGGTTAGTGATTTTAACCACTACATGTATCATTGTTAAGATGAGATAGAGTTTAAAGAAGCTTGGCTACCATTATTATTAGAACAAGATATGGTAGAAAAGTCATGATTGAAATCCATGTATCAAATAAAAGATATATGAGCATCATGTTATTTGAAGAACTCAAGGTCACTTGGTATGAGATGCAGTCAAGTTAGTGAGTGTCAATGCATTTGTCAAACGTTGCACCAATGTTAAATTATATATCAATTGATTCTTTGAGCAATTTGAATAAGTTCTAGAGGACAAACACTATAACGAATTGAAGATTGATTTTGAGGCACATGACAAGTTGCCAAGGTTGATATTGCATAGTTTATGCATGCTTTTGATGTCTATACTCAGCCTATGTTTAACTTGTTCCATCCAATGTGATCTATATGATGCCACATGTAAAAAAAGAGAGGAAATGGAGGAAGAAAAAAAAATAAAGATTAGGAGAACAGTGCCACTATATTTAATTATGTTATCACCATGTTTGACAAGGAAAAGGAGTATAGGTTGACATTTGATCCTTTAATGGACACAATTACTTGTAGTTGCAAAATGTTTGAACAAGTTGGCATATTATATTGTCATGACTTGAGGTATTCAACCAACATGATGTTAAATTATAGAAATATATTGTGAAGAGGTGGACAAGAGAAGCACAATATGGCATAGTGTATGATATCAAGGCAATGCATATTGGTGTTGATCCTAAACTACAAAGATCAAATCAGTATAAGTGATCGTACCCCATGCTTGTTAAATTAGCAAGTGATGCATTAGAAAGTCTAGAGGTATTTTGTCTTGTTTATGAAGTTGTGTTAGAACTTAGTAAGAAAGAAATTGAACTTCACACACTTACCAGATTATAGTGATGGTGATGAGGATGGTGTAAGGAATCATGATGGTGGGCGATGGTGGTGGTAAAGTTGTTAGGTTTAAAAATAAAAATGGGAGAAATATAAGTAAATAGATAAAGAGTAGTGTTGAAATTGGTCCAAGAAGATGGAGAACTAAAACCTCTAAAAACCTCTCAAACCTCATAGCCAATTAAATCTTCACAGATATACTTTCAATTAAATTTTTTTGAAGATGCTTATTAGATGTTTATTATATCTTTTAAATATGTTCTAGGGACAACATAATCAAGTTCAAATATCTAGCTTATCAACTCAAATACATCATGATA
The DNA here is from genome assembly GCA_963855925.1 of Inga laurina. NCBI lineage: Eukaryota > Viridiplantae > Streptophyta > Magnoliopsida > Fabales > Fabaceae > Inga > Inga laurina. The sequence continues at coordinate 18,517,906 of OY979710.1, forward strand.
ATGTTGTGTTGGATAACTCTCAAGCTCTACCAAGTCAAATGACGTTCACAAATTTGTTGATGGTATGTCATGTGATGGATAGCATAACCAATTAGTTTATTTATCTAGGACATATATCTTGAGACATTCTTTTTATTTCTTAATTTTAGGCACCACTTGACTGTAACATCACATCGTTGGAAGCAATAAATCTTAGCCACACATATAATGCTAGTAACCATAAATAATAATGATAACAAAAGAAAACAATTTAGTCACTTTTGTTCGCACCCGAATTTTTTTAGATAGCATTGTCTCATGATAGTTCACAATAACAATATTCTCACTATATATTGATTAACATTATTCTACAAATACAGGTTCATGATTGACTTAGATCCTCCAACGTGAAGTCTCTGTTTTAGCTTATTTTGTCTAGCTCTTTTGTACAACTTATGACTTCTATTGGGTTGCTCTCTTTTTGGTCAAGCAAGCTCATCATTTTGTTCCTCATCCATGTTACATGTCTTTTCAGCATATGTAATATGAGCTGGCTTTGTTTTTTGGTCAAGCTTTCTCATTGTTCATGTAGTACATTTGAAACAAAATCAAAAAAATTCATGTAATAAGTTATGATATTTGCTTGTAAATATATAGAAATAAATGGATAGAAAAGTTAAAATAGCCACTTTATCCCCCTTAATGGAAGAATGATGATACTTTCTTTCCATCCATTGTTTGGTACATAGTATTAAATATTCAGAGCATCTAAAATTCAGCCAAGAATACACAGCCATTTGGTTCATGCTTTGAAGCTAACCAACATACACAAGAGTATGATTCTATAAAGGGCAAAAGAAAACACTTACTGTGAACCTAATGAAATTCATGCCATTTCAACACATTTTCCTATACCTTCTTAGACTTTTTGGTGAATTAGTACATATTTGGCAATACAAATGATAGGAAAATGTGTTTAGGCTAAAACTATGTATTTTTGGGTTGATAGTGAATAATTTGCTCTATTTTGTCAATTTTGGCTTTTATAGATCCTCTTGTTTTGTTAGATTTCCAAAGCATGTTATTTGAGCTACTATGAAGACACTCAAACCTAAAATTAATGCATAAGAAGTTGAAAGTGTGATTAAGAAGTCAAGACACCATGGGAAGATAAGAAGAGATGAATTAATAAAGGGTTAAGGTGCAAAAATACCCATGAACTTCTCAAAATGGGGCAAAAATGCCTACACCGTTAATTGGTACAAACGTCCATTTTGTGGGACCCACATATTATTTTTTGAGGTGCAAAAATGCCCATGAACTTTTCTCAAAGGTGCACCCAACACAATAAATTTTGAAAAGTTCATGGGCACTTTTGCACCCAGAAAAAAATTTACGATGTTGGGTGCACCTTTGAGAAAAGTTCATGGGTATTTTTGCATCGCAAAAAATAACATGTGGGTCCCACAAAACGGACGTTTGTACCAATTAACGGTGTGGGCATTTTTGCCCTATTTTGAGAAGTTCATGGGTATTTTTGCACCTAAAAAAAGTTTATGGTGTTGGATGCACTTTTGACAAAAGTTCATGGGTATTTTTGCACCTTAACCCATTAATAAATGTAGTGTTTTTAGCCTCATCCAAAGATAAGATAGAAAGTTGTTGGCCTCAACCATAGATATGACAAAGAGTTGTAGGCCGTAGCCAAGAAAAGGATTAAATGAAATAATATATTTATTTATTATTTATATAAATTTTCTTTTGTTTTTTATTATAATATCATCTTTATTAATTTATTTTATTCTTAATAGTAGGGCCAAAAGCAGGCACCACAATATGCCACAACATCCCTGAGTTTTCTCTCCAATGAGATTCACGCACCTTTTGAGATTGTTTGCTAGTAACTACCGTTTCACCAACTGCCCATGTTCTAGGATTGCCTATTCATAACTAACATTGAACCAAATAGATTTTTATTTTGATATACTTATTTGAAAATACTTTTTTAATAAATTTGTTTTTTCTTATTCTAAATTTAATATTTTGACATATTTTGTAACTATGTCCACATTATCTATATCATTCCTCCTATACTTTTCTTGAGAATATTTTATTTCATTCCTTTATTTTATTTTCCCTATGTGAATTAAGGATTTCAAAATATTATGTAAGTATCTTCCTATAATCTCTCCATATTTATGATATATTTATTTTTAAAATATTTTATTTTATAGCTTTATTTATTTTTTATGTTCTAAATTTAAGATTTGGAAATATTTTGTAACTACTTCTCATTATCTATATTTATTTTTACTATACTTATTTTGAAAATATATGTGTTTTATTTTCTACATTTCAAATTTCATTAAACTATGATGGCTCAATTGTAGAAAAAACCATGTTTGCTTGAAGCGAGGGAGTTTCGGGCTTCATACATGCAGTTTTTCAATCAATAGAATCCTAGGACTTTTACTGGAGTAGGTTTACATTGCTTTTTCTAAGTAGGAGTAAAGCGTTTTTTGAATGGATAATCATCTCGGTGCTTTCTTTCTTAGGGTGGCATCTATTAATTAAGTTAATTAGTGATATCATAACCGCTATGGCAAAGAGAAATCGATGCAACCATAAGAGAATATGGACACATGAAATGGATGCACTACAAAAAAAAAAGACTTTCAGCGGCGACAAAATTTGCCACTATTGCGACCGTCGCTAAAATTTTTAGTGGTGACAATTTTTGTCGCCACTGAAACTATACTTTCTGCGGCGACAAAGGTGACTTTTAGTGGTGACTTCTGTGTTGCCGTTGAAAAACTACTTTTAGGGGTGACATTTTGTTGCCGTTGAATGTGACTTTCAGTAATGACTCAATACTTTTCGTGGGGACTTTTGTCGCTGCTGAAAGTGTCAATTTTTTTTAAAAACATTACTCCAGCGGTCAACAGCCACCCGTCGCCGGCTGTCCATGTCATCACAAGCCAACCGCCGTCCACATCATCACTAAGGTCCACATGTCAACTTGTCCCTCACCACCTCACCCTGTGCTATGTGTTGCCACCTCATTACACCACATTTGTGTGAAACTCAACTCATTTATGGTCTTTCCAAGGTTTGAACCCAAGACCATCTCTTTTTGTGGCATGCCTTTACCACTGTGCTAGAAAGAACCTGTTGATTATTATTGTAAAATAATATATATGTATAATATATATATATATATATATTAAACAACACAAACATAAATAAATATATATTATGAAATATTACTTATATTTTAAATATTTTATCTATGTATTATTTATAATATATTAATATATGTAACAAATACACACACACACAGGCATATGTTTGTGTGTATTAGCATGTGTGTGTATACTAATATAATACTTTAAAATTATTTTTGAATAAATTAAAAAAAATTAATTAATATCCTATTATAAATTAAAATGTATTAATTTTTTATATTTACTTAACTTATTAAGTATGTTTATATATAAATGAAGTAATTAAAAAAGAAAACCAAATATATGTCATATCTATTAATTGATACATTTATGAAATAATTTATTTTAGTTAAAAGTGTCATTACATGTTGTTAATCTATAAAGATATATTGATGGGAGTGTGGAGAATAATAAATCTTGAAGAACTTAATAGATGATAGGTTTACTTATACATTTGAAAGTGTCACACACATGCAAATGTATAATTATCTTATTTTTCTTTATAATAAATATCATATTTAGTGTCCTCAAATGTTAAATACCAAATTTAAACAAAATATATATATAAAAAATAAATTTTGTTGGTCATAAAAACAATCCATAAAAAAAAGGTGAAATTGACTTTCAATTGTTGTCGCTGAAAGTATGAGTTTCAACGGCGACTTCTAATAGTCACTGTTGAAAGTGCCACTTTAAGTGGCGACATCTTTTGTCACCATTGAAAATGGCAATTTTAGCAGCGACTTTTAAAAAAGTGCCCCTTTCAGTGACGACTATCAACAGTCGCCGCTGAAAGGGCCATTTTTAGCGACGATAAAAAATGTCGCTGCTGAAAGTGGCACTTTAAGCGGCGACTTTTAAAGTCACCACTGAAAGTGGTTGCTGAAAGTCAGTTTTTTTGTAGTGATGGTATTAGGTTAAAAGACTTCTTATGAGAAGATTTGGCTTAAGCATTAAGGAGAAAATCTCTTCTTGGTCTGAAATCCTAGATCTAACATTTGTTTAGTAAGCTTTCTTCCCTTTTTTTATCTCCATTCATTCTTGACCCCAACCTTAGTAGATGATTACTAGCTCTTTCATCTGAACAAGTTCATGATTATTCAGGTTTTCAGCAATCGATTTAGTAAGTGAATTCTCTTACACTTTAGGTGTTTCCCTTGCATGCTTTATTTTTAAAATCATTACATATGGTTCTTGAATTTATGCAATGGTTGGAGTTTCTACCCTTTATATTTTCCAATTACAGTTTTTATTAGGTTGTTTGTAGTTCATAGTTGAATGGATTCAATAAAGGCACCGTGTCTTCAGAGTTTGCTTCTTTGTGAAAGAGAAGAGGAGAGAGGGAAATAGAATCACTACCTTCATGATAGACCCCCTTGATTTATTATATCGAGTTTGATCAAATATGATCATTAGCTCCTTTTTAAGCAGAACTCAAGTGAATTTCTTGCCATAAATTTCTCATTTCTTCATATTTTCTTCTTTATTGAGTTTTTTTGCTCTAAAAATATTGAGGCCTCTTTTTCCTTGGTTTATTTATGAGAAACATTTTCATAGTCTTCTAAGTTTCCTTTTTAGATTCAGAAAGGTTCATTTTTCAAGTCTAGGATTGGTGAAATCCTTGTTGGGTTTTTTTACTTTTCTTTGAATTTTGTGCTTATTGGTGTGTACTACTTTTGGTTTATATAAAATTATTTCTAGGTTGTAGTGGAGAGCTCTAATCTTTGTGTGCTATTTACAGATCTCTGCATGCTCATTATGTGTGCAAAGTTGAGCTCTAAAATTCTATATATTAGGTTAGTTAGATTACTTTGAACTAGCAAACTTTTCTTTATCTGTGTGTGTGGGAGACATCCATTTCATTGATTATTGGCTTTATAACCCTAGAAAACACAAAAATCAAATAAGAGAAGGAAAAAACTTGAGAAACTAAGCAATTTGGATCCGCTAATGCAAAATTAGGTTGATGATAGTTCATATATGGTAAATTTAATGGACATTAAATTTAATGTTCATTTTCCCAAAACGAACGTTAAAAGTTTCTTGGTTTTTTAAAGAAATATCCATCTAGCCCTAACCCCTCTTATTCGCTCCTCTAAATCCTTCTAGATGCAAGAGTTTCAATAGGATAATATTGAACCTCCCAAGAGAGGCACATCTTCTTGCTCACCTCGAATGACATTGCGAGCTCAAGCCTATTAAGGTGTTAAAAAGCTATAATCCTCTCGCCAAAAATTGTAGCCTATTCTTACTTGCCGATGTTGGGAATTTAACAAATTCTAATGGTCCAAATCTTAGTAGGATTTGATAGAATAGAAAGTATCTCAATAAGAAGAACACATCCCCTTCTTTGACTTTGGTATCCATCACTCTCATTCTGTTTGGAAGCACAACTTGAACTATTTCTGTTCCATACAATATGTTGCCATATTTTGTTGGCCTTTTATTCACATGCAAAGCAATCATGGATCCCTTCTATAGCAATGGAAAAGAATTGAAAAATTGATGGAAATTTCATATTTGTTATATATGGTGTAAGTCTCACAAACATCGCTCCAAGATCTAGGTCTAAAATGTTAGATCTCATGTTTTGATGATAACAAAGAATGGTATGAAAATGTCTTGAGTAATAAATAAGTTTGAAAAAAGTAATAACAGGGAAAAGCATCAGTTGAAGTAAGCATTGGGGTAATGAAGAAAGGCCAAGAGAAAAAGCTGAGAAACTTGATGAGTAGCAAGTTTCATAAGGCATTACTCGAGTATGTACTCGAGTAATGAGATAAAACTTGAAGTTACCAGAGATACCTTCCAGTAACTTGCCAACGTTACTCGAGTAATAGTGTAAAAGTTTTCAAGTTGCTCTCGGCCTACCAACATTACTCGAGTAGCTACTCGAGTAACCAGGTAAAAGTTTCCAAGTTGCTCTCGGCCTGCCAATGATACTCGAGTATGTACTCGAGTTACTCTGTTTCAGAAAATGTGTTGCTCTCGGCACTTTGTACCACTGCCAATGTTACTCGAGTAGCTACTCGAGTAACGCACTGAGGTGAGTAAAAACTTGAAGGTAGTACTCGAATAACTTGAACTAATTTTATCATACTTTCCTCGAGTCATTACTCAAGTTTGCAGGAATTTATTAACTCATTTTAAGTGGATTACTCGAGTATGTACTCGAGTATGCTGAGTTATTTTTCAAGGAAAACTTCAAGTCATTACCCGAGTAAGCTATGAAAATAAATTGAGTTTACTCGAGTATGTACTCGAGTAACAAGGTAATCAAACTTGATGTGCCCTCGGCCTTGAAATCCTGCCAACATTACTGGAGTAAAGCATCGAGTAACATAAGTTTATTTGAAGGTTTACTCGAGTTGGTACCCGAGTAACCTATGAAGAAAAGAGTGCATTACTCGAGTATGTACCCGAGTAAACAAGTGTAACCCCCTTCATGATTAAGGCCGAGATTAGTTCGTAAAAACGTAATTAATGTGGAATTAGAGACCGTAATAGATTTTGGGACTTAAACAAAGTCAATCTTCCCAAATCATGGCTTACAAAAACTTTTACAAAATTTATTCATGACGGTCTCATATTCACATTTCAATACTAAATGGCCTGTACAAGTTGATTTCATTTACAAATATCAGAGTATAAACAAATTCCCGCCACACTCGGGTTCCATTCATTAAATAAGGGATTTACAAAGGCTCCAAGCCCATAATTCAATACCCTTAACTTGGGGATTACACAAAACTATACTATCAATCCCAATATACACAATTGTTTCCCAAAATTATCCCAAAAGATATATATATATGATAACCAATAAAACCAAATATACTTCTAAACCGGAGCACTATCCGCTCTTCGTCGCCCGCTTTCCCTTTAATCCTTCTGCCCTGTCTAAAACATGGTTTTTGGGAGAGTGAGATTCTAAGGAATCCCCGTAGTAACAAATCAATCATATAATGTACAATAATAGTGCATGTAAGCAAATCATTAACCACAACAAGCAACTACAACGGCAATTACAACGGCAATGGTTAGTATGACACATGTCATCCCTTACGATTGCTCACGCTGAATTGCTCACGTTGCATTGCATCACAACAATCCACACAATACATTTCACCACAGCTGGGATTCATATAATGCATTTCATACACAAGCCATACCGGCAAAATACACACAGCCCACAGCTGGATTCACAAACGCCGCCCCACGGGTCGGATTCACAATATCCATGTCGATTACGACGGCAGTTCAACGGCCGACCTAGAGATGACCACCGTCAATCCCTACACGGCTCAGGCTGACCTGCTCACGCTGTAATGGACCATGGCACACATTTCACAAATTCAACGATAAGTTATGCATGCCAAAACATCATACAAGATATGAGAGAAAAGTCACTACCTTGATCCTTCCGTGCGTGTCCTAGCGCCGGTCTCTCCCGAGGAAGGCAAATATCAAATCCTATATTCATAATTAGGGACGAAGGGTTATATTCTATTCCAAGACTTAATTAACTTGAAACACTTAGTTTTGGTTATCATAATTGACTCTTAAGAGGCCCCAAATGCCTCTAATAAAAGCCGTAAAAGGTTGGGAAACAATAGGTTAAAGATCCCCTTTCGATAACACAAAGTGCCAAAACACAGGGTTGGGCCGCGGCCCACCATTCCTTGGGCTGCGGCCCAAACATGGTCAGAAGGCCTTGGGCCGCGGCCCGCCACTCGTGGGCCGCGGCCCAAAACAGGTCAGAAAGGCTTGGGCCGCGGCCCAGAAATTTCCTGACTCTGGGCTGACTTCGAAAAACCATAACTAATTCTAGAAAAATCGAAACGAGGTGATTCCAAAGCCAAATGAAAGGTATATGAGTCCTCTTTCAAGGAAAAATATAGCCCCTCACTGGAAATCACGACACAAATACAGAATCACCAAAAACTACACACTACTCCAAAACAGAGTTCTGTTTCAATCCCAAACTTTGGACAAGCATAACTCACAGAATTCTTAACGAAATGACACAAAATATATGTCCATTTTGAAGCTTGAGATGTGAAATTTAAGACTGGAAAGTTTCACAATTGTTCAATACCATTTGGTCACTCAAAACGCTCATGCAAACGGACTGTGCAAAACAGAGCTCAAACCAAACAACTTTCCAACTTTTCCCAAGTGATTTTAATGAATCCAAAGTTAATAACCAAGCTCATTCCCACACAAAATCACTCAAGGAATTCAATGGGAATGCCAAAATCACCAAAATCCTATTCCATTATCATGCTTTGGTTTTGGGTAACATTAAACACTAAACTCCCAAAATCTCCAAACTTAGCAATTTCAAACCCAACTAAAGTCTATCTATCCAAGATGCATTCCAAACATACAAATTTCATACCAAACACATACCAAACTCCTAATGGCCCTCATTTTCGAAAATGGCCCCAAAATTCCAGAAAATTCAAAGTATTTCAAATGGTATGAAACTTAGATAGAAAGATAGGTCTCACTCACCTTATCAACTTTTCCAAAGAGAGTTCTTGATTCACTCCCTCCCAAAATTTCGTGTGGCCACAAACCACAACCAATTGACAAACTACAACCATAGAAATGTAGCTCTTAACTCAAGGATCAACTTTAATGAAGGGAGTTTGAGCAATAGAGACCATTTTCCTTACCTTTTTCAAGCTTCCTTCTCTTCCTTTCTGCAGAAATGGCTGACGAGAGAGAGTAAGAATGAGAGAGAAATGGTGAGATGGAGTGTGAGAGAAGATGAAGAAATGATAACCTACTCCCTCCATTCAGCTGCACACGAAAATATGGGGAGGAAGAGAGAGAAAATGATATTTTTATCCCCCTTTTGACTTTCCCCCATACTCACTCTTTGCCACTTGTCACACTACCATTGGCTCTCACCAAATAAGTCACAAATTAGCTACTTTAATCTCTCCATTAGCCATTTAAATCACACATCTCATTTTCCCTTAGTTAGTAATTAATTTCTCCCTTAATTACCAACTCATGGCCAATAATTCCATTCTTCCAAATTTTTCAATAATTATGACATATTAATTAATATTGCCATAAAACACATAATAATTCCAATTAAATTCATAATTATCCACAATAATCATGATTATCCCTTAATCAAAAATTGGGATATTACAACAAGCATTTCCAAAGGTTTGATATTTTGATTATTCCATGCACTACCCGAGTAATCTTATAATTGTTTGGTGACTTGCAGTCCATTAAAGATTTCACGATGATACTCGAGTAAGTATTCGAGAAAACTTTAATGAATACTCGAGTAGCTACTCGAGTATGGAAACCCAGAAATTTTGAAATCATTCCAACGTTCATTGTTTTGTTTCCTATTTGATTAACTTTTCATTATATTAGTATTCTTAGCATTTCCACAGATAAACAATGAAGAGATCTTACTAAATAAGGAAAGTCAAAAGCAATGCTCAAATGTCATCGACTGCCACCTACCGCAAACGTTTGTTTTTCAAATACTGGAAAAGTCAATAGTGGCTACGAACACTCCAACGGGCATGAAGAAATATGTTCCAGCAATCATTACCAATGTATCTATATATATGGGAACATCTTAACAGAGAAAAAAAACAAGAACACACTCACTAACGTATCATTAAGTTCATTACTCTGTTTTACATTATACTTGTAATTCTATGCTTAAGTGATTCTTATTCACTCTGTGAGAGAGATATTTTATTCAAACTCAATATTTGTTATTGAGGGAACTTAAGGTTGTGGAACCTTGAGTTGGGATCGGATTACAACTTGTAAGGGGGAGTGAGTGTCCAGGCGAAGGAACTTGCTTGTACTGAGGTGCCAAGAACCCACTGAATCTTGGAAGTTATAGTGAAACTCTTAGAGAATCTCTGAGGACTGGACGTAGGTCAAAGTGGTTGTGGCTGAACCAGTATAACTCCCGGTGTACACTTCGGTGATATTTCTCCTTACTCTTTCATGTTTTAATTTCAAAGTCAAATTTTATATTTGCAACGAAATTTTTAAGATCACCCAATTCACCCCCCCTCTTGGGTGAAACGCTTGCTCTAACATAAAAGATCATAATGGAGCTTGCTTGGTGTGAGATTGACGAGATAAACACCAAAATCAGAGAGCATTAGAGTGATATTTTCTCCAGCCTGTACAACCAGTCTTCAGCCGCTTGAGGGTCAAACCTTCCTCTGAATGCCGGAGGTAGATGCTTACAGAATCTGGTGACCCAAAACTGCAGATCTCTTTCCTCTCTGAGCGGCATTCCATGAGACTCTTGATTTAGAGCAACATGAGGTGGGGACTCCTGAGGTCGTGCTGACCCCTCAGCAGTATCTTCATAACGAGTCTCTTCTTGAGTTTCTTCCGGAGTAGACTGAGCCTGAACTTCCTTATTCTTTGTCTTCTCTGCTCTGAGCTCGTCTCTCAGCTCAGTTATCATATCCCGCTGATCTTTAATTAGACCCATTAATTCTTGCATTGCATCTGGTGGATTTTCATCATCGACCTCCACCACAGGGTCCACACGCGGAACTTTAGGGCGTCCTCTAGTTTTCTTCATTCTACAAACAACTTGCCCCATTAATTCAACAGAGATGGTATGCACATATAGTCACAAAACTCACATGTATATATCCATGTCAATAAAACATATGTGTCCATACACCACAATCATTCACAAATAATCCTATATCCCTAAACCAACTAAGGGATCTATCCTAGCAACCTCTACCCTTGCCAGGAACTACAGCTCTGATACCAAAATGTAACACCCTGCCTTTAATCACGTAATTATAATTCGATATTAGGTAATTAAATTAAATCAGAGACCGTCGAATAGTTCAAAACCCATAAAATGTTCCCTTTAGTAGTAGGGACTTTACGAAATTTTCAAAACTTCATTCCTCTTCCGGTCTCAAGTTCAATTATCAAATATAATCACCTGTGCAGTTTATCTACATTTACGTATGACAGAGTGTATAACCAAAATCCCGGCAACCTCCGGGTTCAACTACATATATATAGTTTCAAATCCTGATGAGGGAATTACAGGTTCAAGTATTCAAACCATTTACAACTCAATGTTATACAGTAGTCCCCAATTAAACGGTCTAACCAACATGTCCAAAATAAATGTCCCTACGGAACTCTACCCACTCCGAGTCACGCGCTTCTCCTTGGAGCCACTCGCCCTGTCTGAAAGGTTAGTTTAAAGAAAGAATGAGATTCAAAAGAATCCCAGTAGTAACAAAACATTTATACCACATATAAGCACACAACATGTAAGCAAATCATCATACAGCAGCAGCACATATCACACTCCACCCTCATCCCCTTTCTCCGCCGGGAAGGCACACAGTCCTAACCCGAACCGTTGCTAGCTATTCAGGGACTATTGGCGTGGCAGTGCATAAACATAGCCTTATAGCTCATACAGCTATCCGGCTCTCACAAATGGCCCGTCGGCCTCACAAATAGCCTTTCGGCTCACATATCACATATATCACACTTCATCCTCATCCCCTTTCTCCGCCGGGAAGGCACACTGCCTAAACCCGAACCGTTGTTGGCTACTCAGGGACTATCAGAATGACAGTGCTAACACAAATCCACAAAGATCACAGCATACGAATCCATTCCCAATCAACGATATCACACACATGCAATGCATCATATATGGTACGAAAGAAAAGTCACTACCTGATCCTTTCCTGACGGTTGCTGGCACAGTAGGCTCACGAGGATAGCAGATGTCAAATCCTATAATCAAATAGGGACATTAAGTCAATCTCTTTTCCAAGTTCTTAATTCAATAACACTCTAAGTTGGTATTCATTTGGACTCTTTAAATGGCCATTAAATGCCTAAACATATGCCTAAAGGGTTGGGATACCTATCCCCAAAGATCCCTCTTAAGAAAGCTAAACACTGATTTTTGGTCCCTTCACTCGAGCACAGAAGGCCGTGCTCGAGCATGACCCCCCATTCTCACTCGAGCACATGCGAGTGAGACGCAGGAAGTGCTTGCCCGAGAGCAACTCCCGTGACAATTTTACACTCTCACTCGAGCACAAGAGGCTGTGCTCGAGCAGAGACCTCAGAAGCACTCGAGCACCACGGAAATGAGGCCTGCGAGTGACAACCCGAGAGCACCTCTCAACATCTTCCTCTACCTTCACTCGAGCACAAACACCTGTGCTCGAGCACTGATCCTCAGTGCTCTCGAGCACAAGGAAGTGAGGTCCAGCGAGTGTCCACCCGAGAGCAACCCAACTCCCAGGCAACAGGTTTACTCGAGCACAAACACCAGTGCTCGAGTGATCTCCCAATGCTCGCGAGTGCCAGCGCACTCTTGGCAAACTGCCCACGAGTGATAACTTGCAACGCTCACCCCCCAGTGTTTTATGCTCCCTCACTCGAGCACACACATGCTCACTCGAGCATGTTCATCTTGTGCTTGAGTGAGACTCCTTCTCACTCGAGTGATACCCATCAGATACCCAAAACGCAGTAGCTGATATAATTTTCCAGAATTGACCATTTGCACTCTAATGATTCTAAAACTTGTGTCAAAGCTCATTCTCACTTATTTCAACACAAGGAACCCATTGACAACCAAAAACAACCCAAATTTCCACTCAACAACAAATTCACATCTCTAAACCATAAATCCACCAAAACCACAACTTAACACATTTCCCTTATTCCACTTCAAATCAACTTCTAATCACTCCCAAGTGTCAAAACTGACCAAATGAACAGTGACCCACTAATCAAACACTAACCTTTAATTAACATCATAATTAGGTCAAATTTCTAGAAGTCTCATTGATTAGGCAAACATCTTGACATATATATCAAAATGCATCACAAATCTACCTCCTCAACTTGCTGAAACCAACACCTTGATTCCACCAACTTTCAGATTTATCTAACAATCAAACACCACTTTTCACAAATCTGAAAACATAGCAAGGGAGCTCTTAACCATTTGAGCAATATCAATGAGGGATGATTAAGCATATAAGATCATTTACCTATCTTATTTTCAAACCCTTCCTTTCTCTTTCTTGCCTAGCTCGCCGGAAATGAAGGAAATGGAGAGAGAGATGAGTTGTTGAAAGTGATGATCATTCTTTCCTTCTTCCCCATGCAAGAAAACCGACTAAGAGGAGAGAGGAAGTGAGTGTTGAAACTTTGACCTCATCCATGGCCCATAGCTTGCCACTTGGCATCATCTCCTTCCTCCTACAATGATTTCACATATTCCCATCCATACATGATTCCACCTCTGGTTCAACACATCCTAGCCATTGATTTTAATTACCAAAGAGTTTCCTCTCCAGCAACTAACCGATCGAACGGTAAATTTACCGTTTTGCCCCTGATTATCAATTTACACATTAAACCATCCCCAATGATCTTTATATCATATCACGCATAACATCCACTTCAAATATGTTTAATTAACATTAATTACATCATTTGAAGTTATTATCCCTTGATTACAATCCAGGATATTACAATTATTAATTTTAAGCATACCTTGAATCAAATCAGGAGACTGACTTGCCTCTTGCCAAGTGACAACAAACACTTTTCCTTAAGTTTGAGGCTTGGAATTTGTTGTCCCCTTTTAGTAGCAGAACCTAACTACATGCTCGGGCTTCCCACATTTAAAGCAATTTCTTGTTCTTGCTTGACAAGGTACTTGACTATGGTTTTTGTCACATTATTTGCATATAGCACTACTACTCCATTCTTGGATCTTAGGCCTTTTGTTCCATGAAGTATTTCCTTTATTTTGTGCAAAAGCCTCTGTTAGCTGGGGTCTCTTAGCTGCAATCTTCAATTTCTCCACATTTCTAATCTTACCCAAGTTATTTTCAACTATCCTGCAAACCTCCACCAACTTGTGAAAATTCCTAATTTGTTGAGGAGCAACTCTATCTTTGATAGCTAGCTTTAATCCTCTTTCCAGCTTTTCAAAGTTCCAACGTTTATCATCATGGATGTAATATCCCAATTTTTGATTAAAGGCTAATCATGATTATTGTGGATAATTATGGATTTAATTGGAATTATTATGTGTTTTATGGCAATATTAATTAATATGTCATAATTAATGGAAAAATTGGAAGAATGGAATTATTGGCCATGAGTTGGTAATCAAGGGAGAAATTAATTACTAACTAAGAGAAAATGGGATGTGTGATTAAAATGGCTAATGGAGATATTAGATAAGTTAATTGGTGACATATTTTGTGTAAACCAATGGCATGTGGACATGTGGCAAAAGTGTGTATGGTGAGTGTTGTGGAGAAAAGTCAAATGGGAGAGTATTTTAATTATTTTCTCTCTCTTCCTTTCCCTCATTTTCACTGGTGGAGGCATGGAGGGAGTATGTCATCATTTCTTTCATCTCTTCTCACCATCTCTCTCTCATTCTTTCTCTCTCTCTCTCGTCAGCCATGGAAGGTGAAAAGGAAGGAAAAAAAGTCTAAAAAGGTAAGGGAAAATGATCTCAAATGCTCAAACTCCATTCATTAAAGTTGATCCTTGAGTTAAGAGCTACATTTCTATGGTTATAGTTTGCCATTTGGTGTTGGTTTGAGACTTCAAGAAATTGTGGAGGTTGGAGAATCAAGAAGCTACTTTGAGAAAGTTGTTAAGGTAAGTTTAAGAAACCCTTCTATATAAGTTTTGTGCCAAATGATTTAGCTTGGAAATTGTGGAAATTTGGCTTGAAATTTCAAAAATTAGGGTCTTGTGGGGTTTGAATTGTTGTTGTCATGGAATTAGTGCCTTGTTAAGTGTTTTGAATGAATGGTATTGAATTGAAGCTTAAAGGTGAAGTTTGGGAACTTTATGTTGGTTTTGTGCATTGGGCAAAAACAGGGCATGTAATTGGGTTGTGATTTTGGTCATTTTGAAGTCACCATTGTGTTCCTTGAGTGATTTTGTGTGGGAATAAGCTTGGTTATTGATTTTGGAGTCATTGAACACTTTGATAGAAAGTTGGAAATCTGTCTTGTTTGAGCTCTGTTTTGCGCAGTCAGTTTTAACGAGCGTTTTGAATGACCAAATGGTGCTGGAAAAGTATAAAACTTTTCAGTATTAAATTTCACATCCCAAGCTTCAAAATGGACATATATTTTGTGTCATTTCGTTTAGTATTCTAGGAGATATGATTGTCCAAAGTTTGGGGTGGAAACAGAACTCTGTTTTGGAGTAGTGTTTAGTTTTTGGTGATTCTGTATTTGTGTAGTGATTTCCAGTGATAAGCCATATTTTTCCTTGAAAGAGGACTTATATACCTTTCATTTGACTTTGGAATCACCTTATTTCAATTTTTCTAGAATTAGTTATGAATTTTCGAAGTTGCTTTGGCTGCAGTAGAAAATCTTGGCTGCAGCGTAAAAGTTTCTGTGAACGTTCTGGCCGTAGCCAGAAAATTCTTGGCTGCAGCCAGAAACTTCTGTGCTGCTTCTGGCCGCAGCCAGAAAATTCTTGGCTACTGCCAGAAACTTTCTGTGCTGTTTCCGGCCACAGCCAGAGGTTTTTTTTGGCTACAGCCAGCCCTTGTTTTCAGCACCTTGTGATTTTGAAAAGTGGTGTTCAACCCGATGTTTCCCAATCCTTTAGGGCTTTTATTAGAGCCAATTTTAACTATTTAAAGGACATAAATGATAACCAAATCTAAGTATTGTGAAGTCAATTGAGTATTGGAATAGAGAATAACTCTTCGTCCCTAATTATAATTATAGGATACGATATTTGCCCTCTTCGGGAGAGACCCGCGACAAAGCACGCACAGAACGAACCAGGTAGTGACTTTTCTCTCATGTTGTGTATGATGTTTTGGTATGCATAACTTATCATTGAACTGTGAAATGCATGTACCATGGTCCATTACAGCGCGAGCAGGTTAGCGTGAGCCTTGTAGGGATTGACGTTGGTCATCTCTAGGTTGGCCGTTGAACTGCCGTTGTAATCGACATGGAACTTTGTGAATCCAACCCGTGGGGCAGCGTTTGTTAATCCAGCCGTGGGCTGTGAGTTTTGAATCTTGCCTGTATGGCTTGTGCGATGAAATGCTTTATATGAATCCCAGCTGTGGTGAAATATATTGTGTGGATTGTGTTGTGCAATGCAGCGTGAGCAATTTAGCGTGAGCAATCGTAAGGGATGACATGTGTCATACTAACCATTGCCGTTGTAGTTGCTTTATGTGGATAATGATTTGATTTCATGCCTTATTATTGTACATACTATGATTGATTTGATACTACGGGGATTTCTTAGAATCTCACTCTCCCAAAAACCATGTTTTAGACAGGGCAGAAGGATCGAAGGGAAAGCGGGCGACGAAGAGTAGGTAGAGCTCATTGATAGGAGTCTATGTTGGGAAAAATTTGGTTATCATTTTGTAAATCATTTGGATATATTTTGTTGGGAATTACATGTACATATTGGATAGTAATTATGTAATCCCCTTGTATGGGAAACTACTTGGGCTTTGTGCCTTGTATAGACCCTGAATTAGTAATTGAACCCTGAGTGTGTCGGGAATTTGCATTATACTCTGATAATTGTGAATGAAATCAACCTGTATAGGCCATTTAGTATTGAAATGTGAATATGAGACCGTCACAAACATGTTTTGTAAAAGTTTTTGTAAGCCATGATTTTGGAAAGTTTGATTTTGTTTAAGTCCCAAAATCATCTAAGGTCTCTAATTCTACATCAATTACATGTTTATGAACTAAATCTTGGCCATAAGCATGAAGGGGGTTACAATGGAGCTGAAGGTATGATGAGTATCGAGATAACTCAATTTGCTTGGCTATATATTGGTCAACAGTCATGTCCTTAGATTGTTTAAGAGTAAGGAACTCAGCTTCCTTTCGTTTCTTACAAACCTTGGAAAATATTTTTCATAAAATTGTTCAAGGAAATTCTAAAAATTGATTGGGATATTCTGAGCCTACAAGATTATTGCAGTTCTCCTCTACCAGTAGTTGGCTTCTTTTTCTAGCATGAATGTTGCCAACAAAGCTTTTTGTTCAGAATTACAAACCATGACCTTAAAGATTTTCTCTAGCTGCCTAACCCAAGCTTCAACTTTCTTAGTATCAAATTCTCTGTCAAAGATTGGTGGTTGATACTTACAAAATTGATTCAGCACTTGCTGGTGGATGAGTTGGCCAGGTACTGGCTCTACAGGATGTATAAGGGGATTATTTTGTTGGCTATTCCTTTTAGGTACAAGTGGATGATTTTGATCTTTATTATTCTCATCTCTATCTCTGTCATTGTTCCTTTCAATTAGTCTCTCTTGCAGTTGATCGATAGTTCTTTATTGTTGGTTCAAGCGGTTTAAGATTGTTTGTAATGCATCTTCTATTGGGTTTACTTCAATTCTTGGTTGACTACTAGCCCTACTACCTCTAACCATCTTTAATAGGCTATAACTATAAGTTTTGTACTAAAATATATGTTATGAAGTCAACAATAAAAATCATACAAAACAATTATCACATAAAATCTCTCAAAAGTAACAATGTACAAAAGAATTCAAGACATATTAATAATATCACATATCTATGTTTGCCAAGACTGCGCTCTGATACCAAAAATTGTCATACCCTACCTAATAAGCTCTAGATTACTTACTTCCAATTAAAGTTAAAAGTTTATAAAGGAAGAAACATCCATTCATGCTTACAAGATTACAAAACTATTGGAAATTGTTCCCTAGGGGCCAATCATTGTACTTTAAACATTATTATCCAATCAACTTCTCTAATTTGTTATCATATTATTTGCATGTTCATCGTGATAACTATCTTTAGATAAATCATAATGCTTGTCCTAAATGTCCATGGTTGGTCATCTATGTGGGAGCAAAGATGAAATAAGACCAGTGTGACTTTGAAGAGGTATGGAGATACAAATCAAAGTCCTTGGCACTTGTAAGAGTACAAGGTGTTAGACCAACTTGCTTAGAGAAAGTTGCATAGATCAAGTCATAAGCTTGTCTTATGTATAATCACGTCACTATGCCATTTGACTTGAGAACATCATGGATTCTATATGAGAGTCACTTAGCTTTAACCTAGTTAAAAGTCACATTTGACCATGTGATGATAAAGGCTATATTCAGGCTTGGTGGTTTTCATGCAGAGGAATGTGCATAGTCAAGAAGGAATTTTTCCCTCACATTAGTATAGAGATATTACTGGGCCCCTCGATAAGTGAGTTTGAGAAATGTATGGCCATACTAGGATGGAAAGGAGTTTCCATTTCTATAGTCAGACTTATCAGGGATCGGGAAAGTAATGGTTAGGAATAGGAGGATGATATTCTTCATGCCTCATCCTTGAATGAAATATCATGTGACAAAAGGGACGTGATATGGTTGTATGACAGGTTGTATCAATTTATCGATCCTCATATGAATTGGGTAGTCGTAATGTCTTGCTAGAAGCCGCTTATGACTTATGAGTTAGTATAGTCATTGGCCCACAACCAACTTCCTATGGGCTTACAGGGTTGCACACAAAAATAGCCCAACATGAGCTATAATGTCCAGATTCATCAAATCTAAGATATGTCTAGATTTAATGAATATAATGGTTAATATAGGGTGGATGAATATATATATATATATATATAAATATATTCAAAAGGAAAATTAATAATATTATATATACATCTATGTATTTTCAAAATACATACATACATACATACATACATACATACATACATATATATATGTATATATATTATATATGATAATATTATTATATTGTTGTAGTTTTAAATTTAGTTTTATCTGATAAATTAGATTTAATAACTAACATGATAAAGACATAATATCTTAGATTTAATTTATAAAGATAAATTAAATATATTTTCATTGGTTTTTTATTCAGATTATATAAATAGGTTAAATTAAAACTGTTAGACAGATTTCAATTAAACTATATTTATTTAATTTGCTTATCAAAAGACAAGTAAGTGTTCATGGATATGATATGGATTTTGAAATTAATTAAGATTAATTTTAAAAATCCAATATCCATCATAAAATAGAAATCCCTGACTAGTTATTTAAAAATGGTGAGCTAGGGTTTTTTACAGGTGACGAAAAAAGCAAGATAGAGAGCCGTGAGAAAAGAAAACTCTTGAGAGAGATGTTGGTGGTGCTAGCATGCTATTCGTGTTGGATCCTATTTGTGTGGATACTGGTAGAGGGAGCTAATCTGAGTTGTTAGCTCCTGAGATCAAAAAGAAAAAACTAAACATATAAGAAAAGTACGCTTCTCTACTACTCTATTTAAACATCGTTGACAGATACGTAGTAGGGATTGGAAAACTTTTGAATTTAATTTTCCACTCTACCTACCAATCCCAACAAAAACTACTTACATTTCTTACTAAAGGTATACAAAACATCACAAAAGTGTTGATTTGAAGTTCATTTTCATACATATCAAAATAACAAGATTATGCCTAACTTTCTTGGAAATTTTTGAATGTTAAAATTTTTATGAATTTAAAATGTTTTAACATTTAAGACCGGTTTACATATAAACGGGTCTTAAAAATAAAATATTTTAGACTAGTTTTATATTAAAACCGGTCTTAAATCTTTAACATTTAAGACCAGTTTATATGTAAACCGGTCTTAAATGTTAAAACATTTTAAATTCAAAAAATTTTAACATTTTAAGACCGGTTTGTACAAAAACCGGTCTTAAATGTGAAATTTCACTCTTTTAAGACCGGTTTTTAATAAAAACCGGTCTTAAAGGTACAATTTTTCGCTTTTTACTCCTGCGTCTAGATCCCGCACTCTATGAACCCTTTCTTCTTTTTTTGCCATTTCTCTGTGAGCTCTGTCCGAACTTGTTTTGAACTCGTCCATGGCATCCTGTCCCTCATTTGCTCAACTCTCCGCTGTCGTTGCTGTGTTCGTCGTTGATGTTCTTTGCTTATCGTCAGTCTTGTCCGCCGCCATCTCTAATCTCCGCAGTGACCATTCTCCTCTGACTTGACTTCCCTTTATCAGTGCCGTGAATTTGTGGACTTCATTTTAACCTCAGTTGACGCCATCGTGACTTTGTGTTGAAGCTCACTCCTTGGTCTTCAATCAGGTTAGTGTTCGATCTGTTATTTAGTTGTACGTTGTTCAATAATTAATAATGTTCTATGAAAAAATGGTTCTTGTTGTTGCTTTAAGCACTTAAACGTAATCTGGAAAAAATTAAATTTGCACATTCTTGTTAGATATATGCTCTAACTTTTAATTACATCCCTGTGATATTTGGCTTGGATTAATACAACTCTATGTTATGTTTTAATTTAGTGCGATTGTTTGATTTTTGTTAGTGTTATTGGTTTGTTAAAACAATACTAGTTTCAAATGGTGCTTGTTAATTTTGTTGAAATATCTAAAACTCTATTGTTGTTATTTTTTTGTCTATCCTTTTATTGTTGGATATAGGGTGCTAGAAGTGTTGAGATATATATGGATCATAGTTGGATAAACGCTAAACGAACGAGTGTCAAATATGATAATGGGGTGAGGGGTTTTTTAGACTTCGCTAGTAGAAATGCTGATAATGGTGGTGGGAAGTTTTATTGCCCTTGTGTAGTATGTTTGAATGAGAAGCGACTAAGTACTGCAAATATATATACACATTTAATATGTGAAGGATTTTGTAAGAGTTATACAGTGTGGGTATAGCATGGTGAAGAATTAGAAATGCCAAGTTTATCTCAACAGGGGGGAGTGAACTTTGATGATAATGACACGGATACAGATGATCAGATAGAGGATATTATTCATGATGTAGGAGAAGAGACTTTTGAGCAATCACATGCATATGGTAATATGTGTAGTGATGCTGAGACGCCGTTGTGCCCGAGGTGTAAAAAGTACCAATTGTTGAAAGTAGTATTGAAATTAGTAAGCTTGAAAGCATGACATGGATGGAGCGACAATAGTTTTTCAGAAATGCTTGAGGCTTTTAAGGACATGTTTCTAGATGATAATATGTTGTCTTCTCGATACTATGATGCTAAGAAAATATTGTGTCCATTAGGGATGAAGTATAAAAAGATCCATGCATGCCCTGATGATTGTATATTGTATAGAAAAGAGCATGAAGAGGAACAACAGTGTCTAATATGTGAAACCCCGAGGTACAAATCAAATAATGCTCCTGCAAAAGTATTGTAGTACCTTCCAATCATACCAAGGTTCAAGCGCTTTTTTGCTAATGAAAACGATGCAAGAAATTTGAGATGGCATGCGGATGAGAGGATATTAAATGTAAAGCTTCGACATCCGGCTGATTCTTCTCAATGGAAGAAAATCGATCAATTATTTCCTGTCTTTGGTGAAGAGCCTAGAACCTTAGGCTTGGGCTTAGCACGGATGGCATGAATCCTTTTTGTAGCCTGATCAGTATACATAGTTCATGGCCTATTCTGTTGGTAATTTACAACTTATCTCCTCTGTTATGCATGAAACGAAAGTATATCATGTTATCTGTGTTGATTTCGGGACCAAAACAACTCGAAAATGATATAGATGTTTACCAGGAGCCCTTGATCGAAGACTTGAAATAGTTGTGGGACGAAGGTGTTGATGTTTTTGATGCGAACAAGAATGATGTTTTTAAAATGTGAGCCATGATCTTTCGTACTATAAATGAATGCTTTGCAAATGAAAACTTGTTAGGCTATAGTGTTAAAGTCCATAATGTTAGAGCAAGCGTTTCACCCAAGAGGGGGGGGGGGTGAATTGGGTGATCTTAAAAATTTCGTTGCAAATATAAAATTTGACGTTGAAATTAAAACATGAAAGAGTAAGGAGAAATATCACCGAAGTGTACACCAGGAGTTATACTGGTTCGGCCACAACCACTTTGACCTACGTCCAGTCCTCAGAGCTTCTTTGAGAGTTTCACTATAACTTCTAAGATTCAGTGGGTTCTTGGCACCTCAGTACAAGCAAGTTCCTACACCTGGACACTCGCTCCCCCTTACAAGTTGTAATTCAATCCCAACTTAAGGTTCCACAACCTTAAGTTACCTCAACAACAAATATTGAGTTTGAATGAAATATCTCTCTCACAGAGTAAATAAGAATCACTGAAGCATAGAATCACAAGTACAATGAAAACAGAGTAATGAACTTGATGATACGTTTGTGAGTGTGTTCTTGTGTGTCTTTCTTTGTTCAGATGTTCACATATATATAGATACGTTGGTAATGATTGCTGGAACATATTTCTTCATGTCCGTTGGAGCGTGCGTAGCCATTATTGACTTTTCCAGTTTTTGAAAAACATACGTTGTGGTAGGTGACGGTCGGTGACATTTGAGCGTTGCTTTTGACTTTCCTTATTTGGTAAGATCTCTTCATTATTTATCTGTAAATAGACTAAGAATGCTAATACAATGAAATGTTAATCATATAGGAAAAAAAAATCAATGAACGTCTGAATGATTTCTAAAATTCTGGGTTTGCTTACTCGAGTAGCTACTCGAGTATCACATGAAGTTTACTCGAGTACTTACTCGAGTATCATCGGGAAAACTTTGATCAACTGCAAGTCAACAGACAAATTTAAGAATACTCGGGTAGTGCATGGAATAATCAATTTTTAAACCTTTGGAAATGTATGTTTACTCGGGTACCTACTCGAGTAATGCACTCACAACTTTATGAGTTACTCGGGTACCAACTCGAGTAAACCTTCAAATAAACTTTTGGTTACTCGATGCTTTACTCCAGTAATGTTGGCAGGATTTTAAGGCCGAGAGCACTTACCTTGTTACTTGGATATGGACTCGAGTAATGCATTCATTTTTGCATCAGTTACTTGGGTACCACCTCGAGTAAATATACTTTTTGTGCTTGACTTACCCGTGTAATGACTTGAGGTTTTCCTTGAAAAATCTCTGCATACTCGGGTACCTACTCGAGGAATCCACTTAAAATAGATCATTGAATACTTGCATATCAGAGTAAGGACTCGAGTAAACGAGTTAAAAATATATCAAGTTAATCGGATACCACCTTCAAGTTTTCACTTACTTCAGTGCGTTACTCGAGTACCTACTCGAGTAATGTTGCAGTGGTACAAAATGCCGAGAGCATCATTTTTGAGAAACAGAGTTACTCGAGTACCTACTCGAGTATCCTTGGTAACCTGAAAGGCAACTGGAAGTTTTTCATATGGTTACTCGAGTAGCTCCTCGAGTAACATTGGCAGGCCGAGAGCAACTCCAAGTTCTTTACCTGGTTATTCGAGTAGCTCCTCGAGTAACATTGGCAGGCCGAGAGCAACTTAAAAATACTTACACTATTACTCGAGTACCTACTCGAGTAACGTTGGTAGGTTACCGGAAGGTGCCTCTGGTTACTTCAAGTTTTGGCTCATTACTCGAGTACCGCCTCGAGTAATCCCTTAGAAAACTTGCTTTTGATCAAGTTTCTCAGCTTTTTCTCTTGGCCTTTCTTCATTACTCCAATGCTTACTTCAAGTGAGGCTTATCCCTGTTATTCCTTTGCTCAAACTTATTTATTAATCATTTCCTTTTCAAACCATTCTTTTGTTATCATCAAAACATGAGATCTAACACATAAAGCATGTCCGATTTGTGAAGAAGGAACATGCTACCATCAACTTCAATATGGAAGAAAGACAATTTATCTTGGCCATAAGAGATTTCTTAGATGATGCCACCCGTATCGCATATTAAAGAAAGCTTTTTTTGGTGGACAAGAGTTTGAAGATGGTCCGAAGGCATTGATTGGGGAGCAAGTTTATGAAAAGGTGAAAAATATGAATGTTATCTTTAGTAAGACTGCAAAGAATAGTAATGAGAAAAGTAAATGGAAAAAGAGGTTTGTCTTCTTCAATCTTCCATATTGGCCGAAGCTTGATGTGAGACATTGTATTTATTTCATGCATGTGGAGAAAAACATTTGTGGTAGTATTGTTGGGACACTGCTTAACATATAAGGTAGTTCTAAGGATGGCGTGAAGGCAAGATTGATTTGATAGAAATGGGGATACGAGAAGACTTGCATCCAAAGCCATATGATAAGAGAACTTTGTGTCCTCCAGCTGCTCATACTTTGTTTAAGGATGAGAAAAGAAGCTTTTGTTAGTGTTTACATACAATCAAAGTTCCTTTAGGGTATTCTTCAAATGTTAGGAAGCTTGTGTTGATAAAAGACTTGAAGTTAGTGGGGTTAAAGTCTCATGATTGTCATGTCTTAATGCAACAGCTGCTCCTAGTAGCTATTCGAGGCATTGCCGAATATGATCTTCAACATATTTTGACTAGACTTTGTTTCTTCTTCAATGCTATTTGTAGTAACGTCATTAAGACAGAAAGATTGGATGAACTGGAAAATGAAGGATATCTGATTTTGTGCCAGCTTGAGAAGCTTTTTCTTCCTTCTTTTTTTGACATCATGGTACATCTAATTGTTTATCTAGTCAGGGAGATCAAGTTGTGTGGCCCTATCATTTACGATGGATGTACCCAATTGAAAGAACTATGAAAATCCTAAAAGGGTATGTGAAGAACCCTAAACGGCTTGGAGCATCTGTTGTTCAGAAATATGATTCTAAAGAAGCCATGGAGTTTGTTAAGATTACTTATCAAATATAGGACACATTGGACTTCCTGAACGTCATGACGAAGAAGGCGGTAGACGCGGGGCTTCAGTAAAGAGTATGGATCTTGATGAATTGCAATAAGTCCACTTGTACATCTTGAATAATGTTGATGAAATTCAAGATTACATTAATGCTCATATAGAAATTGTACGGAAAGGAAATAGTTGAATGACTGAACAAAGGTTAATTAGGGAGCATAACAAAACTTTTGCACATTAGTTCAAACAAAAGGTTGACGGCAAAGAATGTGTTTCTGATACAATTAAATGGTTAGCACATGGTCCTAAGGCTGATGTCATAAGTTGGACTTTGTGATCAATGGTTATACGTTTTACACGAAGTCCCTTGATGATAGGAGCACCATCCATAATAGTGGGGTTATGTTAGTGGCTGAATCTATGCACTTCTCTTGTTCAAAAGATAAGAATCCTAGATTGGCAGCAATACCTTATTATGGGGTGATTGAAGAGATTTGGGTGGTTGATTATGTTAAAGTTAAACTTTCCATTTTCAAATGCAAGCGGGTTGATGTCAACAATGGTGTGATGATTGATCAATTGGGATTTACATTGGTTGATTTGAATAGTAAAAGTTTTAGAGATGAACCTTTTATTATGGCATATCAAGCAAAACAAGTGTTCTATGTTACTGATCAGGCAAATAAAATGTGGTCTGTAGCTCTCCAAGGAAAAAGGGTCATTGATATTAATCAGGAAAGTCATTCAATAAATGATCTGCTTGATACTCCTTCTTTTTCTAGGGGTTTACCAGAATTGAACGAAGAAGATGAAGCAGACAATGAACATGGCACAAGAAACGATCATCATGAAGGGATATGAGAGCATATCCCTTTATAACACTACATTGAAGGTTAGTTAGCTAAAATAATTATCATGAACTACATTTGAATTATGTATATTGTTATTGGTGTATATATATAACTACTTTTTTTGTTATCGTCACAGGAAAATGAAGGATATGAGGTGTACGTCTTAGTGTAGATTCTCCGAAGCCAGGCCAGCTAGTGATCATCAGCCTGAGAAGAGTATGTATAAAGTATTTTGGGCCTAATAAATAACAGCATTGTCATTAATGTAATTTAATCTTTGATGTATGTATGTAAGTGAAAAGATAAGGAACTTGGTCAAAACAACATTGTCATGGTTGTATGATTTCCTTGCATTATGATTCTATCTTTGATTGTAAGTTTATTATTCATGGTTGTTTTCCTTGCTTCTGTTTCGGCCAGCACTGTTTAAGCACAAGGAAGTTGAGTTTTAATATGTTCCAATGAATTTTGAGTCTCTCACATATCATTAAGATGTTAGTTATATAATTTGTAAGAAAAAATTAATTTGATTGTCATTGAACTGGCTACTACTTGCTAAGTGAAATGTTTTAACAGGGGAAATGGCTTGCTGGGTATATCTTTTTAATGAAATTTTTTTAAAAAATTCAACTTTTAAGACCAGTTCTCTCCAAAACCGGTTTGAAAAGTACATTTAAGACCGATTTTTGGAGAAAAATGGTCTAAACAGTTGAATTTTTAGACCTGTTTTCTGCAAAACCGGTCTAAAAAGTAATACTTTTACCTGGTTTTGCAGAAAACTGGTCTTAATATTTCAACTTTTTAGATCGGTTTTTCAGAAAATTGGTGTAAAATTTTAACCTTTTAGACCTGTTCCTTTGATAACCAGTCTAAAAATATTTATTTTTAGACTGGTTTTATAATAACTGGTCTTAAAACTTTTTTTAAGACTGGTTTCATAACTGGTCTAAAAAGTAGCAGACTTTTTAGATCGGTTGTATCAAGACCGGATCCAGAACCGGTCTTAAATGTCTTTTTTAACCGGTCTTAAAAGTGATTTTTCCAATAGTGTTTCTATAAAAATATTTAGTGACTATTTTTTAATTAAGTTTTATTTTTTGTGAAATGACCAAATTATTTGTAGTAAAATTTGTTGTTACTGCCTTAGTTATTGTTGTTGTTTAATAAGTTAAAGTTATTACTCATTGAACTGTCGTTGTCATTGTTATTTAACAAAGATCATTAGTGAAATTATAATTAAGTTGGCACTGCTTTAGTTGTTGTTCTTTGGTTTGTTACTTATTACTCCCTCCAATCCTAAATATGAGACATAATTGACTTTTTTTAGAGAGATTAAGGAAATTAAATAAGTTACTTATCAGTTTACAACTTAAGAAAAATAGTTTGGAGAAAAAAATAACAAATATAAATATTTTAAAATAATTTAATTAGCTTTCTTAATATCTTCAAAAAAGTTAACGTTGTCTAATATTTAGGATGGAAGGGAGTCCATTGTTGTTGCCGTTTTGTATTTGTAGATTTTAAATTATAGGCATTTAGGTAATTTTACTAGTAAGTTCAATCACAAACTTGATCCTAGCAATGTATGGAAACTGGACTGAACCGGCTGGTTTAGACCGAAAAACCGGACCGAACCGGTCGGTTTAAACCGGAAACCGGTGAACCAGTAAACCCGGTGTGAACCGTGGTAAATCGGCCTGACCTGGATTAATCACGGTTTGGTCTTTTATATTTTTTACTTTTTTACACTCCAAATGAAGTCATTTTGGCTTTGTTTTTTTAAAAAAAATTCCTAACCGTTTTTTATTTATAAGGAGCTTTAAAAGGATTGTGGAGTACTTTTAGCATTGGTTGGGGAAAAATCTTTATGTACTTAATGATATTTTTGTAGGTATTGGGTTCAAGAGGTTATATTGGACTATTAGTTGAAAAATAACTCTTATATAGTTTTTTGAAAGGTATGTATGAACATTTAAATTATATATATTTTTTTAATTGACCCCGGTCTGACCCCCGGGTTGACCCTGGTCTAAACCACTGACCCTTAACCTAGTGCCTCGACCGATTCAATGTTTGGTCTGGTTTTCAGTACCTTGGATCCTAGTGGCCTTATTGTCATGCCAGTCATTAGGAACTACACAGTACTTAGTTCATTTCGAATTCTTGAATTGAGATTTCTAGATTTATGGGGTACTTTATGTCTTTCTCGCTATTTCTATAGCCGCGGTGTTTGATGTGTTGAACAAAAGAAAATAATAAATGTTTTGCTTTTTTTAGATTTGGATTGAGTAATGGTGGTTATAAGAAAAAGCATTCCTACCATCCGTTTGTAACTTATGGTATGAATAGATGCTTTGCGATGAACATTGCACAATCTTATGAGTAGTGCATACAAATATGCTTAGTTTATCTTTTATTTCCGCTCATTAAATCGACCTCTAACTGAATTCAATTTTTGTACTCTTTATAGCCCTACCACTAATTAAAGTTTAGTACATCAAAACCATGAAATTTGCAACAAAAATCCAGAAAAATCTGTTTCTAAACTGATTTAACGACAAACTATTCCCTCATAAATAAGGATGCAGCAAAATTTTTGCAACAAATTTGTTGTTACGGATAAACTATGGAAAAAATTTATCGCAAATTTTCTATTTTATTGTTTGGAAATTGGATCAATTCTCAATAAGGCTTGACTAAGTACTCCACTGGAGACTCACAAATGACTTAACATCATCACGCGCGTGAGGATTATAATATACAAATTTATTTTTTGATTGTTGGCCCTAAAAAAGAATCGTTGTCAGATTATCCTTAATATTCATGTCGCTTCACAAATTAAAATAGAATAATCCATCCAATGTTGAATGTAAGCAGGGGTGGGTATGGGCAGGGCTGGGCAGGACGAGACCCCTGCCCGATGCCCTGCCCAAAGGATGGGCCTGGCCCTACCCGCTAAAAGCCCTAACCATTTTGGGCTGGTAAGAGTGGGCTGGGCAGGGTGGGCTTCTCTGCTCAAGTGATAACGCCTTATCTTGTCCACTTATGAAAACAATAATTCCTTATGAATTTCATAAACATTCCTGTAGTTACTAAAACCATATATGTCTTAACTTTGCCCTAAGTAATATAAACTTCAAATACATTCGATGATTTCACATCTTGGGATATTTCAAAATAAGTCTACAACTTGAGTCTTAAAATTTAAAAAATAACATATGTCTTAACAAATATCCATACTTTAAAAATTAAACAACATCAATAATCCATTATAAATAAGAAAATAAAATGATTGTAATTAAAGCCGTGAAGTCAAAGTAGTTTGCATCAATTCAATGTCCCAAAAGTTGATTAAATGATGAAGCATTTGGAAAGAAAATAAAAAGCAACTATAATTTAATACAGCACAAAGTAAAGAAGAAAAGAAGAAATCTACTTGTAAATAGTGTTTAGTGGTTAGGACAAAAAAGAGAGAATCAGAAGAGTATTATACAATAGACAATATATATTTTAAATAAAAAAAATATATAAAATAATATTTAATTGATATGAAATTTTATATTTTAAATAAATGAAAATAATTTTCAGGGCAAGGCCAAATGGGCAGGGCAGCACCCCTTGCCCGATGCCTGGCCTTGCCCGGTTATTAGCCCGCCCAAAGTTGCCCAAAATTTTTTTGGGCCACCTTTTTAGGGCTGGGATGGACAAGTTTTTGCAGGGTCAGGGTGGGCGTACCGGGCTACTGGGCACCATGCTCACCCCTAAATGTAAGAGATAATATTAGGTTTAAATGTAAGACTTCAATATAGCTTGTCTCTTACATCTATAGTTATTTTATCAAACTATCTCTATTGAATATTACACATATTTGAAAGGTTTCCATCAAAGGGGCAGTTTTTAATAATGCAAATTACTAAAGGAGATATTTTAGATAAATCAGCATACATCTTTTATAAATAACTAACTTAACTAATTTTTTTTAATTTATATAAATTAGTTATTTAGCTCATATTTACAGCCCAATGAAGTATTACATTTGCAGTGATGACTAAACACTAATGTTCTTGTCTTGGATTATATTATTCTTGAATTCATTTTTTAAGTACACTTGAAGAATCTCCATTATACTATAAATGAGAAAATAATAATCAACACTCGGCCTTGTGGATGGACTATGGCAAGGCCTAGGTAACAAGAAAAGGACATATCAGCTTGAAATTTATCATAGAAGCGCCATGATAGGATGTTGAAACAAATTTTAAAGAAAATAATTGTTGCTTTATATGTATATATGGTCAAAAGTGGGCTTTGGGAATAATTTTGGGTGTGTTTGAGATAAATTTTTATAATAATTTATGTTCTTTACTGCTCTTGTCATTGATTGCTCTGTCTCCCTCTATCATGTATTATATATTCTACGTTTTTCTTATCATAACAGGGCGACCAGTTTGATTAGTTCATGATTACCAGTGGCAATGACAGATTTTTGGACCAGATCCCATAGAGGAATAAAGATTCGGTCCTAATTTGCTTCTTTTTAAATAATTAATTTTAACTCATTTGATGCCATTGGATATATAATCAATTAATTACTTTGAGCATGGAAATGATCCGGTTCTCATTATTGACAAACTAGTGAGTTGGCTCATTAACATTATCGTTTTAACATTTTTAACTTATAAAATTGTGTCAAATTATTCTTAAACTCATGTTAGTTTTTTAAACTAAGTTGAACTCGTGAGTTCACACAGGCACTGAGTTCATAGCCTATAAATGCAAATTGTAGGTCTTATAGATAGACTCAAAGCCTATGTTATATTAAAATTAAAATTATTTAATTAATGATTTTAATAAAGAATTATTAAATAGGATCTAAAATTCAAAATTACAAAAAATAATATATATATATATATATATA
The DNA here is from genome assembly GCA_963855925.1 of Inga laurina. Classification (NCBI taxonomy): domain Eukaryota; kingdom Viridiplantae; phylum Streptophyta; class Magnoliopsida; order Fabales; family Fabaceae; genus Inga; species Inga laurina. The sequence goes on from OY979710.1 coordinate 18,548,602, forward strand.
TATTAAAAAAGTCAGGTTTATAGGCTAGGCTTTTAAAAAAAAGCATAGTTTACTTAAATAAGGAGTCCTTCAAATAGGCATAAAATCTGGCCTCTTTATTAAACAGGTTAGGCCTTACTAGCTCTAACCAGACCAGACTACAGTTCTTTATTAAAGGCCTGATCTATTTCTATGCCTACTTATAAGTCATTTCTAAGGATTAGGGTTACACACAACTGTGTGATAGAGATAAATGCACAAAAGTTCCTATCAAATTAATCTATAAATTCTAGTTTAGGATCAATTACTATCGATTTAACTTGTCAATTTGAGAGGGTAAAAGATCAGGTCCTTTCTAGGGTTACACATGCGCGTGTCTGTGAAAGAGAAACACACAAAAACCCCTACCAAATATGTAAATTCAAATTTAGTTCCAGAAATGACCTAATCATTGTGAAGTCTCTAGGAACTAGTTTCGGATTACATTTTATAAAAAAAATTTTACTAAATGATCATAATTTGAAAATTGAAATGATAATGACAATTTAACTAGTAACAAGTTTAACTTATAAAATGATAACAATAATTAAGGTAAGGACAACTAATTTCATAAAAATTTCATACGGAATATCAATGACAATAACAGTTTAACAAGTACCAATTTTAACTTATTATATAGCAACAATAACTAAGATAGTAATGATTAATTAATTTCACTGAGCACAATTAGCTAGGACTGTCATTTTGCAACCAAAAAAAAAAACTTAATTCCAAAATGGTTTCTAAGTTTTTTTTTTTTTTTTAATCCAAGCTCACAACGACACTGAACAATTTAAAGCAAACGTGTAAACTTTATAATGAGGAGGCATCTCTTTGCACTGGCAGCAATTACATAAGTGAATAAATGAAATGAAGGAATGAGTACTTTTCGTTTTATCTAAAATCATAATATTTGAAAACCCTATCTCTTTTGCACTGCCACATTATCATCAAGCTGTTATTTTAAGTTTCAATATAAAGTTAGATATATTTTTCTACGCATAACGGGTGTCTTTAATTTGAGCATTGCTTGAACAACACATGGTTCCCTGCTTTATTGCACACTTAAATTGCAATGAAAAAACAATACTATTTTCTTAAAAAAAAAAATTTGATAAAGGGTATATTCTTTTGAGGCTTAAGGTGCAAAGGGTTCAACAATTACGTTTTCCAGAATTTGAAGCTAAGTTACGTTCTTCTCCCCTCCTTATGTGGGTGAGAAATATTATTTTAATGTAGTAACATATAATTAGTTATTTAAATTCTAATATTTCTTTCTTTGTATTTTTTTTTTCATCAGAATATGTATCTATATATATAATGTCACTGATGGTCTTCTAACCAAAACGCTTTCATTTTCAATAGATCAGATTTGATTATTTAAGTGCCACTATAGACCAACAACATGGGAAAGTTGTGCGAGAGTGGTCTTGTTTTTTTCCCCCAATTGAAAATAATCATAACTTGTCCACCTCTTGGTGCATAGGGTATATTGAAATATTTAAAAGTTGTCAAGGCTAAAATGATGATACCATATGATATCCGATATATATATATATATATATATATATATATATATATATATATATATATATATATATATATATATATATATATATATATATATATATATATATATATATATATATATATATATATATATATATATATATATATATATATATATATATATATATATATATATATATATATATATGTGGTTATACACAGATTGAAAGAATCTAAAGTTAAATTTATGTTGCGGTAATCATTAGAGGAACGACTAAAGTATTTGTCAAGTGGGAAAACAAAGTGGCATTTGGAGTCGATTATTCCGGCGGCAAAACAAATTATTTACATTTTTTTCCACCAAAAAAACAAATCATTTACATATTACTACTACCTCTGGTTCTAAATATAAGAGCTAGATAGATTTACTTTGGCTCTAAATACAAGACCTCAATCCACTTTGTCCTCCAAATTTATAATTTTCCCTGAAAAATATCCCTATTGATTACATGTATGAAGGGGTTTCTGTCAAAAGTAGTTACAATACACATAATTAGAGAGGGTATTCTAGGCAAACCAACAACATATTTGTTACAAATAACTAACTTAATATTTACAAATTAGTTATCAACTATTATATTAAGGATTAGAAGTTAATAAGTAACTAATTTGTAGAAATTAAGAAAATTAATTTAGTTAGTTATTTTATAACAAATGCATATTGGTTTCCCTTACCCTCTCTAATCAATCATTTGCATTAGAATAACCCAATGATGAAAGTTCCTTAATATATATGTGTACAAACAATAAGGATAATTTGAAGAAAAATAAACTTGACAGAAAAAGTAAATTGTTGTTTTAAATTTAGTAAAAAAGAAACTTCTAACAAAACCCTACATGAAAAACCAGAGGAGTAGTATTTACTATTTAATTAGTTTGATTTCAATATGATATATGCAGATTGTGGTTTGTAAATAAGCCAATTCATTTTTGTAATTGATTTATTTGACCGAACTGTGATTGGATAAGCGTAGTTCCACTTTGTCTTTTAAAAATAAAGTAATAAACTTTCTGGCAAAAAAAAAAAAAAAGAGTAATAAACTATTTAGGTTTTTCAATTGAAACCAAAAGTTATACTACTTCCACGCTAATATAAAATATTTTGGAAAGTATTATAAAAAAAATACATTTTGGAAAGTCAAAGAGTCTTAAATATAAGTTATTTTAAAATGATTAAATGTTTATTTCTTTAAAATATTTCTACTTAATATTAAAATTTTATTTTGGAAAATAACGAACAAATATGAAAATCTTTAATTATATATCTAGGAAAAAAAATTAAAAAAATTTTAATAAAAAATAATTTTCATTTTTTTTATAACACTACTATAAATTTGTCTATGCTTCACTATTATTTTTACTTATATTTAATGGTTTGCAATTGTCAAATATCTAAGTACTAAATATTAATATTGTACAGTTGTCGGCCGTTAAATATATGACTATATATTTTATGGTTGTTTAAATACTACCGTTACTTATAAGGTCCTATATTTCACGTTTCTTAATCAATGACTGCTAAATATAGTAAGTATATTCAACGGTTATTCATCAAGAACAGTGAAATATATTACAAAATATTTTACGGTTAAAATAATGAATGATAAAGTATCTGGCACCAATTTTGGTCATCTGAAAGGAGTTTATTTGATGGTTGTTGGTCGATAATCGTAAAATATAATACTATACTTGACAGTTATTTCGAAGAACCATTATATATTTTGTATTACTTGATGGTTATTGGCGAATAACTATGAAGTATGTGAGACTTTAAAGAAATTGGGGGCTCACTTATGATCAAACCATTGCAAAATTACTTAAAAAAAAAACATATATATACTAAACACCCAAACAGATCCAGTTCTAGTAGGAGGTATCACAATAAACAAAATAATCAATTCCAACAAGTGACAACAAATGACTAGGACCATGTATACAATTATTAGTACACAAATAACAATATGGACGAAGTGCGTGTATGTAGGGAGCTACATAGATCTATACACCAAGCAGCGTATGACCATTACTACAGGAACCACATATCAAAAGGAGGATTTATCTTTAAAGAATTGACAAAAAAAAAAAAAGATCATCACTATGAGCATTTAATCAGACAATGATTAACACAAATCATAATTAAATAAAGCAACAAAGGTAAGCGAATTTACATGATCAAGTGTCCCTTTTTCTTTTTATAGTCTTAATAAATTTAATGCTCCTTTTAGTAAAATTTGTTTTCTTTAATTTGTGAAGCAACTTCTTCCTCTTTGAAATCCAAATTCTTTCATTGTGTTCATTTATAACGTACAAAGCATCATCCTCATTGAAATGTGTTTCAAGTGTTGTCTCTTGGAAAGGATCATCCTCGGCCGAATTGTCTTCACCTCCTGCATCTTTATTTGTTTTGTTTGATAACAAATTAAAGCAATAGACCATTCTTTATTAGCAAGGTCAGGAATATAAAACACCTGTTTCGCTTGAGAATCCAAAATGAAATGTTATTCTTTATACTCTTGTTCAAATTCAATTGTATCAACCCTAACTCATCCATTTTCAAAGCATTACTATTGTCAATCCACTTGTACTCGAATACTATAACCTGAAATCTTATGTAATCCAATTCTAAAATGTGCTCAACCACCCAAAGTATGACAAATTCACATATATAGGATTCTTATCTTTGCACTTGATACATGCATGGTGTTAGCAACAACAGTAACCCCACTATTTTGCATTTTTCTCCGATCTTCATGCTCTTTAGTATACAAGGTGTATCCATTGATGACATAGCTTAAGAAAGAAAGCACATGTTCGTTTGCACAATTTGCCAAGACCATTACTGTTGAGAAAGCCGAGGTCAAGTGTGCCTTTTTTTATTATTGCATAATCGAAAAGGGCATACATCATAGGTCTCTATATATAGAGAGAGAACAACTAACCCTAACCCTAACCCTAATATCTTATCATAATCATGACTAATCACAATATATGATAAGATATTATCATATTACAATATAATTCTAAAATTCATATACTAAATAATAATATTCAAATAATAATAATAATAATAATTGTTAGTCAATTGTTTCACCCAAGAGGGGAGTGAATTGGGTGATAAAAAAATTTAAAACTTAATGACGAAAATTAACAGAAATTTAGATAGAGTTGTGAGTTAGAAAGATTTCACCGAAGTGTACACTAGAGATTTATATTGGTTCAGTCCCAATCTCTTTGACCTACGTCCAGTCCTCAGAATACCTTTGAGTTTTTCACTATGGCTTCCAAGATTTAGTGGGTTCTTGGCACCTCAGTATAGTAAGTTTCTTTTCTGGACACTCGCTTCCCTTTACACAATGTAAACCAACACCTGACTTAAGGTCCCACTACCTTAAGTAATCTCAAGAAAGTGTATAGAGTTTTTGATAAAATTTTCTCTCAAAGAGTAAATGTATAAACATTGACATGTAGAGTACAAAAGGAATAATAATGAATGTAAAATAGAGCACTAAAGGCAGACTTGAATAATTTCATAGTTCGATGGTAGATCTGCTTTGAATGCTTCGTATTTATAGTTGGAATGAAATAAATGACCGCTGTGAGCATTTCATTTTTCCGTTAGATTACTGTTGCTTCCTTTGAATATTCTTCGGCTATGGTAAAGTAGCTGTTGTAGTAGAGAGAATGTCGTCATTTAAATTCCGCTTGCATTAAATGCTTCAGACACACGATCATTTTTTCACATTTTTACTTGATCTCTTTATCTTTTTCCTGATTATCCTTTATACACTAAAGGAATAAGATGTTAGACTGAAAAAAAATTAAATATAATCATTTATATCATCATTTAGTGATTTTTGAAAATTAATAGAAAGTGCTCTATTTTTTTTGGAAACCATCACTGGAGTGATCTTGACTTAGCATTTATGAAGTATAATAGATCACTAGATGGATCACTTGAGTACTGTGCTAGTGATAATAGAAATTGGATCACTCGAGTGATTTGTAATGGATCACTTGATGGATCACTTGAGTGCTCTGCTAGTGATCCTAGAAATTGCATCACTTGGGTGATTTGCAATGGATCACTTGAGTGCTCTGCTAGTGATCCTCAACTTGATATATCACTCGAGTATTCTGCTAGTGATCTTAAAAATGGGATTACTCAAGTGGTCACCCGAGTGATCTAACTTTAGAAAATTTTCAATAGTAGATCACTTTCAGAATCACTCTAGTGTTGTGCTAGTGATGCTTTTTATGTTATCAATCGAGTGGTCGCTCGAGTGATCCAAGGACATCACTCAAGTGCTCACTAGACTAATCCCTTCCAAATCTTAATAGAGAGCATCTTTGAGAATAAAGCATGTTTCATCACTTCATCACTCGAGTAATGGCATTGTATGCCTAAGAAAACTTAGCTTGATTATTCAAAAATCTTTTGTTCATTATTGTAATCCTTTGTATTATCTTTCTAATCCTTTTGTTATTATCAAAACATGGGATCTAACAATAATATCAATCATTCCTAATATTTCTCAACTCTCCCCCTCAAGCTAGGGAATATATGTTTATCATCTCAAGCTTGGATATGAGTTCTTTAAACTGAGGACTCTCAAAAGCCTTAATAAATAGATATGCCATTAGTGAATTGGAGCGGATGTGAGATGTTTCAAATTCCTTTGAGTCAATCTTTTCTTTTATAAAATGCCGGTCAATCTTTATGTGTTTATTACTGTTATGTTAAACAGGATTCTTGACCTTTTTAATTGCTAAAGTGTTATAACAAAACATTTCCATTAGTAGGATCACATCCACTTTCAATTCTTTGAGTAACATCAATAACCAGATACCCTCACGCATTCCTTGAGCTAGTGCTCGAAGTTCAACTAGTACACTGCTTCTTGATACAATTCTTGCTTCTTACTCTGTAGGTCACCCAGTTTCCCCATATATAGGTGGCATCACTATTGGTGCATATACATAACTGTTGTTCAAAATAACCATTATCTATTTTATTCTCATAACCTTGCCTCTTTATATTTTACAGTTTCATTCTAACCACTAAGTATGGACCATAAACTATGCGCGTATCTGTAGTAGAGTAAAATGATTAATTATATACAAAATGAAAAAAAAAACAACTAGAGTTGATGTCTTAGATTTAGATTATTAACTTGAACATTTTTAATTATTTTAATTTGTAGGTGAGAACCCCTTTTTTGCCAACAGAGAAGTCCATTTATTTTGATGATTGATAATTGATTTATTTAACTACAATGTGATTGGATAGCCTAAGATTTGTAAGACCCTAAACAGGCCAAATAGGCCGACATTCTAAACAGGCCGAAAACAGGCCTAGTTACAATTTTTTTTTCAAGGCTCTTAGAAGTAAATGACCGATCCAAAATTCCAACAACTTCAGATTCCTAATTTCGAAGTCTTTGCCACAATAGAATTCAAATAACAGCAAGCAAATATATATATATGTGTGTGTGTGTGTGTGTGTTTTTTTTTATCCTTCCACAATTCCAGATACAGTGATAATAGCAACAAAGTGTGTGACAGACTGTCCAGCAACAAAAACAGTTTAATAAGAATGGATGTACCATGAAAAGTTACATTAATAATAGCTCAGAATGCACCACTATAAGAATGGTTGTACCATGAAAAGTTACATTAAGAAATAATAGCTCAGAATGCACCATTATAATTAGTTTAATAACACCTCATACTCCAAGCAAAAATGCACCACTATGGATATGAACCAGCAACAACTCTTACATTGCAAGAGATATATGCCTTTTCGTTATTATTTGCACCACATCACCTGGATATACACTAAAGAATCTAAGCCAAATCCCAAATTAAACTTCAATTCAATCACAAAACACATGCCATTTACCACAAATTATAGCAATATCCAGACAAAAACCAGCAAAGAGTCTAACAAATACCACATCAGTGAAAATGCATACAATCTTCTGAAACTATGCACCAAATCTTCCCACTTTTGGAAAAGCTAATGATTCTTCTCACTTTCACATCAAATCTTCAAAATAATTTCTTCTTCTCCTTCAAAGGCCTTGAAAAAAATTAATGAAATATATAGGATTAGATCATAACACAATTTAACATGTAAAAGAAGTAATATGATTTTAACAAATTTCAGATAGTCATAATTAATTAGATATTAGAACAAATTTCATGAATGAAAAGGGAGATTGAAGAGAATGAACAAATTCTAGAAGTTAAAGGAACATGTTAATAGTGATGAGAGTCCACCTGTAAGCAATGTTAAACATCAACCGCCAATTCTATAATTTCAAATCCCTGTTTCCATCAAAAGATCATTAGATCAAGGGATCAAACATAGAATCATTAAAACAATTCAAAATTAACTTGGATACCAAGTTTAACAAGTAAAGTTCACATTCATAGTGATATTTTCAACACCTTGGTCAAACCTTCGCATTTAGAGCATGTCCAAGTAAAAAGTTCTGTTAAATCTGACAAGTATACCTGCAAGAAGGAAATCTACATCAGTCCTTAAAACCAAACTATCTCATACATAATTCCTGGACAGTTTGCTTGAAAAGCAGGAGTTTGATCAATGTATGCAAATCAAGAATAGATTGATTACACCAAGCAAGTGGCAAGTGACGTGACTCAAAATCAAGTTATATGTCAGAAAACCCTAGGTTAACTTATCATGACCCCTGGCCCAGCCAAGTTTGACATTCTCTGAATCAGGAAACGCATGTGTGGTAGTCCCTCCCATATTAAATCATTCGGTAGTGCCAAGGGCAAAAGCATACTAGAGATATTGACTTTCTATATTAGTATTCATAACAATCCAAATTGACCCTACATAATAAGATTAGCAGGGTAATTATGTGTTCTCTGATGTATATATTGCTCAAGGTGAATATATATTGCTCAAGGGATAATCAGTCCAGAGCTTAAGCTTAACGATTTCAAGCCTTGAATCAGAGCACATTTCAATAATAAATAAACAAATTAAAATAACAAACACTTACCTGAAACACAGCGAAGAGCGTCTTCGACGGTGGACCACCGAGAAAGAGTGGTGCTGAACTGAAACACAGTGAATCTTCGACGGTGAGAGACGGCGGACTGAGGGTGAGAGACGGCGGAGAGAGTCTTCGACGGTGGACCACAAATCTGACGGACTGAGCGTGAGAGACGACGAAGAGAGTGGGAGAAGACGGAGAGAGGAGGGACGGCGGACTGGTTGCCAACTTCTGCTCAGCTGATAGCCGGTCACTCACTGAGGGGTCTACAGGAATCGAAGGTCGGACACTCGGAGGTCCAGATCTGGGAGGGAGTCGCGACACGAGCTCTCGCGGAGGCTGATTTCAAGTTCAACTGAAACAAGTTTTTGAAATTTTGGGAATTAGGTTAGTAAATCAAGGATGAGGGGGCCGATCACAAAAAAAAAAGGATGGAGGGAGTGGCAGATTTGTAATTTTACATTATCTCAATATATATATATATATATTTTTAATAAAATCTTAACAGGCTCAGGCCAGCCTGACAGGCCTCACAGGCCTATCAATAGGCCTTGACCTGGCCTGTTAAGATAAACAGGCTTATAAAGAGGCCTTGGCCTGGCCTTTTAGCCTGACAGACCAGGCCTGAACAGGCCTCTAACAGGCCAGGCCGCAGGCCCCTGTCAACCGGCCTGGCCTGTTTCCACCCCTACTTGCATTGAAGGGTCTTTGTGGCTCAACCAATGGGAGAGGAGGGGAATGATTTTAATGGGTGGGAGAAGAGGGGAAGGAAATGGAAAAAAAATTAATGTTATCTTATTTGGGTTGATTATAGAGGAGGGGAGAGAAAGGGTTTTAATGTCACATTGTTTTGTTTAGGAGGGGAGGGGAGGGAAAATATTTTTATTTGGACAACTTTACCCTTATTTTATTAAGTTGTTTTTTTTTTCAAAACTTTGTAAAATATTTAACAAAATATAATTATAAATAAACATTTCATATAAAAAAATATAATTTAAATATTAAAATTAAATAAGATAAATATAATAGATAATTAATAACTACTATACAATAATTCATGTCAATCGGGCAAAAAATATATCAAATAAAAGAAAAATGATAATAACAACTGCTTTATAGGCCAAAACATCAAAGCAAACCAAAAGTATATGGAACAAAACCAATATTGTATAAAATACAATAGCATAATCTTGAACACGCAAAAATCCGTTTTTCCATAGCTTGAATAAAATTGGAAGCAAGTATAATGACGAAACCAAAGTGGAACCGATGATGTGTGCATAATGGTAAAGAGATATTCAACAAAGGAGTAGGAAAAGGCAACAGATCTTGTGATAGCGAAGTGATTCATGGCTCAATCATTCTCAGTAGGTGCTGCAGCCTCAGAAGGAGGCACAAAGATTGAAGGAGTACTGGCGACAAGAGATGTAAGAGGAGAAGATACAATAGGCTAAGGAGCATTGCTACCACTCATCGAAGATAAAGGGCGGAATTGCGATGGAAGACAAAAGAGGGGCAGGTGATAGAGTCGCTACCTTCAAAACAAATCCAGAGACTATAGAGCAAGAGGGTGATAAAAAGGGTGGTTTGGGAATATTGGAATGAACAAGTGGTATACTAGTCAAGACAACCCAAAAATTTACCCTTCTCCTCTAAATCTCCACAACTTTAGGGAGGGTTAGGAGGGGAGGGGAGGGAAAGTTTTAAAAACTTTTCTCCCTTCATAAAAATGTTAAGAAGCCAAACAAGGGAAGGGAAGCAAAATCCCCCTTTCCCTTCCTTCCCCTCCAAATCCCCCATACTATAAGCACCATACACTACTACAGAAAAGGAATTTCATAACATTTATTTTTGACCATACATCTTGGTTCCAAACCATCATATATAGAGGTAGTATATATGCTTGGCATAGAAACATAAGGGTTCAGAACCGTGATGTATTCAATATATATTATAACGGCTTTAATAGAACACTCGTTATGTATTGAGGCTTGATGTAGCTATAATGTGTGTAATGCTAGCATAATAAACAACAGGCACACATAAAAAATCATTATATATTTAGTAATGCTGCCATTATACATAATAGTCTCACAAACAACTATTATAAATTAGTAACATATATAACGGTTCTTTTAATAAAACTGTTATGTATTTTTATTTAATGCTAATGGCTTTACTTAAACAACTGTTATATATAGTTGACATACATAACAATTTTTAATTAATAATTGTTCAAATTTTTTATTTGCATTATGGTTGTTATATTGTAACAATTATGTATTTTACATCAATGCTAATGGGTTTACTTAAACAACTCTCATATATAGTATAGACATATATAACGGTTGTTAAGTAAAAACCGTTAAGTTTCGAGGCTAATTTTTTTTTTTTTCAAATAGGGGCTTCTGCTTTCGATATCCCCTGCATGCAATTGTATATAAGAAATTATATACAAACTTGTATATATATTTATAATCTTTCATGCATACATACATTAAAACCAAAAGTTTAAAACCTCTATATATATATAGTAAATGCTTGAGATAGAGTTTATGAGCTAGTTGACTTGACTACATAATAGAATATAACCTCCCACATCAAGTATAGCCATGCAATTTGGGATGGATCAAGTTAACAATGACACTCCTGGCCTATATTAATAATAATGTAACTTTTGACCTATAGCTTGTTCCTCTTTACAAGAAGTAAGCAAGGCAAGAACAATAAGAGAGTGAAAAAGAACAAATATTCCTATCGTAAAGGGTGCAAGGGGTATGCAAGCCTCGAGCAAAACTTGATAGAGAAGGAGGGATCTTATGTTACACTTCCTTGGTGATTATTACACTCTCTCTTTGTATTGTCCAACCCATCACACCTATAGCACTTTATTTCTGTCATCAATCTCTCACACAAGATGTGCTAGATAAGGCCAATCAAGTTGATCATGAAGATGTACTTATTAGGGTATTAAAAATCCCTAATAACCCTGGTCGTGTTAGAGGTATTGGTTTTGTTGTGAACCAAACATCTTACTTTGGATGTCATATGTGCTTCAACAAAAGTGAGATGTCATATATGAAATAGTATGTGGAAGGCTTAAAGCAAAAAATGTCAGAGGAACAAAAGCAATTTCGTGAACAAACAATTGCATGAGAAATAATGAGCTAAATAGACCCAGAAATTGTGCAAACAAATTCAAAGTCTAGATGGCATGGGGTAGTTTTAGAATCTAATAGCCAAAGTGTGAAAGATAGTTACTCTTCTATGCCTAAACTCCTTATCCCTGCAGTAAATTATTTTCAAAATTTATTATAGCGTACTTCATTTTTTATTCATTTTGTTGTAGGTTAATTCAAGTTGTATGTTATACTTGGATCCATATTTTAAACAATACAGTAGGCATTGTCTATAATAATGCGCATGAAGTTTTACATAATTCCCTATTGCCTTATGGTACACTAAGGGTGAATACCAAAATTTGGACTAATGATGATGCCCTTTTACCAATACCTACTCTCAATAATGAAGCTTCACTTAGAGATGTTATGGGTCTTTATGTTGCATGGCCTATAAATCTCATTAAGCCTATACAATCAAGAGGCAAATAGATTGTAATAGTGGAAAAAATTCTAAAGGGTTGACTATCATATCAAAAAGGAAAAGAATAACCATCGATATATGTCAAAACCAATTTGCCTCAAGTCGACAATCTTTGTGATAGATTATCCCAAGATTATATACTGAAGGATATAGCATAACTACAACTTGAAGAAGATGTCTACTACATGCCTGATGTTATTGAACATCTTGAACAATATGAACGTAATAACATTTTTAATCATAAATAGATTGGTGTGTCAACTATCAACATATGGATCAAGTACTCTATCATCTTTAATTATTTTTCTTATTTAATGTCAATGGTTTTAATCTAATTGTGTTTTTTTATATAAAGGTTCTTGTAAAATAACATGATGAAAGGTCATATTGGGAAGATGTTAAAGTATCCATTCATCAATCCCCACATTACAAGGAGCCATGAGGGGACAAATGCCTTGATTGATCAATACAATAAGATTAAAGAGCTCTTTTTTTCTCTGCTAAAGCAAAACCTTATATGTTGTTCCTAGCAACTTTTAATGCAAGGTAAGTCAATAGTTGTGCCCTATGGTATGGTTTTATTGGTTCGTTACTTATAACTTTTTTATGCAAAAATTTTGCAAACTATTTTTAGGAAACATTGGATTTTAATTGTCATCAATCTTACGGAATCTTTGGCTCCCTTAATTTATTAAATGTATCCTCTAAAGCATAGTCAACTAGAGAATCGACCAGACATGTTGAGATTATTTAATATCTGAGTGAATACTACTACATATTCGAGCATATATAACGCTTAATAAATAACGGTTACATCGAATAAACGTCATGTATGTTGAGGAAGAGGTTGCACAAGGATATATAACACTTAAATGTAATAGTTATTCATGCGTACTATCATGTATTACGAGGCGAAATTCATGAAAACACAAAAATAATAGTTGCAGTTAATAACTGTCATTTATTTGTTTAGAAAAATGATGGTTCTTTAAATACAACCATCATTTAACACTTACAAATGATTTATCTTCCAACCTTATGTCAGCGAAAACACAAACATAATAATTATATCTATTGACCGTGAAGTATTAACGACAAAAATGACATTTCATAATAAACAACCATCATGTAAAGAACAAATCTAAAAAGCACCTTTTAAAAACCTTGTTTGGTACGATGCCAAGTACTAGTTCTCCTAAGTTAAATACTTTAAAGTGAAGTATTCAACTCTATTTCTACTGACCTATTCCTTTTGTTCTTAGCACTTTTCTATAAAGAACCTTTTCATAACATTATCCTTCTTAACCTTATTATGGTAGATGCCAGAGAGCTCTTTTCAGTCACCCTCCTCCTCCTCTTCCACATGCTCACCCTCCTCTCCACCTCCTCCTCATCCTTGTCATCCTCACCTTTTTCCTCTACCACTGCCTCCTTAAGAAGCCCCTCTCCTTCCTCTACCACCACCACCCCCACCTCCACAAGCTCCTCCCCCTCCTTAACGGCCACCACCTACTCCTCCTCCTTTTCTGCCTCCTCAAATAGAGGCTCTACTATAGATGTTAGCCAGCCTTGAGCACTCTATAAGGTGTCTCAGTAGACATGCCCATAATCTAAACAAGAAGTTGGACCTCATCCTTCATCACAATCAGGTTATATATGATCACTTCTAGTCAAACCCATCATCTCCATCCTCAAAAGTTGATGATGTGCTGAGCGAGGGGGAGGGGCAGGAGGAGGAGGACAATAGTAGTGGTGATGATTGAAAAACCACTACTGTTTTTTTTATTGTTTGAATATTAAGAAAATTAATCGTTAGGGCAATGTAGGAAAAAATATTAAAAAAAATGGCACTTTACGGTTATTAGTAAATAACCGTTACTTATGTTAACCACACATTTATCTTTATGACATAACCCTTTCCATTCCAAAAGGCACATTCTACTTGATAACTTGTGAAACCCTTTCCATTCCTCATTTATTTAATTAGCAAGAAATGATCTTTGAAGGACACATTCAACAAGGGCGCATGGACAAGTTTGAAGGAATTGACTTTTCTTGTTCCTCTTTAGATCGAGAAGGTGGACAAGTTACTAGAGAATATTGAATTTGGTGATGCAGTAGATCCTTCATCCTCATAAATTTTTATTTTTTGTTTGTTTATTCACACTCTCATTTTTCTGTTTTTTAATTGTTTTGTACTTTAGGGTTGAATAATCAAATAAGTAACAATTATTAAATAAAACCTGTCACTTTTTAGAATACCATATCTAATAGATAATGTTGTTAAGAAAAAATCATCACTACTTATAAAATCTAACGATTGTTAGATGTAAATTGTGAACTTTCGTTTAGAGGCTCATTACAGTAGCAAATTAAGAACAATAAGAAAAATCAAATAAGTAATGGTTATGAAGTAAAACCTATCACATTTTATAATACCATGTCTAATATCTAACGGTTGTTATGAAAACACCATCACCGTTTACAAAACCTAATGAATGTGAGATGTAAAATCATGAGCTTTCATTTAGAGGTTCATTATAGTTGTAAATTAAGAACCATAAGAAAAGGCCAACTTTCATAACGGTTCTATACTTATAATCATAAGTAAGTTTCATCAAGTCTTTTAAAACACCCACTATCTCCACCTCTCCACATTCCCAAGTTATTACAGTTAACATGCTTGTCTTTAGTCAAATGTTACCCACCATCCTCAAAACCCCACAACTCTGGTTGACTTTTTTTACCATTGACAGTCACTTTCAGGTAAACCACATCATCCACTGCTTCCTTTGAACATTAGTTCGACAACCACATGAGTTGCTTTGATTACCCTAACTCACTTTTTCATTTCAAAGACCTAGCTAAGTCGTATTCCTTTATGTGCTCTGTTCTTCTTGCTTTAAGGTATGATTTCTATTCTGTATTTCACATTCCACATTTTGCATTCTATATCTAGAAAACTTAATGCTCTGTTCCCTATGGCTGACTGGATGAGTTTTGTTTTCATGTTAAAATGACCAGTTCTACTTCCTCCGCCACTGATAATGCCCCTAGTGTTGAGAATGCCCCTTGTACATTACAAACCATGAATGAGATCCCAGAAGAGGCATTAGAAAGAGTGCAAGATATTGTAAAGAGGGGTCACTGTGCCTTGAATTTTGCAAATAAAGCAAAGTCTTTAGGGAGAAAATTTCACAAGACATGGAACAATGATGATCAACATCTTAGGCCGTTACACTTTATCAGCTGCATCAACATAATGGTAAGAACCAATATTCCTATCACAGTAGGTAACTAGAATAGGTAGGGAGAAATTAAGCATATGTTACTTTAGACAATATGACAGTAAGGAATGTATACCTGCTAATTAGTTTCTATGTACCTATAAAAAGTATTAACTTGAATCGCATGCTTTGAAGTCTGCATATCATCAAAACCAAACTTCTAGGAAATTTGTTCTCAATAAGGCTAGACAATCATTATGTATATTCTATCATCATTGATGAAGGTGTATTTGCAGAATCTTGAAGAGACTGATGAGACAGAAGTTCTTGAGGATCTTCAGTCTACCACAAATTGGATGATTGGAGAGAATTTTTCATCAAACATTGTGACATGACATTCTAGGTAATTGTTACTCACGATTCATATAACATGTATGTATTTGTTTAATATTAACCTGAGTGTTATATGTTTTTATAGGAATTAAGCTGGGTGAATAGGGAGAGGGCGATGAACAATAAGTATCCTACAAAGGAGGGCAAATAGGGTATGCTCATATTGCTCAAAAGTTGGCTGCTAAGAGTAGGGATGGTAGTAGACCTCCCCGTCATTAACTTTTGTTGGTAGTGAGGCGTAATATCCTGAATTATTAGCTGAGAAGATTGAGAATTAGCCTAAGTTAAGCAGGCTATCAAGCCTAGGTTTGGCAAGAATCTTAAGAATGTCCAAGAGCTATAATGACTTTTAGAGACTAATTTGGAATAAAGTATGGGATTTATTTGCAATTAGTTGAAGGAAAGTACCCAATTCCTTTATCTAAAGTCAAATATGATCTAAGGCCTAACTTGGATCTAAAAAGAGAGGGAATGTCATCTTGGAAGAAGGGAGAACAAAGAGAAATAAAAGAATTAATGGCAATATAATTAATATTATAAAAAATAAGGGCAAAAGAGACATTTGCCACTTGATCTTGAGGATAGAATTGGAAATTTAGATGAAGGGCTAGGATTTGCTCTTAAAAAGCAAGAGTAATGATGAAGATGAAAAAGCAATTAACATCCTCCTCTTAGAAAATTAATTTGGTCAAGAGGGAAAAGAAGGAAGCAAGAAAGAGTGTGGTCAAAATGTTAACTTTTCTAAGAAGACTTAGTCAACAACATATCTTCCTTCTTTCTGTCCATTATGGAACAACCAAAGCACAAGGGGGAGAGAGAGAGAGAAAGAGAGAACTAAATTAATGTAATTCTTCATTGTTTCTCAATAAAAAATGTCCAAAAGCAATACTAAGAGAAAAAGAGATAAGTCAACACATATCCTCACCATTTGGTCAATTATTGTGGCTAAGGCATAAAAGGAAGAAGGAGAGAGATAATTCAATTAATACAATCCCTCATCTTTTATCTAAAAAGGACGGTCAAGCTAAGAGGAGAGAAGGAAGAGTGAAGTTTGAATTAACCAAACCAACTTTGGTTAATTAAGTAGCCACTTTTTGCATGAGACCATAGAAATTGGAGACATCACCTTTTCTTATTTCATTAGGCTCATTTTCGGTCAAGTGTTGTGGGGGGCTGAAGTGAAATGATTTTAAACACAATATAGCTCCCCACACATCACAAAAAGTCGGCCAAATAGAGAAAAAAATAGAGAAAAGAGAAAAAATGAAAAAGGAAAGAGAAAGAAGAGTTGGAAGAACAAAGTGTCAAGGTATGCGTTCTAGCTCAATTTTCACCACCTAAATCACCTTTCTAGCTTAAAGCCTCTTCATAAACATTGTTCCCCTTGCTAAGAGCTACAATTATATGGTTTTTATTTTTCAAACAGTGGTGTTTTATGATGTCTACAAAGTGTAAAAGTTAGAAAAATAAGGAACAAGCTATAGAAAGGGCAAGAGGTGAGTATAAGCTTTGATTTGAACCAAGTATCTTATTGATTGGTTGATTGTGGTTGATTCCAGTAGCTGTGTAATGCCTCAAAATACGTAATGAATGTGGATGAACTCTTCTGGGGAATAAAGTGTGTATTATGATCCGAAAGAGTTTCAGTGCCCAAACCCAATATTTAAACTCAATTTTGGTGTCAAAGCTTAAATTGAATTAAAATAAGGCGGAGGACGCATAACATGAGAGATGGAATCAAAAGATGTGTTAAGTGGTAATCTAGTAGAAATTGCCATAGATGGGGGCAAAATGGGAAGAAAGAAATTTATCGGTCAAGTATTCAGCAACCAAAGAGGAGACTAACTAATAGCTAAAGAGTAAGAGGTGTGATTAAATGGCTAGTGGAATTAATGAGAGTAATCCTATGGTTGCATGCTTTTTATGAGAGGGCACAAGATTATGACACCTAGCACCATTAGGACCATTATATGAAGTCAAAGATTCAAAGTCTTTTCTTTTTTCTTTCTCTTCTCAATTCAGTCAAAAGGGCAAAGAGGGAGTGGAATTAGCCATCATCATCATCATCTCTCTCTCTCTTTGAGCTCTCTTAAAGCTCGACCATGGGAGGGAGGAAAGAGAAAGAATAAGTTCAAGGTGAAGGTGAGATTTTGACCTAGTAGATATCTTCTATGGCTCAAAACCTCTTCTCTAAACTTGTTTCTCTTGATGTAAGCTTCATTTCTATGGTTTTAGATTTTCAGGAGGAGGTGGTTTGTGAATCTAAGAAATGCTAGTGGTTGGAGAATCAAAGAATCAATTAGAAAAAGAGGAAGATGTGAGTAAAAACTATCTTTTGACATATGTATTATGGTTATTGGTTGAGTAATATGATTTCTGGAATTTGCCCTAATTTTTGTGTAATTAATGTAATAGAGAGGTCATAGTGTTTTGATGATTGTGTTGATGTATTGTAGTGTTTATTAGATAAATGCACTTGATTGGAGTCTTAAATGTGAAGTTGGGTGATTGAGGTTTTGTGTTGAATTGGTGTTCAAAATAGAACATGTTAAAGGAGTGAGAATGTGGTTGTTTTGATGTTTCCATTGTATTCTATGCTGAAAATTGTGTGGGGAGTGGTCCCTATTGTAAATTCTGGACCTTTAGAAACATTGGATGAAAAATGGAAATTCTGGAAATCTTGTTTTGTGGAAATACTGTGCTAAGGTTCTTGTTTGCATATAGTTTTGAAATAGCAATTAGTGTCAAAAAGTTGTAAAACTTTCTAGTTTTGTAGTAGACGTTGCAATCTTTAAAATGGTATAAAGTTTGTGTCATTTGTGGTTGTGTACTAAGAGTTATGGTCAGTTGAAATCAACCAAGAATCAAGCCAGTTTTTGGCTATGGCTAGGCATTGTTGGCCATAGCCAAAAATTTTCCGACAATTATTGGCCACGACCAAAGGGGAGTTGGCTGTGGCCCAAATGTTACTTACTTTTTCTTGGCCGTGGCCCAAAATTTTCTAACTAATCTTGGCCACGGCCAATAGTTCTTGGCCGCAGCCAAAGTCTTTTTGACCATCTTTTGGTCGCGACCAACCCCTCAAAAACTGTATTTTGAACTTTCGAAAGATGTTCTTTGGTCCAGTTTTTCCCAACCCTTTAGGCTTCTGTTTGGACTTCTAGGAGCCACCTAAAGGTCTCAAATGATAACTAACCCTAAGTGTTTTGGAATTAAGAATTGGAATAGGGAATAACTCATCATCCTTGATTATGATTTATAGGACTTGATGTCTGCCCCAAGCGTGTGAAATCGGTGCCCGAGCGGGAATAGAAAGAACAAGGTAGTGACTCTTTCTCTTATATCATGTATAATACTTGTATGTTTGTGTTTATCATTTAATTGGGAAGAATATGGGGTTGAATTGTGAAGAAAGCAGTAGTTGAATACAGCGAAAGCTGTTGTGGCAATCGTCACGCATAATTGTGATTACGGTGAAGGCTGTCGTTTTATGACATAAGTCACACATCATTGTGGATATAGCGAAAGTTGTCGTTATTATGTATACTGCAAAAGCTGTCTTAATGCTGTGAAAGTGAATATGGTGAATGTTGTTGTTGTTTATGCCAAAAGACCCGTTTGATGTACGGCTAAGGGTAAGCCGGCCAAAAGTCCCAACTGATGTATGGGTGAGGTTGTTAAATAAAAAGGCCCTGTTGTTGTAAATTGCCGCTGTGAATATTATTGTGTTATCCTTTTGTGATAATTGCTTATATGCCTTGTTTATTATATATCATATGATTAAAATTGTTACTATTGAGATTCCTATAAATCTCACTCTTTCCATTACTAACGTACAACTAGGATAGTCAGATAAAAGGAAAAGTTGGTATACAAGGACGGTTAGAGTTCATGGCTGGGGATTAGTTTTGTGTTGGTTATTAAATATTGGGATAATTGTAGATGTAAATGTAGACTGATAAAGTAGATTTGTGTAATTGTTTGTAATCCCTATTTGAAAATGGACAAATATGCCCTGTAGGCTCTTATAGTTAAGATTGAAAAATGAGAGTCATTGGGAACTTTGTTGAGTACTCTGATATGAATGAATGGAACGGTACCGAGCAGGCCAAATAGTTTTAAAGGTAAAACTGATACCTGATTAAACACATTGTGAAAAGTTTTGAAAAACCCACTTTATCACAGGACCAAACCCTATCTTAAATCTTGGACTTTTATAAGTTTTGAATTCTCTGTTGGTCTCCAATTTAACTTAATGACACATTTTTGAACCATAATAACAACGGTGGAGGTCGGGCGTTATAGGCTACCCTAATTTTGATTACTCCAGGGTTTTAGGGTTTCATGTTGATTTGGTCTTAGAAATGGTAAAACATGATGCTTAATGATGATTCTAGCCTAGATTGGAAGTGGAATTAGCAAACTTGTGAATTTTATATTGGGACCCAACTTTTGGTCAGAATAGGGCATGTATAAGGAGTGGGATTTTGGTGAATTTGATGTCACCAATGGCATCTACATGAAAAATTGAGTGGGGCTAGCTTGTGGTCGTGAATAGAATAGAAAATATGAAAATTAGAAGTCAATGTCACCTAGGTTTTGGCACTGCCAGATATGTGGCAGGTGGATTGTGGCATGTTTTGAATGAAAAAATGTGATCGAATGGCCATGAAACTTCCCATATTAAAAGTAGACATGACAAGCTTTAAAATGATAGATAATATGTGACAATTGGATTAGTACACAATGAGTTATGGTTGGTTAAAGTTGAGCAATGAATCTGGAGTAATGTGAGTGGTAGTGAGGACTAATTGGGAATTCTGTAAATGTGGGCATACAATTAGAAGTGGGAGGCATTTTTCCATTAAAATAGACTTAGAGTGGGTCACATAGGACTTTGAACCAACATAATTAAAGATTCCTAGTCAAAGTTATGAATTTCCAAAGTTGGTCAAAGAAAGTTGGTAAATTACAGTTGACTAGCGAATTTGTAGCTTTTGGAAGGAATTATGAGATTAAAAACATGACTCACTTTCATGGCTCTAACAAGTCATATGGTTATATGTTTACGGCCATGAGGTGACAAAGAAGAGGCAATGGAAACAACCCTGATGGTTGGAAGAAAAGTGAACGAAAGAAGGACTTTAAGACAAAAGGTAGTTAAACTTTCCTGACTTGCATACATTTGATATGTGTATGCTTGTGTATTGGTGTGTGTTAGTCCTTTGATGAATTGTGTGGAATATACATAAATAATTGAAGCTCTATTTTTACTTATGCTATGGTAATTGGTATAATATGTAAACCATTGAGTGTGCATATGTCATTATGTTGGCATGAATTTATATAAGCAAGCATGACATACACTAAGCATTATCTTGCATGTATAGTTAGCATTTTTTACTACTGAGATTTGCTCAAATCTTACCCGTCCCTTACCAACCATATGTATATTAAGCATAGAAGCAAAATGTATTGGATTTGCATAGCGGCAGATGTAATGGAAAATTGAAGAATGTTATTTGATGGCTTGTTATGTATTAATTACCGTACTTTGAGAATGATTGTATAATCATGCATATGCATCTAAATGGATAATTGCCCTAGCATGAAAATGAACTAAGAATGAGCAGAGGAACAATCTGGCTAAATAAATGATAATCAAATAACTCTGATTGAATTAAATAAAGATAAGAATCGATGAGTAATAACAAAGTTTCAAACCACTAGAATACACTTCCGCAAGATTTTGAAATTTTCAGAAAAATCACTCAACTACAGGTTCAAATCCTGTCTTGAGGTTGGGAATAGAGAGAGTTTTGTAAAAGAGAGCTTAGTGGTTCAAATTCACTGTGTAAAATTCATCAGATTGATCATAGAAATAAGGTGTTACATGATGTAAAATAAAAATGGCACTTATGATGATCCTCAAGTTAAGGAGATCGTCGATAAAATGGTAAGTATTAATATTAGTCCCTGATTCATAGAAGTAATGTCTTAATTAACTATCAATATTAACATTATTGTTAAATGCATAGTAGGCCATGTCCCATAAAGTTATAACACATGGCTGCCCTACTACGGATGAGGGCATATTGGCTAAGACATTAGGACTTGGCCATCCTGGTCTTCTCAGGGGTGCCAGCTTTTGATTGACTTGACAAAATATTATGGTTAGCTGCAACCTTGAAGAAATAATATGTATGAAAAATATGAACAACTCCAAAAATAGTGTGATGAAATGCAAAAACAAATATTGTTTCTTATAAAAAAAGTTGATGAATGAGTGTTGTACAAAGCAATCTTTTAAAAACCGGACCGGACATTGAACCGGAAAGGTCAGCGGGTCAAGGTTCAACCGGTTGGAACGGTTGAGCCGTTGAGCCGGACCGGTGACATAATAATTAAATTTAAAAATATTATATATATATATATATTACAATAATTATTCTTTACTAAAAATTATAAGAAAAGGTTAATAAAATAATGATTCATATAGAAATTGTTGCAACTTGTCACATACATGAATTGTTTTTAAATTTATTTAATAAAAAATAAATTAATAAAATGAATAAAATTAATTTAAAGAAAAAATATAAATACTCTAAAATAATTTAATTAATTTTTTTAATTTCTCTAAAAAACCAATTTTATATATTTAAAAACAAAGGAGTAACTTTTAATAAGAAATTTGTATTTTTACTAATATGCACGTTGAAATCGATGCCCCTGCACGGATATGCCATCAAAATATTGTACATACAACTAAAAAATGATAAAACTTGTACTAATAAAATATTAAAACCTGACAAAAAAATAAAATATTAAAATCAAAATAAAAAGATGAAAAGACTTTGACACGGTTTACTATGCATCAGTTTGAAGCTTTGAATTGTTTTCATCCCACGTGATGAGAGAGAATTGAGTAATATGGGAAACTTTATCCCCTTTCTCCTCTCTTCTCCGGCTCTGCCAGTACCCGACGGTGAAGCTTTCAATCTGTAATTTTTTTTCTTTAACCGGCATGGCCTTCAAATAAGATGAAAGATGGGAAAGAAAATATTATTGGTAAGTTTTATTCATTTTTTTTCCTCCTTCATTTTCGTTGTAACTCTGTTTGGATTTTCCTTTCTTCTTCAATATCATCGTTCGATCCCAGTAATTTTTTTTTCTAAGTAGTTAGGCCGTTCGGTTTTCTGAAAACCGTTCTGGGTCCCGGCTCGAATCCGGGTTCCGGCTAGAATGCCGGTTCAGGGCGGCTTGAAACGGCTGAAACCTTCAAACGAGTGAAACATGTTAGCCGAACCGTTAAGATGAGCAGCTGGTGGTCGAACCGGTTCAACCGTCCGGTCCGGTCCGGCTCTCACAACACTGGTACAAAGTAGCAAGGGGGAAATGGTAGCCCAAAGAATGAGAGACAGTTGCACGTTTCCAAAACCTAATTTGCTTGAGGGCTTGGTGGATGTTGAGTGTTTTGCTGATAGCCTTTGACACCATACAGCTGCAATAGGCCACATGTTCGATTGCCTATAGGATAACATGCTTCATTACGACCTATCCTGCTTGAGTATGTAAAGGTACAAATCAACACCAAAATTTGTCCTAGTTATTTGCTCCCCTTGCCTACCAAAGATGCAGATACAGTGGGAGGGGCTATAGGCGGCTGCATTGCATGGCATCGCTGTCTACTTAGAGTGTGCAAGCTGACTAAGAAGTCTACCACTCAAAAGAAGCTGCCCACCAAATCCTAGTCCCTCAACCAGTCTGAGCCCCCCACTCAGTCCAAGAAGAGGAAGCTTCCCACCACTAATGACCAATCTAGGATGAATTTTTTCTCACGTAATAAGCTTTTCGGCCAATGTACCTAGAAGTCACTATAGGAGTTCGCTGACAAGCTCTTCCCTAAAGACGCATATGCAATGATCAAATTTAAGAGAGAGGCCTTTGACTAAGTAGACAAAGAGGATGCTATAAACCAAGAGCTTGTTTTAGAGGTCCTAAACAAGGAGATGGCAAGTACAAGCTCTATCAACTTCTTTATGAGTTATTTCTTCAACTGTGATTAAATAGTTGGTTACTTAGAACTTTGATTTTATTTTGATGTGTTAGTTTTGACATTTCTGACACCTGTAACATACTTACCTGAATGACAAGATCAAGTTCATCTACCTTGAAAGTCTTAATAACCAGGGTAATGGAATGAAGGAAGATGCCAAGCAACAACACACGAGGTTTCTAGGGGATGAATTTATTAGGAGGGCACTAGATAAAAGGGACACTTACTTCTTTATGCCATACATTTAAGGGTGGGAACATCATTAACTCTGCTTAAATTCGGTTTTATTTTTTTTTTGTAATTGTTTTGATTATGTGATCTATTATTGTACTTAAGAACCACTGGATGCTCATAGTGGTAAATCCAATTCACAAAAAGATATGGTACTATGACTCTATGGGTGGGGTTTCAGACAGGAGACCATGGATGTAGGAGACATTCAATAAGTAAGTTATTCATTCATCATCTCTTATAATTTAGTTCATCTTACATGTTTTTATATATATATCTATAATTTTTTATTGTATCTTTTCAGAGTGGTGTACAATTACCGCACTCAAAATGGTCTTAAGCTTCCTAAAAATATCCTTACTGATAGCAGCTACTGATATGCCTTCTAATGGCCAAGTCCTAAGGTATATATATTATTCAACAATGACTATAATATTAAATTGAAGGACACATATAGTTTTTGTATATGATTGACTGCAAATTTTTCTTCTCATTTCTTTGTAGTGCCCAAAGCAATAGGAGATGAGCAATGATTATGGGTACTACATGATGCAATACATGAAGCACATAATCATGCACGATTCAAAAAATATTGATACAAGTAAATTATATTATATGCTCAATTTGTTCATATATACATTCGGTCAGCTTTATATTACAATATCTAAGTTCCATCCATTGTTTCCTTTTATGCACAATATTTTAATTCCTCCTACACGATGTTTAACAACTCACAACTGGAAGAAGTGGATGAAGAGTTGGTAGCATTTATGCAACATCAATGGGAGACTAAATATATCAAATGACTGTACATTTTTACATAATAATGATTTGTTTGTTTTAAAGTTTTGGTTTTAATAGTGTATACATGTACATGAATGACTGTAAATATATTCTAATTTGTTGTATTGTTCTATATATAAATGAATGTAAATATATATTATGATTTGTTCTTTATAAATGAACATGCAAGGGGGATATCAAAAGTAGAACCCCCCCATTTTTTTAAAAAAATAGCTTCGATATATCACAATTATTACCTAACAACTGTTATTTATGTCAACTATATGTAATGGTTGTTTAAACAAATCTGTTACCATTATTATCAATGTATAATAGTTGTTTTTAAAGAACCTTTATATATGCATAACATATATAACATTGTTAAAGTAGAACCATTATGTATTATGTAAGTATTACCATATATTATTACAGTTGTTTACGAGTGACCGTTAGTTATTATCATAGCAATACGTATATCATGGTCTTACCAAGCCTTAATACATAACAAGTGTTATATTATATCCGTTATAATATGTCTAGAATAAATAATGGTTTGTAACCATAATTTATTTGCTCGGAGCATATATAGTGCCTGCATATATGACGATTTGGAACTATGATGTATGACAGATAATAACTGTCATGTATTGCAATTTCTGTAGTAATGGTATGTGCACACACATGTGGATGATTTTTTCCTATTATGTTAGTGCATTAAATAGATATCAAGGTGCAAAAGTGCTGAAACATTATAAAGTTGCTGACATTATTAGAAGCTACAAGTGCAAGAAAACAAGGTTATTTATATAAATTTTTTCAAATATTGAAAATAGGTATTTTACATGCATAAATTGATATCATTGTTTGATGTTATTTTGTAGTGCCCTTGCCAACCCAATACTAACAATTGTGCTTATTAAGTCATTAAATTCATGAAGCATGCACATTGATTTTGTTCCATACCAAGTATGCAATTTTAGTTTCATGACTTTATATTTTTTTTAAAATTTAATTCAATTCTATATAATTATGTTTTATTAATTTTAATATGTTCTCTTAATTATTTTGTAGTACTATCATGATGCATGTTGCCCAGTGTACATGGACAAACAAATAGATGAAGTCATTAAAGAGTGGTGTGCTTATGTGTTTGATCAATGAAATAATAGTTAAGTATGATAATTATTTTGCTTCACTGCATTCTATTTTATTTTGGTTATAATTCATTGTTTCAATAGTAGTTAGTTGTAGAATTGAAATAGATTTGGACATCTATAGGTGATTTAGGTGTTGTAAATCAACATCTGTTATACAAGTTAATTATGTTGGTATTGGTATTGATTTCCTCTAAATTTAGTTTCTATATTATGCTCATGATAGGAGAAATCCATAGGTAAAAGTACTATAAAATTGGTTTTGTGTAAAATTAAAAGTAAAATATTTTTTAAAAATATATATCTCATGTAGCATATGTGAGTAACAAATCTACATTAGGCATTACATTTTTTTAAAAAAAATGATATTATTTGGTTACATTTTTTTTATCTAAAATGTAACATGAGCTTTTTTTTTAAAAAAATGCAAGTGATCACAGTATAACTTATTTATTCTTGTTCAATTCTCCTGTATATCCTCCTTATCACCCTTAATTGAATCTATGGGATAAGTTTCCTCCACATATCCCAGTGAGATGTCATAGTCCTATATAACCTTGTAGGACAAGAAAAGAGCCAACCATAGGGTGCTGTATGTTGGCATACCATGTGGCACAACAAAAACCAACTCCACTATCATCCTCCCCATCATGTCAAATTTTAAAACATCAGTCTCACCATTCATAACAAAGATCATGTACAACTTAGATAAACCACTATTTTCAAACAATTTTAGTTAACATGTTATAAATAATCTATTTAATAAATCAAAGCTCTCCTGCTTTAGTTTCTACAACAAGTCATGTTTTCCAAACCTTATTATTTTATAAAATTCAAAGAACCAAGTATAGTTTTAAAATTAAATCAAGGGTGAAGGTGCAAAAATGACCATGTACTTTTACCAAATGTGCACTTGGAACCATTTGGTTGTCTTAGGTGCAAAAATGTACATGAACTCTACATATAGAGCAAAATTGCTGTCCTCATTGACCACCTTAAATGTATGTTCCTTTTTGGTTTGGTGGGCCCCACACCTATCCATGTGTCATCTTCTTCTCCTTGTCCTTCCTTTATTTCTCTCTTCCATATCTCTAACATGCTCATTCTTCTTCTTCTCCTTCTTCCATAGTAGCTTCTTCACCTTCCTTACATATATCTCTCAAACTCAATTGGTTTTCATCCAAATCTGATCTCTATCATAGCTTGAAGCCTTCACGGTAAAAATATACAAAATTTGTAACTCAAGGAGCTGCCATGGCCTTGCTGTCATCTTGGCCTTTGGCATCATCATCTTGTCACAATTCTTGGATTACCATTTCTTCTCCTTCTGTATCACCAACAATGATCACTCGACCTATTTCAAATAAAACTTCAAGCACATTTGTACCTACCTTTCTCTAGCTTGTTCATTTTTTTCTTTCATTATATTTTTGTTTTATTCATTTTTAACCTCATTTGATTTGGCTTGATGCATACATGCATGCATGTATACATATAGTATCCAGTATAGCATAATGGCAAATGAAGTACCCAAGCTTAGAAAAGCACCGTTTGGGTAATCCAAGAATGGGGACAACCCAAGCCCAACATCACCTACCCCATCTTTTGTTCCTACTCGATATTGACATGCCAGGTGCTAATTGCTAGAACAAATTTATAAATTACAAATCCTTAGTTAGCTATTTGAATTCTTATTAAAAAAAGGTTCAATCTTGCCACATAGAAACCTTTACCTCCTTTGAATTTGGCACCATCATCATTCCCAAACAAATATCATGAAGTGCTTCAATCCAAGAACTCTGACAATCGAAGACTCCCATCTTTGTTCTTTACAAACAACACTGGAGCTCCCCAAGGCGACACACTGGGCCTAATAAACCCTTTCTCAAGCAAATCTTCTATTTGTTTCTTTAACTTTGCCATTTCATTTGGGGCCATGCGGTATGGGGCCTTAGATATAGAACCAGCTCTAGGTACAATGTCAATTGGGAACTGAACTTCCTTCTCAGGAGGCAATCCACTCAGATCATCCGGAAACACCTCAGGAAATTCATTTACCACGGGTATATCACTCAAAGTTTCACTAGCTTCCTTTTGTACAGAGAAAAATACCATATACCCCTGGCAACCTTTTTCAAGATATCGTTCAGCTTTAGCTGCAGCAAGGAAATTCATACTAGAATCCACAACTTCAGCCCTCTGAGAAACAGGATATACTATCCTCTTGTTCCCACAATCTAATAACACATTATTTGCCGTTAACCAATCAAAACCCATAATGACTTCCAATTGGTAAAGCGGCAGACAAATCAAATCTACAGTAGATTGGTGCCCTTCCACAGTTACGACACAACTCAAACAAGCTTCTGTGGTTAAAGCCTTAACACCCATTGGGGTTGACACTACTAATTCAAATGTTAACTTATGTACATGCATTCCCAGGCGCTTCACACAATCATAGGCGATGAAGGAGTGACTTGCACCCGAATCATACAAAACTTGCAATAGATGGCCATTAAGAAGAATATTACCTTGTATCAGCTCAGGAGATTTACAGGCCTCCTCGTAGGTCATCGCGAACACTCGACCCTGTGTCTTCGGCTTCTGCTCAGCTCACGGTCGTTGACAATCTTTGGAAAGATGTCCTGGCTGCTTACAATTAAAACAGATCATTTCTCCCCGACAATTCTGGCCATAATGTGATTTGTTGCAGCAAAGACATTTCCACTCGGTCGCAAATCTCTGAGGTTTACGGTCTCTAGACTGATAGGGCTTCTTATCACTGCCCTTGAATGAAGATGATCCTTGGCCTTTCCGCTTCTGGGAAACATTACCCTTATTAGGTTCATTGCGGTGGCTAGTAGCTCTGGCAGGATACAATTCTCTCAAGTTATTCTCTGTAATCCTGCACTGTTCAACCGCCTTGTTGAACTTGGTAAATTGGTGAGTAGCTAGGCGTTTCCTCAACTCTCGCCTTAGACCGCAAATGAGCATATCAGAACTCCATTCTTCGTCATCCTTGAACCGGAGGTAGGAGGAGTACCGAGCCAATCGAACAAAATGGGATAAGTAATCATCGAAGCTCTCTGTGTCCCCTTGTCTGATATTCAAAAACTCTGTCTCCTTCTCGAGTCTCCCTAATTTAGGAAAATACTTCTCATTGAACTCTTGTTGAAACAGTTCCCAAGTCAACGGCATTTCTTTGCTCTTCAATATTAAGGCGATATTCCGCCACCAACGATCTGCATCCCCTTCGAGCTTGTAAACAGCAACTCGTGGCTTCACCTCATCCGGGCAACCAAGAACCTCAAATATTTTCTCCAGCCTGTTCATCCAATCTTCGGCTGCTTGAGGGTCAAACCTTCCTCTGAACGCTGGAGGCAGATGCTTGCAGAATCTGGTGACCCAAAACTGCAGGTCTCTTTCCTCTCTAAGCGGCATCCCATGGGATTCTTGATTCGGGATAGCACGAGGTGGGGATTCTAGTGGTCGTGCTGACCCCTCTGCAGTGTCCTCATGTCGAGTTTCTTCTTGAGTTTCCACCGGAGTAGATTGAACCGGGTCCTCTTTGTTCTTTGCTTTCTCTGCTCTGAGCTCTTCTCTTAGCTCAGTTATCATATCCCGTTGATCTCTAATTAGACCCATTAATTCCTGCATTGCATCAGGTGGGTTATTATTGACGACCTCCACCTCAGGGTCTACACGCGGGATACTGGGGCGTCCTCTAGTTTTCTTCATTCTACAAACAACTTGCCCCATTAATTTAGCAGAAATAGTATGCACTTATAGTCACAAAACTCATATATATATCCATGTCAATATATCATACACGTGCATACACAAAAATCATTCACAGATAATCCTCTATCCCTAAAGCCAACTAAGGGATCTATCCTAGCAACCTCTACCCTTGCCAGGAACTATAGCTCTGATACCAAAATGTAACCCCCTGCCTTAAATAGTGTAATTATAATTCGATATCACTTAATTAAATTGGTTTAGAGACCGTCGAATAGTTCAAAACTTATTTAAAACTCCCTTTTATAGTAGGGACTTTACAAAATTTTCAAAACTTCTTTCCTATTTCGGTCTCAAATTCAATTATCGAATATAATCACCTGTGCAGTTAATTTACATTTAAACATATCAGAATATCTAATAGCAATCCCAGCCACCCCCGGGTTCCATTCATTCACTATAGAGTTTTTATTTCCATATAAGGGATTACACCACTGTATTCTACTAATATTTACAATCCAAAAATAATTTACAAGATCCCTGTCCAACAGGTTTAACCAACACGTCCAAAATAAATGTCCCTATAGGGTTCTAACCGCTCCGGCTCGTACGCTTCTCCTTAGAGCCACTCGCCCTGTCTGAAAGGTTAGTTAAAGGAAAGAATGAGATTCAAGAGAATCCCAGTAGTAACAAAACATTTATACCACATATAAGTACACATCATGTAAGCAAATCATCATACACCAGCAGCAGCATAAATCACACTCCACCCTCATTCCCTTTCTCCGCCGGGAAGGCACACTGTCCTAACCCGATCCGTTGTTAGCTACTCAGGGACTATTGGCATGGCAGTTCATACATATAGCCCTATAGCTCATATAGCTACCTGGCTTTCACAAATGGCCCGTCGGCCTTCACAAATAGCCTTTCGGCCCACATAAATCACATATATCACACCTCATCCTCATCCCCTTTCTCCGCAGGGAAGGCATACAACCCTTGCCCGATCTGTTGTTAGCTACTCAGGGACTATTGGTATGACGGTGTTTACACATATTCACAATGTCGCAGCATACGAGTTTATCACAAATCAATGATAATACACACATACAATGCATCACATATGGTACGAAAGAAAAGTTACTACCTCGTCCCTTCCTGACGTTTGCTGGCTCAGTGGGCTCACGAGGATGGAAAATGTCGAATCCTATAAACAAAATTAGGGACAATAAATCAATCTCTTTCCCAAGTTCTTTTTCTATAGTACTTTAAGTTGGTTATCATTTGAACTCTTTAGGTGACTATTTTAGGTCCAAACATATGCCTAAAAGGTTGGGAAAGACTATACCAAAACCACCTTTCAAAAATGAAAAACACTGATTTTTGGGGGTGGGCCGCGGCCCAAAAATCCACGGGCTGCAGCCCAAAACTGTCCAGACACGCTTAGAAACATTTGGGCTGCGGCCCAGAATCCTCAGGCTGCGGCCCAGAAAATCCAGTTTCCTGGCTGAACTTCCAAAAATCATAACTAATTCCACAAAAATCGAAATGGGGTGATTCCAAAGCCAAATGAAAGCTATTTAAGTCCTCTTTCAAGAAAAAATATTGGCCATTACTGGAAATCACCACAAAATTCCAGATTTACCCAAAACCTAACATTGTGCCAAAACAGAATCCAGTTTTGATGCCAAACTTTGGACAGTTCAAACTCCCAGCTAAAAAAGTGAAATGACACAAACTATGTGTCCATTTTGAAGCTTGAGATGTGAACTTTAAGACTGGAAAGTTTCATAATTTTTCAATATCAGTTACCCAGTCAAAACGTCCACACCATCTGACTGTCCAGAACAGACTTACATTGGACAACATTTCCATTTTTTCACCAATGCTTCCAATGGTTCCCAAATTTCAAATCACATACTATTTTCACACAATTTGGCTCAAGGAACACATTGGAACCATCAAAATGACCATATTCATTATCTATGGGCATGTTCTACCACAATCACCACATATCACCTTAACATCTCCAATCAACACACACATTGCAATCCATTCCAACCCAAAATTCCAAGCCAATTCCAAATGCACAAAGACACTCTATGACACTAATTTCCACATTAAACACTAACCAAGTCATGCTTTTCGAAATTTACCAAAAATCAGGGCAAATTCCAAAGTCCTCAAAACTCAATCAATGATCAAATCAACCATACCAAAGTACATCAACTACTCACCTCTTATGTCTTCCAAAGCCAACTTCTTGATTCTTCAACTTTTCAAAATTCACAATCTCTCAACCACCACCAATAAAAATTCTGAAACCATAGGTTTAAAGCTCTCAACTTCTTGCATAACATTAATAGAGAACATTTGAGCATATAGAGATGTTCACTTACCTCAACTCAAGCTTTTCTTTTTCTCTTTCTTGATCAAACTCAACGAAAATGGAAGTTAAATGAGAGAGAAAAGGAAGGATGATGATGATGCAGTTTTCCTTCACACATACACACATATAGCCGACCTTGACAAGGAAAGAGAGAGGGAAGAATATTTGACTTTGATCCAAGGGTCCTTATTTTGCCACTTGGCACCATCCTATTCTTCCTACCATGATTTCATGTAAACTTGCATGAATAGGATTCCACCTTTTGTTTCTTTCAATCCTAGCCCTTGATCTTGATTACTAAGGAGTGTTCTCAATGGTATCTAACCAGTCGGTCGGTAAATTTACCGTTTTGCCCCTGATTATCACAATGCACGATATATACTTCGAAAGTACTCAATTAATATTAATTACATTACTTTGAAGTTGCTAATCCTTGGTCACAATCCAGGATATTACAATAAGTCTGAATAAAGTAGACTGCTAAGTCTAGTTTAGTAAGAATCCTAGGAATGAATGAGAAACATAATGACTATTAGAAACTGTACACGGAATATAATATAAATTTTGGTGCAAATTAGTAGAAAGAAAATACCTGATTCCTTTGTGATGTGTCAGAATGACATAGAACCTAACCCAGATCTAAAGGAAAAGGGAAGTACTGTCTAGAAAGAAGTAAGAAAGAGAATTAAAAGAATTAATGTCACAAGAAATAATATTGCCATAATCAAGGGCAAAGGTGTAACCCCCTGCCTTTAACCACGTAATTATAATTCAATATCACATAATTAAATTGGTTTAGAGACCGTCAGATAGCTTAAACTCATTTCAAGTTCCTACACTATAGTAGGGTTTTCACCAAAAACTTTCAAAAACTCTTCTCTATCCTGGTCTCAATTTCAAAATTCGAATATAATTACATGTGCAGTTAATTTATATTCACACACATCAGAGTGTATAACCAAATCCCCGGCAACTCCCGGGTTCTAACATACATAATCTGAGGGTTTAAAAGTCTCCACTAAGGGATTACATAACCAAAATCAACAGTAATATTTACATCTCCAAAAATAAACAGTAATCCCAAGTCCAAAATAGTTAACCAACCGCCTAACAACACACTCTACAAGATCCTAGCCGCTCCTAGTGGTTCGCTTCTCCTTGGAGCCACTTGCCCTGTCTGAAATGTTAGTCAATGGAAAGAATGAGATTCAAAAGAATCTCTGTAGTAACAAACCACTCATACAGTGTATAAACACATAGCATATATGATCATGTTAAGCAGCATCACAATGTATCATGGCTTTCGCCACAAACAACAACACTCATGGCTGTAAACTCTAAGTGTCAGCTTTCGCTGCGATCTCAATGTATTCACAAAGTATTCACTAGGCGTCAGCTTTCGCTGTGATCACAAAGCATCACAATGTCACAATGTCACAATGTCACAATGTATTCTCAATGCAAGACAAATATACATACAATGTTTCACACAAAGTATAAGAGAGGAGTCACTACCTGGTTCTTTCCAAACATGCTCTGGCACGGGTCGTTCACGAACAGGGCAAATATCAAATCCTACAATTCCAAATGCACCATTTAGACACTTCCATAGTATTTCTTGAGGTTATATGAGTCTATAATGAAAATTTACAAAAATGCCCCCAGGGACCCGGCCTGGGCCCGCCGTACCCGGTCCGGTTGCACTTTTCCCAAAGTTCTAATCTGGGCTATCCTAACATATTTCCGCCCAAGGAATCCATTTCCGGACTCGGAATTATCAAATTCAATGTAAAATTACAAATTTACCCTTGGCAGCCCTACTTCGAGGGTTTCAGGGGCATTTTCGTAATTATGCTTTTTCGGCCTTTTCCGAAAAAGTGACCAACAGTAACCCCACCTAATTTCCGCTCCTGAACTCAATGGAACCATCAAATCATTGAAAATCCAACTCTAAGACCCATTTCTAGAGCTAGCCGAAATTTATGAGCTCTTCGGAGAAAATCAGGGTTTTACGATTTCGGCTCCGTAAACGCGTTCCTTTCTACTCCTAACCACTTTATTCACTATTACATTAGGTTATAACTACCATTTGAACCAAAATTGGGCAGCATAACCCTTAGGAAACTCAATTTCCAAAATTTAAAACCAATGGCAATTCGGCGAAATTTCACCGATTAAATTGCCCACAGCAGCCAAAATAAGCAATATACGAAAGTTTGGAAGTTACCTCAAGCTCCCACTAGCTTTTCCCAAATTTGGCTGAACCCTAGCCTCTTTGAAACACCAAATTTTGAGCTTCACAACCTTAAAGAATAAAGAGGAGTAGCTTAGAGTCGGAGTTATACGCGTTAGGAGCTAGATCGTCGGAAAAATCGGCTTACCTTGCGAGATTTCTTCCTCTTTTTCTCTCTTTTCTCCAAGCTCTCTCTCACATCTTTTTTTTTCTTAAATGGGGTCGAGAATGGCTGATGAAGATGGTGGAATTGCTTTTAATTCCATGTTGATGTCATCTTACAATATGATGATGTCATAATTTTTAATTTCCCATTTTCGGATTTTTCAGAAATTCTGGCAGATTTTCTGCCCTAACTTTGAAAAATCATAACTAATTCTAGAAAAATATAAATGAGGTGATCCCAAAGCCAAAGGAAAGATATTTAAGTCCTCTTTATAGGAAAAATATGAGTCATTACCAGAAATCACCACAAATTTCCAGAATTACACAAATTTCATCATTGCCCCAAAACAGAGTCCATTTTCGACCTCAAACTTTGGACAGTCATATCTCCCATTTCCCAAAACTAAATGGCACAAATTATATGTCTATTTTGAAGCTTGAAAGGTGAAATTTAAGAATGGAAAGTTTCATAATTTTCTGACATCATTTGCCTAATCAAAACATCCACACAAGAAGACTGCCCAGAATAGAGTTTCACTGGACAGAATTTCAGATTTTGCATCTTTACTTCCAATGGTTCCATTTTCATACCAAACATCATTCCCACATAAATTTTCTCAAGGAATCCATTGGAATCATCAAAATATCCAAATTCCCATTACACATTCTCTAAAAGTGTTTATTCAACAATAATTACATCCACTTTTGAAGTCATTAGCCCTTAATCACTTTTTGGGATATTACAAAAGGAGACAATTGCCACTTAATCTTAAGGTCAAAATTGGAAGACAAAATAAAGAGCTAGGATTTGCTCTTCAGAAGTAAGAAGTAATTATTATAATGAAAATAAAATTTTCTCTCCCTTTATGACCACAAAAAATGTCAAAAACAAGCAAAGAAAGAAGGAAGAAGAATTTGGTCAATTGGTCGAAGTGTCAACTTTTCCAACTTCAAAATTTAAATAACCAATAGCAAGACAGTGAAGTAAAAAGGTCAACAATTCTTCTTCCATTTCGGCCAGCAAAGTTCATTCAAGAAGAATATGAAAGAGGGATGAAAAAGTTATCACAAAATGGAAATTTACCACACATGGTAAATTGACTCCAACTTGTGCAAGAAGAATCATTTTTGACCACATTTTTATCTCTTTTCCTTTAGGCCATTTTTGGCCAAGTAATTAAAGGCTAGGGAAGTGGAAAATTTTAGAGCATATTCCTCCCTCTTCCTCATGCATAAAGTCGGCCAACAAGAAAGGAAAGAGAAAACAAGAAGACACAAGTTGAAGGTAAGGCTTCTAGCTTAATTTTCATCTTCCAAATCACATATATGACTCAAGTACTCTTCATAAAATTTATTCCCCTTCTTGAGAGCTTCATTTTTATGGTTTTAGAATTTCAAGAAGAGGTATTTTAAGTCTTCTAGCAAGAGCCAAAGTTGGAGAATCAAGAAAAGAGCTCAAGAAAGAGCAAGAGGGAGCAAGAGCTTCCTTTTGACATATATGTTGTCTTGTTTGGTGAATTGTTTAGGAATTGTTCTTGCTGTCCTAATTTTGGCCATTTAGGGTTTTTAGGGTTCATGAAGCTTTGATCATATACATGTAATTATATAATGTTTTAAAAGCATATGGTTAAGTTTGGTAGATGAAATGTGAATTAGTGGATTGTTATGTTGAATTTAATTTTTGGTCTGAACAAGACATCAAAAAGGAGTAAGAATTTGATCAATTTAATGTTACCATTGTGTTCTACATGAAAAAGTATGTGGGAATAGTCCCAAGTTACAAATTCTAGAACATTAGAACACAATTTGTAAAATTGCATATTTGCTGCCAGTTACGGTTACCTGCAAGTTAGTTTGTTTGCATTATGTTTTTGAGTAACTTAATAATGTTCAATGATCATGACCTTTTCTAGAATAAAAGTATACTAATCAAGCTTTAATGTCATATAGGTTAATCTGATCTGTATGCTATGAGTTTTGCATTTTTGAAGTTAGCTAAGTAAAACCGGCATGTTTCTATGGCAGTGTCTAATGAATGATAATTCTGGAATGCTAGAAATTCTATTGGCTAAGGGTCATATAGCTTTTGTAATCACTGCAATTGGACATCTGTATAAAAAGATATGAATTTTCAAAGCTAGTTGAAAATAGTAGCAGCTTTTAGTTAATGTGCGAAATTAAGAAGGTAATGGCAAAATATAATTACCTTGAACTCTAAGGGTAGAAATAAGCACTTTTGGCTAGTTTGACCATATTGATCGTTCATTTGACTTAGAGTACTAATCCTAATGATAACCAAACTAAGTGTTTAAATTATGAAGAATTAGGATAAGCAATAACTTGTCATCCATTAATTCTTATTTATAGGTTTTGATATCTACCTTGGACGTTGAAAACTAGAATGAGAACAAGACAAAAAAGGCTAAGTTAGTAACTCTTTATCTTGTAACATATATATTTCTTTGCATGTATAATTTAATAATTGACATTGTGGGGGAGGGTAGGCCTTATGCATGTAGACCGGGTAGGTCCTATATATAATGTAATGCAGATATTGATGAATATGTTCATGTTATGATTGAGAATGCTCACATGAGTATTTTTTAACATGCTTTGTATATTTACATATCCTATGAGTTATTGATGTTACTACTGAGATTCTTTTGAATCTCACTCCTTTTCAATAACCAACCTACAGCTAAGGCAAGTTGGTTAATGGGCAAGAAGGTAGTCACAGACAAGTAAATGGTGTGGCCAAAAGATTAAGAATTTATATTAGTTATCTGTTTTGATTACTATATATATTGTAAATAACTTGAGGGCTGCATTTTAGTCTTAGTTGTTGCAGTAATAACAATAGCTGTATGAGTATACAGCAAGTAGTAATCGATCTTTAATGTGTTAATGAAATTAGAATACGACGACTATAAGATAACAAGCCAACAACTAGCGAATAGATTTTAAAGATATTAGAAACATGCTCTGATATTAATAAAAGGAGTTAAGAATGGGTAAGTTATGACACAGGTGCAAACCTTTGTGAATTTATTTTGAAGTATCAAAATTTTCAAGTAAAAAGCCCATTCAATGACAGGTTTGAACCTTGTGTTGTAATTGGGAATTAAGCAGTTTTGAAAGGTTTGTAAGTCCCAGGGTATAAACTTGGTTGAATGGTTTGAATCCATTATGCATATAAACTCATCTAATGACTATGGTAAGAAAGATGTTACATTTGGTGGTATTAAAGTGGAGATTCTGGCATTTGTTTAGTATGCTCTGCTAATGTGAATAGTATCCTCGTTGATACTTGGATAATCCTGAGTGATACTAGGATTAAAAATTATGGTTGATAGATGAACTCAAAGAAATAGAATTTTGCTCAACCACTAATTGGCAGGCTGGTATAAGGGTAGATGTGTATATCAGTGAGCTAGCTGACTATAGATTCCCTTGCCAAAGGAAGGGGTAGAGTTATATGTTGAGAATAAACTGGATCAGCAGTGATATATACCCAGTAGAGAAAGGCATGAGCTCTAGAGACTCCATGCTAACTTGTCCTGTGACCCAAATTCCAATAGAATTCTATGGTTAAGTGTGCTAGGCAAGAGTAATCCCAGGATGGGTGACCCCTTGGGAAGTTAATTCAGTGAGCTTGAGACTATAAGAGATAAATGACGTAGCACAGGATACGGATTCTGTTGCTGACTCTTGAGTTTCTAGTACTAAC
Source organism: Inga laurina (assembly GCA_963855925.1). Classification (NCBI taxonomy): domain Eukaryota; kingdom Viridiplantae; phylum Streptophyta; class Magnoliopsida; order Fabales; family Fabaceae; genus Inga; species Inga laurina. The sequence continues at coordinate 18,586,916 of OY979710.1, forward strand.
TAAGAATTAGATCCCCACTTTGTGTTATAGGAATACATAGGAAAATTATACCTAGAGGTTGGTACTGCTTATGTTTCCTTATAAGGATAGTATCTAATATCTCTGGAGGACTAGTGAATGTCATGAGGAGTCTCGAGTCTAAATAGTCATTTTAGTAAGATGAATGGTGATCAAAGACATATGGTATGACATACCGTGAGTATGGTATGATGAACTGTACTGAACTGGAAGAGGCTAGTAACTGGTATAGAGATATGCAGTTGTCTAGGTTAATAGACCTCATATGAATCAAAGAATTATGTTTGAGTAGACCGGTAACTATGAAAGTAAGCTTTTGAAAGCTGAGCGAGAGGCTTGCATTTGCACCTGTATGATTATCCCCGATCCAATATGGCTAGCGTGGTCTGCAGTGAGGCAACTTGTGTGGTTTGCCGTAATGCAACCAGAGTGCTCTATAAATGAAGCGACCTGTGTGGGTTATAGTGAAATGAGTATACAGGATTGGGATGTAATGCTTTTATCTTATTTTCACATTTCTCAGAGTGCTTCTGTGTAATTCGGTGGACACACAGAAATGGCGTAAAAAAACTGACATTAAGTACTTGTCAATATACAGGAGTCTCCTTACAGGGTTTGAAGAATGTGTACAATTGTCCAAAATATCCAAAAATAAACTCAATATAGCCAACAACTCCATTTCTCTTGGCCCGTACACTTCAGTTGCCCATATTTACCGTTTTCCCCTTGGAGCCTCTAGCTTCTGCTGGAAGATTTTTTTATTTGAAAAATGGTGATATTCAAATGAATCTCAGTAGTAATAGACAGTTGATCATAGAAAATGTAATAATAAATATGCCAAGTACCACATACAATAATATTATAATAATAGATAATTCAGTTCATTCGGTACATGTCAGTTCAGTTTGAAATGTTTAGACCCAACCGCTGTTGCAACCCCTGCTTGTTCCATACCTTAGCTAGGCTCAAGACCACATACTGGGCGATTCGGTGTACCCGTAGGCACCGTGTATCATACATATTATGAAAGATGACGTATACAAAGCATATACATTCATATAGTATATGAAAGATAGAGTTACTGCACAAGATAGAGGGCACAAGTTCTTGAATTCACAAGACTTACCTTTGATTTTGCCTGCTTTAGCTCTCTTTCTGTAAGTCTCCCAAAGCTCTCTTCTCTCTCTCTTTTCTTAGTATGAATGGCAAAAATAAAGAAGGAAAGATGAAGAAGAAGCTTTTAAAATATCTCTTCATCTTTTCTTGAGATACTTTTAAAATATCTCTTTATCGTTTCTTGAAATACATTAATTAAATGGTTTATGATATAAGCTTTGTACTTGGCCTTATCTCTTCTTAAGCATTGCATAATCTTCCCATTGATTTTGAACTATTTTCCTTCCTCATTGTTAGCCAAAAGTGATTCCATTTAGGGTCCAAATTACACCAATTGGGCTTCATCTAATTAATCTAAACAATTGTGTAAGATATTATATTTTATGCTAATTGCACATGTGCTCATAACTTTAATTAATTCTTATTTAATCCCTTGGCTTGGATGATGACACTTGGCATATTTATCATCCAAGTAATTATTTTTCTTTCTCCTTTAATATTATGACAGTAAATATCCACCAATAAAGGGAAAATATGGGTTTTTACTCTAATCCAAAATTTACACAATTGCCCTTACATTTTCTTCCCAAATTCGCAATAGTTGGCCATTCTGGTAGATTTTCTGACCAAACTTTAAAAATCATGACTTTATTTATAGAAATTTAATTGGAGTGATTCCAAAGGCTATAAAACCCTTATCGAGTTTTGTTTCAAGCTAAAATATAGCTTTTAGCCAATTGAAAGCTCAAAATTCCCAAAAATTCATTAAACCTTACCTATTCCAAAATTGGTTCTAAAAATAGGGTCTAAATTTGAAAAATCATATCTCTAAATCCTCAAGTCTAAAAATCACATATAACCTATCAAATTAAAGATTAGGATGTCTATTTTCATCTTGTAAAATTTCACAATTCTTGAACATCATTTGCCTATCTAAAACTATGCTATAATAAGACTGCCACACTAGAAAAATACATTGGCAGCAAATCCTCATTCTTAGGACTCTTGCTAAACTGGGGCTTAGCAATCCACTTAATTCAGGTTTATTCTCAAGCCACTAATCCCAAAATTTAGGATTTTACATGGGATGTGCCCCAATATAGTAGGGCAGAATGGGGGTGGATAACTCTCGACAGCTGAAGCCTCACAAGATGAGTTACCCACTCATGATGTAGAGCTGGTAGCGATTGCATTTAAAGTGAAATATGGTGATTTTAAATATGCCTTTTGATATTGGGGATTGAGGTAGAGTTAGAATCTCGTGAACAATCCTATGCCATAATAATATTACTTGAATGTTTGAGGATTAGAATAGGAATGATGAATCCTGATTCTAGTATGCGTGTATATTTGGTATAACTGAGGGAACATGATTTTCTAAGCTCAGCTGATGTTGAGGTTCTAGGAGTTGAATGGTAACTTAAGAATTAAATAGTTGAAATGATTCTTGAGGAATTTCAAATACCCTAAGAGGCCTGAGGTACTAGAATGTGGTACAGAAATGTGTATGAGGTTTTTGGAGATTGCTAGCTGTTAATCTAGCATAGGAAAATATCTTGATCATAGAATATTCCCTTGGAAATAATGATTAAGGGTTTATTCCTTGATCGAACGAAGTGATAGATAGAACCAGGGTAGCCATAAGTTATGGTCTAATGATTGAGACAGATAACAACATATATGCTAGCGGCTAATGAATTCCCTGTATGATATGGGTAGATTAGCCAAGTACGAGAAGTTGAATTTATGACTATGCCTAGAGCTGGACTAATATCGAAAGTTTAAACAGAATAACCTTAGATGGGATGGCAGAATTAAAGAAAGCAGAATACATAATTGCTAGAGAAAAGGGACCTTATAAGATTTGGGATCTCGTTACAATAGTACTTACATTCAGAGACGACCAACTAGAGAGGGCTACCTACGGGGGGTTTCGATTGGGAAGGCCTACCTGTGGAGGGTTTTGATCGGAGAAGGCTATCTACAGTGGTCCTAATTGGAGAGGGCTACCTATGGAGAGTTCTGACCAGAGGGCCTGACCAGTTAGAGTAGACTGAGTGAAGCACCTAGTGCAATACCATAGTGCGGAGCCATGGTAATGATAAATTGTAGCGTAGAGCTACCATGACATCGAACCTTGGAGTGGAGCCACCCTGATGGTGAACTATAAGGTGAGCGACCAGAATGTTGACTCTCAAAGGTGGTGCATTGTAATGAGTTCCATATCAGATGAGTGTCCTAGAAAGAAGGGTTTAGGTAACCTAATAAATTGCCATGGGGTACTTAGTACTGCTTGTTGAAAGAAAGATGAGAGGAAATTAAGGAAGAACAGGCTCAACAAGAAAGGCAAGCAACTCTTGCTCTTATATCTTATATAATGGTTCTGCATGTGCATTACCATTGAGTATATTCGTGTTATGAATATACAGTAGACAGTAAGCCTTGTTGGACCAATGTATCCTTAGCCTGTAAGACTTGATGTACATTCAAAGCAGGGCAGTAAGACCTAATATCCAATTTGAATTTGAGATTCTGGGCAGTGATTTAATGCGTGAGATTCCAAGTAATGATTTGATGCATGAGATTTTGAGCATTGTTCTGAAGAGGTTGTAAAGCCTAAGAATAACGGGGTAGTTAAACCCAAGGCAATAAGACCTGTAAGTATAAGTTGCATAGGGAGTTACCCTAACTGCATGACTTGAGCCAGGAAGGCTTGAGGAAGAAAGCCCTTGAGTGCACCTTGTATGGGGAGTTACCCTGGGCTATAGGTCTTAATGAATATCTGGTGGCAAATGGACAGAGGCCCAAGGCCATATGTCCTAAGGTGCTTATGGCATAGGGGTGATTCCCTAGGCTATAAGATCTCACAGGCTACCTGGATAGTAGAGGATGGACTGTGTGTGATAGAGCTCAATATTTATATTATTTTTATTGGTTAATCTTAGGCTTTTGTGGGACTTAATTGAATATTTTGGGTATAATCAAGTGTTAAAGTGAGATTTTAGTGAAAGCATAATTTGGGAATTATATTAGTTAAATTTTTATATTTTTAATTAATATTTTTTATTCCCAATGTTCTTTAATTTTGAGCAAAAGGTATTACCTTTGTGAATATAATTTTGTAGATAATAATGTGGCACAACTTGAGTGGTTAAGGTCAAAGATGTTATTTTGGAGCTTAATAACGGACAAAAGTGGAACATCACAAGTGCAGAATTTATTTTCACATTTTTTTCTAAGAGAAGGTTAAATGGGTAAGGACCTTGTTTGGTGGTTGCAATTTTATGCCTAATGTTAAAACAAATTTTCATCTCCTTATCTAAACATGGCACAACTTATTTAACCTAATGAATTAAAGAAGAGAAGGAAGTAGGGACCATTGAGGAAAGGTGGCGGCTATGTAGTAAAAGGAGAGACAAATAAAATGAACAACTTAAAGAAAGCTGACCGAAATGAATTGAAGGAAGGGAAATTGGAGAAATTGAAGAAAAAGAGGGTTAACTGTATGTGAGTATTGGCTGGACCGAATTGGAGCTAGCTTGAACCAAATTAAATGGAAGGAAAGGGGCTGGACTGAATGAATAATTGAAGATTGAAGACAGCCAATTTTGTTGACCCAATTGGAGCTAGATGGACCGAAAGGGATAGAGAGGATTAAAGGAAAAGGGACATGATGAAATAGGAGAGTAGTGGTTGTGTGTATGAAAGGGGAGACTGCGGAAATAAAAAGGGGAGGAGGAGCAGCCAAAATATTTGACCAAGATGTAGATTTGAAGAAAAATGGAGAGGAGCATGATGGAATAAAGAAGGAGGTTGCACAAAGAAAAGGAGAATGGAGAGCTATCGGCGGCTCTGTGTGTGTGTGTGAAAGAGGATTCTTGACCGAATGTAAGGAGAATTGAAAAAGGGGTTGTTCAGTGCTGCAAGTTCAATGGCCAATTCCACCTTCTTTCTTCAAGTTTCATCTTCTTCCTCCATGAGTAGCTAAGCTTTGGTGATTTCCTTGAGTTGGGTAATGGTTTGAGCTTCTAAACTTTAATGGAATTTCTTTAAGTTCTCTTTCTATTTTATAATTTTATGGCTTGGTAAAGTATATGGTTGTGATCTATATTGTTTTATGCCAAGTAATTAAACTTGGTGGTTGAGCTAGGAGTTGATTAATTAAGCTTTGTATGATTCAAGTTAGGAGTAGGTTAAGCTGTTTATTCCAACTTGGTTAAGTGGATTGTAAATGACTAAACTGAATGCTTTGAACTTTTGTAATGGTAATTACAAGCTAGAATTGGAATTTGATTATTCATCTCTTTGAGTCTGAATTATTTGGTGATATTCATTTAATTGCTTTGGTAGAATGAATTGAATGATTATTGCAAGTATGGAGCTAGCGATAGCTTAGTTCCATCCTCTTAACTCATTATGGAATTCAAATCATTAACAAGCAAAGAAGACTAAAACCTCAACTCAAGGGAATCCCATTTCATAATTATATTAGTTAATTGAATTTATCTTGTTGTTAGTGTTAATTTCAATTCCTTTTGCTTCTTTGTTTTAAAAACCAAAAATACAAAAATATTGTTTTAGCTTACATTACTTCATAGTTTTAAAATCAAATTTTCAAAATGATTTCTCTCAACTTTAAGGTATTTATCACTTTACTACTTAGAAACTTGGAAATTAATCTCCTTACAAGAACAACCTAGGTTGAGCTACTACGCTACATTTTCAAACCTAGTTTTATTTTGTGAACTCACACGACATGGGTTCATCAGTGTGTCCTGCAATTTCTCATTGGATTGTGTGTCCTATGATTGTTGAATGCCTATTGATTGATTGTTGTTGGATAGTTTGTTTTGCATGCTTCGTGAACGTTACATAAGTGTATAAATAGCTTGAGTAGCAAGAGTTGGAGCCTGGAATGTGTTCGGAATAACATAGGATTGTGTTCTGAGGTTTTAAATCCTGATATGCATTCAGTGTGGATGTCAGACTGAGTGTCTTAAGGCCATGAAACTTGTTAGACTAGTATGTCCTTAGGCTGACAAATTGTTACGCATCTGTATTGTGACGAGTAGAGGCTCAAGGTAGTAAGGCTCGGTGTGCAAGTTTGCATGGGGTGAAGGCCCTGTGTTTCTTGTATGGACCAGAGGCCCTGGGTTGTAAGGCCTGTGTACCTAACGCTATGGTATTAGACTAGTGAGTCCAGAGAATGTGTTATGATGATTGCTGAATGCTATATATGATCTTTGCCGATGATATGATGAATTGTGTTGTACGCTTTATGAGCCTGCATAAGAAAGGGATAGATTGAGTAACAAGAACTGATCACCAGAGTATAGTTGCGACTATACGATATTCAAAATTTTGAGGATGAAATTTATTGAATGGGGGAGAATTGCAATATCCTGAATTTTGGGACTAGAGGCTAGAAAATAAGCCTAATTAAAGTAGACTACTAAGTTTAGTTTAGTAAGAGTCCTAGGAATGAATGAGAAATAGAATGACTATTAGAAATTGCATTTGGAAAAGAATATGAATTTTGGTGCAAATTAGTCAAAAGAAAATACCTTATGCCTTTAAAATTTGTCAGAATGACATACAACCTAACCTGATCTATAGGAAAAGGGAAGTAGTGTCTAGAAAAAAGTAAGAAAGAGAATTAAAAGAATTAATGGCACAAGAAATAATATTGCCATAATCAAGGGTAAAACAGACAATTGCCACTTTATCTTAAGGTCAAAATTGGAAGACAAAATGAAAGGCTAGGATTTGCTTTCAAAAGTAAGAAGTAATTATTAGAATGAAAAGAAAATTTTCTCTCCCTTTTATGACCACATAAAACATTCAAAACAAGCAAAGAAAGAAGGAAGAAGAATTTGGTTAATTGGTCAAAGTGTCAACTTTTCCAACTTGGAAAATTAAATGACCAATGGCCAGACAGAGTGAATTTAAAAGGTCAACAATTCTTCTTCCATTTTGGGCAGCATAATTCGTTCAAGAAGAAGAGGAAAGAGGAAAGGAAAAGTCAATACAAAATGGAAATTTACCACACACAGTAAATTGACTCCAAATTGTACAAGAAGAATCTTTTTTAACCACATATTTCTTTCTTTTCCTTTAGGCCATTTTCAGCCAAGAAATTAAGGGCTAGGGAAGAGGGAAATTTAAAAACATATTCCTTTCTCTTTCTCATGCATAATGTAATACCCCAAATTTTAAGACTTGAGCTTAGAGAATAAGCCTGAGATTAGTGGATTGCTAAGCCCCGGTTTAGCAAGATCCCAAATTGTGATTAGGGGTTAATGACTACAAAAGTGGACGTGGTTAGTGATTAATGAACCCTTTTAGAGAATATAAAGTGGATTGTAGTCGCTTGTGTTATGAGCAACGCCAAAACCCTGTATTTGAGTTCAATTGTGGATTAACATCCAAATTGACTTAGAATAGAGGGAAGAATTGAATGGGGTATTGTGATAGAAATGGTGTCATGTTGTGGTATTTAATCATTGGAATTGATTTAAATTGGATTGGACACATTGGTTGCAAAATTGGAAATGCTGTCCAGTGTGAATTCTGTCTGGGCAGTCTTCTCGTGTGGATGTTTTTACTAGGCAAATGATGTCAAAAAATTATGAAAATTTCCAGTATTAACTTTCATATCCCAAGATTAAAAATGGACATATAATTTGTGCCATTTCATGTTGGGAACTGGGAGATATGACTGTCCAAAGTTTGAGGTCGAAAATGGACTCTGTTTTGGGGCAGTGATCAAATTTGTGTAATTCTGGAATTGTGAGGTGATTTCTAGTATTGGTAAATATTTTTCCTATAAAGAGGACTTAAATAAATTTCATTTGGCTTTAGAATAACCTCATTTTGATTTTTCTAGAATTAGTTATGATTTTTTTAAAGTTTGGGCAGAAATCTGCCAAAAATCCGAAAATTGAGAATTATGACATCATCATGTTACATTGATGACATAAGCATGGGATATGTTATTAAACGGTTTTTTCCTTCTTCCTCCTCATTTATGATGCTGAGAATAGCTGAAATAGAGAGAGAGCATATGGGATCTTTAGAGAGAGAAAAAGGAAGAAATCTCGTAAGGTAAGCCCATTTCTCTGACGATCTAGCTCCTAACGTGTATAACCTTGTTCCTAAGCTTCTCTTCTACATGGATTAAGGTACTTGAAGCTTAATTTTGCTGTTTAAAAGGGGCTAGGTTCAGCCATATTGAGTAAAAGCTAGAGGAAGCTTGAGGTAACTTTCGAAACTTCAATCTTTGATTGTTCTGGCTGCTGTGGTTGATTTAATCGGTGAAATTTCACCGGATTGTCTTTGTTTGTAAATTTGGAAAATGGATTGGCCTAGGGGTTATGCTGCCTAAATTGGGTCTTAATGTTAGTTGTAACCTAATGTAATGGTTAATAAAGTGGTTAGGAGTAGAAAGAAACACGTTTATGGAGCCGAAACCGAAAAACCCCAATTTTATCTGGAGTACTTGTATATTTCGGTTATGGCTATAAATGGGTCTTAGAGTTGGATTTTCAATGATTTGATGGTTCCATTGAGTTCAGGAGCGAATATTAGGTGGGGTTACAGTTGGTCACTTTTTCGGAAAAGGCCGAAAAAAACATAGTTACGAAAACGCCCCTGAAACCCTTAAAGTGGGGCTGCCAAGGGTAAATTTGTAAATTGACAATGAATTTGATAATTTCGAGTCCAGAAATGGATTCCTTGGGTGAAAATATGTCAGAATAGCCCATGTCAAAATTTCAAGAAAAGTACAGCCACACCGGGTACAGCGGGGCCGGGCCGGGTCCCCGGGGGTATTTTGGTAATTTTTCAATATAGCTTATATAACCCCCAGAAACACTATGGAAGTATCTAAATAGTACATTTGACATTGTAGGATCAAATGTGAAGCCTCGAGTTGTTGGCACGTAAATCGAGAAGAAAAGACTGGAGGTAGGGAACTTATCTCTCCTGCATGCTCTGATAACTGTATTAATGTGTTGATGCATGTTATTGCTTTGCTTGATTATGTGGAACATGTATGAATGATTTGAAGCTATGTTTCAATATATGCTATGGCCATATGTGTATCGTTCAAAGCGTTGAGCTTATGGATTTGTCATTGTATGTGTGCATGAGTTATGTGATGCAAGCATGTCATGTATTAAACACTTATCTTGCCTGCATATTGATAATATTTCCCTACTGAGATTCTCTCTAATCTCACCCCCCGTACCAACAATTTAGACAGGGCAAGTGGCTCGTGGAGGGAGCGGCATGACTCATTCGAGATGAGATTGTGTAATCCCCATTTGAAGAATTGTAATAAGCAATTGTGCCCTGTATATCTTTAGCGAAGGTATGTACCCGAGATTGTCGGGATGATTATGTTATGCACTGTGATATTTATATGAATGTGATTTATCTTCGCGTAGTAATTGTATTCGAAATGTGAATATAAGACCAAGTTTATAAATAATTTTGAAAGGTATTTTTGAAAACCCCATTATGTGATGGGTTAGTAAATTTTATTTGGTTATTATTGGTCTCTATTTCATTTTAATCACATATTTCGGATATAATTACGGAGGGGGTTACACATAAAGTCTTCCAAATCACTTTTATGGCTCAATACTTTTCATAAACATTATTCTCTTTGATGAGAGCTTCATTTCTATGGTTTTTGAAATTCAAGGGAAGGTGTTTTGAGTCTTTTAGCATGAGCCAAAGATGGAGAATCAAGAAAAGAGCTCAAGAAAGAGCAAGAGGTGAGCAAGAGCTTCCTTTTGATATATATGTTGTCTTGTTTGGTGAACTTTTTGGGACTTGTTCTTGCTACCCTAATTTTTTCCATTTAGGGTTTCCAGGGTTCTTGAAGCTTTGATCATATACATGTAATTATATGATGTTTTAAAAGCAAATGAGCTAAGTTTAGTGGTTACATGTGAATTGATGGATTGTTATGTTGAACCCTAATTTCTAGTCTGAATTGGACATGAAGAAGGAATGAGAATTAGATCATTTAATGTTACCATTGTGTTCTACACTAAAAATTGTGTCAGAATAGCTCCTAGTAACAAATTCTGGTACATTAGAACACAATTATTAAAATTGCACATTTGCTGCCGATTATGGTTACCTGGGTGGCAGTTTGTTTGCATTGTGTTTTTGAGTAACTGAACAATGTCCAATAATCATGAGATTTTTCGGAATAAAAGTAGACTAATTGTGCTTTAATTTGATAGGTCATACGGGTCAATTGGATCTACAAACTATGAGTTAGGCATTTTTGAGGTTAGCCAAGTAAAACCGGAATGTTTCTGTGACAGTGTCCAATGAATGGTAATTTTGAAATGTTGTGCATCCATTTGGCTAAGGGAAACATTTTGCTTTGAAAATAAACTTCATAAAGGCCACATAGCCTTTGTAATCACTGTAATTGGACATTTGTACAAAAGGATATGAATTTTCAAAGTTAGTTGAAAATGCTGGCAGCTTTTAGTTAATATGCAAAATTAAGAAGTTAATGGCAAAATGTATTTACCTTGAACTCTAAGGGTAGAAATAAGCACTTTGGGTTAGTTTGACCACATTGATCCTTCATTTGACTTAGTGTACTAATCGTAATGATAACTAACCCAAGTGTTTGAATTATGAAGAATTAGGATAAGTAATAACTCATCATCCGTAAATTCTAATTTATATGATTTTATATCTGCCCTGGATACTGAAAACCAGAAAGAGAACAAGATTGGAAAGGCTAAGTTATTAACTCTTTCTCTTATAACATATGTATTGCATTTCATGTATAATTTAATCATTGGCATATGGGGACAGGTAAGTCCTAAGCATGTGGACCAGGTAGGTCCTATGTATGATTTAATGGCTGCATATTGATGAATATGTTGATGTGATGATTGAGTATGCTTATGCAATGATTATTTAACATGTTCTGTGTATTTACATATCCTATAAGTGATTGATGTTACTACTGCAATTCTTTTGAATCTCACCCCTTTTCAATCACTAACCTACAGCTAAGGCAAGCTACTCAAAGGGCAAGAATTTAGTCAAGGATGAGTAAAGGGTGAGACCAAAAGATTAAGAATTTCTGTTGGTTATCTGTTTTAATTATTGTATATGTTGTAAATAACTTGAGGGCACCACTACAGTACTAGTTGTTTTAGTAATAACAATAGTCGTATGGGCATATAGCAAGTCAGTAATTGATCTTTAATGTGTGAAAGGAATTAGAATAGGGTGGTCATAAGATAATAGCCCAACAGCTAGCGTATAGATTATGAATATTAGTAGAAACGTGCTCTGATATTAATAAAAGGAATTAAGAACTGGTAAGTTATGATGCAGTTGGGAAACTTTGTGAATCTATTTTGAAGTAACAAAATTTTCATGAAAAAAACCCATTCAATGACAGGTTTGAACCCTATGTTGTAATTGGGAATTAAGTAGTTTTCAAAGGTTTGTAAGTCCCAGGATATTATCCTGGTTGAATGGTTTGAATTCATTATGCACCTAAACTCATATAATGACTACCGTAAGAAGGGTGTTATAGTTGTCTTCAAGCAAAAAAAAATTATAATATTAATGAAAATAAATTTATTTCTAATGGTGGTCTTGATCTTAATCTTGCACGTCTCTTGTTTCTAAATGTGTCAATATGAACCATTGTTTATTTCTTTATATATATAGTTATATAAGATACACACACACACACATATATATATGTATAATATTAATAAATTATATTATCGTGATTATATTTTAACCAGTTGTAGTGGCACAAGGTGTAAATATGTTAATTCAAACTGTCATTTAACTCTTGATCAGTTTAAATTGGTTTTAATATTCTAACATTCACTTTTTATTAAGAATGATTAAGATTAATATCCAGTCTAATTATTATCATTTAGACCACTTGTTAGAAGACGACCGGTCTTTATATGTAATGTTTCAACTTCAAAAACATATTATCATGTCACATCAGAAGTCTAAAGTTTGCGGTAATCAATCCCCATTACAAATACCAATGCTCCTTTACTTCTGAAGTTCAAATTCAAAAGTCACCTTTTAAGTTCTCTCTTTCTTCTTTGAGTGGCAACACTTTTAATGGCAAGAGCAAAGAGACAGTGTTCCCCCTCTCCCACTAATGAAAGCCACCAGATCCTTTTCACAGCCCCCTGCACCTCAGACGTTAAAGGAAATCGCTAAGGCCATCTTTCTCCTCTTGGGTGTAACACCCTCCTTACTATAGTCATTAGATTAGTTTAGACACATAATGGAATTGAACATTCAGCCATGTTTATATCCTGGGACTTACAAATCTTTGAAAACTGCTTAATTCCCGATTACAACACAGGGTTCGAACTGTCATTGAAAGGGTTTTTCTTGAAAATTTTGTTACTTTGAAGTAAACTCATAAAGGTTCGTAATTGCATCATAACTTACCCGTTCTTAATTCCTTTTACTAATATTAGAGCACATTTCTATTGATATTTAGATTCTATTCGCTAGCTGTTGGACTGTTATCTCCTGGTTACCCTATTCTAATTTTTTTAACACATTAAAGATCAATTACTGACTTGCGACTCACTCATATCCTATTGTTATTACTGCAACAACTAGTACTGTAGTCGTGCCCTCAAGTTATTTACAACATATACAGTAATTAAAGTATATAACCAATAGAAATTCTTAATCTTCTGGTTGAACCCTTTACTCATCCGTGACTATCTTCTTGCCCTTCGAGCAGCTTGCCTTTGCTGTAGGTTAGTTATTGGAAAGGGGTCAGATTCAAGAGAATCTCAGTAGTAACTCTTTCTCTTAAACATATGCATTGCTTTGCATGTATGTATAATTTAATCATCAGCATTGTGGGGACAAGTAGGTCCTATGCATGTGGGCCTGGTAGGTCTTATGTATGATGTAATGGCTGCCTATTGATGAATATGTTGATGTGATGATTGAGTATGCTTATGCGATGATTGTTTAATATGCTCTGTGTACTTACATATCCTATGAGTGATTAATCTAGGGTTAAGGAGCAAATTTATTAACAAAGTTTTAAGGAAAGAGCGCCTAGTACAATTATGTTTTAAAGGGGCAAAAATACAAATAAGGAGTTAAAAGTAGAGCATCTAGCACAAAACGTTAAATTTGACCTAACACCGTTAGGATTTTCTTCTCTTATAATTTAATGCCGTTAGGTTAAATTTAAAGGTTTTGTGTTGGATGCTTCACTTTTAATTCCTTAAGTGTATTTTTGCCCCCTTTAAAACATAATTGTACCAGACGCTTCTTCCTTAAAACTTTGTTGGTAAATTTGCTCCTTAACCCATTAATTTATGATACCATAAATGTAACACCCATCTTATATACCCCTTTAATTACGAATCGGAAGCGTTAATCCTTAATTCTTTAGGGATTTATTACTAATTTCTAACTCATTAGCTGTTTTTCTTTCCAAATATCAGAGTTAATTCTTATTCTCAGTGATCCTAATTACTGTTCAACTAAAGCTTGCCTATTCATACAAATATTTTTATGCAAATAATTTACACATAGTGCATTATTACACTTCTTCAATTCTTCATCTTCTTTCCTTCTCGTTCATCCTCAAGCATTCTTCTCTTTCCTATTCATAGACCTATATGGTTGGTGAGTGGCAGTGAGATTTGAGGGCATCTCAGTAGCAAACAATACTAACAATGTATGCAAGATGAATGCTAGTGCATGCTATGCTTGCCTTACATAAACTCATGTTCACACAATGATATTTCTGCATACTCAATGTTTCGTGCAACATATCTATAACTATAGTATAAACATAAACATAGCTGCATTCATTCATACATGCTTCACATAATCTAGCAAAGTAATATCATAAATCAATACATATCAAACACATGAAATATAAGCAAGTTAACTAAGTTCACTACCTTTTAGACTTGTGTCCTCTTCTTATCCCCTTTTCTTCCAATCATTGGAGCTTCTTGGAAATTCTTCCATGATTATTCTTTCTTGGCTTCTCATTGCCCTAGATATATAATCATATAATTAGTGCCAGGAAATATGAATTCTTAACAGGCTACATTAGTCCCATATACTTACTTTCACCCTTGGAGTTCATACTAATTACATTTGGCACTTTCTTTCTTAAACTAGCTTGGTAGCTAAAAGCTACTAGCATTTTGACCAAACTTTGAAAATTCATAACTAATTCTATAGAACTCCAATTAGAGTGGTTCAAATTCCTACTCAAAGCTCTTTGAGTCTATTTTATAAGAAAAATATTACTCAGAGCCAATTCTAGCCATAAAATTCCAAAGCTATGACTAAAGCCTTATTGCCACAGAATCCATTCCATATTCAATACCTCAAGATCAAGTGACAATTGTCTCTTTTTTCCTTGATCATAGCAATATTATTTCTTTTAGTTCTCTTAATTACTTCTTTCTAGACACCACATTCCTTTTCATTGGGATCCTAGTTAGGTTTTATGTCATTTTGACACATCCTAAAGGAATTGGCTACTTTCCCTCAACTAATACGCACTGAAATTCATTCTTTATTCTTTGTGTGGTTTGGGATTTTTACTAAACTAAACTTAGTAGTCTACTTTATTCAAGCTTATTCTCTAGGTTTTAGTACCAAAATTTAGGGTATTATCTAAGGTACCGTTCTGGAGATAATGGCAAAGCAAGATCTCTTCTCCTATCAACTAGAAGAGTTAGCAGAGAAGGTATATAACATCCTAAACTATTTGGACTAAGGATGTCAATCTGTAAGAATTATGATGACTGTTTGATGGACTGGGTTTCAAAAACCCCTATTGTATACATATTTTGATGTAATTTTGATTTTGCTCCTGATCATATTATATATATGCATGTACTGGTGCCTTTAGATGGAGATTATTAATTAATGAAAAAGTTTCAATTTTTTATGTCTTTTCGTTTGTACTATTATTTCCTGTTGATGATCTTCATCTTTTTGTGTTATATATGATCATTTAGATCGTTTATTATTTATGAATTTCGTTTCTTAAATTTTATTTCTCTATTTCTGAAAATCAAATATTAGATCGGTTATTTTAAAAACGGGTCTCGTGATGAATTAAAAATACTTTTTTACATATTGAGACTGGCTGTCTCTAAACCTAGTTTTGTTATGAATATTGAGATCAGAATTTTGGAGGACCGATCTAGAAAAAATTACCCTCTTATTTATACTCACTTACATACTTAGACTTCATCTCTTGCCTCTTAAAGTCATGTGGTAATGCTCTTCCACTCCTCGTCATCACCAGCTACTATAATCTCTCTTTTTATCATTGAGATGGCTCGATATTCCTTTCCGTGGGGCTTTCCTTCTCTGTCATGACCATTTTGCTCTCACATTGGACAAAAATGGTTGACTTTTACAAACCCTTGCTATGTAATATCCTGAATTTTGGGCCTATAGACTTGAGGATAAGGTTGTATCAGGCAGATGACTAAGCCCAGTTCGGGAGGGGTCCCAAGAATGATGAGAGATAAAAACATTCTTGGGTACTATGCGATCCAACCCTACCAGGCAGAGGGCCCAGTATGGGTCAGCAGTAGGATCAAAGTGTCAGTGTAGATGTGCATAGGATTAATATCCCCTTTTTAGTCACCAATATTCCTTGTATGTAATGGATACATTTAATGGAATAAAATGGTGAATTGTGATGTACATGAATTTTTACAAAAATGTAGTGGTGAAACAGTAATTTGCCAACAAAGCAAGAAGTAATTCATTTTTCCCTTTTCTCTCTATAATTTTGGTTAAATAGGGAAATAAAGGGTAATATATATTTACTTGGTTAATATTAATTTAAGAAGAGGTAAAACAAGAGCGAAGTAAATTGTAGTTAAAAAGTTAAAAAGCATTTCACATAAAGTATTAGTTTCAAAAGATGAATGAAACAATTATTTATTCCCCTTTTCTTTTTGGTATTTCAGTTAAAGAGGCAAGCAAGGGAAATAATTTGTGTGGCCATAAATAATTCAAGAGGAAGGAAAAAAATGTGAGCCAAGTAAAGAAACATATTAAATTACCATGAAGTTATATTATGACCTAGAGCACATGGATATTTTAAGAGTTCTCTATTGCTCTTCATCCCATTTTTAATAAGCTACAACAAAATAGAGAAAGTGAGAGAGCTCAAAAACATTTGAAGAACACCAAGAGGAAGCTAGAGTTCTAAGAGCAAAAATCAAAGGTAAAAGCTTGTAATAATAGTGATTTTGCCTTCTAATTGTCTTGGAACTTCCTATAACCTCTTCTTCTCCTTGACATCCATAGATAGCAAGCCAAATTATGAGTGTAGAAAGATCGAGGGCAAAAGGCATTGAGGAGAGAGAAAGTTGTGAATCGAAGAGGTAATCACACAAACTTGATCCTCTTGTGCTATATGATGGTATTGTTGTTGGTTTTGGGCTTGGTTCTTGATTGTTTTGTGATCTTGGGATGATGAAACCTAAAATGTTATGCTGCAAAAATGTCCTTCATGTTTATTTAGTTTTTAAGTAGCTAATCATGTGATTAGAAGTGGAAAGGAAGTGGTTAAGCAAGAGAAATCAAGAAAACACATGTTCCCTCCTAAGAATCCTAACTTTCGGCCAAGTGTAGAATAGTGGGCAGGAGATGGAATTTTGTAATTTTGATAATTCCATTGGATTGAGAAGGGAAACTTGTGTAGGTATACATGAGTTCATGATTTTTTGATGTTGGTAAACAAATCTGGAAATTTATGAAGTTGTAAGTGCATGCTGCTTGATTGTCTCACTAGAGCCAGTAGTATTGTGCAATGAAATTTGTTTTGTCAAACCTAGTCCAAAAGTTATGAAACTTGGCAATATTAAAGTATATATCTAGAGCTTTAATTTGATAGGTAGTTTGTAATTTTTGGACAAGTATATTAAAAGATATGAATTTTCAAATTTGTTCCTTGTTTTTTGAAGGAAATCTAGAACAGTTCATGTTTGGCAAATTTCTGGGAACAATGTGAGAACAATGGGTAGACTTGGGTATTTTTCCACAAAAATACATTTAAAGAGCTTTATTTAGGCTTTGAAATAAGTCAAATTGAAATTTTCAAGAAGTAATTATGAATTTCCAAAGTTGATTGAAATCTGCTAGTTTTTGGAAACATTGAAACTACATTGTATAGAATTGTACTATTCAGTAATGGTACAAATAATAATCAATTACTTGTAATGTTAATTTTGATAGGAATTGGAAATTTCCCGAGCTAGAATAAAAGTTTAGGACAGATTGGGCAACTGAAAAAGGAGTTAGGTAGTAACTTTTTGTTGCATATACTATGTGATTATTATATGTTTGAGTATGTTATTCTCTGTAACATGAGTATAGTATCTTTTACACACATGTTAGTGTAGTTGTGGTTGGGAACCCACCTGAGGCGTAAGGTTAAGCCAGGGTGTAAACATGTCTTTGGCCTTAGACAGGGTGCATACAGCATTTTATCATCTTACATAACATGGTGTATTGCATATTTATTTTTGCATTTTATGTGTCTGAAAAGCATGTTGCTACTGATATTCGCTCGAATGCCATCCTTTTCCAAACTGTAAAACATTCTAGCTGAGGCTAGTGGTTCAAAAAACAAGGCGGTTGCTATTGGTGAATAAAGTCCTGGGGGACTTCGAAGCTGTTGTTGTTATGTATGCTTGTAATTTAGTTTCTTTTGAAACACTTGTACATCTATAAATATTTTTCAAACCCTGTAGGGATTCTCTTGTATTGTAAACAAGTACTTAATGTCAGTATGTTTCCGCCATTTCTGTATGGCTTATAGAACTCGCACTATTACTCTGTTAAATTGAAATGTTAAGGGATTTGACACAAGACACATATATAGTGCCATTAAGATGGTAAAGGCGCCATCCAGATATGTCATGAGGTATGGAACTAATTGGTCAAGTGAAAATGACAGTATAGGTGTGTATATGACATTTTCAGTGTAGACTTGTGTACCCTGCGTTTTTGGAAAAGACATTGGTATGTGGCACCATATGGAACCTACATACATACTTGGACCTAGCATCATCTTATGGCCTCTGATATGTGTGACGCAATCCTAAGTAAGTCCTAAGTGAAATCTGACTAGACACCGATAAAGTAACTTTATTAAAGTAAATTTAATAGAGTAGGTAATGATGTGTAATGATTATTCTACTTTTGTGGTGGATGAATAAGAAGATTACACTAGTAATCATAGTACACATCATCATGATAAACACTATTTACACTTTTTGGTTAGCACAATTGGAAGGTGACACTTGTTCCTTCATCATGAGGTGTCCTTCTTGCCTTTTGTTGACATTCCAAGACAGTGACATGTGGTGTAACCCCCTACCTTAATTAACATAATTAAGATTCGATAACGCATAGTAAAAAGGGGTTAGAGACCGTCGGATAGTTCAAAACTTATTAAAACACCCACTAAGTAGTAGGGACTTTATAAAATTTTCAAAACTTCTTTCCTATTCTGGTCTCAAGTTCAATTATCGAATATAATCACCTGTGCAGTTAATTTACATTCATTTATATCAGAATATCTAATAGCAATCCCGGCAACCCCCAGGTTCCATTCATTCACTCCAAGGTTTACAATTCCCATACAGGGGATTTCACCACTATATTCAACTAATAATTATAACCAAAAAATAATTTACAAGGTCTCTGTCCAACATGATTAACCAACATATCCAAAGAAAAATGTCCCTACAGGGCTCTAACCACTCCGAGTCATACGCTTCTCCTTGGAGCCACTCGCCTTGTCTGAAAGATTAGTTTAAAGGAAAGAATGAGATTCAAGAGAATCCTAGTAGTAACCAAACATTTATACCATACATAAGCACACAACATGTAAGAAAATCATTATACAGCAGCAGCAGCAGCACAAATCACACTCCACCCTCATCCCCTTTCTCTGCCGGGAAGGCACACCATCCTAACCTGAACTGTTGTTAGCTACTCAGGGACTATTGGCATGGCAGTGCATACGCATAGCCGTGTAGCTCATATAGCTATCCGGCTTCCATAAAGGGCCTGTTGGCCTTCACAAATAGTCTTTCGACTTTTCACATAATCACAAAGTCCCACCTCATCCTCATCCCCTTTCTCCGCCGGGAAGGTATACAACCCTTACCCGAAATGTTGTTAGCTACTCAGGGACTATTGAATTATCGGTGCTTACACATATTCACAATGTTGCATCATACAAATTTATCATGAATCAATGATAATACACACATACAATGCATCACATATGGTACGAAAGAAAAGTTACTACCTCGTTCCTTCCTGACGTTTGCTGGCTCAGTGGGCTCGCGAGGACGGCAGATATCAAATCCTATAACCAAAATAGGGACAATAGGTCAATCTCTTTACCAAGTTTCCAAATCTCGTAATACTTTATGTTGGTTATCATTTAGACTCTTTAGGTGGCTATAATAGGCCTAAACATATCCCCAAAGGGTTGGAAGAAACTACCTAAAAGATACCTTTTTCGGATACAAAATACCACTTTTGGGCTGCTTCACTCGAGTGACAACCACCTCACTCGAGTGATGCCCTCAGTTGTGCTCGAGTCCTAGCAAGTAAAACACAAAAAGTGTTTGCCTGAGAGCAAATCCTCAAAATATCTTTCACACTCACTCGAGCACACGAAGCTGCACTCGAGCACCAAGAAGTGAAACACCAAGAGTGTTTGCCCGAGAGCACAGACTACTTCCAGGCAAGACCTCACTCGAGCATGCCCATGCGCACTCGAGCAAGATCATATTTCACTTACAAGTCAGGAAGTATGCTCGCGGTTTTTGCCTAAATACTTAACCGAAATACCCAAAAATTCATGCCGTGCTCGAGTGAGATCTTCCCTTACTCGAGTGATGCCTATCAGATGCCAAATCGTAGCAACTGATATAGTTTTCCAGAATTGACCAATTTGCTTCCAATGATCCTAAGACTCATTCTCACTTGTTTTAACACCAAGAACCCATTGGTAAACCCAAAACAACCAAATCCTACTCAAACAACACATTCTCATCTCTAGGTTACAAGATCTCCCAAACCACAATTTAACAAACTTCCTCTTTTCAAATCCAAACCAAAACCATTGACTTCTATACACCATTTGACATCCATTTTACCACATTACATTGCTTAATTCATATCTTCTAAAATCACAAGAAATCAGGGCAAAAATCCAGAATTTACCAAAACCAAACCAAAAGTCATAACATTTATACCAAAAGGTCACCAATGTTTACCTTCTCAACTTGCCAAGATCAAACCCTTGATTTCTCAACTTCTCAAACTTCACAATCCTTCAAATACCACCAATGAAAATTTTGAAATCATAGAAGTCAAGCTCTCAACCTCTTGAACAACTTTATTGAAGAGGCTTTAAGCTTACAAAAGCAATTACTCACCCAAAAGAAATTTTCTTCTCTTTCTCTTTCTTGGTTCAACTGCACCGGATGGAGAGAATGGAGAAAGAAAAATGAGATAAGAGAATGATGATCACATTTCCCTTCTTCCCAAGCTTCTTCACTGACTTGAGAGACAGGGAAGAGAAATTTGAGTTTGAAACTTTGACCTTGATCCAAAGGTCCATATTTTGCCACTTGGCACCATCTAATTCTTCCTACCATGATTTCATATGAACTTGCATGCATAGGATTCCACCTCTTGTTCTTTCAATCCTAGCCATTAATCTTAATTACTAAGGAGTTTTCTCTTCGGTAACTGACCAGTCGATTGGTAAATTTTACCATTTCGCCCCTGATTGTCACAATACTCATTAAACCATCACTAAGCACCTTTATATCACACGGCATAACATATACTTCAAATGTGCTTAGGTAACATTAATTACACACTTTGAAGTTATTAATCCTTGATTACAATTCAGGATATTACAATTCTCCCCCCGAAAATTTAATTTCGTCCTCGAAATTGTTACACTGCTTGAGCCATAAACTCCAGATATCGTCTTCGCATATCTTCTTTCGCTTCCCAGGTTGCTTCCCTCTGAGTCATTCCCTTCCAGATCACCTTCACATACGGAATACTGCAGTGTCTAAGTCGTCATTCCTCTCGGTCAATGATCTGTTCTGGCTCCACCGCATATGTGAAGTTGTCTTGTAACTCAACTTCCTCGTACTCAACTACGTGAGATAGATCCGTTTTGTATTTCTTTAGTTGAGAAACGTGGAATATGTCATGGAGCCTGCTCAAGCTTGGGGGTAGGGCTACTCGGTAAGCAACAGGCCCAATCCTTTCAAGGATTTCAAAAGGACCTATGTATCTCAGACTTAGCTTCTTTCGCTTGATAACTCGCCCAACACTGATAACAGGAGATATTCTCAGAAACACATGGTCGCCAACTTCGAACTCTAGAGGTCTTCTTCTCTTGTGAGCGTAGCTTTTATGTCGACTCTGCGCTGCAAGCAACCTCTTACAAATAATCTGAATCTGAGCTGAAGTTTGATCAACAAGATTCGGTCCGTACAACTTCCTTTCTGATAATTCGTTCCAACACGAAGGCGATTGGCACCTCCTTTCGTACAACGCTTCATACGGAGCCATCTGGATACTCGCATGATAGCTATTGTTGTAGGCGAACTCAGCAAGTGGAAGAAAGTGATTCCAACTTCCTTTAAAGTCAAGAACACACGCCCGTAACATATCTTCCAACGTCTGAATAGTTCTCTTAGACTGTCCATCCGTCTGGGGATGATAAGCCGTACTGAACCTCAATTGAGTACCCAATGCCTCATGTAATGCTCTCCAGAATCTCAAAGTGAAACATTTGGAGTCAATGTGAACCTATTAAATACCCATTGGGCCTAATGTGTTAACTTTAAAGTTAACCAACCAAAGTGTCTTGAGTTATACAAATATGGACAAGTATATGTCCAAAGATAAGGGATATGTCCTAAAGGCTAAAATAGCCCATTGGACATTTATTTGTCATGGCTTTAATAATATGACCATATATATAGGGCCATGAGATGATAAAGAAGAGATAATGGAAGCAAATTCAGTGGTTGGAAGAAAAGGTACCAAAAAGGGGACTCGAAGACAAAAGGTAGTAGACTAACCCTACTTACATGTCCTTGATATTTATGCTTATGTATTGATGTGAGTAATTGCTTTGCTTGATTATGTGATGCATATATGACTAGTTGAATCTTTGTTTCTATATATGCTATGCCTATGAGTATGATGTATGATACATTAAGCATGCAGACATGTCATTATGTTAGCATAAATTCATGTAAGGCAAGCATGTCATGCATTAAATATTTATCTTGCATGCTAAGTAGTATTGTTTGCTACTGAGATCCCTTCGAATCTCACCCTTCCTCAACCAACTAGGCAGGCATGTAAACACAAGAGGAGTACAAGACAATATGCTAGATGAAGAAGTTGCAATGAGGAGATGAAGACTAAGACGCGCTAATCCATTATGTATAATTAATATTTGAAATGGTTAATTGTATAACCCACACAACAAATGGATGTTTTTCTGAAGCACGATGATTGAACTGGTAATGGGTAATCGCACGGTATGAGCCCATTAGTTAAGTCAGCGGAGCGGTTTAATAAATGAAGAGATACTCGGATAATAAGGAATGAAAAGAATTTAGTAACCCAGTCAATAAAGTTAAATAATCCAGTAAATATGTCCTTTACCAAATGAATAATTCTCTAAGAATAAATGAGAAAAATTTTAGCTAGGGGATTATTTACTGATTCTTCTGAGCCGTAATAATAATGACGTTACTTCCGATGCATAGTAAAGGGGTATAAGGAATGGGTGTTACATTTGTTGGTATCAGAGCATAAGATTCTAGCATTTGGCTGTATGCTCTATTTGTATGAATAGTATTTGAGTTGATACTGTGATAATCCTGAGTGATACTAGGATTAATAATTATGGGTGATAGATGAACCTAGAGAAATAGAATTTTCCTGACCACTCATTGGCTAGTTAAATAGAGAAAGGGTAGAGCCGTATATCAATGAACTGGCTAGTTATAGATTCCTCTGCTAAAGGAAAGGGTAGAGTTGTGTATAGAGTAAATGAAAGAAGAGAGAAGGTAAAGTGTTCTTGAACTCCTGAGTGATTTGCTCCTTTGAACCTACGTTTCTGGCGGATAGAGCCTTCACAAAACTTGTTCCAATCATTGAGGGCAACGTCTCTACAATTTCAGATTCTTGAAAGAAGGAGTTTAGTATTGTCTACAAGATGGAGGTGTTGTTAAAATAAAAAATGAGTTGTAAGCGCAAGCTCCGATTTAAGTATAATATTCTAGAGTATTGACTAAGCTTTCATGATGTTGTGGTATTGCCATGTTCTTTTTTAGAGGTGATTTTAGGGTTTTGTTGCTCTTGAGATCATGAACATGATGATTAATGAGGTTTAAGTATGGTAAAAATGATATAGAGCAAGTGTTATGGTTAAATTTACAAGAAGTCAATTTGTGACAACCTATGGTAAGTTTGGTCCAGGTGCAGAACCATAGGAAGGAATGTGATTTTTGAGGATTTTAAGGTTTACAATGGATTCCACACACAAAATTGTATGAGAATAGGTTATGGAAGTGATTTTAGAAGGGTTGGATTGAAACCCCTAAAATTGGAATTTAAGGTTGTTGGTGATAATGTTGCTAGATTCCTTTTTATGACAGTCAGGTTGCTTGTGGACTAATTTTGGATGAATAAATATTGTCCAATACTTATGATATTTTACATGGTATTGGTAAACATCCTAAGTTTTAAAATGAGATATAGAATGATAATTTGGATTAGTAGATTGTAAGTTATGATTTATTAAATTTAAGGCATGGAATTTGGAATAAATCTTGGAATAGTGAGGTTGATCGAGGATTCTTGGATTATTGTGCTCATAATTGGCACTGAATGATATTTTTCATTTATATAGAACTTAAAGAGCTTTATATAGAAATAGGAACCACCTCATTTAGAGTTTTGTAAATTAATTTATGAATTTTCAAAGTGGATTGACAAATCTGGTAAGTTAGGGTTGACTTATGAATTTGTGGCATTTGAGCTAAATTGTGACAAGTATAGGTCCAAAGAGTAGAGAAATGTCTTAAAACCTAATGTGACCACAATAAAGACCCAACTCACAAGGGACTAAAGCACATAATGTGTTAGACATAAAATGAGGAAAGATATAAAGATTATGTAAGAGAGATAAGTCATTTGTAATGACTTGCTATCATGACTCTAATGACGTGGTTGTATATCTAGGACCATGAGACGTCAAGAAAGAGGAAATGGAACATTCTTCAAGCAACTTCAATGGTTGAAAGAAAAGGGAACAACAGGAGGACATAAATGCGGAAAGGTAGTAAACTTACCTAACTTGTATGTATTTGAGGTTTATGCTTGTATGTTGATGTGTATGATTGCTTTGTTTGATTATGTAAAGCATATATGAATGATTGAAGCTTTGTTTCTTTTTATGCTATGGCCATAAGTAAGTTGTGTGAAAGATTGAGCACACATATATGTCATCATGTGAGAATGAATTTATGTAAGGTAAGCATGTCATACACTAAGTATTTACCTTGCTTGCATTTTGATATTGTTTGCTACTGAGATTCTCCCGAATCTTACCCTCCCTCACCCAACTATATAGGTATTCTAAGCACACAGGTGGAATGCTTAAAGATATGCCAGAAGAAAATGTGATAGAGAATCGAAGAGTGATATTTGATAAACCGTTATGTATGAATTTATGTGATAATTGTATAAGGTAGAATCAACTCACTTAATAACATATTAGGACACCTAAGAATTTGGTGATATAGTACACATGGTAGTGATATCGGTACATGTGGTATTGTAATCAGTGCATATGTAATGGTATCGGTACCCGAATGGTGGTATCAATGGTGGTATTAGTGGTATTAGAGAGCGGTGGTATCATAATGTACATCCACGGTATTAGTATCAATAAGGGTACACTAGCTAAGAAACAACATTTGGATTTACAAAAAGAGATACAACTCTGATAATTGAGAAATTAAATGCTACCAAATTGCACAGGGCCCCAAGAATAATTGTGTAAGTTTCTGGATGGGAGTTTTAATTAACATTTTTTCTAAGCCATAATAAGAACATTAATGCTTCCGAATGCATATAAAGGGGTATGAAGGATGGGTGTTACACTTTGTGTGGCTTACTTTGGTTTCTTTGTGAGCAACTTTGTATTCTTTGTCCTTGTAAAGCTCTTAGTAACACTACCGAATAGAAGATCTTCTTTCACAAAGTTTTGAAGTCATACAACATCAATTAAAGCTTCTTCAAGCCCGGTTGGAGAGTTAAGAGAGGTGTTCCAATGGTCAAGAATATGATTCATCCTTCCAAAACCTATATCATAAACCTTATCGCCAATAATAGTTTCCAATACACCAACCCTTCCATGTCCATTCATTCCCCCTACAACCCCCATATAGACCTCAACAGGACTTTTGTTCCCTACCATACAACCTAAATCTTAACCTCGTCCCTTCACCATAAAGGCTACCCTATGAACTATCTCCTCTACACCATCTACCCTTTTACTCACCATACAAACTCTCATTCCAATCATTTCACCCACCGCATTATGACTGTTCCCCACCACCCCATCTTAAACCTCTACCTCAACTTCAAAACCCACATCCTTATGGATTGGATACTCTTTTGTCACCCCACAACATGGATTCCCTAACAAGTTCCTTAACAAGAAAGTATGAGACACTCGAAGTGTAATGCCTTCAGTTACTCATGTATCAAGGAACAATTGATAGCTCTAAAGAAATAGAAGAGAAATTGAAATATATTGATGAACTCTTTAAGGCATATTGTGATCAGATGTTACGGGTAAAGACAAGAGGTGAAGTTGGAACCCATTGGCCTCAAGACCTAGAAATGGAAGAACAAGGAACCCAAAATCAAGAGCTTTATGCAACTTCACATGTGGAGAGTTCTTAACCTTCAATGATTTAATAAAATGCGTTCATTCAAGTATAAGAAGTGAAGCAAGTACAAAAGAGCAATAAAGAGTGTTTATTACCCTTGGTAACAATCCTATCCTTATAGCGGTTGACTCTCCTACTACTTTGATTGATAAAGTAATTAATGATTTGAGTGATTATGAGGTGGATGAGGAAATAATTGTTGAATTCCCTCTAATGGTTGAACATGTAATTGCTTAATCTATTGATTCTACTAGTGGTAGCTTTGATAAACCTACGCCTTGTAATGATTCTACTCCTATGCATGATACTTTGAGTGATGATTCGAATCATAATGATGGCGCTAGTACTGAAATTACATGTTCTTGTGATGAAAATACAATGTGTATGGATTGCATTGATGAGAAATATCCTAAATTTGTTGAAATGTGTAACATCCTTATCTTATTTCCACATTTTCAGAGTACTTGTGCGTAGTTCAGTGAGCACACAGAAATAACATAAAAATACTAATAATAAGTACTTGATACAGAAAATTCCCCACAGGGCTACTAGGGTGTCTAAATCCTTTACAATGAAACACAAAATCTTCCCGTCTTTGTTCTACCATTGCATTCCTCTCGTGCATTTCTCTTCTCTGTTCTTAGTATACCTTATGTTTTCACCTATCTAAATGGTTGGTTGGGGTGGGTGAGATTCAAGAAAGTCTTAGTAGAAAATAGTTACCACAATGCATGCAAGATATATGCTATGTACATGACATGTTACCTTTAACTAGATGCAAGCCCTATAATGACATTTATGCATGCTCAATGTTTCATGAAACATATCTATGGCCACAATATAAATAGAAACAGAGATTCATTATTAAAATATGCTAAACATAATCAAGTAAAGCAATCACATACACCACTACACAAGCAAAGTTATCAAATACATGTAAATAAGGTAAGTTCACTACCTCTTGTCTTTGAGTCCTCCTCTTGTACCTTTTCTCCAACCACTGTAAATGCTTGAATACCTTCCATTTCCTCTTCCTTGACCTCTCAGGACCCTAGATACCCAATCACATAATTAGAGACATGATAGAGAGTCATTTCAGGTGTATATTAATGCCCAATAAGCTAGGAAGGACTAAACAAGTCGACGTTTTTAGGAAAAAATAATCAACTATATTTATGTTAATTAATCGACTATGGTTGGTTTGCTTGGGTTAAACTTTCTTGCTCCCTACTTTAGCCATCATTTATCCCAATTAAAGGGAAAAATAAATGGCTGGTTGATTTATTGGTCAAATGACAATTTTGCCTTTACATTTATTTCCATTTTCGCACTTACTGGAAAACTAGGTAGAATTTTCATTGAACTTTAAAAATTCATAACTATTTGTACAAATGTCCAATTGGTGTGGTTATAAAAGATATGTGACTCCTATTAAGTCTATTTTCAAGGAAAAATATAGCCTTTAGCCAAATAGAAGTTCACAATTCCCAGAATTATTGTGTTTAGACCTGCTATTGAAAATCGCCAGTTTTACCCAACTAAATTCAAAAATACATAACTCTTTGTGCACAGCTCCAAATGACCTACATGAACTATCAAATTAAAGCTTGATAAGTCTACTTTCATATGGGAAAATATCATAGGCATTGGACATCATTTGCCTATTTAAAAATATCACACAACTAGATTGCTACACTGGAAAAATACACCGGTAGCAAATCCTCATTCCTGGAACTCTTGCTTAATATAGGCTTAACGGTCCACTTGATTCAGACTTATTCTAAAGCATCTAATCCCAAAATTTGGGATATTAAATTTCTCCCCCAGTTTAATAAATTTCATCCTCAAAATTTGAAAGTCTACACCTCAAAATTTCGGATATCATATCAAATGATTGCTCTCAGGAGAATCCCATCTTAGTATGCAACTTGTTCTTGTTGACCACACTGTGTACACTATTCAATAAAGCACAGAGTGCTTGTCTGGTCTTACTACCCAAGGAAACTCCCCATACAAAATGCACATCGGGTCTTATTGCCTTTACCTCTATTAGTCATCATTGTGATTGCATAGCAATCTACTGGCTTGAGGACATACTGGTCCAACAGGTCTTATGATCTTAGGACACACTGTTTGCAAGTTACTCTAGGCATGATTAAGTTATCAGGATACTGCCCGGTATATTTAGACTTATGGCTAATCTCATTCGATTCTCACAACTCAGAATTTTTCGGTCTTACTGCCCTGTACAAACTTTTACAGTAAGACTTATTGCTAGTATACATGTCTGTACATATGTTTGTCTTATAAGGTGTTTAGGATCAAGTAACTATTTGATCCTTACTGGCCATACCATGTTCTCTGTTTAGGATCCAATGACTATTTCACCCTTTGCTGATCATACTATGTGCACTGTTTAGTGAGTGCGTAATTTATTCTATGAGGTTACACTAATGAGAGTGATTCACTACCACCATCGCGACCTATT
Source organism: Inga laurina (assembly GCA_963855925.1). Lineage (NCBI taxonomy): Eukaryota > Viridiplantae > Streptophyta > Magnoliopsida > Fabales > Fabaceae > Inga > Inga laurina. The sequence goes on from OY979710.1 coordinate 18,615,623, forward strand.
ACACTAGGGCTCATCCCCATATCTATTTACTTGTGTCACCATTAAGCACATTGGTTGTGTGATTGTCAACTACAATGGTCATATCACTGTTCACCACACCACCATAACGCACATGTTTTACACCCATATGCCATGACAATAGGGATAAACTCAGTTGCTTGTTTGATGCACTGCCTCTCGACAATGACAACCAAGAGTAGCGCGTAGCCTAGTCTCCTGGTCTTGTCGAGGTAAGTGTCAATGCTTTACCACATATTACACTATGAGAACCCCCAATCATGAGGTTGCCTAACAAGCTCTGATGAGCTGCCTCACAACTTAAGGCAAAATAATTGTATACCATACAGGCTATGTCATGGTAGACCACACAAGTCTAATCATGACTTGGGATGATCAACACTGGTACAAATATCAACTTCCCCTATTGACCTCAAAATTTACACATCAATTTAATATGCTTTCGTTGCCCACTCTGATGTTTATCTCCTCATATGAGCTTTAACAATATCAGGATGATTTAATAGGAGTCCCATAAGAACCTCCTATAACACCTGGCTACACCCACAATTGTGTTCCTTTATGCCAGTTCCTAGCCTGGTTTTATATCCTATTTGACCTCTATTGCACATGGTCATTCATAAAAAATGTGAAAATACATATGCCATGTACCATGTTATGTGAAATGATAGAATGATATGTGCACACTGTCCAAGGCCAAATGACATGTGTGCAACCCTAGCTTAACTCATGTCCAAGGTCAAACAACTGTTTGAACCCCACCTTAACTGGTGTCCACGGTCAACCTACATGTTTAGACCCTAGCTTAACTCATGTCCATAGTCAAATGGTATGTTTAGACCCTGGCTTAACTTATGACCATGGTCAAATGACATGTTTAGACCTTGGCTTATTCGCGTGTACCATTGTTGGATCCCTAGTCACAGCTAGGTCTTGTGCCCTAGGCATTGTTATGTTACAGAAGATGGCATACAAATTGCATACAAATTAGTACATAATATATGAAAGAAAGTGTTACTGTATTGGCCTTCCCTGGCTAACAATGGATTTCGAATTTTCCCCTGATCTGGGTTCTACTTTTGCTACACCCCTCATAACTTATTACTATGATCCTCAATCATTGATTATTGTTTGATGTTCTTGTTAGTGCAAGCATTTCACCCAAGAGGGGGGGGGGGTGAAGTGGGTGATACCAGAAATTTTATTACGTATTAAAAAATTAACTAAATATTTAAAGCAGTTGAGAGCAAAGAGAAATATCACTGAAGTGTACACCGGGAGTTATACTAGTTCGGCCACAACTACTTTGACTTATGTCTAGTCCTCAAAGCGTCTCTGAGAGTTTCAATATATTCTCCAAGATTCAGTGGGTTCTTGGCACCTCAATACACAACAAGTTCCTTCACCTGGACACTCGCTCCCCCATACACGTTGTAATCAAATCCCTAACTTAAGGTTCCATAACCTTAAGTTGTCTCAATAAAAAATATTGAGTTTGTAATGAACAACTCTCTCACATAGCAAATATATAACCATTGAAGTATAATGAATGAGTATAAGAAAACAAAGCACTAAGAGTGTATTGATCAGTGTATTCTCAATTCTTGTGTGTTGTGTTCTTCTCTTTGAATGCTCCATATATATAGATGATTTGTAATGTCCATTGGAAGTAATTCAAACATGTTTGTTAGAGTCGCACAGCAACAGTTGACCATTCTTCAAATTTGAAAACTATCCATTTGCGGTAGGTAGCGGTAGGTGAGATCTCAGACACTTTATTTGACTTTGCTCTTCTTGCATGATCTCTTCATTATTTCTCTGTAAATGTACTTAGGATACTAATGCAATGAAGAGTTAATCATATAGAAAACAATTTAATAAACATTAAATCAAAAACATAATTTTTGGACTGCCTTACTCGAGTGGCTACTCGAGTGATCATGTTTGTTACTCGAGTGGTCCCTCGAGTAAGCCTATCAAAATTTGGCAGTGCCTAATTCAATATTTTTCATAAGATATTATTAGGTAAGGCATGGAGTGAGATAGATCACAAAACATGGAAATACCTGACTTTTCGAGTGGCCATGTCTTTCCTTCACAAGTTACTTGGGTGTTGAATCTTGTAATCTGATTACTCGAGTGGCCATGTGTTTTCTTCAAAGGTTACTCGAGTGCTCCCTCGAGTGGATTTCAAATAAGTGTGAAGATTACTCGATTATTCCCTCGAGTAATGTCATTCAAAACTTGGCTAAGAGTTTGCTTACCTGGTTACTCGAGTGATCCCTCGAGTAATTGATCAAATAACTTTGCAGATTACTGGAGTGCTCCCTGGAGTGGTGCCTTTTCTTCTCTCATGGTTACTCTAGTGGCTACTCGAGTAAAGTGTTGCATTTCTTGGCTGAGAGCTATTGAAAGATTTTTGTCTTGGTTACTCGAGTGGCTACTCGAGTAAAGCCTTTTCTCATGTGTTACTCGAGTGGCTACTCGAGTAATGGCTTATATAAGTTTGCAGATTACTCGAGTGGTCCCTCGAGTAACTTCTTCCAAATTTTGGCAGTACTTCTCTAGATGAAATTCTCTGTGACTACTCGAGTGCTTAATTGAGTAACAACTTCCCTTACTTGAGTAGTCACTCGAGTAAGCCTTCACAGAATTTACTGATTACTTCAAGTAATGTTTTGCGACTTTTTTCAAATTCATTTGTTTGTCATCAAATCTTTTTATATCATTGATCCAATCTTTGTTATCATCAAAACATATGGGATCTAACAGTTTTGTTAACATGCCCATGATTTTCTATATTGGGTCAAGTCTAGCTTCTTGACCCTGCTCAGTATCTATAACTCTTAATCTCATCATCTTTATGATTTACTATATGGAAACAAATAAGAGATAAATTCCTCATAAACACAAGGGCTTATCTGTCATTTCATAAAGTTTTGGGTACATAGGTATTCCTGAAATAACATATCACAAATGTTATAGTTGTCAGAGAAAGCCTACAAAAACCTGTAGACTTTGAACTACTGTACAATATGTGCTAGCCCCTTTTCATAACATGTCACCACATATACATGTGACTTCCTAGGGGGTCACCCATCCTGAGATTTCTCTAGGTTGAGCATGCTTAACCTTTGTGTACCCATGCCAAAACACAGATACTGGCTTTAACTGCTTCTGACTACTAGTATCCCGTGACTGCCCTCATCTTAAAAGTCGTGCCTACTATCTCCGAGCATCAAAATACTGTGTATGGATTATGTATCAGTGGCGGTACATGCATTCAGTCATATACTTTGTGATATGCTCCCTGAAGTCCACCAAGCTGTCATTTGGATCCTGCTTTATATCCTTGTTCTTTCCCCGGACCCCAAAATATAGTGTCCGGGAAAGTGTACATCATTTTGCGGATCCATATGTCATCCGGGTCTCTAAATCCAAAACACCCTACTCATACTATGCTGGGATTAGACTATCTGAGTATTATATATTTCATAGTATTTGGACCATGTTTAGCCAATAAAAAATGCATTGCAAGTTCTCTGCCTCCAGAAAATGAATTCAGGCAGATTTGAACACAACTTCCAAAATCATTATAAACCTCTTTTAATCTCATAATCATAATCATAATCATATGAGCATAAAACCTTAAAAGGCTCCCTCTACCTGAAATTGAGGGTTTGAACATTTAAAGAAATACTCAAGAAAATCATAGAATATTCAGTTCAAGTTAAAGCATACGCTTACAAGAATTCGAATCTGTGATATGTTCTTGATTCCAGTAGCACCTCCTCTGAGTAGATGGAATCAAACCCTTTGATTGAAAATCCAAAACTATAGAAATATTGCTCTCCATGAGAGAAACAAGGATAGAGAAGACTCTTGAAGCTAGAAACACCGAATCTGGGGTGAAATCACCTCTAGAACTCAGAAATTTTCACTATTCACTCTCCTTTTGTCTTCTTTCTATTTTCTTATGTTTTTTTTCATTTTTCCCTCTATTTTGGAGTAGCTAGACAAAATTTAGAGAAGAGAGGGAGTATTGGATAATTATTGTCATTTAAACAAAATACCTAACTCACAATGTACCAAGTGTCAAGAGCTTATAGTTCCTTGAAAAGCAAGTGGTTAATTAATCAACTATGGTTGGTTTGCTTGGGTTAAACTTTTTTACTCCCTACTTCAGCCCACATTTATCCCAATTAAAGGGAAAAATAAATTTTTGGTTTCTTTATTGGTCAAATGACTATTTTTCCCTTACATTTATTTCCATTTTCGCACTTGCTAAAAAATTGGGTAGAATTTTCATCAAAATTTGAAAATTCATAACTATTTGTACAAATGTCAAATTGGTGTAGTTCTAAAGGCTGTGTGACTCTTATTAAGTTTAGTTTCAAGGAAAAATAGAGCCTTTAGCCAAGTGGAAGCTCACAATTTCTAGAATTATTGTTTTTGGATGCTATCATTGAAAATCACTGTTTTTACTGAGCTAACTCAAAAGTACATAACTTTGTGTACAACTCCAAATGACCTATATGACCAGTCAAATTAAAGCTTGATAAGTCTACTTTCATACTAAAAAGCATCTTAGGAATTGGACATCATTTTCCTATTTAAAAATGTCACACTAAATTGCCACACTAGAAAAATTCACTAGCAGCAAATCCTCATTCCTGGGACTCTTGCTAAACCGAGGCTTAGCAGTCCACTTGATTCTGGCTTATTATCAAACCTCTAATCCTAAAATTTGGGATATTATGAAATACATAGGAGTAGACATAACCATTTTCTAGGACCATGTGATTTGCATGCAATGCATGATGTTGAGAAACACACTCCTTTATCTTTCTCTTCTTCTTCCTTTCTTACTTGTGAAGGTGACTTGATGTACTCCAGTTTTATATTGGATTTTGCACTTTCTACTTCACATAAGAGTGAAGATAAAGATGTAAATCAAGATCGATCACTACTTCTAAAGTCAATCTTTGTTTACAAGAGTTCAATGTGCCCATTATTGATGATGACAAGTGTCAAACCCTCAATATTTTGACATTTATCAGAGTAACGACGCGCAATTCAGTGGGCAAACAGAAATAGCATATACATATTGATATAAAGTACTTGATTACATTACAGGAATTCCCTACAGGGTTGCTCATAATATTTACAAATCCTAAAAGATAAGAAATAAATATTATAGATAACCAACATTAATGCTTGGACAAGACCATAACCCTCAATTGTCGGTATCTCCCTCTTTGCTCGTTGAGCTGCTTTCTCTTATTGAATAAATTTTAAATTTGTGGAAAGGGGAGAGATTCATATGAATCTCAGCAGTAACACATAATCAATCATATAAAATATAATAAATAAAATACAATGCACCATATAGTGTAATAGAACAATCATACTGCATACTGTTCTGGATCAAATGTTTGTTTGACCCCTACTTGTCTCACTGCCTTAGTTGGGTCCAACATGGCTAGATGGTACTTGTGCTTTTCCCCCACCACAGCGATGTGTTGTAACAAGCTTGTATCACTACCTAAGCTAGGTCCCATAAGGCCTGAGGATACTTGTGCTTTTCCCACAGAGTGGTACTTGTACTTTTCCCACACCACAGCTAGGTATTTTAGCATGCAAACTCATATCACAAAATATGGCAATGCAATACATATAAACAATCACATAGTATATAAAAGACAGAGTCACTACCTGAAATCCATTTTAGCCTAGTTATCGGTCCAACACCTTTGGCTAGGCTCAGGCAAATAACAAGTCCTAAAATTCCAAATTTACAATAAATGAGTTATTACTCATTCATGTCTTATTCTAAGCTCATAGAGTTGGTTATCTTGACTTAAAAAAGTGAAATGACCAAAATGCCCTTGGGGACCCAGTCTAAGTCCCTTTATACCATGGTGTAATTGTACTTTAATAAAAATTATGAGTAGGTACTGCTGTTGATTTAGTTAATTCTTTGTAGGCTATTTTTCTTGGTGGTTGCCCTCATTCTTATTATCTTTGCATTTGAGAAACTCCATTCCTACTTGAGCCTATACTTTTGAGGAGGAGAATATTGAGTTTTGTTCTAATTTTCCTATCTAGTTACAACCCATCATGATCATAAGGTTTTCTCTTTCCTTACCTTGTTCCTTATTTTACTTGATGATATATTATGTTGAACAAGTGTGGGGGAGGGACTCACCAGTAGTCAAAGGCAGCTTGTGTGTCTTGTTTTATGTTTTTAGGTAGTTTTGTGCATCTTTCCCTTCTACATTTCTTTGTTACGGTTGATTCTGATTTACAATATTTGGATTGAGTGTGGGGAGATTGAGACAATTCTAGTAGCTATAGAATACATTTTGCAATTGAATAAACTCCATTTTGAATCTTACTCTTGTGCTTGGCCTTATCCTCTACTACTCTATCTCAATATCCTTGTGCCTAATTTCTAAGAACTATCTCCACTTATGTATTGTTCTTCTCTCTCTTTGTGATGATAATGTGTTGTGCTTCAATCCTAAATTAGACTTTACAACATTCATTGCACTTAAGAGATAAGTGCACATAGGTTCTTTGTTTTCGTGCATTACGTTGAGGGCAATGTAAGGATTGAGTGTGGGCTAGTGTACTTCTTCTCATGACATTATATGACATTATATGCTTCTATCTACTACTTTTGTCCTCTGCTATTTTTGGTGCAATTTACTAAGATTTTTGAGGTCTCTAATTATGATCAAGTATCTCAATTGTTCTTAGTTAGATTCATAGTCAAAACTTGTTTTAAATGAGTGAATTGCCACAAAATTCAAGTGTTGTAAATGATGCATGACTTTATTTTAATGAGTTGATAGGGAACAAAAAGCCTAGTTGGAAAGTATTTTAGGCCTAATTGTTCATTTCATTATGTGATTTATCTACTTTGATTATTGCTCTCTAGAACTTGTTCTGTTTCTTGCTTGAGGCTACATTTTGCAATAGTATGGATAAAGATGACATTGGCATTCATTTTTAAACCTTCTCACCCAAACACAAACTAATCATTGTTCAACCTTTGTTCATCTTTTTGGGCCCTTCATTTTCCTTTCCATTTTCATTATACAAATGTTGTACTTGCATTTTTCATCAAGTTCCTTTATCACTATAATAAGAAAATAGAAATGTTGCTCTTGTAAATAAGATGATAAGTGCCATGTGAATTGTCAAAAGAAAAGCAAAAGAAAAATAGAAAATAAGAAAATGAGGAAAAAAACATATATAAGGCACCTCATAAATGTATAGCTGAGTTGAAATTGAAAACTTTTGGCAAAGAAAGTTACACAATTGTGATTAGTGCTATTGGTTCTTTTAATTGCATTCAATGCATGCATGGTAGCTTGTTTTATTTTTCTATCATTTGGCCTATTCAACATTACAACTCTATAAAGTCCTTTGGATGTATTTATGCCATTGTTGCAAGTAGTATAGAGCCTAAAAATATTAGAAGCTTATGGTAGAGTGTGGTTAAAGTGGATGCGAGTGAAAAATTATCTTATACAAGAGAAGAGTGCAAACACTTATCCTAGTTAAGGTTTCAATTGAGCTCATTGTAATTAAACTTGCATCAATTTAGCCACTTCAATTTCTAGCATTTTCATTGACTTTGGATAGGTGGATACCTTATTATTTAACTAAGTGTGATTCTTGTAGCTTGATCTTGCCCATTCCTTCAACTTTCATCCCTCTTTGCCTAGTGTTGAGTTTGATGTTTTGCTCAGGAGTGCAAAAGATTAAGTGTAGGAGAATTGATAGCGCTCAATATTTATATATTTTTGGTAACTAATCTTAGGCTTTTGGGGACTTAGTTGAATTTTTTTAGCATAATTAAGTACTAATGTGAGATTTTAAGTAAAAGGGTAATTTAGGAATTATATTGGTTAAATTTTTATATTTTTAATTAATATTTTTTATTCCCATTATTCCTTAGTTATGATCAAAAGATATTTACCTTAGTGAGAGGTGATGATCTAGTACAACTTTTATCAATTGGTCAAGGTCAAAGATGTCATTTTGGAGCTTAATGAAGGGCAAAAGAGGAACTTCACAAGTGCAAAATTTATTTTCATATTCTTTATATGAGGAGATTAAATGAGTAAGGACCTTGTTTTGTGGTTATAGTTTTGTATGTAATCCCAAAACAAATTTTCACCGCTCATCCAAGCATGGCTTAACTCACCTTTTAACCTAAAGAGAATTGAAGAAAGAAGAGGAAGGGGGACCATTTGATAGGTGGTGGCTAGAATGGTTGAAGAAAGAGAGAGGGGATCACATGGAAAAGCATTTGGTGGAGACTAATTGAGAGAGGGAGAAGGGCACGCAAATAAAGAAAAGATAGAGAAGAGGAGGTGGCGGCTAGAAGAAAGATCTTTGTTGAAACTCTGATTAAAAGTTTATTTTTGTTTATCTTACACCTGTATACATGAAATTTTTCTGCTTGATCAATATTCTCTCTGGTTGTTGTAGTTACTGTTTGTGAATTTTTGTTCACTTGATTGTGAAAAATATTTACAATCTTGCATTGTAGGTTCAACCTTTTGATATATGTGGTGGTGTTGATTGGAGAATATGTCCTAATCACTTGGCTGTGATTAATTCAGGCCTACCAATACCTCCTCATATATTACAAGGTTCAACTTGCAATGGAAGTCTGCACAAGACATACATACATATCATAGAGATTGGATAAGCACCAAATAGACTATATATTCATGAGAAAGTCAAAAACTTTCTTTTGCATGCAAATTTATATATACTAATATTGTATGTGATTTTTTGTTCACTTGGTTGTGAAAATATTTGCATATGCCCTAATGATTGCATACTATACATGAAAGAATATGAAGAGCTTGAGAAGTATCCGATATGTGTTATATGTGCTTGTTTTGGTAGCTATCAGTTATGTTTTTCTGCTTCTTTTACAATCCATATTATTATGTTCATTACATATTCCTCTAAGTTGTAAAATACATGTGAATATCATTATATAATTTGATATAATAATTGTGTTATTGAAAACTCTGTAGTTATTGCCTTCCTTCCATAGGTATAAATATATAATGTGCTTTAGACAAAAATTTGAACTTGTCATAATGAGAATCATACAATTTCATTTAACAAGAACTTATCTTGGTGCTTCTCATGATATAACACAACATCGATATCAGATAGCATGTTATCGCATGTTCTGTTATATCATAGAAGCATCAAGTTGATATGTTCATATTTAATGAAATTGTATCATTCTCATGATCATCATCACATTTATCTATTTATGTGGTTGTTTAATTGAATCTTGTTTGTCATTCCTTTGTTTTTTTTGAAGCTTTTTTTTTTGTGTGGATGCCCCTTCCTTGAAAGGTCTTTGATTATTATTATTAAGTGTTAGGTGGGAGTGTCAATTATACTTTTAACTCCAACATGTAGGAGCTGTCAATGCGTGGTTTATATTGTAGGCCAATAGTCGAATTCTACAACCCTTGGATTGGGTGCTAAGTTTACTAACCTTAGGCATTTTGGCTCTTTTGATACTTCAGATAGAGTATGGCTATGGTCTACCTCAGTTTTAAGTGATAAAGGCGGAGTATTTTATTTAATGAACCTGAGTCTAAATGGTTGATATATAAATTTGAGAATTATATTTTGTATAGTTGAATATGGTCCTATGATAAGGTCTTGGTTAAGAGGGAAATCAAAGTGAAGGTCAATAATAAGGAGCTGCTCGACTAGGTGAAGTTACTATTGATGAGTTAATGATTAAGATATCTAAATTAGACAATGAAAAATGTAGGTTGGGTGATCTATGCTGGCAAGGAAAAATTCTTTGAATTGGATTACCACCCAGTCCTTGCAATTGATGATCATTTAGCCAATGTTTTTCATCCTCTAATTTTGAGTTATTAATCCTCAACTTGTCACTAGTAGTTCCACCTATTGAGTTATTAATCCTCACATTGTCACTAGTATTTCCACCTAATTGGTTACTTCCTTATTATTGGCATTCAGTTTGTTTTTCATCTCATCTAAAACCTGATCCCAGTATCAAATTCACTCATTCAAAATCAATTCTCATATTTGTATATTAACTCTGTTATACTTAGATTCATTAAATAAGAATATTTTCCTTTATATATATCCTCTTAGACTAGGGTAGGGCAGAGCCATATATGTTTCATATTTGAGGTCGAAAAGAATCAAAATACATAAGGATGGTAACTAAGCACCTAACCCATAGGTAGCAACATTCAACTTTAGGGATGCTCATAATATGAATCATGCGTCAATAGCATGCAGATGCCAGGCCTAAAATTGAGTCCACTAAAAAATCATCTAACTCCTTTGGAGGTGGGGAAAATACAAGCAAAAAAAGTAAACCTTAAAAAAGAAAATACCAAAATTAAGATTCAATAATTATCTAATAATATAGGGCTTAGATTCATGGTTATTAGTTATAATTATTTTTTATATCAATCACATTTGTATTCTTAGGGCTATCTGTAGAATTTATATTGCATAATATAGCTCTTAGATATAATAATATCCAACAAGACTTTTGTGAAACAAAGTAAAATGTAAATTTAAAAAAAAAAATTGCTCACTCTTTAGACTGGATACTTATAATTAGTTTTTATATCAATTGCATTTGTATTTTTAGGGCTATCTATAAAATTTATATTGCATGATATAGCTTTTAGATATAATAGTATCCAACAGGGATTTTGCGAAATTAAATAAAATGTACATTTAAAAAAACTGCCCACTTTTTCGATTGGGTATGAAATTACTTGGTCTAAAAAATGGGCATTTTTTATTATAAATTGAAACCTTTTTAGACCAATCTTTAAACAACCGGTCTAAAAAGGTAACTTTTAAGACTACTGTCATACCCTTATCTTATTTTCCATATTTTCAAAGAGCTTGTGCGTAGTTCAGTGATCAACACAAGAATAGTGTGAATATACTGATATATAATACATAGTACTTGATTATATCATAGATTTATCCCATAGGGTTTGATTATATTTACAATTTTATACAAAGTATCCAAAATAATGACTACGCATATCCATCTATCCTCGCCTTGAGATCCGTACCTGTCAGTATCTACAACCTTGCCTTTAGAGCAGTTGTTTTCCGCTGAGACATTTTTGTTTATAAAAAGGGGTGAGATTCTAAGGAATCCCAATAGCAATATACGATCAATCATATAAAATACGAGAATTTAAATATGCAATAAACCATATAATGTAAAATGAAAATTCACATCATACTATGTGTGTATACAAAGCTCAGGGCCAACTACCAAGTTGAAACCCCTACGTGTATCTCAGTTGAGTTCCTACTACAACTTGGTAATACCGGTATACCTCACCTAGGTCTTAGGCCACATCTAAGTAATGTGCCCTAGGCATGTGTCTATATCACATAATTTAGTAACACACAACATATTAATAGTCACAGAGTGTTTGAGAGATAATAGTTATTACCTTAACTCTTTTTCGCGTTGAAACGTGTGCCTTGCAAAGTGTGCCAATGACTAGGCTCTCAACTTGGTCCTAAAATGTCAAATATACAGGAATTATGTTCAAACCCATTCATATACTATTTTAGGTATTTCCATAGTATTTTTAGTGGTTATGATTTTATTGTGAAAATTTATTGAAATGCCCTCAGGGACCCAGCTCGGCCTCGACTTACCCTGTCCGACCATACTTTTCTAAAAATTTTGACCTGGGCTATTTTGACATATTTTCACCCAATAAATCCATTTTTGGATTCGGAATTATCAAATTCACTGCCAAAAGAAGAGAATGCCGACTATAACCCCACCTAATTTTCCCTCCTAAACTCAATGGAATCATCAGATCATCAAAAAGCCAACCCTAACCCCCTGAATTGGACTTGGCTGAAACCCAAGATTCTTTAAGATAATTTGGAGTTTTCTAAGTTTAACTCCGTAGACTTGCTCCTTTCTACTCCTAACAACTTTATTAAATATTTAATTACGTTAAAACCACCATTTAGACTCAATTTTGGCAGCAACAGGCCTAGGACACAACTTTTGCCAAATTTATAATTATTGAAAATCTAGCAGAAATTCACTGATTAAATTGCTTACAACAGCTAGAACAACCAATATTTGAAGTTTAGGAAGTTACCTCTTCTTCCTTCTTAGCCGAAATCCTTGGCTCCTAAAAACTCCAAATTTCTGTTTCAAACTTAAATCATGTAGAAAGCAAGCTTAGGAGAAGGATTACACAATTTAAGAGCTAAATCACCGAAGAAATCGACTTACTTTACATGATTTGCTCCTCCTTCTCTCTCTAGATCCAAGCTCTCTCTCTCTCTATTATTTCTCCATGGCTAATAGTTTTATGAAGCATGGAAGGGGAGGATGATGTTTTTATAACATTTTTCAATTATCCCATAATTATTTAATTTCCAATTTTAGGATTAATTGGAAATTCTGGCAGATTTTCTGCCCAAATTTTGAAAAATCTTAACTAAATTTGTAGACATCATATTTAAGTGATTCCAAAGACTATAGAACCCTTATTAAGTCTAGTTTCAAGAAACAATATAGCCTTTAGCCAATTGGAAGCTCATAATTCCCAGAATTAAATTCTTTGGATGTTGTTCCAGAAAATCAACAATATTTCTAGGCTAACTTCAAAAATTCATAACTTTTGCATACAGCTCTACAAATTACCCATGACCTAGCAAATTAAAGCTTAGGATGTCTACTTTCACTCTATAAAATTTCATAATTTTTTAATCATCATTTAGTCATCCAAAACCATATAACAAACTCACTGCCTCACAAGAAATCTCATTGGCAGCACTATTCACATTCTCCAAAATTCACCATTTTATTTGATTGACTATTTCCAATAATTACAATATATATTGGGGAATAAAATTTGGGGCATTACAAATACAATAGGACTGGTCTTAATAAGAATGGACTTTCTAAACCGATCAATATAACATCATATCAAAATCCGGTCTAAAAACCAATTGGTCTAAAAGACCTTTTTCTAGTAGTGGTTCTATTGACTACCTCATTTTGCCCATTCGTTGGGGATGTGCCACAATAGAAAACAACAACTTAGTTCCTAGCTTACTCCATAAAGTCCTTCAGAAATAGCTAAAAAACTTTACATCCATATCACTTACAATTGTTTTTTACTATCTATGCAGTCTTACAATTTATTTAAAGAACAAGTTAGCAATATTCACATAATATTTTTCTTTAGAACATGCTATGAAATACGATGTTTACTAAATTTATCTACCACAATAAAGATACTATCCTTCCTTAATTGAGACCTTAGAAAACCCAACACAAAATCTATAGAAATCTCAACCCAAGGTTGGGAAGGCAGAGGTCATATAGAATACAAACCATAGGGTTAAATCTAGACTTTGCATGCTTACATGTCATACATTTAGTGTAAATAGAAATAATATCTTCATATTAGTCCTATAAAAGAGTTCATGCACACAGATCCCTTGAGCACCTACAATAAAGCCAAGAAACACAACAAAATCCTTGCATAAAGTGCATTTTTTGGAAATAAGCATATAGGCTATTCCCCCAAGGAGCTTGAAATACCTCAAACAAGTGCATAACAAGGTCATCTAATTTCTGATAGACAAGAATATCATCAAAGTAGACAACCACAAACTTCCCAATAAATGAACCAAAAATATGGTTCAATAAGCTCATGAAAGTAATAGGTGCATTAGTTAAACTAAAGGGCATACTTAAGTTTTAAATGTAGTTTTCCAATCATCCCCTTCTTTCATGAGAATTTGATGATAACCACTCTTAAGATCAATTTTCGTAAATAATGTAGTACCATGTAACTCATCTAACATATCATCTAATATTAGGAATGGGATAGTGAAACGTAATTGTGTTTTTGTTGATGACTCTACAATTAACACAGTTTCGCTACTCACCATCTTTCTTGGGCAATAGGAGTATTGGAATAGTATAGGGTCTCAAGCTATCCCTTATGAAGCCTTTTCTCAGAAGCTTATCTGACCATTGAATTTCTCTAGTTTTATTAGGATTGGTTATAGGAACATGTTTATTAGGTAGGGAAGATTTAAGAATGAAACTAATCTTATGCTCAATTCCTCTCAAGGGAAGAAGCCCATCAGGTATCTTATTAGGAAATAAATCACCAAATTCCTATAATAAAGACACAACACTAGAGGGAAAAGAGGGGTTAAGTTGGTTAGTAGAGAAGTAAGCATCCTTACATACAAGCACTAATGCTTGCTTACTCAGCAATGCACTTGCAAAGAAGGGTTATTTTAGTAGAGAAGATGGACTGACAAAGGCTAAATGGAATAGTGAAGACTTGAAAAGAATAATATAGGTGTGAATGGAATAGATGGTGAACTCGTTAGAGAAAAACTTCAAGAGAGAGGAAATGAGTTAGACATTAAAACAAAATGAGAGACTAAAGCACTTAATTGTGGAATTGAAAAGTAAAGATAAAAAGTAACAAATAACTGAAAATAAAAACTAGTGAAAACTTAAATATAGCTCAACATTGTATATATTTCAATTACTCAGTCATAACTGAAATTGTTTTAAACACACTAAACCAAACACTAAAAGTACTAAATTTTAACACATAAAAAAACCAAAACACCAATATAATCAAACCAATAAAAACAAAATCGATTTAGTTTGACTTGATATTTGATTTCAATTTGATTTTGCTCACCCAAAAAAACCCTAGTGTAATATCCCAAAATTCATACACAAAAAATATAGTGTATATTTATTTCAATAAATGGAATAAAATGGTGAATTTTGGTGAGCTGGAATGTGCTGCTAGTGTGATTGCTTGCTAGGCAATGACATTGTCATGTGTTTTTGGATAATCAAAGGATATCCAATGAATGTGAAATTTTTCAAAATAAAAGTAGACATTTCAAGCTTTAATTTGATAGGTTATATAAGTCATTTGGACCGTACATTAAGAGTTATGTATTTTTGAAGTTAGCCAAGTGAAACTAGCAAGTTTCGGTGGCAATGTCCAATAAATGATAATTATGAAATGATTTGTGACCATTTGGATAAAGAAACTATTTTTCCTTAAAAATATATTTTACAAGGGTCACATAGCCTTTGGAACCACGGCAATTGGACATCTATAAATAAAGATATGAATTTTCAAAGTTTGATGAAAATTCTGTCAGCTTGTGCGAAAATAACAAAATGTGAGGGCAATATGGTAATTTGCCAATTAAGCATTCCCCTTCTCATAGGATATATTTCCCAAAAAGAGATATAAAGAGGGAAAACAATAAATTGAAAATAAATATCCCATTTGGAGCAATTTTTGGTATATGGTCAAAATAAAAAAAAACAAAGTGATGATGAGAAAGTCAAATATTGCAAATCTAATTAAATTTATGTGGATTAGGATAAAATTGATAATTGAAGACATATTATTACCCCTTCTTAAAGCTCAATCTCTGCAAAGTAAAAAGGCCAAGGGAAAAGATTATGATAATTAAAACAATCAGCATGTGTTAAATTGCCATAAAATATAATAAATAAAGGAGGTATAGGATATTTGTTTTATAAGGCTTTTCTCTTTTGATAAGCCTTCATTTTCTGACAACCCAAGAGAAATAGATAGATAGATGGAGAGAGAGAGAGAGAGAGTTGGATGAAGAGGAGAAAAGAACATAGAAGGAGAGAGAGCTCAAGAAGAAAATCCAAGGTTAGTAGGTTGAAATCTTGGTGTTTAAACCTTCTCGTTTATGCAAGATCACGTCTAACCTCTATATCTTCATGAATATGGCTGGTAGCAAGGCAAAAACAAGAGGAATGAGAGAGGGAGGTGCACTGTTAGAGAGAGAACGAAAGAGAAATCACAAGGTTACCACAAATAACCTTGTTCTCTTGTGAATTCAAGGTTATATGGTTGTTGTGGATTGGTTGTTTGGTTTGTTTTGCCTTATTTTGCGATTTTGGATGATGAAACCCTAAGGGGTTATACTACCCAATTTTCCATTGATCATATCTAATAAGTTTTTAAGTAGTTAAATAAGTGATTAGAAGTGAAAAGAAGAGGATTAGATGGTTGGAATTATTGAAACACATATTTCCCAATTTCTTTGACTTTTGGCCAGACCTGGTTCAAGGGGATAGGGCTAGAATTTTTTGTTTGGAATGATTCTCTTGTGTTTAGAATGGAAAATTGTGTAAGGTATATGTTAAGTGTGAAGTGTGAAAAGCATTAGAATGTGAAACGTCAAAAATACCCTTAAAACCCTAAGTTAAGGATTGTAGGGGCATTTTCATCATTTAGGACTGAATTTGTCCAGCCTAAGGTCAAAAATGGATTTTACACATGAAATTGTGTAGGATTATCTTGACTCATAATTTTTGGAAAAGTACAGTTAGACCAGGTATAGAGGGGTTTAGACCATGTCCTCAGTGGTATTTTAGTCATTTTGCAGTTTTAAGCTAAGATAACCAACAAAATGTGTTTACAATAATACATGAATGAGTAATAACTTATTTCTTGTAAATTTGGAATTTTAGAATCGAACAGTTGTGCCCAAGCCGGACCAAAATTAAGGACTAGTTTAATGTTAAAAAGGGGTTTAAGATAGTAACTCTATCTTTCATAAACTATGTCAATATTTATATGCTTTGTGTATACCATCTTCTGTAATATGAACAATATATTGTTGAGTAGGGCATTATGTGAGAAGGCACATTTACCTTGTTGTGTGCATAAACCCAAATGAGGTTTACGGATTAGTAAGGGAGTAGCCCTGACTCATGTGCACATGCCGTGTTGTTTGTGTTATTATTATGTTGCATTACATGGTGTATAACATATTTATCTATCATATTTTATATGACTGATTGCATGTTACTACTGAGATTCATTTGAATTTCACCCTTTTTTCAAATTTAAAAATATTTTAACATAAGGTAGTGGCTTGAAGGGAAAAAATGTCAACACTGGCAATTAAGGGTCCCAATGAAGATCGGGAGCTTACGTTGGTTATCCTAGCGTTGGTTAACTTTTTGAGGATATTGTAAATATTTTTCAAACCTTATGGGTATGTCCTGCATCGAAATACAAGTACTAATATCAGTATGTATATACTATTCCTGTTTGCCCGCAAAACTATGCGTTATTTACTTTGCCAATATCAAAATGTTAAGGGGTTTGACACCTAGCGGTGGAGACTCTACAAGAATGATCAGCCCTTGATACTGTTAGAGTACATAAACGAGAATTCAAGGATGCAAGCAATGCTCAAATATGATAAATACAATTATCAATTGTCATTCCAATATGAAATTCAAGTACAAAAAACACAACCTATATTTATAGGCAACCATAGAACACTTGAGATTTAAAACCTTAGTATTAAATGCAATAAATCATCTTAGGTTATATCATTCAGGATCTACAGAATAGGAACTTAATTAAACTTTAAGAGTAAGTTTGCTAACTAAAAATAGGAAACTAAGACAATGCCTAGTGGAACAATCATTTACCAAAAGGCCTTATTCAAAGAAATAATAAAAGAAACTAATTAAAAACAAAATTAAATCAGATTTGAAGCAAAAATTTGCCTTCTAGATTCTTCTTGAAGGCTCTTGGATGTTACTTATGCTCCTCCTCCAAGGCACATGCTTGTAACATGGTATTTTAAGTGAATTCTTCAATCTAGACACCACAAGAACCTTTTGCACCATATTATTGCTGGAAAAGCCTTTCACCCAAGAAAGAGGTTGAATTAGGTGCTAGTAAAGATTTAACACTTTAAATTAACATAATTGAAAGAGTTAGAGTTAAAGAGACATCATGAATAGAGAGTAAGAGAGATGTACACCAATGAATTATACTATTTATGTCTAACCACTTGATCTATGTTCATTCTTCAAAAATCCTTCTAAGAGTTTCACTATAACTCCATGATTCGCTGGGCTTTTGATGCCTTAGTGCAAGCAAATCTCGTAGAGATAGCTTCCTCCCCCTCACACTTTGTAATGAAATGCCCAATAAATGAAGTTTCTCAATCTCTCTCAAAGAGAATAAATGATAATGTCTGAAGTACAAGAATCTCATAAAACAAAACATATGACTTAGAGAAATGAATACATAATAATTGCATGTCGTTAGTTATTATCTTTATTTGCAATGCTCATTTATTTATAAGTAGGATGAATTAAATGATTGTTGGAGCATGATCATAGCAGTTAGAGTATTGGTACTATTGTTGGAAGTTAGAGTGCATTTAATTGGTTGATGTTTTGTTGCATTAAGTGCTTCTGACACAAAAGTGCTTTTTGTCGTTTGAAATTTAATTTGTATTTAAGCACTTGAAACTTGTTCACAAACCTGATTAGTAATGTAAAGAATCAATTAGAAGCAAAGAAATCAAGTTTTACATCAATTTGAATGAGTATCAAAACATCAGAGATGATGTTTCAAACATAGAGAAACTATCACTTAAGTAAAATAGTCATTTGAGACTATGCACTAAAGAGGCACTGGCTAGTGATTTTTCAAAGGTATATGCACATTGGATCACTGTCCAGTGACTAGCCAATGATGATGAATAAGAATATGTCACTCAAGTGCTCAATCAAGTTATTCTTTAGAATTTTCAAAACAACAATACATCACTATTCAGTGTCTGTCCAATAACTGGCATCACTCAAGTTACCACTTGAGTGATCGATCTAGTGACAAAATATACCATTGATCACTATCGAGTGACTACCTAGTGATGAACAATCTGACAGTGTCATTAGAGTGATCTCTTAATTTTTCAAAGTCAATTCATCACTATCCAGTGTCTACTTAGTGATCAACTATTCAATATGTCATTGTCTAGTGCCTTGCTAGTGATATATGAGAAACAAGTGATCACTCAAGTTATGACTTAAGTGATCCTATCAAACATTGGATCACTATCCACTGACTACTCAATAATTGCATTTTCACTGAGCATCACTCAAGTGCTCACTTGAGTGATCTATTAGAATTTTCAAAACATACTTAATCACTAGCTGGAGATAAAAGCTAAACACATCACTCTAGTAAGTTATATTTACAAGTATTTACACTTGACTTAAGTTATCACTCGAGTGATTAGTCTTAGCAACACTTTTCACAATGTTCTATGTTTTTTCAAAACAACTTTTCTATTGCAAAACAATGCACCTAAGGTTTATTCCCATTAAAACATTAGGAATTTAACATTCTCCCCTTTTTTTATGATGACAAAATTTAGTTATGGTTTAGAAAAGTTCTTTGAAAGTCAAAATGATGCTGATAACTACATATAATCATATTTAAGCTACGGATTGATCAAATCACAAAATTAAGCATAGAATATAAATTTATTTGTATATCATTGCTCAAAACATTTGATTTCACTTGAGTATGCAAGGATAGTATAGGAAATACATATCAAGTGTGAAGACATCACAAAATACATAGAAGTAGGAATGAAAAGCATAAAATAACACAAGATAGTCATACAATTCATATGAAAAACAAAAGACACATGCTAAGAACACCCTAAGCAGTATCACTACCACTATCACCACTTGGGGAACCCTTCTCCCCCTTTTTGGCATCATCAAAAAAGGAGAAAGTAGTGGAGAAGGTAATGTCATCAGAGGATGAAGGAGGATGAAAATGAATAGGAGCAGGAGGGGGAAAAAGATAAGAGTATGTGGATGAAGATCTAGAGGGAGTATAGGGAACAATGGATGTTAGGGGGTTAATAGGAGTAGAAGCATCATTTGAAGGAGATATAGAGTTATGTGTGAAAGTAGGAGCACTACTACATATTTATTTATATTTAATGATTTTTTACTAATATTTAATTGTTTTCAACCATTAAAAATCTGACTGCTAAATATTTATATAAAACAGTTTTTAACCGTTAAATATTGGCCACTATATTTTATGGTTTTTTTCCAATACAACTGTTATGTATATGGAACTATATTTAACGGTTGTAAGACAATACCTATTAAATAGAGCTATCTTTATTTAACAGTTTTTTAATAATAATTGTGATATATTTTGTACAATACTTAATAGTTAAATGATGAATGATAAAGTATTTGTCACTAGAGGAACGGGTGTATTTAACGGTTATATGGAAAAACCGCTATATATGTATAATATTTGACAATTATTGGTAAATAACCGTTAAGTATGTGTGACAATTTTTTTAAACAAAATTGGGGGGCTCACTTTCAATCAGCCCCTGCAGAATAACCTATAGAAACAACAAATATATAACATATATATACTAAACACTCAAATAGATCTAGTTCTGGTTGTATATATCCAAATATATACAAAATAACTAATTCTGGCCAACAAGTGGCAACAAATTAAAACAAATCATATTCATTCTATCTATACAATTATGAATACATAAAAGTTAAGGGAATATACATATGATCAAGTGCTCCTTTTTCTTTTTCTAATCATGGTAATTTTAATGCTCTTTTTAGTAAAATTGTTTTCTTTAATTTGCAAAGCAACTTCCCCCTCTTTGATATCCAAATTCCTTTATTGTTGTCATGCCTAACATACAAAGCATTGTCCTCATTGAATTGTGTTTCAAGTGATGACCCTTAGAAAAGATCATCCTCATTAAATTCACCTCCTGCATCCTCATTTATTTTGTTTGATAACAAAACAATAGATCATTCTTTATTAGCAGGATTAAGAATATAGAACACTTGTTTAACTTGAGAAGCTAAAATGAAAGGCTCTTATTTATAAGCTTGCTTATTCAAATTCAATTGTATCCACCCTAACTCATCCACTTTCAAAGCATTATTATTGTCAACCCACTTGTACCCAAAAACTAAAACATAAAATCCTATGTAATCCAACTCCCAAATGTGCTTAACCATGCCAAAGTATGACATATTGGCATATATAAGATTCTTATCTTTTGCACTTGGTACATGCATGTGTTAGAAATAATAGTTACCCCACTATTTGATTTTTGCTTTAGTCATCTTGCTCAGTGTAGAAGGTGTATCCATTGATGACATAGCTTGAGAAGGAAAGCACATGTCTATTTGGACCACATGCTAAGAACATTACTTTCTCTAGAACTAAATTATTATCAACATTGTACTGGTTATCCACATGCTACTTGTACCATGCTATGAATTGTTTATTTTGTTCTTTAGCATACCAACTTTCACTAGTACAAAATAGAAGATTTAGACCGGCATATTTAGACTAGTTCTAAGGGAATAAGGTCTAAAAGGTAAGTGCCGTGGTAATTTTGTAATTATACAGAACATCTGAGACCGGTTCAACTATTATAACGTCTAAAATATATTATTTAGACCGGTTATAAATAGAACCAGTCTAAAAAGATATATTTTCTAGACCGGTTCTCTTTATAACCGATCTAAATGAATTTTTAGCATTAAAAATAGTTTTTTTAAAAACATTTCAGCACTTTTTAGACCGGTCATAAGGTATGACCGGTCTAAAAAACGTAACTTTTTAGACCTGTTATCAATGGAAACTGGTCTAAAAAGTGCTGAATTTTTTTATTTAGACCGGTTATCAATGAGAACTGATCTAAAATATTCATTTAAGACCCGTTATTTTTTATAACCGGTCTTAAATGTGTTTCAGCCCTATAAACCCTGTATCAATTTTGCTTCTGGATCCCACCCCTCTTCACACCTGGAGCTCTGTATCTGACCTCACTCCACCATCGAACCTCGCTCTCAGTCTCCGCCGCACGTTGCTCCTTGGTCTCCTTCGAGTGTCTCCGTTGCACCTCTCTCACTCCGGTTACGTAGCTGACGGCTACACTCGCGCTCTTATGGCGTAGGTGCTTGTGTCGTCGCTTGTATCGTCGGTGGTCCTAACACCAACGACAATGGCACCAACCGGATCATCCATCAAACTATGGGTTTGCCAGATTTCAGCCAAGAGCACGAATGCTTCTAGACTGTCACTTGCTACCAGGTACTAATTTCACTATAATTTTTTATTTTATTCCTAGTTATTGACGGTGCCCTTGTTCTTCTTTTGGTTTTGGGGAAGTTTTCATCTAAAGTCCCAAGCTTAACTGTTTTTTAAGACTAGATTTTTTTGTATTGTTATTGGAGGATTTTCTCCTTTTTGTTCTGTATCAGTTCCCTAAATCTGTTGCTTTAATCATTTGTCAAGTCTTTGATTTTGCCTCAGAAAACACTTTATTTTACTTCATGGAAACTTTCTTTTATGCTATGCTCAACTATGGAGAAAAGTAGTGTAGTTGAAGCCCCTGTGCCTGTTGGAGCTGAGGACAAATGGGAGCTCCTCTGCCCTTCGTACTTCAGAGACCTTCCTTCATCTCCTTCCCATTGGCCTCTCTATTGCAGCACTTGTCCTTATGCTTAACAACTCCCAAGCCAACGACTATGGCTCTCTTTCTTACACTGACCTTGCAGCCTTCAGGTTCCTTCTTCTCCTCTATCCCAAGTCAACGACTATTGACTATGCCTCTCTTCTCTATTTTAATTTCATCTTCCTTCATAGGGTGTGTTTGGAACAGCGATTGTCAATTGGGCTTGTTTCAATTAGGCTTGTTGTGATATTACTTTTGATAAAAGCTAAATTATGTAATGTGATTTGTGTTTGGATTGGCGATTGTCAATTGGGCTTTTGCAAAAATAAAAAAAATGGTGTGTTTGGAACAGCAATTGTCAATTCGGCTTTTGTGATAATGATAAAAGAGAAATGTAATTAAAAATTATAAAAAAATTACAATAGTTTAAGTTGGGAAATTAGACAATTAAAAAATGCACAATCTAATTAGAAAAATATTACATAACCAATTGTATCATATGTTCCGTACAATTTGATTTCTAATTGAGTCACGAATTTGAATCATTTCAGAGGAAGATCGCCTGCCATAATTTGTAGTGGAAGATTATTCAGCTACACTATTATTATCGACATCAACAAGATTCCCAGCTTCACCTTGGCGAAACACTACGTCTGTATTATCATTTCGCCTAATGAAATTATGAAGGGCCATTGCTGCACAAACAATGCGGACTTGTGTCTGATAGCTATACTTGCGCATGTTTTGCAACAATTGAAATTGATTCTTCCATACTCCAAAAGTCCTTTTAATAGTAGACCTTAAACTAGAATGATAAAAATTAAAGGCCTCATTAGAGTTTCTAAATCTAGGTTGGCGGCTAAATTCTGGAAGATGGTAATGCTCACGTTTATAAGGACCAAGGTACCTAAGTTGTGTCGGATAGCCAGCGTCAACCAAATAATATTTTCTTAATAAAAGTTTAAATCAATCCAAACTATTAGATTCATTAAAGTGTAAAATGAAAGTAATTGCATAGAAGGTGATGGAGCAATACCTGCAGGTGGATGAGGGAAGTTATAAGATGGATTAGAAACAGCAGATTTGAAGACACGAGCATCATGTGTAGTACCTTCCCAGCCCGCCATAACAAACGTAAAGCACATGTCCCAATCACATACAGCCATTACATTCTGTGTTGGATATCCCTTTCTGCCGATATATCTCTCACGGTTCGCACCAGTGATCTCACACTTAATGTGGGTTTCATCTATTGCTCCAATAGCATCTTGGAAGAATGGATAATATTGGGGATCATCTTTTATTTTGGGGTGGCATACACTGAATTCAGGATCGTACGGTCTGATATTTTCCCCCGCTAGACTAAAGCAAGCATCTAATACATTGTGCAAATGCCTACTGACCGTTTCCCCTGAATGTTGAAAGAGCTCTTGAACCACCCTATTGCCTACTCCATGGCCAACGGTGAGCAAGAACATGGCAACCATTTGCTCGATCCCAATGTTCGTTGAAATCTGTAAGCCATGTTCGACCAATTTATGACACAAGTTATAAAAGACATGTTTTTCCACTCTAAACATGTCATGACAGCGTGAACCATGTGTTGCCAATACCTCTTGCACCCAGTCATGACCGGTATGTGTACTTGTTTTTTGCGATTCTTTACACATAAAAGGCATCCAATATGCACAGATCAACGCAGTCAATTGCTCGTACTCATCTACTTCATTATTTATAAGATCTATAAGTCGAGACTAGTCATCTTCCTCCACCATGTCAGGTAAGTGTTGATTACTCGAACTTGCCATTGATTATGTACCCTGAGTGTGATTAAAAATTCAAGTATGTGTAATTGAATGAAAAAAACTCCTAATAAGAACTCAATAGCATATAATAACTGGTATAACGTAGTTTACACAAAGCATAATGTCATGAAGTCAAATAAAACATAGTTTAGGTACATCTACGATTCATAAATCATAAACTCCAACCACGGAACCACGAACTCCATGTTTCGTTTACAGAGTGACATGAAAGTCTCCCGATGAGTCTTATTCTCGATTAGCTTGATACAGCGATGATGAAAGCTCTTATCACGTATGACTTCCTCAATGGCAAGCAGTTCACTCATAGCAGAATCGACACTAACATCTTTAATAGCATCTAATGTTGCCGTTCTGTCCTTGGATGTATTTGCCATCACACTAACTGCATCAGTGATTTGTCTTGAAGCTGGCATTTTCTGCTTCTTTCTCTTCCTAGACCCTTCACCCATCTTCCGCTTACCCCGACTTCCTGACTCAGTATCACTATTTGATGGCGTGCTAGGCACAGGGTTAGCACCAAACATGTCATCTTTACTATCCCCTGAGCCTTCCTCTTCATCCATAGTGGGTCGATACACATCCTCCTCCTCATCCTCCTACTGTGTCTGAGGCTGTGTGACAGAGGGTACAAGTACATCTTCGCCGCTTGCCATTACATCCTTAAAGATTATTATTAATTCATTCTCGAACTTAAGGCTTGTGTGCCTAAACTTTCTATATGCTGTCTTCTCCTGCATGCAAACAAGAAACCCGTTTGTGACAATTACTTTACTAAAACTAATCACTTATGAGGGGAAAAATTGAAAGGTATAAGTTACAACAGTATTGTTTTACCTGTAGTTTTCGCTCCACCACTCATTTGTTGCCATGACTTTGTTCGTCACATGGTCTATGCCCACCCCAGTTTCTTTGATTAAAGAATCCCAAGTCTTGAAATCCTTTTTCAGGATATCTAACCTATTCTTCAATTTCTTTCTGTCATAATCTTTCCCAGTCTTCGCATTAAACGTAGAGACAATAATTCCCCACGCTTTCTTTGAAAATGACTGCCCTTGGCGTTCTTTTTTGTATACTTGCTCAACACAGGCATTGACGAAAATCTCTGTTGTTTCATCATCCCAAACAGGTTTATCCATATTTCTATACCACTATTTCAACACTATTTCCACCGCAAACAAATAAAAATTTAAAACAACTATTGCACCAAATGACAGTGGGCATTACAAACAGACAATTAATATGAAGGCTAAAACACAATGTCTTTAATAAGAACTAATATGAAGGCTAAAACACAACGTCTTTAATAAGAATTAATATGAAGGCTAAAATCACAACGTCTTTAATAAGAATTAATATGAAGGCTAAAACACAACGTCTTTAATAAGAATTAATATGAAGGCTAAAACACAACGTCTTTAATAAGAATTAATATGAAGGCTAAACCGCAACGTCTTTACTCATTTCAGTCACACACACAGTCTCATATTCAGCAAGAGGGAACTGTGCTTTTAAAGAGGGAATTCAACAGAGGAAGCATCAACTTCGAAAACTTACAGAGCTAACAATTATATATATGTGCCTTACCCGTTCAGCAATACAACAGTAATTAATGGCTTGCCCTCTTCTTGCTCGCACTCTAGGGCGGATGGCAGGTGGTTGAGGCCCAACAGCAACAGGCCCCGGATTTTGTGATTGGTAATGAAATTACTGCATTAAGATCATGAACTAACATCATATATTGGAAGATAATAAAACTATTAAGGATGAAGAATTGCACCTTTTGCAAGGTGTACAGAGAGACAAAGTACATGGCAGAGAGAACAATTGGTCTGAACTAACATCATATATTAAACGTTTGATATAGCATTAGTCTGCTTCCTGTTTGTTTTCTTTATCATGTTTATTTTATCTTTAAAGATTATGCTCCTTGAACATATGCTAATCTATATAATATGAGAAATCTATCAAGGAAACACAAATATGAGCTGTGTTTTCCTTTTCACTGATCAATAATAAATGCTTTTCTCAAATATTAACAAGCTTCAGGCGTTGGTAGTGCAATGACAGTATATGGGGCTTTTGATGGAATTGTAAGTATGAGAATGTGACCTTAACATCCTTTCCAGAGTACTTGATGTAGAAGCTATAGTGCAAATTACAAATGATTATTTTCACTATCTAGCTATTTGGATAACATTTTCTTAATAATTATCATATTACTATTAGAGTTGATGTTCACTACACAAGAAGCTAAACAAGGCAGTCAAGCAGCAGATCACGTCGACAAACCAGATCGACGAGAGGGACAGATAAAGGGAAATGAAACAAGATGAAGGTTAAATCAAGTTTCAAACCTCAGCAGCCAAACAGATCCACACCGACGGACAAGATCCACAGCCACAGCACCTTGAACTGGAGATGACTTCAACGCCAGCCAAGCTCAAACAGATCACCGCCACCAGATCGGCCACCCCCAGAGGCAAGCTCGACGAAAACCACCGAGAAACGAACTGGCCGAGAGAAATGGAAGCTATTCGGACCTTCTGTGCTGTAGCCGAAAACCACCGAGAGGAAGACCCACACCTGAGACACGGCAGAACACCGACACCACGCCGGAAAATGGGACACCGCAATTCTGACCTTCTCGAGCTGCAGCCGCCGCCATGAGTTGGAGTGCTTCGTCGTCGTCCAAATGAAGAATGGGAGTTTTGAATGGTATAACGAGGAGAGAGAGAAGGAGAGCACCAGAGGGGTTAGGTAAAGAATTTAAAACGCATTAAATGTTTTTAACGGATATATCTGATCGAGCTTTTGATTAAAACTCGAGAATTGAGCTTGTTCCAAACGTGCATGTACAGTGATTATTTTATCAAAAGGCCAATATCTAATCTTATCAACCAAACATGGGAAAAAAATCACAACTAGCAATTAGGCTTTTGTATGCCCAATTGGGCTTAAGGGTGTCCAAAAGCTGCACCCAAACACACACATAATCTTCTATTCCAGATCTTACATGTCATTCCAATCATTCAAAATGTCTGCATGATAATACACCAGTAGTAGTATTCAACATATAGAGCCATAGTAATTATGTAGATTCACATCGTTTATTAGGTTTTGACTTCTCTAGCCTACCAATCATAAGAAATTGCAAACATCGTGATATAGGATTTCAATTTGCTTCATCTTTGGAGACAGAAATTCTAAAATTCAGGACCCAGCATGGAAATAATACAAAGGCCTCTGGCATCATTACACAGAATCTCATAATTTTTTTTTTATTTTTGGGGGAGTTGGGTTATCACTTAATTTATTGAAATCTAGATGAGAAATATGGTATGATGATGAAACAAGCTTCTTACTCTGTCACGGCGCAGGTATCTGGTGCATGCAAATGGCATATGTGCAGGTTACTCACTCCTTTCAGCAGCCATCATTGCTATGCCTCGCCCTTCCACCATGTCCAGAGCTTGGACTTTGTTTTTGCTTGACCAGGTCATTTCATCTCTTTCTTTAGCTCTCTTCTTTCTTTGATATCAACATCTTTCAGTTTACACCTGAATTACAACATGTGAAGGAACTAAAGAACAGGCCCCACAGTTGTGGACAATTTGTTCACAAGTCCACAAATGAAAATGCACCAGAGGCAGAATATAACTGATAGATGACATTTGTCCAAGTGGCATGATGACAAGGTTATACGGAGATAATGGTCAAGAATCCTTCATGTAGAATGTGAGTATTCATGCCTTTCACCCCATGTCTTAATGCAAACTATATTACTACCATTTCATTTTGTTCATTTGATATTTGCAGTTCAATTTATGTGAATGAGTCTTTTTATAGACATTGTTATGCTGACTGGATACTAAGATAACTCCTCAGCATCTTGGTCACTTCATTTAAAAAATTGATAGGAGGGTCTTGTTCTCTTAAGTTTCAACCAGCAAGTTACAATAAGTGCCATAGCCATATATACTTGAATATGAAGTTCTAAGCATATCACAATGATGTATACTAGACAAGTTAAATCCGGCTCTTTTTAATGTATATTGTCGTGTTCTTTGTTGGGTATTTTTATATGATCTAATCATAGCTGCCTTCCCATAAAAAAGGGGCTGAATTTCATGAAAATGTTCTAACAATGGTATTAGATCCTATTCATATTTTTGAGTTCTTTGTGTTTCTTCTGCTATTGTAGGCTCTCCATTTTTTAGTGTATGTTTCCAAACTAGGAAGCTGCATTGCATAGCGATGCTGATCATTTTATTCATTATGTTTCGTATTTTTACCCCTCATATACTTGGCATTATATCACATGGTGCTTGTTCTTTAAAATATCATCTTTCCCAGTAACTCATTGTAGTTCTTCATGACTATGTCTCTACTTCTACCCTATCTAATTTTAAGGTTTTTCTTACGCCATATCATTTAGGTTGATCTAATTATTTGCTTTTAATGTTGATAGTGCTTTACTTTTCTTGATTTGCTAAACTAAATACAAATTGCCTTTTGCAGGAGCTATATATTGACATCGGGTGGCCTCTATATCACAAATATGGTCATGCTTTTGAGGTAAGGAAGTTCATTTTGTGTGTGTATTTTTCTCTAAATTATGTGATTCCTATATGATACTCATTTTGTGCAGGCATTTAAAATAATTGTTACAATCCGGATTCAGTTTTGAATTCCCTCACCCGTGAGATCAAGGAGGTTGGCCCTGCTAGGCAAGAGGTAAATATTGCTGTCACAGACCTCGGTAAATATTACAGTCAACCTTTATAATACTTAGAGATGATTTAGTAAGTCCTCGGTCAAGATCAATTCAAGTCTGAGGATTAAAATAAGTTAGTTTTAACAATCTATATTCAGTGAAAGAAAACTATTTATCTAAATAAACCAATTTCCATATTTTCATTAAAAGGCATTCTTTGAAAAATTCTCATCATTTTAAGCTTATTTGACAGTTTGCTATAGTTCAACCTGTTCACCAGATTTGATACTCATTTTTTTGGATCATGATTCAATAGAGGTATTACTGTAATCCTGCAATTTTAAATAATTTGTCCATTCACAAATCTGTTACTTTTACCAGGAGCAAGCTTTGAAAGAGAAAGAAGAGCTTGGTGAAGGATGCATGAGGAGGACCGGAGGAAGGTTGAAGAAGCTCATTGAAGGAAAGCTTAAGATCATCAGAGGAGAGAGGAGGAACAATATAGAGAGTTAGAAGAGATAAATGAGACATATTTACATTAAAAATTATTTGAATGGGAAGATTGTTGGTATTAAATTTCATTTTGAAACTTTTAAATTGTTATTTGAAAATATTGATTTGTAGGAATGAGAATGTTGAAATTATAGATTGAATTATACTCTTAAAAATGTTGGGTTTCTTCTCAAGTGCTGGATAGTGGGTTAGAAGAAGAAATAATGTAGAAATTTGAAAAAAAAATACTTTTTAGACTAGTTGTGTCTACAACAGGTCTAAAAACTCTTACTTTTTAGGCGTGTTGTGTCTACAACACGTCTAAAAAGTGACTTTTTAGATGTGTTGTGTCTACAACCGGTCTAAAAGTATTACTTTTTAGACCGGTTGATACAACCAGTCTAAAAAGTAATAGACTTTTTAGACCGGCTGTATCAAGACCTAATCCAGAACCGGTCTAAAAAGTCATTTTTCCACTGGTGTTTCTCCTTTGTTGGGGCTTTCCCTCCTAAGCTCATTCATATGAATACCTACATACTTGTCAATCTCTTCTAAGTTTTGAAGTACGTATAGGTGCTTGCTCCTACTGCTGATTTAAGATATCGATAACTTTCTGTCCTATCAACCCTTGTCTAGATGTCTTTCCTTTATGCCAAGACACTGGAAGGCAAATATCACATGTATCTTTCAAGTAATTGATACAGAATTTAGCCACCTCTTCATAAATGTAACATTCAACAATGCAACCTTCTAGCCTGCTCTAGTTTTTCACATGCCCTTTTATGTCCTTCATCTTGAGCTTGACTTGGTACATCCATCTCATATAGATTAGGTCATATAGTTGTACCTCTCCAACCAAGTAAATAGTTAGGTGCACTATTATGTAAAAGAAAGCTAGAGGGAAAGACATTTCCAACTCACACAACTAGGCGTGTTCAGGATCTGGACGGGATCGGGAAATCTCATTCCTGATCCCAATCCTAAGAAGTGTTTAAGAAGGAATTTGATTCCAGATCCTGGGAATTTCTTGTCCTGTCTCAGAAATTGCATTCTCCATCCCGATCCCAAGAAGTGTTTAAGAAGGAATTTGATTCTCGATCCTGGGAATTTCCCATCCCGTTGGAACTAGAAAATCCCAGGATCAGGAATTTCTCAAATTCCTAACATTTTTTCCCATTCATATTTTTTTCCTTATTACATTCTTTTTTTCAAATAAAAATGGCGAGACTGAGTCTTTAGGGGTGCCTTGATTACTTCTATAATTGGGCAAAAAATGGCAAGACTTAACTTAAATAGTTTTCCTAGGATATCTCCCTAGGACATCAAAATAAGAGAATCAAAATATATAAAAACACAATATTTTCAGCAGCTACAAATGGGCCTGAGGATCTTCCAATACATTGAGCCTCTGATAGTACAATTAACTCAATTCATCATCCACAAAGCCATATAAATCCAATATATAATGAAATTTATCCAAAACTTCTTTTGCATCAGTATAGTAGAAAAAAAACGCATATGTATATTATTTCAAGATCAGGAAATCCCATTCCCTATCCCAATCTCAATCCCGACTTCATTTTTCCCAATTTTTTCTTGTCCTAATTTTCTCGAGATCGAGATGGGAAGACCAAGACAAGAAAATGATGAACAACCCTACACACAACATAGTCATGATTCGGGTTTGTAACCTCGACAATTTCTTGGGGTCAATCACCCTACTACACAATGACTTGAGGAAGAAATAGAGCTTCGTGATCATAGCGCGCACCTTATTAGTTAAAATACCTCATATTGTGATGCTACCAAATTTTAAGTAGGCACCAAAACTGTATGGGTTGTAAACTGGTAAATCAAGGTCATCCCATAGAGACTAAAAAATAATTACCGACTAGGCAATAAATTTCCTAGGTTCATTTAATTGAGTAAATCAAAGATAATAAGATTAATAAGAAATTTAAATATAACAAAACAAAAATAGTAAACTAGATTTTCAAAGATTTCAATTGAGAAAAACAACCTAGAGCAGCTAATCCTTTCTTCAATTCACTTAATGTTAAATTGTTAATCTAGAGTCTTAATAGATATAAGTATCTCCCGATCACTTATGTCCCTCTCTCAAATTAAGATTATTATTCCTAACAATCTATTCAAGAGGCAATAAATATCAAAATTCACTCTAACATGACTATATGGGTCCAATAGGTATATTCATATCCTATTAACAAATTAGAATAAATTCTAATTGTAACCCCTACCTTAATTAGCGTAATTAAGATTCGATAATGTATAATAAAATGGATTAGAGACCATTGGATAATTCAAAATTCATTTAAAAATCCCTTTTCATAGTAGACGCTTCACAAAATTTTCAAAACTTCTCTAGCCTGGTCTCAATATTCAAATATCAAATATAATTACCTGTGCAGTTATATCACATTTAAGCATATCAGAGTTTATAACTTAATCCCCGACAACCCCCGGGTTTCATCTATATATATCTATGGAGTTCCAATTCCCAATTAGGAGATTACACCACCATATGTTCAAAACTATTTACAACTCAAAATGTCGTACAGGAATCCCTATCCAAAATGAATAACCAACATGGCCCGAACCAAATATCCCTACAAGGTTCTAACCACTCCAGATTGTTCACTTCTTCTTAGAGCCACTCGCCCTGTTTGAAAGGTTAGTCAAAGGAAAGAATGAGATTCAAGAGAATCCCAGTAGTAACAAACATTTATACCATATATAAGCACACAATATGTAAGCAAATCATCATACAATAGCAGCACAAATCACACTCCACCCTCATCCCCTTTTACCGTCAGGAAGGCACACCGTCCTAACCCGAACCATTGTTAGCGACTCAGGGACTGTTGGTGTGGCAGTGAATACACATAGCCTTATAGCTCATATAGCCATCCGGCTTTCACAATTGGCCCGTCGGCCTTCACAAATAGCCTTTTGAATTTTCACATAATCACATATATCACACCCCATCCTCATCCCCTTTTACCGCCGGGAAGGCACACCGTCCTAACTCAAACTGTTGTTAGCAACTCAAGGACTGTTGGTGTGGCAGTGCATACACATAGCCTTATAGCTCATATAGCCATCCAGCTTTCACAATTGACCCGTCGGCCTTCACAAATAGCCTTTCGGCTTTTCACATAATCACACATATCACACCCCATCCTCATCCCCTTTTATCGTCGGGAAGGCATACCATCCTAACCCGAACCGTTGTTAGGAACTCAGGGACTATTGGTGTGGCGGTGCATACACATATCCACAAATATCGGAGCATACAAATTTATCACAAATCAATTATATAACACACATACAATGCATCACATATGGTATAAATAGAAAAGTCACTACCTTGTTCCTTTTTGATGTTCGCTGGCACAGTGGGCTCACGAGGACGGTAGATGTCAAATCCTATAAACCAAAATAGGGACAATTGATCAATCTCTTTTCCAAGTTCTTAATTCCATAATACTTTAAGTTGGTATTCATATGAACTCTTTATGTGGCTATTAAATACCTAAACATATGCCTAAAGGGTTGGAATAACCACCCCCAAAGATCCCTTTTTAGGAAGCAAAACACTAAGTTTTGGTCGTCTCACTCGAGTGGAGATGATCTCACTCGAGTGATAACCCTCAACTTCACTCGAGCACCAAAAAGTGTCACATAGGAAGTGTTTGCCCAAGAGCAATCCTAAATTCCAAAGTCTTAAACCTACTCCCTCACTAGAGTTTAAGTCAAAATTCCTTTTTATCTTATAATTAATTAAAGGATAGATAAATATATAAAAGATAACTAAATAGGTATAAAATATTTATAAATTTAGTTAAATATATCTCAGAATCTACGCCTATTTCATTATAAAATGTATCCTTATCAAATGGCTACTGGAATAAATTTTTCCATCAACACATGACAATTGTGTAATTTTAGGCCCTTTAGCTTCAAGCCCTTTATTGATACAACGTTGCTAATGTTTGGCAAGTAATCCTGTGGCACTTTCACTAAAGCAAAAAACTCTAAAAAACTTCTTTTTTTTCTTGTTTAGACTATGTGAAAGCCATAGGGAGAAGGAATGTATGAGATCTCCTCTCCTCTAGTGCCAATTCCTCCCTTATTCCTATCACAACTATGTCTAGTCTTGCATTTACGCCATCCTTTGTCTTCCCAGGAATATGGAGTAACGTTCCAAAAAGACTCTCATGCATTTTTCTCAATATGCATGACATCAAAAAAATGTCTAACATTAAGGGAAATTCAATATGGCAAATGGAAGAAAATAGACTTTTTCTTCCACCTGCTTGTCCTGACATATTTCCCAAATGGTTTCCCAAATTAACAATCCATTTATTTTGTTTTTTCAAAACCCTCCTCACCAATTAAAGGTTCAGGTGTCATCCTTTCATCTTATTCCCTATTGAAGTATTTTCTCATGGCGATGCAAATAACCCTTTTACAACCATTTACGATGTCCCATATAGGAATTCTTCATACCATGCTTTAACCTGATTGACTATGTACCCTTTTCATAAATTGGGCATCCAAGTTGGCCTTTAATGTTGTACCCTCATAAATTATCATACGCTGGAAAATCATTGATTGTGCCAAATAGTGTGGCCTTCATATTAAATGTTTTTCTGTGAACATCATATACAACCTCCCCTTTGTCCCACAACTTCTTTAAGTCTTCAATTAGAGGCGTAAGGTATACATCTATATCATTCCCTTGTTGCCTTGGCCATGAGATTAGAATTGACAACATCATGTACTCCCATTTCATTGAGAGCCATTGAGGGAGGTTATATATAAACAACATAACTGTCCATATACTATGGGTACTACCCTGTATCCTAAATGGGTTCATCCCATTAGTAGCCAATGTTAGGTAGAGGTTTCTTGTTTCTTCGCAAATTCAAGATACTTAAACTCAAACTTACTCCATTCCATAAAGTTTGCAACATGCCGTCTTAAATCTTTTGATCCGCATGCCACCTTAATTTTTTTGCATCAATTGCATTGCTATACAAATATATAAATTTAGGTATGATTGGAAAAATACCATAATGCCTTCTTTGGACTCTTCCCATTCACTTGGTAGTGTGAAGAAGAACATAGAGGACACTTAGTTAAAGATTCATATTCTTTTCTGAATAAAATACATTTGTTGGGGCAAGCATGTATCATTTCATAACTCAAGCTAATAGTGGGCATCACTTGTTTTGCATCATAAGTCTTGGTTGGTATATCATTTCCTGGTGGTAGCATTCTTTTTAAAATTTCAAGTAATTTTGGGAAGCTTGAGTCACTCAACCTATAATTTTCTTTCCAGTTGTACAAGTCCAACACTAAAGATAATAATGTGAACTCAGTACAATTCTCATACAAAGGCTTCTTTGTATTGCTCTTCATCCTCTTAAACTTTTCCAGGCATTAACTGAATTCCGCTTCAATTGTATTGACTATATCTTGAAAACAATTGGCCTCAAAAGTATTTGTGTTGAAGTTAGGTAATTCACACCTTTCTAAACTCAGCTGACTAGTACTACTGCCTATATCCTTCTCCCTATGTTCTATCCAACAAGTATAAGTTCAATCTATTCCATACATTACTAAGTGATACTCACAATTGTCTGGATCAACCTACTTCACAAAGTATACTTACACAAGGAAAAATAATGAAACTGCAATTGTTAGCATTACTATGAATCACAAACCTTATGAAATGCCCTACTCCATAACAATACTCCTTCGATAGACGATTGGCAGACATGCATTATTTATTTACAATCTCTATCTAGTACATATACAAAACACAAACTTTACAGGTTATTTAACCAAATCAATATTAACAAATAACAACTTTAGTAACAACAAATAGTTAAAATTAGTGACAAAACCCTATGCATATACAAAATCACTCAAAAACAATCTTTACATACTCTTTACCCAAATCAACATTAACAAATAACAACTTTAGTAAAGACAAACACTTGAAATCAGTGGCACAACCCTATACACAAAAAAATCACTCAAGAAAACGATTTTTACATACTCTTTACACAAATCAATACCAACAAATAACAACTTTAATTATAACAAACACTTAAAATCAGTGGAAAAATGCTATATATATATAAAATCACTCAAAAAAATCTTTACAGACTCTTTATCCAAATCAATATAAAAAAAAGCTGAAAATTACTAGTAGAAGAAACTTAATTGTACTAACTTTTAGCAAGAAAAGAAGAGCTCAAACAATGAACCCGTGAACCCTAAATAAAGAAACCAACGCAGAAGCCACTTATAGGAGCACCCACAAACCCAAAAAAAACTCTCGAACCCACGAAACCCATGAACCCATTAATGGTAACGATGAAGGAGAGCTACGACAAAGAAGAGTGAAATAGTGGTAGAGGAGCCAAAATGGAGTTATCAGAGGTGTAGAAGTGAGCTCTTTGTAATTTTGTAAGTTTCAAATATTGAACAAAAATGGGTCTGGGAGGTGTTTTTAAAGTAGTATACTTAACGATTGTTATTAAACAACTGCTAAGTAACATTTGAAACTTTCATAAATAACTATCAAATAAAAATACTATTTTTCCCAAAAAACCAAACTACTATATGACAGTTGGACTATAAAACCGTTAAATACTTTCTCATATAATTAACGATTTTTTTAAAAATCCATTATATATGTCATTCCTGAATATTTGACAATTTTATCAAAACCGTTAAGTATGGAGTGTCAAATATAGACAAATCTATAGTCATGGAGAGTTAGATGGGGTAGGAAGCAAAAGGGGAGGAATGACAAGGTCATTAGTAGGGTTAAGAACAAAAGGATGAGTGGAGCAGGCTCAGGGATAGGCTCAAGGACCTCAATTTACTAATCAACAAGAAAATCAATATCAGCTAAATGGCAAGGTTAATGCTTAGGAGAATGAGATGTAGAAGGTGACTGAAGTACATGCTTCACATGAGGGGGCTCAAAAGATGGAATGTGATCAGTGTTGAGGGGCTCTGAAGTGTAATGAGGAAGATCTTGATTGAATGTGACATGAATCAAAGTAAAGGAGGTAGGATCATCCATGGAAAATAGGACATTGCCTTGATAAGTGGCCTCAATAGTAGGATCAGAGGTAGCTAGAGGGTCTGAGGACACTAGATTTGAAGGAGGATTCTCTAAAAGCTAAGTCTCTGAATGTATAGATTCTTAATAAGAACCTAAGAAGTAGGGATATTAAGATAAGCTCACAATAATGCTTCATATTCATCCAATATCTTATTATATGCCTCTTGCTAAGCAAATAACAACTCAAAATTCTTGTTTACCACTGCACCTAGCTTCATCACTCTTTCATCTACTATTTCAATAAGCTTTTCATTGGTACTACTGATCTTAATTGAAAACTTCTGAAGCTTAGTTTGGATGTAAGTTTGAATGGTAGAACCAATCAATGGTGGCCCATGTGATCCAGCAGTAGCTAAGGATTGTGCCTTATCTGCCCTTGAAACCTCATATTATACTATGCACCTCTTCCTTATGGGACTTCATATGTACGACCCAATAGCAAATTGATCTTTATTCTATTCACATGCAGCTTGTCTAACATAGGAATCCTCACTAACTACTCATTCAGCTCTAAGTAATAAATCTTGTTCAATTTGAGAAAGAGAAAGACAAGTGAGGATTAGGAATTTTAGTGCTCTTGGTAGAAGAGTATTTGTATCACTTCATCTTTGAGATGATAATCTCTCTAATGTCCCTCTTTTCCTTACTAATGATGGATGACATCATGAGGTAAACCTTCTAAATAAAATGAGTGAAGTTGTTGTCCTTGTGCACTATAGCTCAAGTGTAAATATGCCAAATAATCCTATATAATCTAATCATTGAGCTTGGGTTAAAGTTGAGAATTCCAATAGGCTCTCCTAGCTTGATGATCTAATAAATCTCAAGCTCTAAAAATTCTCTGAATGGACAACTTGGGGGATTACACATCGCCAACAACTCATTGATCTTCTTCGCTAAGATGACTACCTTTTAATCTTTGATATTAGTCTCCAAAGCATCCTTATCCACTATACCTTCCTTATAGCATATCTCAGCTAGCTCTAAGTCATAATAGAAATGTTTGACTACTTTTGGATAATAAGAAAGATGGAGAGATAGATATGGCTCATAGTGTCTAAAGTATGAATATAAATCCAACTTATGAATATCATTCAATATCTTCAAGTCTAAGTATACAACAAGGCATAAAGTTCTTTTGGCATAATCATCCTCATATCTAAACTTGTTCATGGGCATGTATGTTAGGATCGGCAGGCACAATGGAAGAATTTTAAAAATTTTACCGATTCTAATCGAGGATCTATCAATGGTGTTTAAATCGGGTTAGAAAGAACTCGTACCTTTTTCAACTTATGGTTTTCACGATCTCTAGGAGCCAACACATTAGGTCCACTCCCTCTACTGGTATCCACATGAATGCTCTCCAACCGAGACTACGTGCTAGCACCTTCAAAGTTTTTAGGGTTTCCCTTGCGGCTTTGAATTCTCATGCGCATATAAGTATATTTGCTCTATCAAGTTTATAACCTATAATGGCTATATTCAAATTTCAAAATTAATCAATAATTAATTATCTTGATGAGCTAATTAAATAAATTCAGTTTAAATTAAATCTGTCCACCAGTTTTAATTTAACCTATTTATTTAATCCAAATAAAGAGCCATTAGATTTAATTTATCTTCATAAATTAAATTTGAGATACTATATCTCTATCATGTTAGTTATTAAATT
Source organism: Inga laurina (assembly GCA_963855925.1). Classification (NCBI taxonomy): domain Eukaryota; kingdom Viridiplantae; phylum Streptophyta; class Magnoliopsida; order Fabales; family Fabaceae; genus Inga; species Inga laurina. Next base: position 18,653,953 of record OY979710.1, read on the forward strand.
TGATATATCTTAATAAATTAAATTTAAAACTAACACAATATAATAATATCATATAATATATATACATATACATTTATATATAATATATAAGATATGTATTTTGAAAATATATATCTATATAATATTATTAACGAATTTTATATTATATATATATAATTTGTCCACTCTAAATTAAACATTATCTCATGTTGGGCCATTCTTGTGTGCGACCCTGTGGGCCCATATGAAGTTGGCAGTGGGCCAATAACTATACTAACCCAAAAGTCGCAAGCGGCCTCTAGCAGGACATTACGACTACCCAAATCATATGAGGATTGTTATCACGATGCAATCTGTCATACAACCATGTCACGTCCCTTTTGTCACATGATATATCGATCAAGGATAAGGCATGGATAATGTCATCCTCTTGTTCCTGACCATTATTTTCTTGATTCCTGAGTAGCCTGACAATAGAAATGGAAAGTCCTTTCCATTGTAGTATGGCCATACATTTCTCAAACTCACTCATTGAGGGGCCCAATAATATCTCTCTACTAATGTGAGGGACAAATTGCATCTTGATCATTCATTTTCCTCTGCATGAAAAGCCACCAAGCCCGATCATAGCCTTTATCATCACTCGGTCAAAAGTGACTTTTAACTAGTTCAAAGCTTAACAACTCTCATGTAGGAATCCATGATGATCTCAGGTCTAAGGGCATTGTGACGTGGTTATACATGAGAAAAACTTATGACTTGATCCATGTAGCTTTCTCATAGTGAGTCGGTCCAGCACCTTGTACTCTTACAAGTGCCTAAGACTTTGATTCGTATCTCCATATCTTGTCAAAATCATACTGGTCTTGTTTCATCTCTGCTCTTGTATAAATGACCGACCAGGGACATTTTAGGATAATCTTCATGAATTATCTAAGGATACAATTATCACAGTTAACATGCAAATAATATGATAACAAAATGGAGAAATTTCATTAAAAATAATAATATTCAAAGTATAATGATTGGCCCTTAGGGCATAATTTCCAACAATGTACTCCTAGTAATTGAACTCAGTAGGAGCCGCTAAAAGGCCTTCCTCTTCCACCTCAGGTAGAACAAATGGCTATTACTGTGATAATTATCCTTCACCTTCATGATCTTTCCTCTTGCCATATCTCAACTGCTTAGGCACTTGGGAGCTAATGGCCTTATCTAGCATACTTGTCATAAATTTTGTGATCTTGGCATGAAGTTGTACCTCCTAAAGGTATACCTCTGTCCACTTAATGGACTTTAAATCATGAGAAGGTGAAGCTAGCTCTTTGCCTTTACCCAAAGGACTTGTAGAAGCTACCTTGGATACACACACACAGAGTATCTTAAGACTCTTAAATCATAACTCCTTTAACCTTTGGTCTCAGCTCATGTGGTCCAGTTGCTCTAAATTTTGGCTGTAGGTGCTTTCATATTTTAAGACCATAGACTTCTTGAAACCTTTGGAAACTTTCTTCTTAAGAGGAAGAGTCCTCTTTTGGATCAATTTTAAGCTCCTTAGTATGTGCCATTGATTAGAGAACTCAAGAAATTTCTTTGCATGTTAACTGTGATAATTGGGGAAATTATGGGGTTTAAAACAACCTATAAGTGATGGTTTAATATTGGAAAGATGATTGAAAATGACATTGGGAATATCTAGTTTAGTCATTAGAAGTGAGTTAAAGGATTACTTGAGTGGGGATTTAAAAATGATGATGTTGTTCAAAGATTTTAGTAGCTACAAGCCGATATCACTTTAGTGGTCCCTCGAGTGATCATAATCAACCATCACTCAATTTGTCACTTGAGTAATGCACTTTAGAAAAAGAGACTAAGTTAGAATACAATACCTCACTCAAGTAAACCTTGAAATCACTTGCGGATTAATCCCCTGTAAACTATTTGTACATCTTTATCTAATCACTTGAGTGGAGCTCTCTCCCATTCTTCATTCTTTTCTGGTCACTAGACAAGCACTGTGCAGTGATGAAAATTACTCAAGTGATACTCTTTCTTGATCACTAGCCAAGCACTAAAAATTGATGTGGGGTCACTTGAGTGATGCCACTTATTTTCCTTTCTGCTAGTTGATCACCTTCTAGTCTCTACAAGATGCCTTTACAACACCGTTCACTTGAGTTATCACTCAAGTAGGTTTGGTTATCTCTGCCAATTATCACTCAAGTGATGTGCCAGTGAAAATCCTTTATTAGCCTCTATTTTTTGTATATAAGAATAGAGTAATTTGGCGAACTCCTGCAAAACAAAATCCAAACACTCTAATGCTTAAGTTCATAAATAACCGAAACGTATATAATAATCAATTAAAATGAAAAGGTTGAAAGAATTTCCTTACAATCCATCAGGATTTACGATTCCCAATTCTTTTCTTGAGTATAAAAATTTGTCCTTTGCAAGTTATTTTGTAAAGATGTCCAGTAATTGGAGATGAGTATGAATGAAGACCACTTTGACATTCTTTTTTTGTTTTTTTTTATTTTTACGATATTTGATAAAATGATATCTAATGTCAATGTGGTTGGTTCTTGAGTGTTGGACAGGATTATTGGCTAGACCTATTGTGCTTTGTCACAATAGATTGGTACCTCTTTGAGATTGATACCCAAATCTTGTAGTTGTTGCTTCAACAATAAGACTTGTGCACAATAACTAGCAATAGCTTTGTATTTAGGTTAAGTAGATGATAGAGACATTGCATTTTGCTTCTTATTGAACCATGACACTATTGATCCACCAAGAAATTGGCATTACCTACTTGTGCTCTTTCTATCAGTCTTGTATCCTCTCTAGTCTGAATCAAAATATGCCATTAGATACACATTTCCTTCAACAACCTTGCTAAATGTTGATGACAAAGAAGTTGACTACAATATCACCAAGTATAAAGGAATAATTAGATTATTGCTATACTTGATAACAAGTAGATATGCATCCAATTTATTGTTGGCATGTGTGCAAGATACCAATTAGCCTTAAAGGAGTCCCAAGCTGAAAATGTGAAGAGAATCTTTAGATACTTGGCTAAAATGGTTGAACTAGCATCAACTCATTTGGTTTGATCCATTCTAAAGTACTTCAGTAACTCCTTGAGGTACCTAGACTAAGATATGAATTATTTATTCTTTCTTTGTTTAATTTTTAGAACAAGAAAGAAATTCAACTCTCCTATCATTGAAAATTCAAATTCTCCTTGCATAGTCTTAGAAAAATCTTGACAAAGAGATTTATAAGTAGCACCAAATATAATATCATCAACATATATTTGAACAATTAACATTTCACGCTTAACATGTTTAATAAATAGAGTTATATCAACTTTGCCTCTTATAAATCCTTGATCAAGGTGGAATTTGCTAAGTCATTCATACCAAGCTCTAAGGGCTTGTTTGACACCATAGAGTGCTTTCTTAAGTCTAAACATATGATTAGGTTTGGTTACATATGCAAATCAGGAGGTTGTTCAACAAAGACTTCTTCCATAATGTAACCATTTAGAAAAAAACTTTTGACATCCATTTGATAGAGTTTGGATCTTTTCATGAAAGCAGAGACTAAGAATACTCATATACCTTCTAAACTAGCAACTTGATCTTATAGTTCCTCATGATCAATCCTTTCTTCCTGATTATAGCCTTTTGCCATTAATCTTGCCTTGTTTTTTATAATGATTATGGATTTATCAAGCTTGTTCTTGAATACCTATTTGGTGCCAATTACTGAAAGGTCTTGAGGCTGGGGTATCAAATGCCAAACTTGATTTCTGTCAAATTGGTTTAATTCTTCTTGCATCGCTAAGACCCAATCACTGTGTAATAGGGCTTCTTCAAAGTTAGATGGTTCTACCTTATAAATGACGGTTGAGAAGTACACCTCATTCATAACTCTATTTCTGGTTCTCACCCCTTCCTTGAATCTCCTATAACCTAGTCTATAGAATGATTTCTAATGTGTTTTCAGGCTCTAGGTTGTGATTGGTCACACTTAGGTTCATTTGAATCAATCTCTTTCTCAATAAGTTGAGTAGAAGGTTTGAAATGGTTAGGTCACCTAATTTATAAACAATCTCAATCTCTTCTTCTAAAGGTTTAGGTAGAGGCTTAGTTTCAGCAAGAACAACATGTATTGATCTTCAACCACATAAGGAAGTTTGTTGAAGACTCTCTAACTTTTGAATTACCGAAACAAGAACTTTATGTGAGAGTTGAAGCGCAAAAGGGAGAATTAGGAATTTTTCTAATAGGGAATTATAATGGTTTTCCTTGGAGATGGAAAATTCATCCCCAAGGTTTTATCAATTTGCAAATTCTTCCTCAGTTAGTTAAAAGATAACCTTACTTCTTTTATAATAACCCTAAAATAAATCTTCATCAGATTTAGGATCAAATTTACCAATGTTATCTTTATCATTGTTGTGGACAAAGTATTTGCATCCAAAAACATGTAGGTGAGCAAGGTTTGGCTTTCTTCCCTTCAATAGCTCATATGTTGTCTTCGCAAGGATTGGTATGATATATGCTCTATTTGAGATGTAACAAGTAATGCTCATTGCATCAGCCCAAAAGACTTGATAAATGTCTTTTCATTCAATATTGCTCTTGTCATGTATGTGAGGATTATATTCTTTTTTCCACTACACCATTTTACTGAGAAGTTATTGGAGCTAAGAAGAGTTGATCAATCCTATTAGTATCGCAAAAGTCTCCAAATGCATGATTCGTGAATTCTCCACCATGATCAGTCCTGACATATACAATAGAAATACTTTTCTCATTTTTGATCTTTTTGGCAAAACAATAAATGCATCAAAAGTTTCATCTTTTGAAGAAAGAAATATAGTTCAAGTAAATCTAGAATAGTCATCAACTATAACTAGAGTGTAAAGTTTCCCACCAAGACTCTTTTCTCCAGTTAGACCAGCCAAATCAATATGCAATACTTAGAGTGATTTATTAGTTGAAACTATGTTCTTAGATTTTAAAGAAGACTTTATTTATTTCCCTTTTTTCTAAGAATCACAAACTAAGCCATCTTTGAACTTTAGTTTTGGATCATGATGCTACCAAAATTTAATTAAGCACCGCAAGTATACGAGCTAAGAAAATATTAAGTGACCAATCAATGTCGTCCTAAAGAGACTCAGGCAAACTAGTGACTAGGAATTAAACTTCCTTGGTTCATTTAAATTAAACAAATCAGAATTGTTTTCAATATAAGCGAAGAGAAATTAAATAAAAGAACCATTAATAAAAAGGACTTTTCATAAGAAACAAAGTTTAATATTAGAGAGCACAACCTAGAGTCACTAATCTATTGTTTGTTTTTTAGATTTTATCCCCACAAAAATAGTTTAAACTTAACTTAATCAGCTAATCTAGAGTATTAATGCCTATAAATGTCTGTTGGTCCATTTATGCACATACCTTTAATTAATTATGCAATACCCACACAATTAAATAAGAAGTAATTTAGATCGGATTCACTCTAATTATTATGTGAATCTTCTAGGTATATGTCTATCATAAACACAAATTAAATTCAAATCAAGTTCCACATTATTTAATACCATAATCAATTCACTAGTGGAAAAAAGTTTTTTTATACTGGTTAAAAAATACTTTTTTGACCAACTGTGTATTAGGTTTTGTTACAACAGGTCTAAAAAGTGTGTTATTTTTTAGACTGGTTGTCAAGTCACACCTTTAAGACCGGTTGTTCCTACAACTGGTCTTAAAAGTCACACTTTTAAGACCAGTTGTAGGCATAACCGATCTTAAAGATGTGACTTTTAAGACCTGTTGTTTCTACAATTGGTCTTGAATTAACTTTTAAGACCTGTTGTAGCTACAACCAGTCTCAAATGTTTGACTTTTAAGACCTGTTGTAGCTACAACCGGTCTTAAAAGTTCTATTTTGGTTTTTTAAAAATATCCCTTTTATATACCCTACCCAGCAATCCATTTCTATCCCAGATTCCACAAAAGCAACATAACACAGATTTCACAGAAGCAATGACAGTAGCAAGATCAACAAGTATAAATGAAGGTGTAAGCTAGGTGACTTTAAATCAACTTCCAACAAATGGTAATTGTAAAACACTTAATTTTGAGCCACAAATCAAATGATTTAGCTAACAATTGATGAAATGTTGCAAGATATCAAGGTTCAAGATCAAATGTGGACAATTCAAGCAACAAGCTTAAATCATATTCTAGGAACTCCAAATGCACTCCACAACTATCTAAAACTAAAACACAGTTTATGAATCAATTTCAATGTGTAATATAAAGGAATGTACAAACAGATGAATTTGCTAAGAAAATGGATGCAAAACTTTGAATGATAAAGGCAGCAATAAAATTCAAGGATTGATACAAGCAACAGCAAAAATTCCTCAGTTTTATAGAATAAAAAGGGAAGAAAAAGTACAAAGGTTAGTCCCTCAAATCCCATGCTTGTATCACCCATATCCCAGAAATTGTCCTACATATATACATAAACCCAGTTAGAAATTCATATAGCAGGAGCAATACATATGAGAACAATGTACAATGTAACGTTGGATTCAAAAACTCACTATTTTTGTAATAGCTCGTAGATGAATTTAACACAACATCTGGGAATGAAATCAATATCTTCTTCAAAAAAGGGATCAGCAAGATCAAACATCTGTAACACCAGAACCAAACAAAACATTAACTTAGTAACTTAAAAATAATAAAGTAATACAAAAACTTCTGAAATATAAATTTACCTCTTTAGAAAAATTAGTCGTGCCTAGAGTGATGATATTGTAAATATGTCTCAAAACATAAAAACCACATAAGTTGGACCCCCGTGGTTGCCTCCAGCCCTGAAAAAAACATGATATCATTAAAGCGAGTACAAAGGCATTGCTTATTACATTCTTTAAACAAATCAATATGTACTAACCTTTGGCATGATCCATGTAGGGTCCTTTAAGTCATGAACATGCTTACCACAAGCAGTGTGTAGGAATGTCCACATAGCCCTATCATCATCAAAATCATAAAGATTACTTATTTTATACAAATTCGATAAACTTTGCACACAAAAGGTAATAATACAAGAAAACTTATGAGTTCATGGTCTTTTTCAAATCATTCCCTGGTTTGAAGTGGATGGAGCATAAGAGGATGACAGTGTAACCACTCTTGCATAGAAGAACCAACTGCCAATTATCACTAAAAAGTAGAGAAGAATATTAAGAAAAAAATAAAAAATTTTATATTTTTTAATAAATAAGTCTGTTTCTTACCCATGCACATATGGAGCCAAGAAATACTTAGTTCCGGTTTCACCAAACCTTTCTGATAAGTATGTATGTCTGATAGCAGCAGTAGTCCCTTTCTCTTGGATTTGAGCAAGGCATAAGAATCCAAATTTATCACTTTTGCCAGAAGAGACCAACCTACGATACATATATCTATAATAATGCATGCACACAAATCAAAGGTAAATAGTGAAATTTTTAAAATTTTTACTTTGAATTGATGAAGATACTTACATTAAGAACAGTTGGACAATCCCAATCATAAGATTTTATCTAGGAGCTACCAGGGACATCAAATCATCTCTCTCAAGATAGCATGTCACCCTTGACTTGTCAACAACTGAATCCATAGGCCAATCTCTTGTTTCAAAGGATGTATCATATGCCATCAAAATAACTTGTTACATGATATTCAATGGAGGTTGTGAATCTTCTTGAGTGAAGGGAGCTGGACTTGGTGGGGTTTTGATAGGAGTTTCTTCAGCTCAAACAGAAACAAGGTTCTTTAGCCATAAGATAAACGTACCCAGGACATCGCTTGCGATCTTGAAATCATAAAAAAGGATAGGGATAGGTACATCTACAATGATCACCATTTCAACTGACACTCTGACTTAATCAGCTTACAATTGTTGTTGGTAAACAATTGATCCCAGGTTATGTACACTACCCTGTGCAACTAACCGTCTCAAAGGATCCTCGATAAAAATGTCACAAGGCTCAGTAATTTCTCCTTCGGACCCTCTGATGCTTGCCTAATATTGCAACAACTCCCTTTAGTTTTCTGCTTTTTAGGCTCAAGCGATTATGCCTAGGGAGCATAGGTATCTTGTCTTAAGCTCATAAATTCTATCATTTCCTCTTTTATCTTGCTCATCCGAGTTTCTAGTAGTGCATCAAATGATGCTTCAGCCTCAACCCTTGATTATGCTCTTGTAGTGGTCAACATAGTCTCCAATTCCTCCCTAGTCATGATACTTGAGGAATGGCGTGCGGGGGCTCGAAAGTAATCCCATCTCCTCCAACTCTCCTGACATGGCCTGGATGGATGCTCATGTTTACCAGTAGCAAAAGTCAGAATATCATTCTTGCCCTCTGACTTAAAAGATCCCTCAGCTTGTTTTTTTAAGTTCCTCCTGTAAGATAATACAAAATAATAAACATAAGTAATGAAATATATTTCTTATGTAATTAATGACAGCAAGGATATATACTTACAATTTTTTCACCTACTATATGAGATTGTTCACTCATATAAGACCTACTCCTCTTTTGGTGAGTAAACAACCATTTTTCTTCATGACGAATTGAAGATGGTGGAGAAAGAATACAGGATGATCAGATTGAGATGCTTCTTCCAATCTCTTCCGTTTAGTTGCCAACAAGTCTTTTTCAGCCTTTAAATAACCCCACGAGACATTGTATAAGGGCAATTATTCTTTCTACCACTCTCTTGTGCTTTTTACCTGTGAAAAAGAAATTAAACAATGAAAAAGGTTACAATCAATTAAGATAATTGATAAGTAAATAAAATGAAAAATAAGTCAACTAACCAAAGATTCTAGAGTAGTACGAAGCCTAACAAGTACATGCCAAGTCACTTGATCAATAAATGTATACTTGTCGCACGGATTAGGATGAAGCGACCATCTTTCACCTCAATATGAATGTAATTGTTGGCCAAATTTGTCTTAAACTTGGTCCAACGCTCATAATATGTCATTGTCTTGTAGTACAAGATCTCACTATGAGGAACATCGTAGGTGAGCTGGAATGCATGCATTAAAGGAGTACATAACAAATTTGTGACATATTTGATTATCATTACATGCATAAGAGAATTGTATACTTGGATAGTGTCCTAAATATGTTGCCATACCTTTTCATCGACATTTCTCCACTCCTCTATCAAAATGTTAGGCTTGTTGCATGCAAGAAGGCCGACAAAACTCCTATATCAGCTTGTATTAGGCCCAATTGGTTTCCAATATCTATCAAACTCAATTGGTATCTTTTACCCTGCACTCTAACTGAGGCAAATGTCTGTCAACCGTGTGCCACGTCTACCCTTCCGTAAAGACTTGCTACTAGGCTTACTATGATCCTGGCTCTAAGCATTGCTAGGCACGCTCTGATTAACACTAGATGGCTGACTCTAAGGTGCACTAGTAGGCTGACTCTACTGAGCAATAGTGGCTGGCTCTGAGGTGTAGTAGGTGGCTGATCCTCTACACTAGGATGTCGGGGTTCCGTCATTTACCTGTAATGACAACAAAGAAGGATAAATCATTAAGCTATAACATGAGAAGACTATATCTATAAAAAAAATATATACATTATTTGGATATAAATCATAATCATAATTACTTTAGTTAGTTAACTTCAAAGTAGTATCATAAAGAGATATCCTTCTATATTCCCTCATGATGATCATTTCTTGTGACGTGCTTATTATCTGCTTCATTTTCTTCGTTCAATTATGGTAGACCCCTGGAAAAAGAAGGAGTCTCTAAAAGATCATCATTTGAGTGACTTTTCTCATCAATATCAATGACCCTTTTACCTTGGAGAGCTACATATCACATTTTATTTGTCTGATCAGTAATGTAGAACACTTGTTGCTCCTGATTTGCCATAATGAAAGGTTCATCCCTAAAACTTCTACTATTCAGATCTACTAATGTCAATCCTAACCTATCGACCTTCACACCATTATTGACATCAACCCACTTGCATTTGAAAATGGGAAATCTAATTTTAACATAGTCAACCACCCAAATCTCTTCAATAACCCCATAATAACATATAACAGCCAATTTAGGGTTCTTATCTTTCAAACTAGAGAAGTGCATAGATTCAACCACTAATACAACACCATTGTTCTAGACGGTGCTCTTATCATCTAGGAACTTTATGTAAAAGGTATAACCATTGATCACAAATGAAGTCCTACTTATAACATCAACTTCAGGACCACATGCTAACCAATTTATTGTATCAGAAACACATTCTTCTCTATCAACCATTTTGTTTGAACCAATGTGAGAAATTTTTGTTATGCTCCCTAATTAGCCTTTGTTCAGTCATTTGACTATTTTGTTTCTGTACAATTTCTTTATGGGCATTCATGTAATATTAAACTTCATCAACATTATTCAAGATGTACAAGTGGACTTGTTGCAATTTATCAGGATCTACACTCTTTACTATTGCCCCATGTCTACCCCTTCTTGATCATGACGTTTAGGAAGCCCAATATGTCGTACATTTGACAAATAATGTTGACAAAATTTCATAGCTTCTTCAGAAACATATTTCTGAAGGATAGATGCATTAGGCCGGTTAAGGTTCTTTACATACCCTTTTAGGATTTTCATAGTTCTTTCAGTTGGGTACATCCACAGAAAATAGATAGGGCCACACAACTTATCTCCCTCAATAGATAAACAATCGGGTGTACCATGATATCAAAAAAAAAAAGGAAGAAAAAGCTTCTCAAGCTGGCACAAGATCATATATCCTTCATTTTCCAATTCCTTCAATGTTTCTATGTCAATGACTTTACTACAAATAACATTGAAGAAGAAAAAAAGTCTAGTCAATATGTATTGAAGATCATATTTGACAATGCCTTGAATAGCTACTAGGACTAGTTATTGCATTAAGACATGACAAACATGACACTTTAGCCCTATTAACTTCATGTCCTTTATCAATACAAGCTTTTTAAAATTTGAAAAATACCCTGAGGGAACTTTGGTGCCATGTAAGCACTCACAAAAACTTCTTTTCTCATCCTTAGACAAAGTATAAGCAGCTGGAGGACAAAACGTTCTATTACCATATGGCCTTGGATGTAAGTCTTCTCGTATTCCCATTTCTTGCAAATCTAATCTTGCCTTCACACCATCCTTAGAACTTCCTTGTATGTTGAGCAATGTCCCATCAATACTATCACATACGTTTTTCTCCACATTCATGAAATCAATACAGTGTCTTGCATCAAGATTGCGCCAAAATGGAAGATCGAAGAAGACAGACCTTTTTTCCATGTATTTTTCTCATTTCTACTCTTGATGACTTACCAAAGATAGTATTGATATTTTTCACCTTTTCATAAATTTTCTCCCCAGTCATTGCCTCCAGAGCATCTTCAAACTCTTAGCCACCGAAAAAAGCTTTTTCTAATCTATGATATGGGTGGCTTCGTCTAAAAAATCTCCTATGGCCAAGGTAAACTGTCTTTTTTCCATGTTGAAGTTGATGGTAGCATGTGCCTTCTTCACAAATCCGACATGCTTTGTGGCCTTTAACTCTTTATACTGACAAGTTCCCATATACAGAGAAGTCATTTATAGTACAAAAGATCATTGCTCGCATATTAAAAATCTCCTTCTTGTTTGTATCAAAAACATTAACACGTTCATCCCACAACTCTTTCAAGTCTTTGATCAAGGGTTTTAGGAAAACATTTATTTCATTTCCGGTTTGCTTTGGTCCTGAAATCAACATAGAAAACATAAGGTACTTTCGTTTCATACATAACAAAGGAGATAAGTTGTAAATTACCAACGGAATAGGCCATGAACTATGCATACTGCTTAGGCTACCATAAGGAATCATGCCATCTATGCTAAGCCCAAGCTAGAGATTCCTAGGTTCTTCACGAAGCTAGGAAATAATTGATCGATTTTCTGCCATTGAGAAGAATCAGCTGAATGTCAAAGCTTTCCATCAGAAATCCTCTCATCTACATGCCATCTCAAATTTTTGGCATCAATTTCATTGGCAAACAAGTGTTTGAACCTTGGTATGATTAGAAGATACCACAACACTTTTGCAGGGGCCTTGTTTGATTTATACCTCGGAGTTTCACATATCAGAAATTGCACCTTCTCTTCATGCTCTTTTCTAGACAATATGCAATCATTAGGGCATGCATGGATATTTTTATACTTCATCCCTAGTGGACACAGTATTTTCTTAGCTTCATAGTATCAGCAAGGCAACACATTATCATTAGGAAGTATGTCTTTAAAGGCCCCAAGCATTTCTAAAAAACTCTTGTCGATCCATCCATGCCGTGCTTTCAAGCTTACCAATTTCAAGCAATTTGTACTTTATACACCTTGGGTACAGCAACTTCTCAGCATCACTGCACATATTACCATATGCATGTGATTGTTCAAAAGCCTCTTCTCCTACATCGCGAATAATATTCTCTATCCGATCATCCAAATCCGTGTCATTATCATCACAAGTCACTCCCCCCTATTAAGATGCATTTAGCGTTTGTAATTGTTCACCATGCCATACCCATACCATATACGTCCTAAAAAACCCTTCTCAAACTAAATGTGTGTATATATCTACTTCACTTAGTCACTTCTCATTCAAACATTTTACACAAAGGCAATAAAACATCCCACTATCATCATCGGCATTTCTTTTTGCAAAGTTTAAAAAACCCCTCACCCCAACATCATATTCAACACTCGTCCGTTTAGCTTGTATCCAACTACGATCCATAAATTCCAACAACGTTTTTTTTTGTTTTCTACTTTTTCCCCTGGAAAAGGCAGGAGTGTGATGAGAGCATGCAATCATTATACCCAAGAGCATGCAAAGCAAGGAAGATGCCAATAAAATGGCAAGACAACGACCTAACCAATAATGTTAGTAAAATTAATACAATTATATGTTTAACTCACCATAATCCTTGGTCTCACAAACCTAACACACCTAAGTATAAACAATAATATCTACAAAATCAAAAGGATTAGAATTGAAATATGAAATGAAATAAAGTAGTTTTAGTGATAAAAATGGCCTTCCCATGTAATGATTATAGGGGGAAAATTAAACATCAGTAAAGGAGGCAGATGAGCGAATTCCTCTCTGGCTCTTCCTCAATAAACTAAACAAGGCATTAAAATTATATGTCAATGAAACTTTAAAAGAGGACATCTAAAAATGATAGTAAAGCAATTGAATAGTCTCAAAATGGTCATTTTCCATAGAGGCATGAACATTATATACACTACCTTCAGCATGCCTATTCTGAAACCAATTAACATATAACATTTATAGAAAAAGCAGCCTGAAAAATTCCATTTCAATTCTTGTTCATTTTTCATTCCAGTTTTATATATTGGACTGTAAACTAAGTTCTTTGTCAAACTCATATAGTTTAAATTCTATAAATCATGGATATATTATTTAGCCAAAGGCTAATTTATTCATCAAACTATAAACAGAAGTAGCACACAATTTTTCAGTACTATGAGGGTATGAATATTTTCCACTTCCAGAGGAAGAAGATTGATAAAGTAAAGAATTTTCTCTCTGATCATTACCAAATTGAAATACTACAAATTACATGGCAGGAAGATAAAGGAACTACTCTCATAATTACAAAAGAACCTATATATTTCTCAGCCCACTAATAGAAACAAACAATCCATCAAAATCAGAAATAATAAAAACAAATCATAACATGTAAACTAAAAAATTCAATAGTATTTCATGAATACTAAAGAAAGACAACTTACTCATAGTTCACGGTATAATGCTTCTTATAACAACCAAAAAGCACAGTTCGCTAGCACCAAGTTCATCAGAAATTTCACTCATAGTTAGGGTTCAACATTTCACATGCATCTATATCTCAAATTCAGATAACAAAACAAAGAAAAGGAAGGGTAAAATGGAGAACAATGCCTTTAACCAATTTATCAAAGAAAAAACCCAATATATCTTTTAATTACCTGCAGGAAGACACCGAAGGAGAAATGGCAAGGAGCTTCAGGAAGACACCGAAGGAGAAACAGCCAGCGAGGAGCTTCAGGAAGACACTAAAGGAGAAACGGCTGGTGTGGAGCTTCAGGAAGACACCAAAGGAGAAACAGGGAGGAGCACCATAATGCAATCTAATGTTGATCTGCATCTACCGGCAGTCTTCATTAAGGACAGAGGAGGGATATGGGCAAAGGATGAATTTAGAAGAAGAAAGAGAGAGTTACATATTTAAGTATGAAAAAAAGCGTGACCGGTAGAGATTTTAGGGGTTTATGATAACACTTTTAAGACCGGTTATTAGGAACAACCGGTGTAAAAGTTGATACTTTTAAACCGGTTGTTTCGAATAACCGGTCTTAAAAGTAGCCAATAATTTTTTTAGACTGGTTCAAGGGAACAACCGGTCTAAAATATCAAACCCTTTAAACCGGTTGTCCCAATAATCGGTCTTAAAAGTCGGTGACATTTTTATTTTTTAATGCTAAACTTTTTAGGTTGATTCAAGGGAAATCCACAAAACATGCTTAATGGTGGCCAATCACTAAGTAGTAAACAATAAAGACAAAACTAAATAAACTAAAATAATATTAAGTAAAAATAATTAGTGGGAAAAATCTCTAAGTCTCAAACAAGTTCGTAGCTCATCTAGGTTGAAAAGAAAACTTTAGCCATATATGGCTTTAATCAAATCCATCTCAACGTAGAAAATTTTAGAGTTCAATTTCATATGAAATAGAAAGAGAATAAAGGAAACAGAATCTTGGCTTTGATAATGTGCTCTTTACTCTGTCGATCTTGTGCTTGCTCAGGTCCTTCTCTTCAGCTTTGAACACATCTTTCTTCTTAGCCGGCTCAATCAAACTTGCCTCACAAAGACAAAATAGTGCATCTTGTAAAATCACGCACGCTTTCTCTCTAACCTCTGTAGCCTCTCTGTCTCTTTGAGCTGTCAGGATAGCTTGTTCTTTGTGCCTATAGACATTGTTGTGCTCTCGTGCTCGATAGACTTCGTTGGCTTTAACAAGCCCTCACTCACCCTCTTCTGTAAGTGTTCTTCTTTATTGTCTTTGCTTGCATAAAGGTTTTAATCAGTTGTTAATGATAATTAGTATTTTTTTTTTCTTTTTTGTTAAAACCTTGAGTATCTACTTGCTTAGGGAAGATAACAGTAGAGACGACATTGAGGATACAGGTTTTCTTGTCGACACTTCCGGCGGTGTGGCTATGGCTTTAGCTTCAGCATTTACTTTATCTGAGGTACCGTTTCTTTCCTCTATATTTTTCTTTATGCTACACAGCTCTTGAACCATGAAAGTTTATATATTTATTTGTATTTCAAGCACAAAAATGACAAGAACCTTGCTTGCTTGTACATATGTTCACTTTAGTATGAAAATATTATCTTCTTGCTCAATATAATCTATTAATTAGTTCATGAAAGTGTATTATTTGTCAGTTAATTTAATTTTGCACATATATGTTGGTTTTGGTGGCTATTAGTGTTTGTTATATATATATATGTGATGAAGGTAATGGATATACCTTTTTGATGATTCAAATATGATAACCTTATTTGAATTATTCATGAGATTTCCATCGTCTACATATGCATATCTTATATATATATAAACACACATGTATATATGGACACACAAACACATTTATGTGGTTGATTAATTAAATCTTGTTTACCCTACCTTTGTTCTATTCAAAGTTTTTTTTTTGTTTGGATGCCTTACCTTGAAAGGGTTTAGATGATTATTGAATATTTGATGGTAGTCTCGATGGTAATTTTAACCCAAACGTCTAGGAGCTATCGATGCATGGTTCATTTCATAAGAATCCCTAAAGTTGATTGTAGGAACCCTAGGATTAGGACCTGAATTTACTGTTCTTAGGTATTTTGATCTTTTTAGACTTAGATTATATAGGGTTAAGGTGCTTAAATTGCAACCCCCTCCGTAATTATATCCGAAATACGTGATTAAAATGAAATAAAGACCAATAATAATCAAATAACATTTACTAACCCATCACATGACGGGGTTTTCACAAATTCCTTTCGAAATCATTAATAAACTTGGTCTCTTATTCACATTTTGAATACAATTACTAGCGAAGATAAATCACATTCATATAAATATCAGAGTATATAACATAATTATCCCGGCAATCTCGGTTACATACCTTCGCTAAAGATACATAGGGCACAATTGCCCATTACAATTCTTCAAATAGGGATTACATAATCTCATCTCAAATTCATAACCCTATATTCAACCGAATCATCTACAGTCTTCACAACTCATTGATAACCAACTACCAACTCTCATCTCGAAGGAGTCCTAGCCGCTCCCTCCACGAGCCACTTGCCTGTCTAAATTGTTGGTAGGGGAGGGTGAGATTCAAGAGAATCTTAGTAGGGAAACATGATCAATATGCAGGCAAGATAAGTGTTTAATGCTTGACATGCTTGCATCACATAACTCATGCACACATACAATAACAAATCTATAAGCTCAATGCTTCGAATGATACACATATGGCCATAGCATATATTGAAACATAGCTTCAAATCATTCATGCATGTTCCACATAATCAAGCAAAGCAATAACATGCATCAACACATTAATACAACTATCAGAGCATGTAGGAGAGATAAGTTCCCTACCTTAACCCTTTTATGCCTCAAAACGTGTGCCTTAATCTACGTGTAAACAGCTTGGGGCTTCATATTCAATCCTACCATGTCAGATGTACTATTTAGACACTTCCATAGTGTTTCTAGGGAATATATGAGGCTATATCAAAAATTTACTAAAATGCCCCCAGGGACCCGACCTGGCCCCACCGTACCCGGTCCGGCTGTACTTTTCCTGAAATTTTGACATTAGCTATTCTAATATATGCCCGCCCAAGGAATCCATTTATGAACTTGAAATTATCAAATTCAATGTCAATAACAAAATTACCCATGGCAGCCCCACTTTAAGGGTTTCAGGGCTATTTTCGTAATTATGCTTTTTTGGCCTTTTCTAAAAAAGTGCCCAACTGTAAACCTACCTAATTTTCATTCCTGAACTCAATAGAATCATCAAATCATTGAAAATCTAACTCTAAGACCCATTTCTAGAGCTGGCCAAAATTCTCAAGTATTCCGAGGAAAATTGGGGTTTTTCGGTCTCGGCTCCGTAAACGCGTTCCTTTCTACTGCTAATCACTTTATTGACTATTCCATTTAGTTACAACTACTATTTAGTACCAATTTGGGCAACATAACAACCCCACACACCCATTTTCCATTTTTGAAACCAATAACAATCCAGCGAAATTTCACCGATGAAACCCTAGTCCTTCTTAACCATGAAAATTGAGCTTTCAAAACCTTAAAGAACATGAAAGAGAAGCTTAGGAGCAAGGTTATACGCATTAGGAGCTAGATCATCAGAGAAATCGGCTTACCTTGTGAGATTTCTCCTCTTTCTCTCTCTAAGAGCTCTCAACTTTCTCTCACTACTTTCAGCTGGTTCAGCACGTCAGAAATGAGAGCTAAAGATGATGAGAAAATATTTAATTCCATGCTGATGTCATCTTTTATTTTGATGATGTCATAATTCCCATTTTCGGATTTTCTGGCAGATTTTCTGCCCAACTTTTGAAACATCACAGCTAATTCTAGAAAAATCTAAATGAGGTGATTCTAAAGCCAAATAAAAGGTATTTAAGTCCTCTTTAAAGGAAAAATATGGCCCATTACCCAAAATTACCACAAAATTCTAGAATTACATAAAACTCATCGCTGCCCCAAAACAGAGTTCAGTTTCCATCCCAAACTTTGGACAGTCATATCTCCTAGCTCACAAAACGAAATGGCACAAATTATATGTCCATTTTAAAGCTTGGGATGTGACATTTAAGACTGGAAAGTTTCAGAATTTTTATACACCATTTGGTCATTCAAAACATTCACACAACTGACTGCCCAGAATAGAGTTTCATTGGACAGAATTTCAGATTTTGCATCTTTGCTTCCAATGGTCCCATTTTCATACCAAACATCATTCCCACATAAATTTTCACAAGGAATCCATTGGAAACACCAAATAAATCAAATTCACATCACATTGACATATTTTCACAACAATCTCAACATGTCAACACAATTCACATTTCAAAACCTAATATTACAACTTTTCCATTCCAAACCAATTTCAATGATATCAAAACACATTGTGACACCATTTCCAACACAATACCCCATTCAATTCTTCCCTTTATTCTAATTCAAATTGGGTGTTAATCCACAATTGAACTCAAATACAGGGTTCCGACGCTGCTCACAACACACACGAATCACATTCGACTGCCAAATCACATCATATTCTCCAAAAGGGTTATTTATCACTAACCACATCCACTTTTGGAGTCATTAACCCTTAATCACAATTTGGGATCTTACTAAACTGGGGCTTAGCAATCCACTAATCTCAGGCTTACTCTCTAAGCTCAAGTTTCAAAAGTTGAGGTATTACATAAATAACCATGAACTATTTTCAAAAGTGCTAAAATAACCGTGAACTAATTTTTGGAGCAAAGGTAACCATGAACTATGTAAAATTGAGCAAAACCGTTAACACCATTAATAGTCAACACATACTTCAACATTATACTTAACAATCAATGTTACTTATTTTAAGGGTTTTAATGATTTTGCTCCATTATACATAGTTTATGGTCACTTTTGCTCCAAAAAATAGTTCATGGTTATTTTAACACTTTTGAAAATAGTTCATGGTTATTTAAGCACCTTAACCCGATTATATATTTGGCCTATCTCAGTTTTAGGCGATAAGGGTGAAGATTCTTATTTAATGAAGTTGAGTCTAACATAGTTGATATACAAATTTGAGAATTATATTTTATATGGTTGTATATAGTCATGTAACGAGGTATTAGTTGAGAAGGAATTCAAAGAAAAGGAAAATATTATGGTGCTAACTAACTAAGTGGAGATACTAGTGACAAATTGATGATTAAGACATCTAAATTAGATGATGAAAAAGGTATGGCTAGTGATCTAGTCTTGAAAGGAAAAATCCATTGGGTTGGATGACTAAATGATGATTGGGCAAATCAACTTTTCAATCACTTAACATAGATTGAGATTTATAAACATATATCATGCATCAGGCATTCACTCATTCAAACGGATGATTTTTTACAATCAATGGCCGGTCATCTAGCTCAACAAATTTGTCATTCCAAATCTAAATCATCAGCCATATATTTTCTACCATCCAATTTAGAGTTATTAATCCTCAACTCACTATTAGTATTTTAACCTAATTAGTTACTTCCTTAATACTAGCCTACAGTTTGGTTTCATTCTCAATCAAGGCCTCCTCACAAGATCATATATTCACATATATAAAATCCAGTTCTCATATACTCAGTTTCATTAAATAAGAATCTTCTTCTTTATCACCTCAGATTTGGGTAGGGTAAAGTCATATTTCATGTTTGAGGTCTAGAAGAATCAAAATATATAAGTATGGTAACCTAGCACCTAATCCAAGGGTGGTTGCATTTAACTTTGTGAGAACATGCAGATGTTAGGCCTAAACTTGTGTTCACTAGATCAAAACACTCAAAAATACACAATAACCCATATAATATTTATAAGAGGCACATGTTAATTATAATTATTTCATTTATATCGATTGCACTTGGTTTTTGTTGGGTTGTCTATTGAATTTATATTGCATCAAGCTTTTAGGCATAATTCAAAAAGGCTTTTTGTAAAAAAAAATTAAATTGTATATATTTTTAAAAAGTTGTCCATTTTTAGAATGAATGCGAAATTATCTGGTCTAAAAAGAGGGTACCATTTTATATTAAATTGATACTTTTTGTGACCGGTCAATCTAACAACTGGTCTTGGAAAAGAAATTTTTTAGAATGACAGTAAGACCAAACTAGAAAACACTAACTTTCAAAATCGGTTGATTCAAGACTCTACCAAAACCTAGTCTAAAAAACACATTGTAACTGGTCTAAAAGTCTTTTTTTCTATTAGTGAAGACTCAAACTATAGGCTTGAGTTATATGCTAAGACCTTAGGGTTAATGTTTTATGTTTGGATTAACAATGAAAATACTCCTGTAATCCTTAATATAAGATATATTTACATAATTTGATTAGATTAGGGAAGTAAGTTAAGTTAGTAATATGACATATTTTCTAAAACACCTAATTGTCATCCTTAATCCACTCATTCTCTCCCCTCTTTGCTTATTGTTGAGGGGGTATCAATAGGGGTAAATTAGGAAAAAGTTGACAAATATGAAAAATTATGTCTTATATTTAGGACCAAGATTAACTCCCCATGTAATATCCCAAAATTCATACACCAAAAATCTAGTGTATATTTATTTCAATAAATGGAATAAAATGGTGAGTTTTGGTGAATTGGAATGTGCTGCTAGTGTGATTTCTTGTGAGATAGTGAGATTGTCATGTGTTTTTGGATAAACAAAGGATGTCCAATGAATGTGAAATTTTACAGAATAAAAGTAGACATTTCAAACTTTAATTTGATAGGTCACATAAGTCATTTGGACTTGTACATTAAGAGTTATGCATTTTTTAAGTCAGCCAAGTGAAACTGGTAAGTTTTGGTGGTAGTGTCCAATAAATAAAAATTCTTGAATGTTTTGTGACCAGTTGGCTAAAGAAAATATTTTTCCTTACAAATAGACTTTATAAGGGTCACATAGCCTTTAGAACCAATGCAATTGGACATCTATAAATAAAGATATGAAATTTCAAAGCATGATGAAAATTCTATCTGCTTATGTGAAAATCACAAAATGAAAGGGTAAAATGGTAATTTGCCATTAAAGCAAGAAGCTAATTATTTTTCCCTTCTCTTCAGATATATTTCGGCCAAAAAGAGATATGAAGAGGGAAAAACAATAAATTGAAAATAAATATCCCATTTGGAGCAATTTTTGGTATATAGTCAAAATAAAACAAAGTGATGATGAGAAAGCCAAATATTGTAACTCCAATTAAATTTATGTGGAACATGATAAAAGTGATAATTGAAGACATTTTATTACTCCCTCCTAAAGCTCAATTTCGGCCAAGTAAAAAGGTCAAGGGAAAAGATAATGATAATTAAAACAATTGGCATGTGTTAAATTGCCACAAAATATAATAAAGAAAAAAGGTGTAGGATATTTGTTATATAAGGCTTTTCTCTTTCTATAAGCCTTCATTTTCAGCCAAACCAAGAGAAATAGAGAGCGAGAGAGAGAGAGAGAGTTGGACAAAGGAGGCAAGAACATAGAGGGGGAGCTCAGGAAAGAAATTCAAGGTAAGTAGGTTTAAATCTTGGTGTTTAAGGCTTCTAGTTCATGCAAGATCACTTCTAACCTGTATATTGTAATGAAATGGCTTGTAGCATGGAAAAAACAAGAAGAAGGAGAGAGGGTGGTGCACAGTTAGAGAGAGAGAAAGAAAAAGAAATCAAAAGATAACCATAAATAACCTTGTTCTCTTGTGAATTCAAGGTTATATGGTTGTTGTTGTTGTTGTGGATTGATTGTTTGGTTTGTTTTGCCTTGTTTTGTTATTTAAGATGCTGAAACCATAAAGGGTTATGCTGGCCAATTTTCCATTGATCATGTCTAATAGGTGTTTAAGTGGTTAAATAAGTGATTAGAAGTGAAAAGAAGAGGATTAGATGGTTGGAATCAAGGAAACACATTTTTCCCAATTTCTTTATGACTTTCGGCCAATCCTAGTTCAAGGGGTTAGGGCTAGAATTTTTTGTTTTTTATGATTCCATTGTGTCTAGAATGGAAAATTGTGTAGGGTATATGTTAAGTGCGAAGTGTGAAAATCATTAGATTGTAAAATATTAAAAATACCCTTAAACCCTAAGTTAAAGGGTGTAGGGGTATTTTCATCATTTAGGACTGAATTTGCCCAATCTAAGGTTAAAAATGGATTCTACACGAGAAATTATATAGGATTAGCCTGGGTCATAATTTTTGAAAAAGTATAGTTAGACCAGGTATAAAGGGACTTGGACCAGGTCCACAGCGGTATTTTAGTCATTTTACAGTTTTAAGATAAGATGACCAAAAAATGTGTTTAGAATAATACATGAATGAGTAGTAACTCATTTCTCTTAAATTTGGAATTTTAGGACCAGACAGTCGTGCCATAGCCAAATCAAAATTAAGGACCAGTTGAGTGTCAAAAAGGGGTTTAAGGTAGTGACTCTATCTTTCATAAAGTATGATAATGTTTCTATGCTTTGTGTATGTCAACTTTTGTAATATAAACACTGCATTGCCTAGTAGGGCATTGTGCGAGGAGGCACATTTACCTAGTTGTGGGTAGGAACCCAACCGAGGTTTATCGATTAGTAGGGGAAGAGCCCTAACTCATGTACACATGTCGTATTGTTTGCGTTATTATTATGTTGCATTACATGGTGTATAGCATATTTATCTGTCACATTTTATATGACTGGTTGCATGTTATTACTGAAATTCGTTTGAATCTCACCCATTTTCAAATTTAAAAATATTCTAGCAAAAGGTAGTGGCTTAAAGGGCCAAAAGGTCAACAATGGTGATTGAGAGTCCCAGAGAAGATCGGGAGCTTACGTTGGTTATCCTTGTGTTTGTTAATTTTTGAGGATATTGTAAATATTTTTCAAACCCTGCGGGGAACTCCTGTATTGTAAACAAGTACTTCTTATCAATATATTTTTATTATTTTTGTATGCCATTGGAACTGTGACTTTATCACTCTAGCGAATATTGAAATGTTAAGGGGTTTGACATTTTTGGTATCAAAGTATCGAGACAATCGGATGTAATGTGCTAGGCACCTATCAAGGCTCTCTCTGTCGTGTTGCTACATATTGAGGAATTCTTTTTCCTTTTCTAGTCTAACTAATCGGGGAAAATATTTGTCATAAATTCCCATGTCACAGAATATTCCTCCCCAAAGTATCAGTCAGTGTTCTTCCACCATCTATCTACATCGCCCTCAAGCTTATATAATTCCAAGAGGACTTTAACTTCATCAAGGCACAACAAGATGTTAAATATCTTCTCTAACCGTGACAACAAGTCTTCAGCTTGCTATGGATCAAATTTTCCTATGAAGATAGGAGGTTGTTGTTTACTGAATCTCCTGACCCAAGTTTGAAGAATATTAGCTTCAAGATCTGGTAAAGGATCTTTTGGTTGAGGCCCCTTAGGCAGATTAGGTTCAATGTCTCCCCTCACTATGTCATCTAAACAAACCTGTCTTTGTTGCATTACTCGCAGCTAATCTCTAATATTGTTCATTATTGCCTGTTGCTATGTTAGCATGCCCAACATTTGTTGCATAGGGTCAAGCTTAGGCTCCTGATTTAGGTTATTATGTTCCACTTGTGGTCTACCGTATGCTCGTACCATCTTTGTATCTCACTATATGGAAATAGAGAAGAAATCAATTTCATATGAACATAAGGGCATTTTTGTCACTTCTCAAAATGTTGGGTACAAAAATATGTCATATATATCATACAACATATATTTACAATAGTTAGGGAAAGCTCTTAACACCATATAGCTTTTAAACTACTGTACAATAGGACTTTGTTCTCTTTTACACACTATGTCATAACTATGCATATGTCTTCCCAGGGTGTTACCCATCCTGAGATTTCTATGGGTTGAGCATGCTTAACTTTGGTAGACCCGTGCCAAAACACAGATATCAGCTCTATCTTTTTCTATCCACTAGTACCCTGTGACTACCCTCATCTCAAAAGTCATGTTGATTGCCTCCAGCCACAAAAATACCAAGGATTACTTCCAAGCCTTTGCTGTGGTAGACAAATCAAATCCATTGTTGATTCGTATTCTTCATCATTTACTATGCAGTTCAGATAGACATCGGCTATGACAACTCTAACACCTATGGGTGTAGACACAACCAAGTCATATAGACATTTGTGTACCCTTAGGCCTAGCCGTCTCACACAATCATATGCAATAAATGAATGACTAGCACCTGAATCATACATTACTTATACTGAATGCCATTAAGGTAAATCGTACCTTGAATCAGTTCAGGAGATTTCTTGGCTTCTTCCTAAGTAGTCATCTACACTCGGCCTTGTACTCTTGGTCTGGGCTACACAGGATGTTACTGTTGATGTGGGCAATTAATAGTATAATGCCCTGAACTACTATAGATATAACAAGTTATTAGCCAGGTTAGAGCCTGAGTTGCTGGTGGAGCCTACAGTAATCGAGCACTATTACATGTTTTGCCAGGATGGTGCTGCTTCTGGTAAAACCAACATGTTCTGCCTTGTGGAATTCTTTGATTCACATGGCCTCCAACTTGATTTGGCCTTTTATTGTCAATTTGGAGGCATTATCTACCAATAAAACAAGAAGCTAATTATTTTTCCCTTCTATTGGGATATATTTCAGCCAAAAAGAGATATGAAAATGGAAAAACAATAAGTTGAAAATAAATATCTTATTTGGAGCAATTTTTGGTATATGGTCAAAATAAAAAAAGTGATGATAAGAAAGTCAAATATTGCAACTCGAATTAAATTTATGTGGAAGAGGATAAAAGTGATAATTGAAGACATATTATTACTCCCACTTAAAGCTCATTTTTAGCCAAGTAAAAAAGGCAAGGGAAAAGATGATGATAATTAAAAGAATTGGCATGAACATAGAAGAAGAGAGAGCTCAAGAAGAAAATCCAAGGTAAGTAGGTTGAAATATTGGTGTTTAAGCCTTCTAGTTCATGCAATATCACTTCTAACATCTATATCGTCCTAATTATGGCTTGTAGCAAGGAAAAAACAAGAGGAAGGAGAGAGGGAGGTGCATGGTTAGAGAGAGAGGGGGAAATCAAAAGGTAGCCATACATAACCTTATTCTCTTGTCAATTCAAGGTTATATGGTTGTTGTTGTTGTTATGGATTGGTTGTTTCACTAGTACAAAAAAGGTGTTTTAGACCTGCATATTTAGACCAGTTATAGGCAATAAGGTCTAAAAGAAATGACCTATGACATTTTAATAATTATGAACAAATTGAGAGACCGGTTCAAGTAATAGAAAGTCTAAAAAAGATTATTTAGACCAGTTTTATAACCAACCAGTCTAAAAGGATTAAATAATTAAAAAATGAATATATGAAATATAATTTTTAGACCGTTTCTACCTATAACATATCTAATATAATTTCTGGATCAAAGGTAATTAAAAAAATTGTTTGCTACTTTTTAGACCGATTATTCTTGACAACCGGTCTAAAATAGTAAACCTTTTAGACCTGTTTTGATTATAAACTGGTCTAAAAGGTTCAGCGGGGAAAAAATAAGTAAGGAATTGTTTTTCAGACTGGTTACTCATATAACCAGTCTAAAAGAAATATATTTTTGATCGGTTATTCCAATAACTGGTCTAAAAGAAAGATTTTTAAGACCGGTTATTAGAATAACCAGTCTTAAAAATGTTTTAAGACAAGTTATTTTTATAACCAATCTTAAAGATCTATGCCAAATTGCATTCGTGGCCTGAGCTCGGCGCCATCTTTTTCATTCTGAAATATTTTCAGACTGAGCAGCAAACAGTCGAAAACCGACGACACCTCTAAATTAGTCAATACAAGAGTGGAATTAAGGTGCCACCTTATTGGTTTTACACTTTCGTCATGACAATGGGATCTCAGAGCTAGCATCCCCATTGCTCTTCATTAGGGCATACTGGTTCTTTGTCTTTTCGTTGAGTGCCGAGGTTGGACAACGCTTAACACACTCTCTTCTCATTTTCATGCATTTTTGGTCTACGAAATTTGGATACTAAACTTGTTAAAGCTTAATTCTCTTCCAGGTATTTCTTCTCTTCGTCTATTTATTTTTTGATTTGTTTGCTATAGCCTACAAAGAAGGTTGTGGGTATGATTTGGGAGATTGGAAATGTAGGGGCATTGTGGTTTTGATATCTCAACTCTCCCAACATGTGAACTTCCTTAAATTCGAACTTACCCTAGGAAGTTGAGTTTAATTAAATTTCTGTTCTTTAGCTTATAATTGTATTCATGATTTTTGCTGTATTGAAGCACTATATGGGATTGTTACAATTTAATTGGTTGAGAGTTAATTTGTGGGTTGAATTGAAGGTCTACTTGTTGGGTGGAATCATATGAGAATATGCTTGTTTCAATTTTGAATTCTTTTTACTGTAAAAAATGATGAGCCTGACAACGAAGTTGCTCTGAATCTGATTCTGAATTTTGTTTCTATATTGTAAATGCTGAGTTTTCTTCTATTTTGTGCATTGAATGAAATGCAAATAGTGTGATTTTGCACTATGGATTCACTTCTCTGGATAACACTCACAATATATTTTTCAAGATTGTAATTTTGCACCTATAAGTGCTGTAGGCCCTCACTCAAGTGTAAGGATCCCCACTCGAGAGCATTAGCATATCCTTGCATCTGGACAACCTTTTGCTCATCACTTGTAGCAATATTTGAGGAAGTGAGTTTTCACACTCACGAGTGTTGGGTTCCTCACTCGAGTGACAATGTCCTTAGTTGAGTCACTTCCTGCCATCAAGCTCTTCCTTGCTCTCAGACAAACACTTCCTGTACCACACTTATAGAACTTGAGTGATCTTAAGAGCCTCACTGAGTGGTGAGCTAGTGCTTGAGTGCAACTATCATTCTGTCTCTGACCTACTCATTGTCAAAAACTTCCACGAGTGTGCCTTCATACCTAAGTGCAAATATAGTTATCACTCGAGTGTAACATCTCTCACTCAAGTATTATTGCCAATTCTCTAAATTAGTTGCTCTCTATAAAACACTTTCAAGCTAACACTTTCTGAACTCAAGTGCAAAATGAATTCTCACTCAAGTGCTTGTGGCATTACTCGAGTGCAACAGTTAAAATCATAGCAACCATCTATGAACTTTGTGAAATGCATTTGGTAATAAATTGAATCAATGTTTTATACCTTCAAAACATAAGTTTCTTACCAAAGTACATAATCATATTTTGTTAATGAGACTTGTACTGTTCAGATTACTCTTCCTTAATCTCTAGCTCTTTACTCTCTTCTACTTATTCATTATGTATTAGTTAAACTAGGTACTTGGGTGTAATGATTGTATGCTCTCATCATACTCCTACCTTTTCTAAGGGAAAAAGTAGAAAACAAAAAAAAGGTGTTGGAATATATGGATCCTAATTGGATAAAAGCTAGATGGACGAGTGTTGAATATGCTAATATAGTGAGGGATTTCTTAGACTTTACAAGAAGAAATACAAATAATGATAGTGGGATATTTTATTGCCCTTGTGTAGAATGTTTGAATGAGAAATGACTAAGTGCTGCATATATATATACACATTTAATTTGTGAAGGATTTTGTAAGATGTATATAGTATGGGTATGGCATAGTAAACAATTAGAAATGCAAGTACATCTCAAAGGGGGAGTGATCTATGATGATAATGAAATGGATATGGATGATCAGATAGAGGATATTATTCTTGATTTTGGAGAAATGGCTTTTGAACAATCACATGCATATGGTAATATATGCAGTGATGTTGAGACGCCACTATACCCGAGGTGTGAAAAATACCAATTGTTGAAATCAGTATAGAAATTGGTAAGCTTGAAAGCACGTCATGGATGGAGCAACAAGAGTTTTTCAAAAATGCTTGAGGCCTTTTAAGGACATGCTTCCAGATGATAATGTGTTGCCTTGTCAATACTATAATGCTAAGAAAATAGTGTGTCCATTAGGGATGAAATATAAAGAGATCCATGCATGTCCTAATAATTGCATGCTGTATAGAAAAGAGCATGAAGAGAAGCAGCATTGTCTGATGTGTGAAATCCTAAGGTACAAATTAAAAAAGGCCCCTGCAAAAGTGTTATGGTATCTTCCAATCATACCAAGGTTTAAACGCTTATTTGCTAATGAAAATGATGCAAAACATTTGAGATGGCATGTAGATGAGAGGATTTCTTATGGAAGGCTTTGACATCCAGTTGATTCTTCTCAATGGAAGAAAATTGATGAATTATTTCCTAGTTTCGGTGAAGAACCTAAGAACCTTAGGCTTAGGCTTAGCACGGATGGTATGAATCCTTATGGTAGTCTAAGCAGTATACATAGTTTATGGCATGTTCTTTTGGTTATTTACAACTTATCTCCTTTGTTATGCATGAAATAAAAGTACATCATGTTGTCTATATTGATTTTGGGACCCAAACAACCTAGAAATGACATAGATGTTTACATAGAACCCTTAATCAAAGACTTAAAAGAGTTGTAGGATGAAGGTGTCGATGTTTTTTATATGAACAAGGAGATTTTTAAAATGCGAGCTATGAACTTTTGTACTATAAATGACTTACCTGCATATGGAAACTTTTCAGGATATAGTGTTAAAGGCCACAAAGCATGTCCAATTTGTGAAGAAGGCACATTCGGTATCAACTTTAACTTGGAAGAAAGACCGTTTATCTTGGCGATAGGAAATTTCTTATACGGGGCCACCCATATCATAGATTAAAGAAAGAGTTTTTTGGTGGCCAAGAGTTGGAAGATGCTCCAAAGGTATTGACTAGGGTAAAGGTTTATGAAAAGGTGAAAAATATCAATGTAATCTTTGTTAAGACTACAAAAAGTAGAAATGAGAAAAACATATGGAAAAAGAGGTCTATCTTCTTTGATCTTCCATATTAGTGCAATCTTAATGTAAGGCATTGTATTGATTTCATACATGTGGAAAAAAAACATGTGATAGACACTACTTAACATATAAGGTAGTTCTAAGGATGGCGTGAAGGCAAGATTAGATTTGTAAGAAATGGGAATACGAGAAGACTTACATCTAAGGCCATATGGTAAGAGAACTTTTTGTCCTCCAGCTTCTTATACTTTATCTAAGGATGAGAAAAGAAGTTTTTGTGAGTGTTTACATGGCATCAAAGTTCTCTCAGGGTATTCTTCAAATTTTAAAAAGCTTGTGTCGATGAAAGACTTGAAGTTAATAGGGCTAAAATCTCACGATTGTCATATCTTAATGCAACAACTACTACCAGTAGCTATTCGACGCATTGTCGAATACGATCTTCAACACATATTGACTAGACTTTGTTTCTTCTTCAATGCAATTTGTGGTAAAGCCATTGACACAGAAAGATTAAATAAACTGGAAAATGAAGGATATATGATTTGTGTCAGCTTGAGAAGCTTTTTCTTACTTCTTTTTTTGACATCATGGTACACCTGATTGTTCATCTAATGAGGGAGATAAAGTTGTGTGGCCCTATCTATTTCCTATAGATGTACCTAATTGAAAGAACTATGGAAATCCTAAAAGGGTGTGTGAAGAACCCTAATTGGCTTGAAGCATCTATTATTCAGAAATATGTTTCTAAAGAAGATATTGAATTTTGTCTACATTATTTGTCAAATGTAGGACATATTGGGCTTTCTAAATTTCATGATCAAGAAGGGGGTAGACGAAGGGCAACAGTAAAGAGTGTGGATCCTGATGAATTACAACAAGTCCACTTGTACATCTTGAATAATGTTGATGATGTTCAATATTACATGAATGCTTATAAAAAAATTGCATGGAAACAAAATAGTCAAATGACTGAACAAAGATTAATTAAAGAACATAACAGAACTTTTGCACATTGGTTCAAACAAAAGTTTGAAAGAGAAGAATGTGTTTCTGATACAATAAATTGTTTAGCACATAGTCCTAAGGTTGATGTTATAAGTTGGACTTCATTTGTGATCAATAGTTATACCTTTTACACGAAGTCCCTAGATGATAAGAGCACCGTCCAGAACAATAGTGTTGTGTTAGTGGCTGAATCTATGCACTTCTCTAGTTTGAAAGATAAGAACCCTAAATTGGTTGTCATACCTTATTATGGGGTTATTGAAGAGATTTAGGTGGTTTACTATGTTAAAATTAGATTTCCCATTTTCAAATGTAAGTGGTTTGATGTTAATAATGGTGTGAAGATCGAAAGGTTAGGATTTACATTAGTATATCTGAATAGTAGAAGTTTTAGGGATGAACCTTTTATTATGGCAGATCAGGCAAAACAAGTGTTCTATATTACCGATGAGCAAAATAAAATATGGTCTATAGCTCTCAAAGGAAAAAGGGTATTTGATATTGCTGAGAAAAGTCCCTCAAATTATGATCTTCTTGAGACTCCTTCCTTTTTCCAGAGGTCTACCAGAATTGAATGAAGAAGATGAGGTAGATAATGAGTGATGTGTTGCTTTTGTCGCTAAAGCAATAAACTAATAACAAGGACAACCAACTAATGCAATATAGTGGCAACCTAGGTCATTCTCCCAAGGAGCAATATATGGGTTTTCTCTAGAATTGAATTTAGGTGATTAAAAAATGCAATGGAATGGACCGAAACTAAAATGCAAAACACTACTATCTAAATGCAATTAAACTAATCAAATGCAAGATGCAAATGACTCTAAAACCTATATGAGAATGAAATTATTCTATATGAATTTGGATGCAATTTTTGGGGGGGTTTTGGTTTTGTGAAAGAGGAATTAAATTCCTAAGCAAAGAGACTAGTTAGAAACAAGACAAAAGATTTAATTCATTTATGATGATGAAGGGGATAACTTATAATTCACATGGAGTTAACTTTCTTAGCCCAAATTAATTAATTAGACTAAAGGGAGGTTGATGAGAGATTGGAATTAATAAATTTAATCACCTAATTGAAACATGGAAAATCCTCAAGCTCAATAACACTCATTCCACTAGAAAACTCATAATGAAATAAGTTGTGGTTAATTAAACCCAGTAAAACCAATAACAAATAATTTCAAATTAATTTTGGAAATTAAGTTTATAGTTTTCTAATTAAAAAACTAGAAAATTAACCAGTTTAATTAAACAATTGAGAGGATAAACCAAATTGACAATTAAATTAATAATGAAAACGCAATTAATAATTCAATTGACAATCCAAAGGTTTGCAAACAAAAATTCCAGCAATTGTCTCAAGCACAAAACATTCCAAAATATCAATCTAATCCAAAAGAAATATGTCTACAATCTAAAACTAGATTGTTCTCAATTATTACAACTCAAAATTATTTAAAACTAAATAATTTCAAGACTTGAAATAAATTGATAAATGGAAAGACACTCCCTTGTGGTCTTCAAGTGCAAATCCTAGGCTCTAGCTTCCTCCATGCTCCTCTTAAGTTGCCTCCCAAATAACTCACGCTGCCATGAAATTTTCCTACCCAAGTCGCTCCTTCATGAAACTCACGGCCATCTCTTTCTTTTATGAATGATGAGTAGTGAGATGATGATTGAATAAACTTCAATCAATTGTCTTCGTAAATGGACAAAAAGGGGTGGAATATAGAGGTGATGGAAATTGAAGAGGGGGGCCCGTAGTGATTGAAGGGAATAGGAATTGAGGTGGAGATTTTTGTGTCTGTGCATGTGTCTCCATGAATGAAATGAAGGGGATGATATATATAGGAGGAAATATGGTGGGGTTGGTGAACGGGAAGTGGGAGTAGGTGACCGTGGGGTTGGTGAGGATGGATGGTTGGTGAAGTGGGGTTGATGGACGAGAAGAAGAGGGAGCTTTGAGACCGAAATTTGAGCCCATTAAAATTGAAATAGCCCAATAAAATTCATTCATTAAATTTTCTTTTAGCGTCTAAGAATAATTTTGGACCACATGATTTCCTAATATGCTTATCTTTGTCCTGCAAAAATTAAATGAGATTGTGATCCATCATATATTTGGAAATATTATTCGATCACAAAATAGGAAATTAAATTATAAACAATTTAAGCCCAATAATCTCATAATTAATTCAAATTTATATTATTTCATAAAATTGGCTAACAGTTAAAATATTATCTAATAAATCCAAATTATCCTAAATTAGTTCCCAAAATAAATGAATAAGGTGGGATAAAATATATAAAATTTGGGATTTATCAATGAGCACGGCACAAGATATGATCATCATGAGGGAATATGGGAGGATTTCTCTTATGATACTACTTTGAAAGTTAGCTAGCTAAAGTAAGTATGATAATAATTTATATCCGAATAATGTATATATTTATTTTATAGATATAGTCTTCTCATGTTATATCTTAAGGATTTATCTTTCTTTATTGTCGTTACAGGAAATTGACAGATCCAAAACATCATAGTGTAGAGGATCAGCCACCTAGTGCTCATTAGAGTCAGCCAGCTAGTGTTAATCAGATCGAGCCTAGTAATGCTTTAAGCTAAGATCAAAGTGAGCCGAGTAACCTATTTGTATGAGGGGTAGACATGGCACACGGTTGACAGACATTTCCCTCAATCAAAATGCGGGGAAAAAGATACTGATTGAGTTTGTTAGATATTAGAAACCAATCGGGCCTAATGCTAGCTGATATAGGAGTTTTGTCAGCCTCCTTGCACGCAACAAGCCTAGCATCTTGAGTTAGAATCGGTAGGCACAGCGGAAGAATTTTAAAATTTTCACCGATCCTAATTGAGGATCTATCAACGACGTTTAAACCAAGTTGGAAGGATTCATACCTTTTTTATGATTCAGAGTTTTCACAATCTCTAGGAGCTAACACGTCAATCCCGCTCCCTCTACCGATATCCACACGAATGCTCTCCAACCGGGCTACGTGCTAGTGCCTCTAATGTCTCCTAGGGTTTTCACTTGTGGCTCTCAATTCTCATATGCATATGAATATATCTGCTCTATCAAGTTTATAACCCATGAGGGTTATTTTCAAATTTCAAAATTAATCATCATTAATTTTGAAATTAATTAACAATTAATTATTTTGATGAGCTAATTAAATAAATTCAGTTTTAATTAAATCTGTCCAATAGTTTTAATTTAACCTATTTATTTAATCCAAATAAAGAGCCATTAGATTTAATTTATCTTCATAAATTAAATCTGAGATACTATATCTCTATCATGTTAGTTATTAAATTTAAAATATCTTAATTAATTAAATTTAAAACTAACACAATATAATAATATCATATAATATATATACATATATATATAAAAGATATATATTTCGAAAATATATATATCTATATAATATTATTGATGAATTTTATATTATATATATAAATATAAAATTTGTCCACCCTAAATTAAACATTATCTCGTGTTGAGCCATTCTTGTGTGCGACCCTGTAGGCTCATATGAAGTTGGCAGTGGGCCAATAACTATACTAACCCAAAAGTCACAAGCGGCCTCTAGCAAGACATTACGACTACCCAATTCATATGAGGATCGTTATCACGATGCAACCTGTCATACAAACATGTCACGTCCCTTTTGTCACACGATATATCGATCAAGGATAAGGCATGGATAATGTAATCCTCTTGTTCCTGACCGTTACTTTCTCGATTCCTGAGTAGCCTGATAACAGAGACAGAAACTCCTTTAATCATAGTATGGCCATACATTTCTCAGACTCACTCATCGAGGGGCCCAGTAATATCTCTCTACTAATGTGAGGGACAAATTCCATCTTGATCATTCATATTCCTCTGCATGAAAAACCACCAAGCCCGATCGTAGCGTTTATCATCACCCGGTCAAAAGTGACTTTTAACTAGTTTAAAGCTTAGCAACTCTCATATAGGAATCCATGATGACCTCAGGTCTAAGGGCATTGTGATGTGGTTATACATGAGAAAATCTTATGACTTGATCCATGTAGCTTTCTCATAATGGGTCGGTTTAGCACCTTGTACTCTTACAAGTCCCTAAGACTTTGATTCGTATCTCCATATCTTATTAAAGTCATATGGATCTTGTTTCGTCTCTGCTCCCGCATAGATGACCGACTGGGGACTTTTTAGGACAATCTTTATGAATTATCCAAGGATACAATTATCACAGTTAACATGCAAATAATATGATAACAGAATGGAGAAATTTCATTAAAATAATAATGTTCAAAGTACAATGATTGGCCCTTAGGGCACAATTTCCAACATCTTGATAGAGGAGTTGATAAATGTCAATAAAAAGGTGAAGCAACATATTTAAGACACTATTCAGGTATATAATTCTCTTCAGCATGTAATGACTATCAAATATGTCACAAATTTGTCACTTACTCCTTCAATACATGCATTACAGCTCACCTACGACGTTCTTCAGAGTGAAATCTTGTACAACAAGACAATGACATATTGTTATAAGTGCTGGAGCAAGTTTAAGACAAATTTAGCATACAATTACATTTATATCGAGGTGAAAGATGGGTAGCCTCATCCTACTCCGTGCAGCAAGTATACTTATATTGATGAAGCGACTTAGCGAGCATTTATTGGGCTTCGGACTACTCCAGTGTCTTTGGTTAGTTGACTTATTTTGCATTTTATTTATTTATCAATTATCTTAATTGATTGTAACCTTTTTCTTTTATTTAATTTCTTATTCATAGACAAAGAGGCCAAAAGCACAGGAGAGTGGTAGAAGAATGATTGCCCCCATATAATGTCTCGTAAGGGTTATGCAAAGGCTGAAAAAGACTTATTGGTGGCCAAACGGAAGAGATTAGAAGAAACATCTCAATTTGATCCTTCTATTCTTCTTTCACCACCATCTCCGATTCGTCGCGAAGAAAAATGGTTGTTTGCTCACCAAAAGAGGAGTGGGTCTTATGCGAGTGAACAATCTTGTATAGTAGGTGGAAAAATTGTAAGTATATATCGTTGCTGTTATTAATTACATAAGAAACATATTTCATTACTTATATTTGTTATTTTGTATTATCTTATAGGATGAACTTAGAAAAAAACAAGATGAGTGAGCTTTTAGGTCGGAGGGCAGGAATGATATTCTGACTGTTGCTACTAACAAACATGAGCATCCAGGCTATGTCAGGGGAGGTGGAGGAGGGGTAGGGATAAGGGATTACTTTAGAGCCCCTGTACGCCATTCCTCAATCATCGTGACTAGGGAGGAATTGAAGACTATATTGGCCACTACAAGAACAGAAGTAAGGGCTGAGGCTGAAGCATCATTTGATGCACTACTAGAAACCTGGTTGAGTAAGATGAAAGAGGAAATGATAGTGTTTATGTGTTCAAGACAAGATACTAGTGTTCCCCAGCTACAATCACTTGATCCTAATAAGCAGAGTACTAAAGGGAGTTGTTGCAATATCAGGTAGTCATCAAAGGGTCCTACAGGAGAAATTGCTAAGCCTTGTGACATTTTTGTTGAGGATCCTTTAAGACATTTAGTTGCATGAGGGAGTATGAATAACTTAGGATCTATTATCCACTACCAACAAATGAAATATAATCAAGTCAGAGTGCCAGTTGAAGAGGTGATCATTGCATATGCACCTGTCTCTATCCCGTCTAATGATTTCAAGATTGTAAACAATGTCTTGGGTATATTCATCTTATGGCCAAAGAGCCATGTTTCTGTTCGAGCTAGGAAACCCCGATCAAAGCCCCACCAAGTCCAGCTCCCTTCACTCAAGAAGTTTCACAGCCTCCATTGAATATCATGCAACAAGTGATTCTGAAGGCATATGATACATCCTTTAAAGTAAGAGATTGACCTACAGATTCAATTGTTGGCAAGTTAGGGGTGACTTTCTTTCTTGAGAAGGATGATTTAATGTCCCTAGTAGGTCCTAGACAAAATCTTACGATTGGGATTGTCCAATTGTTCTTAATGTAAGTATCTTCTTCAATTCGAAGTAAATATTTTAAAAATTTTGCCGTTTACCTTTGATTAATTTGTGTGCTTGCATTATTCTATGTACATGAATCGTAGGCTGGTCTCCTTTAGCAAAAGTGATAAATTTGGATTCTTATGCCCAGTTTAAATCAAAGAAAAAGGGAGCACTGTTGCTATCAGACATACATACTTATCAGAGAGGCTTAGTCAAACCACAACTAAGTGTTTCTTAGCTCCATTTGTGCATGGGTAAGAAACGAACTTATATTTTAAAACATATATAATGTTTTATGTTTGCTTAATATTCTTCTCTTTTTTTCATTAATCATTAGCAATTAGTTCTTCTATGCAAGAGTAGTTACACTATCATCATCTTATGCTTCCTCCACTTCAAACCAGGGAATGATTTGGAAAAGACCATGAACTCATAAGTTTTCTTTCATTATTACCTTTATGTGCAAAGTTTATAGAATTTACATAAAATAAGTAACCCTTATGATTTTATGATGATAGGGCTATACGAACATTCCTACATACTGCTTGTGGTAAACATGTTCGTGACTTAAAAGACCCTACATGGATTATGTCAAAGGTTAGTACATATTGGTTTGTTTAAAGAATGTAATAAGCCATGCCTTTATACTTGTTTTCGTAATATCATGTTCTTTTTCAGAGTTGTAAGCAACCACAAGGGTACAACTTATGTGGTTTTTATGTTTTAAGACACATTAACAAAATTATCACTCTAGGCACGACTGATTTTACTAAAGAGGTAAATTTATATTTCAGAACTTTTATAGTACTTTATTGTTTTTAAGTTACCAAGTTAATGTTTTGTCTAGTTTTGGTGTTACAAATGTTTGATCTTGCTGATCCCTTTTCTAAAGAAGATATTGATTTCATCTGCAGATGTTGTGCTGAATTCATCTATGAGCTTTTACAAAAATAGTGAGTTTTTGAATCCAACATTACATTGTAAATTGTTCTCATATGTATTGCTCCTGCTGTATGAATTTCTAACTGGGTTTATGTATTTGTGTAGGAAAATTTTTGGGATATGGGTCATACAGGTATGAGATTTGAGGAATTGACCTCTATACTTTTTCTTCCCTTTGTATTCTGTAAAACTGAGGAATTTTTGTTTTTGCTTGTATCAATCCTTGAATCTTATTGCTACCATTGTCATTTAAAGTTTTGCATCCATTTCTGAGCAAATTCGTCTGTTTGGACATTCCTTCATATTGCACATTGAAATTGATTCATAAGTTGTGTTTTAGTTTTAGAAAGTTGATGAGTGCATTTTGGAGTTCCTATAATCTTATTTAAGCTTATTGCTTGAATTGTCCACATTGAAATGATAGTCAACTCATGTATATGAATTAATATTACTGCAGTTTGCAAAATCTGATTCTACACAGTGGAAATTCATTATTGCTTATTTTGATATTGAACCTTGATATCTTGCAACATTTCACCAATTGTTAGAAGCTGATTTGTGGCTCAAAACTAAGTGTTCTACACTTACCATTTGTTGGAAGTTGATTTAAAGTCACTTACACCTTCATTTGTGCTTGTTGTTGATCTTGCTGCTGTCATTGCTTTTCTGTGAAATCTGTGTTACATTGCGTTTGTAGAATCTGGGACAGACATTGAAATGGCTGTTAGGTAGGGTTAATTAGAAAGAAGGGCATTTTTTAAAAATGAAGAACTTTTAAGACGGGTTGTAGCTACAAACAAGTCTTAAAAGTTAATTTAAGACTAGTTGTAGCAACAACAGGTCTTAAAAGTCATACTTTTAGACTCGTTGTAGGTACAACCAGTCTTAAAAGTATGACCTTTTAGACCGGTTGTATCTACAATAGTTCTAAAAGGTATGTTGTAGCTACAACATCTCTTAAAAGTATAACTTTTAAGACAACTAGTCTAAAAAAGTAATAGACTTTTTAGACCGGCTGTAACATGACCTAATCCACAACCAGTCTAAAAAGTCTTTTTTAACTAGTCTAAAAAGTCATTTTTCCACTAGTGTTTTGTTTGTTTTGCCTTGTTTGGTGATTTTGGATGATGAAACCCTAAGGGATTATACTGCCCAATTTTCCATTGATCATGTCTAATAGGTGTTTAAGTGGTTAAATAAGTGATTCGAAGTGAAAATAATAGGATTAGATGGTTGGAATCAAGAAAACACATTTTTCCTAATTTCTTTATCACTGTCGGCCAGACCTGGTTTAAGGGCTTAGGACTGGAAAATTAGGCAAAATTGTTAAAATTGTTTGAAGGTTTTAGCTCTTTGTAGGGTATATATACCAAGCGCTTTGGCAAATTTGAGGTTTCCAATGGATTCCTTAGACAAAATTGTGTGGAAATATGATATGGTTGTGATTTTAGAAGGGTTGGATTAAAAACCTTAAAATTAGAATAGCAAAATGCTACTAAGGTCAACATTGCCAAATTCTGGTCAGGTTTGGATTTACACGATGATGTACTTCTTCCCCGACACAGCATTTTGGGCCAGGAAGAAGAATGATATAGTAGAGCAGGATGTATTTGTTGTGTATTGATTTGCAGTATTGCTTTGCTTGATTATGTGAAGCATGTATGAATGAATGAAGCTTTGTTTCTGTTTATACTGTGGCCATAGATATGTTGCATGAAACATTGATCATGCAAAAATGTCATTATGTGAACATAAGCCTATATAAGTCAAGCATAACAGCACTAGCATATATCTTGCATGCATTTTTAGTAGTGCTTGCTACTAAGATTCCCCTGAACCTCACCCTCCCCAACCAACCATTTTGACAAATGAAAGAAGAGAATGGAACTGCAGGAGAGGAATGCAATCGTGGAACAAAGATGGAAAGATGTCTATGTTAAAAGAGGCAAGCTTCACCCAAAAAGGGGGGGTGAATTAGGTGATGCGATAAATTTTTTGGTTGATGCGGTGATATAGCAGTAGCTGTAGATATAGTAGATTTGAGAGGATAAGCACACAGAGAGTTATACTGGTTCGGCCTAAAACCCAGGCCTACGTCCAATCCTCAAAGATCAAGACCTACTGAGATTTTCACTATTCTTCCAAGATTCAGTGGGCTCTCAGAACAACGCAAAACAACAATCATCCTTGAATGGACTACGAGCAGAAATACTCTAACACTCAGAAATTTCTCTCCCCCTTATGACAAGTCTTACGTGCAGAAAAAAAAAATCTATGACCTTTCTTTCTTGCTTACTTATACAAGTCTTATGAGCAGCAACGTTCTCTCCTGCTTATACCACTGTAAGTCTTACAAGGAGTAACGTTCTCTAATACTTGTATTTTGTAAGTCTTATGAGCAGAAAGTCCTACTAGGAATTCTCTCAACTGCTTCTCTCATAAGTATATCTACCCTCTCAAGGTCCCAGTACCTTGAGATCAAAAGAAAATAGAATATGAAGTGTATACAGACTCTCTTACAGAGTAAATATGATAAACACTGAACAACGATGTGAATACAGAGAAAATGTGAATGACAAAGACTCATGAATTTGCTTGTGTGAATTCTTGTACTTGGTTATCTCGATGGTCTCTGAAGATCTACATTTATAGCCAGTTGATTTTGCCCATTTAATAATAATCATTATGGAGCGAAGCATTTTATTGTGGAATGGCATGCGTACATTTGAAATCTTTGAACGCGATAGGTACGTGCTTGGTTGGTTGTAATAATGTTGTCTGTCATTGTTTGACTTTCTCTGTGCTTTTCTAATTCAAACAATCAAACTCCTGTATCACACTTGTAATATATGTTAAATGATGTTAAATGATAATAACAAGTAGAAATAGAATGAATAAATAACATTCAACCATATTCGGATTGATCACTGTAAGACTGGTGCGTTTTAGCTTCTGGCAGAGCATTACTCGAGTGCAATACCATATTTTCTCTTCTTGCTTCAGTTTTATACTTGCACTTCCATGTGATTTTGAAAGAGTGTATTTTCACACTAACGAGTGATGTGGTCCTCACTCGAGTGTAATTCCTCTCACTCGAGTGTCCTTGTATTTTACACTATGAGCCACGTCTCTGGACAACACTCACATCCCATTTTATCAAGAGTGTGATTTTGCACTTGCAGGTGATGTGGGTCCTCACTCAAGCATACTTACACTCACTTGAGTGGACAGCATATTCTTATAAAAGATACTCTTTTTGTAACCCCCTTCCGTAATTATATCCGAAATACGCAATTAAAGTGAAATAGAGACCAATAACAATTAAAACTCATTTACAATCCCATCCTTGAGATAGGGTTTTCACAAATATGTTTCGAAATCTAATTAACCTGGTCTCATATTCAAATTTTGAATACAATTACTACGCAAAGATAAATCACATTCATTACAAATATCAGAGTGCACAACATAATCATCCAGGCAATCCCGGGTTCATACCTTCGCTATTGAGTTTCAAAGGGCACATTAACCCATTACAATTACTCAAATGGGGATTACACAATCCAATTCGAATACTTATACAAATATCCAATAACTCATTCCAAATACATAACCAAATATCTCATCCGAATACACATCACGACCTATCCAACCATATATACATAATCCCAACTATTGAATCGATAACCAACTACCAAACTGACAACCCGAAGGAGTCTTTGTCACCCTTGAATGCTTGCTCCATCCTCGATCTATCTACCTTCCCTGTCTAAAATGTTGGTAGGGGAGGGTGAGATTCGAGAGAATCTCAGTAGGGAAACATATACCAATATGCATGCAAGATAAGTGTTTAATGCATGACATGCTTGCATCACAATAACACATGCTCACATAATAACATATCTGCGTGCTCAATGTTTCAACAACATACTCATTGCCATAGCATAAATAGAGACAGAGCTATAATCATTCATACGTGTTTCACATAATCAAGCAAAGCAATACATGCATCAATACACAAACACAAATATCAAAGCATGCAAGAGAGGTAAGTTCCCTACCCTTCTTTCTACGTAAGCTCCAGCACCGCTTACTTACGATCAAAACGACTATCCAACCCTATTACCAAATCAAGGACATAGGGTCAATCTAAATTCCAAATCCTTACTTCCATATTACTTAAGGTTGGTTATCATTCACACCCTTTAGGTGGCTATAATAAGCTCAACGAAAGGCTAACGGATTGGGACGTACTAGATTGGAAATCACCTTTCAAAATCACAAACTATTGAAAATAGGGGTTGGCTGTAGCCAAGAACCCTCTGGCTGTAGCCAAAATGTGCACAGAAGGTTTTTGGCTACAGCCAAGAATTTCTGGCTACAACGCCCTTTCTCCGCCGGGAAGACACACAATCTTTACCCGAACCGTTGTTAGCTACTCAGGGACTACTTT
This sequence comes from Inga laurina, assembly GCA_963855925.1. Classification (NCBI taxonomy): domain Eukaryota; kingdom Viridiplantae; phylum Streptophyta; class Magnoliopsida; order Fabales; family Fabaceae; genus Inga; species Inga laurina. The sequence continues at coordinate 18,695,312 of OY979710.1, forward strand.
CAACTTCCACATCACACTCCACCCTATCCCGTTTCTCCGCCGGGAAGACACACAGTCTAACCCGAACTGTTGTTAGCTACTCAGGGACTATTGGCGTGGCAGTGCATATACATAGCCTCGCGGCTCACAAATAGTCAATCCCTTATAACTACCGCCCCAACGGAACGGTCCTCCGCCATAGGAATCACCCCATGCGGCCGCAGGTGAGAGACTCACAAATATCAGTCACATCCTAAGCCTATGCCTACCAGGCACAGCCCACCAGACCAAATTGATCCGGCCCAACCAGGGAGATGGACTCACAGTACACAATCGTAACAAGCTGGAACCAGGCATATTAACAACTTCACCTTCAACATTGTGAATTCTTTTCACTTATTGGGATCCTTCAAGACCCCTTCTCACAAATTAATCTTGACTTCGAAGTTTTACCTCCCAAAGCCATGGCTAACACATCATTCTCACGGTAACCTCGAGCTTCTTCTCAACACAATTCTCAAACATATCACATTCTCATGCTTCCGCTGCACACTCTGAGGTCTTTCTCCTCATTTGTGCTTTCACAATGTCAAGGTGACTCAATAAGAGTCCCATAGGAATCTCCCACTACACCTGTCCCCACACACAATTTGTGCCAGACCTTGGCCCCATTCAACTTGAATCATTCAAAGCCACAACCAGCACTTTGTTGAGATCCCATATTCCCAACGTTCCCAGAGCTCTATTCTACGATTCAACGTCATGGCGAGTGCACACTAAGGTTTGTCGTCACGGCAGCTGCACACTAGGGTTTGTCGTCACGGCGGTTGTCACAAATTTTTTTTTATATTGTCACACCCCTTCAGACTGCCCACACCCTGGTCAACTACATACCAGGGCTCTGCTGGCCGGCCCTTACACTGAGCCTGGCTGGTAGCTGGGTTACTCACATTTCACCCAGGACTCACATATCCCCCGTATCTCCACCGCCCCGAAGGCACGGTCCTCCCACTGTGTGCCATACACACCCACAGTAGGCCGCAGGTAATAAACACACAAATAGCCGCTCCGATCAAACGTCGCCGTAGGTAGCCCTCTCCGATCAGAACTCCCGTAGGTTGCCTTCTCCACTTCGAATCCTCGTAGATAACTCTTTCAAATTCAAATTCTCCGCAGAATCACTTTTCCCTGTGCTAGATGAACACTAGCAACCTCAGGATACCTAATACACATTTCAATTCCAATCTAGTACCATATCTTGGTACCACAGACCATATAGGTCATATCAACCTCCTAAGGACCAGCTTGACTATTGAGTCTGATCCTTGGATCACAATTCATCTTTCAAACCTTCAACCTCAGTTGAACCGGGAAATCACTTCCCTCAAATCCACGGAGCATTATCCACTCCAACACAAATTCAAATACCTTTGCCAGCCTAAGGCATATAAGCCCCTTAGGTCTTAAGGCCTTTACACACACAAGCTCTGTATGACGTCACTACATGTAACATCATACCACCTAGGGTTTCTCACCCCACCACTAGGTTCATACTGAAACCTAAAACCTCAATATCACATATCTTAGGGAATCCTTTCCCTCTATTCATAAATCAGATGATGGGTCTGATTTCCTCCATCTCTGAATATACACATCTAATTCTCAGGCAAACCATTATATCTTTTGATTCCACAATGATTTGCCACTCCACAATAATCAAATAATGTATGCACAGTCCACAGATCACATATATCCACAACCAGCAGGGACCTTAATGTGTATACCACAAACAAACAAAGTCATCCTCTATGTCATAAGGCAACAACTACTGCCACTATCCTAGCAAATTCCTATGTTTGCCAGGAACTACAGCTCTTATACCAAAAATGTAACCCCCTTCCGTAATTATATCCGAAATACGCAATTAAAGTGAAATAGAGACCAATAACAATTAAAACTCATTTACAATCCCATCCTTGAGATAGGGTTTTCACAAATACGTTTCGAAATCTAATTAACCTAGTCTCATATTCAAATTTCGAATACAGTTACTACGCGAAGATAAATCACATTCATTACAAATATCAGAGTGCAAAACATAATCATCCAGGCAATCCCGGGTTCATACCTTCGCTATTGAGTTTCAAAGGGCACATTAACCCATTACAATTACTCAAATGGGGATTACACAATCCAATTCGAATACTTATACAAATATCTAATAACTCATTCCAAATACATAACCAAATATCTCATCCGAATACACATCACGACCTATCCAACCATATATACATAATCCCAACTATTGAATCGATAACCAACTACCAAACTGACAACCCGAAGGAGTCCTTATCGCCCTTGAATACTTGCTCCATCCTCGATCTACATTCCCTGTCTAAAATGTTGGTAGGGGAGGGTGAGATTCGAGAGAATCTCAGTAGGGAAACATATACCAATATGCATGCAAGATAAGTGCTTAATGCAAGACATGCTTGCATCACAATAACACATGCTCACATAATGACATATCTGCATGCTTAATGTTTCAACAACATACTCATGGCCATAGCATAAATAGAAACAGAGCTATAATCATTCATACGTGTTTCACATAATCCAGCAAAGCAATACATGCATGAATACACAAACACAAATATCAAAGCATGCAAGAGAGGCAAGTTCCCTACCCTTCTTTCCATGTAAGCTCCAGTACTGCTTACTCACGATCAAAATGAATATCCAACCCTATAACCAAATCAAGGACATAGGGTCAATCTAAATTCCAAATCCTTACTTCCATATTACTTAAGGTTGGTTATCATTCACACCCTTTAGGTGGCTATAATAAGCTCAACGAAAGGCTAACGGATTGGGACGTACTAGATTGGAAATCACCTTTCAAAATCACAAACTATTGAAAATAGGGGTTGGCAGCAGCCAAGAACCCTCTGGCTGTAGCCAAAATATGCACAAAAGGTTTTTGGCTGCAGCCAAGAATTTCTGGCTGCGGCCAAAACGTGCACAGAAACTTTTGCACTGCAGCCAGGATTTTCTGCTGCAGCCAAGGCAACTTAGGAAATTCATAACTAATTCCAAAAAAATTGAAATGAGGTGATCCCAAATCCAAATGAAAGCTATTCAAGTCCTCTACACAGGAAAAATATTGGCCAATACTGAAAGGTACCACATAAATACATAATTCCCCAAAACTCAAGACTGTCCCAAAACAGTGTTCATTTTCAACCTCAAACTTTGGACAGCTATAACTCACAGAAGAAAAAACGAAATGGCACAAATTATGTGTCCATTTTCAAGCTTGGGATGTGAAATTTAGGACTGGAAAGTTTCATAATTTTCAGACATCATTTTCCCAGTCAAAACATCCACAACACCAGACTGCCCAGAACAGAACTTCAAGGGACAGCATTTCTAGTTTTGGCAATTTGGCTTCCAATGGTTCCATTTTCATACCAAACAACATTCCCACACAAATTTTCACAAGGTATCCATTGGAAACACCAAAACAACCAAATTCATATCACATTGACATGTTTCCACAACATGTTACACAAATCACAATACCAACTCTACATTACAATATCTTTCCATTTCAAATTCAAAACCAATTTCAATGATGCCAAAACATAATATGACACCATTTTCATCATAAAACACAATCCAATTCATCCAATAAAAAATCACATGAAAATCAGGGCAAAATTCAAAATTTACAAAGCTTAACCAATGATCACAAAACTTAGGTCAAAATGCTTCAAATACTCACCTCTTCCTCTTTCCCAAACCAATTTGTTGATTCTTCATCTTTCCACTTTTGCTCAAGCTCTCAAACACCTCCTTTCACAAATCTAAAACCATAGCAATCAAGCTCTCATCACTATGAACAATATTAAAGAATGGTGGTTAAGCATTAGAGGACATATACCAAACCAAAACTCACCTTGTTTCTTTCTCTTTCCTTCCTTGCTTGGTGAAAATGGAGATGAGAAGAGAGAGAGATGAGAGGATGAAGAAGGATCAGTTTTTTGCCTCAATTAGAGCACTTGGCCGACTAAGAAAAAGAGAGGAAAGAGAGATATGAGTATTTGAAATATTGACCAAGATCAAGGGCTCATATTGTGACACTTGTCACAATCTTATCACACCAACCATGAGCTCACATAGGCACACCACATGGGATTCCACCCCTTGATCTATTACACAAATCAATCGCAACTGTTGATCTTGAAGTTACCAATGAGTTTCCTCTTCGGTAACTGACCAATCGGTCGGTAACTTTACTGTTTTGCCCATGATTACGGCAATTCCTCTTGAATTACCACCAAACACACCATAATCTCCAAAAGGGTTTATTCATCACTAACCGCATCCACTTTTGGAGTCATTATCTCTTAATCACAATTTAGAATCTTGTTAAACCGGGGCTTAGTAGTCCACTTATCTCAGGCTTATTCTCTAGTCTCAAGTCTCAGAATTCGGGGTATTACACTTTTGCTGTAACACTGTATCAGAATGGAGAGAGTTGGATTCCTCACTTGCAGGTGCTGAGGTATCACTCGAGTGCAGTATCCTTCACTCGAGCATACTTTCTTTTCCATGCACTTAGCAACTCTCAGGCAAACACTTCCTGTCTCTCACTCGCTTGCACTCAAGTGAGTTTATATTTTGAGTTTACCTTGCTCTCGGGTAAACACTCTATGTGCCATACTTGCAAGAACTCAAGTGCACATGAGGCCATCACTTGAGTACAAAGTTTGTGCTTGAGTGGAGTGTTGATATCTTGTCTCAGACTTTGCTCTCTCTCAAACACTTTCTGTCCAACACTTGCATGTGCTCGAGTGCAAAATAGCTTAATGCTTGAGTGCTCGCTCCATTACTCGAGTACATCAGTAAAACTGGCAGCAAACACTTCTAAACTTTCTGAAATACATTTGGTAATATTTTTAACCATTACAAAGTATGAATTTCTTACTACAACACACAATGATCTTTTGTTATCATCAAAACTTGGCATCTAACATGTGTTTTATTGTAATGGGCTTAGACACCTTAATAGCCTTGTGCGGGTACATTATTTGTAATTATGAGGTACAATCCCTATGGGAATTTCTGTAATCAATCATTTATTATCAGTATTTTTATGCTATTTTTGTGTGCCTACCTAACTACGCATTGCTACTATGAGAAATTTGGAAATATGATACTAAGATTCATTTGAATCTTTCCCTTTTTCAAATTTAAAAAAATTTTAGTAGAAGGTAGTGGCTTGAAGGGCAAATATGTCAACACTGGCGATTGAGGGTCCGAGTGAAGATCAAGAGCTTACGTTGGTTATCCTAGTGTTGGTTAATTTTTTAGGATATTATAAATATTTTTCAAACCCTTCCCAGAACAATAGTAGACATCCTAAGCTTTAAAATGATGGGTAGAATGCATGATTTGGATGTCTATAAATTAAGTTATGAATTTGTGGAAGATAAGGCAAAAGAATTGGGACAAATTCTGGACCAGTGAAGTTGGTCAAGGATTCTGGGTTTTTAACCCTTATAATTGCCACTAGTTAATATTTTTCCCTTAAAGTAGACTTAAAGAGCTTTACCTAGAACTTTGAACCACCTTATTTGGAGTCCTAGAGAATAAGTTATGAATTTTCACTATTTGGTCAAAATGCTGGCAGCTTTTGGCTATAATGCGAAATTAAGAAGGAAAAGGGCCATATGTAATTTCTTTGAACTCCAAGGGTTAAGTGAAGCACTTGGGGCTAGTGTAGCGACACTAGAGGTTCATTGGTCATGGCTCTAATAAGCCAAGAGAGAGAGAATGAATGTTTGAAGAACAAAAGCTTAAGGAAAGAGAAAAGAAGAGTAAAGGCAAAAGGTGAGTTTCTTGGCTAATTTTCACTTGGTAAATCACCTTTCTAGCTCAAACACTCTTCATAAACATTGATCCCCTTGATGAGAGCTTTATTTCTATGGTTTTATAATTTCAAGGGGAGGTGTTTTGAGCCATCTTGCAAGAGCAAAAGGTAGAGAATCAAGGAAATAACTCAAGAAGGAGCTAGAGATGAGTAAGAGCATCATGTTGATGTGTATGTTGCTTTGATTGTTGAGTTTTGTGGGTTATGTTGGAAACCATATATTTTGGTCTTTTAAGGCTTATTAGGGTTCATGATGCTTTCATCTCAAATATGTGATTATATGCTGTTTTGGAAGCAAATGAACTAGGTTGGATGATTAAGTTGTGAATTGGTTGCTTGTTATAGAAAACCTTAAAATTCTGACATGAACTGGGCATTAAGAAGCAATGGGAATTTGATCAATTTGATTATCCCATTGTGTTTAAAGTGCAAAATTACATGGAAAAAGCATGTGGTTATAATTTTTGGAAAATTATACATAATTCTGGAATTTTTGAAAATTGGATGACCTTGATACTAGATTCATTTTCAAGAAACATATGTGTTTTGGTATGTTTTTGACTGGCCAAACCTAGTCCAAACCTTATGAAATTTTAGAGGATGAAAGTAGACATCATGGGCTTTAATTTGATAGGTAATATAAGCCATTTGGATTAGTGGATTGAAAGATATGATTTTTCAAAGTTAGACCATGAATATAGAATGAATTCTGGAGCAGTGGCCAATAAAGTGGAATTCTAAATTTATCTTTTTTATGATTCCATTGTGTTTAGAATGGAAAATTGTATAAGGTATATGTTAAGTGTGAAACGTAAAAAGCATTAGAATGTGAAATGTCAAAAAATACCCTTAAAACCTTAAGTTAGGGGCTGTAAGGGAATTTTTGTAAATTTGGGACTGAATTTGCCCAATCTGAGGTGAAAAATGGATTATACACGTGAAATTTTGTACGATTAGCCCAGGTCATAATTTTTGGAAAAGTACAATTGGACCGGGTATAAAAGGACTTGGATCGGGTCCCCGAGGTATTTTAGTCATTTTGCAGTTTTAAGCTAAGATAATCAACAAAATGTGTTTAGAATAATGCATGAATGAGTAATAACTCATTTCTTGTAAATTTAGAATTTTAGGACCGGATAGTCATGCTTAACCTAGATCAAAATTAAGGACCAGTTGAGTGTCAAAAAGGGGTTTAAGGTAGTAACAGCCTTAACCCCTGAACTAGGTCTGGCCAAAAGTCATAAAGAAATTGGGGAAAATGTTTTTTCTTGATTCCAACGAATTAATCCTCTTGTTTTCACTTGTAATCACTCATTTAACAGCTTAAACACCTATTAGACATGATCAATAGAAAATTGGGCAGTATAACCCCTTAGGGTTTCATCATCCAAAATCGCAAAACAAACCAAACAACCAATCCACGATAACAACAACAACCATATAACCTTGAATTCACTAGAAAACAAGGTTATTTGTGGTTATGTTTTGATTTCTCTCTCTCTCTCTCTCTAACCGCACACCTCCCTTTCTTCCTCTAACCGTGCACCTCCTTCTCTCCTTCCTCTTGATTTTGCCTTGCTACAAGCCATATTCATGAAAATATTTACAATATCCTCAAAAATTAACCAACACTAGGATAAATAATATATTCCCTCTTGACCTTTTGCCTTGGACGAAATATAGGCCTTTGGAGTTAAGATGAAGAGCTAAAGAAACATTAGAATGTGAAAAGCATTTTTGACATTTCAAAGTGTTTGCGCGTAGTTTGGTTATATCTATTTGGGAATAACATATATGTACTGATAAAATGTAAATGATTATATTACAGGAAACCCAACAGGGTTTGTATATAGTACTTACAATTCCCAAAATAATGATTAAATTACAAATAACCAACGTTAGCACTTGAACTGGTTTGGAACCTCTAGTTGCCTATAATTACACTTTTGCTCCTTAAGCCGTTGCCTACTGTTGAAAAATTTATACATTTATGGAAAGAGTGAGATTCAAAAGAATCTCAATAGTAACAGACTATCAATCACATAAAATGCGATAAATAGATATGCAATGCACTACACATGTATGTGACTTCCTAAGGGGTCACCTATCCTGAGATTTCCCTGGGTTGAGTGCGCTTAACTTTTGTGTACCTGTGCCAAAATGCAGATACTGGCTCTAATTGCTTCTGACCACTGGTACCCCATAACTGCCCTTGTCTCAAAAATCGTGCCTACTATCTCCGAGCATCAAAATACTGTGTATGGACTGCATATCGTGCTGGTACATGCACTCAGACATGTACTTTGTGATATGCTTCTTGAAGTCCACCAAGCTATCATTTGGATCCTGCACTATAACCTCATTATTTACCCAGATCCTAAAATATAGTATCTGAGAAGATATACATCACTATATGGATCCAAGGTCATCTAGGTCTCTAAATCTAGAAGACCCTGCTCACATTATAGTGGGATTAGACCATCCAAGTACCCTGTATACTGATCTATAAGGGTGCATACTTTGAGACAACCCGCAAATATATAGCTCCTTTGGAAGAGGCCCTAAGACCTAGTGGACCAATGAGTCCTTAGGCTAACAGATGAATTCAGAAATGTGATGGGTAGTGACCCGAGGATTAGGGGTAGAGGCCTACGGCTATATACTGGTCCACTACAACATCATTGGCATATAGGATCTTATAGCCTAGGGCCACTGCCCCACGCAATCTTCCAGTAACTAAAGTTCCTACTCACAACCAGATAAATATGCCTCCTCACACAGCACCCTACTCGGCAATACAGTGTTCATATTACAGAAAATGGATACACACAACATATAAACATTCACATAGTTTATGAAATATAGAGTTACTACCTTAAACCCCTTTTTGACACTCAACTGGTCATTAATTTTGATCTAGCTTAGGCACGATTGTCCGGTCCTAAAATTCAAAATTTACAAAAAAAATGAGTTATTACTCATTCAAGTGTTATTCTAAACACATTTTGTTGGTTATCTTAGCCTAAAACTATAAAATGACTAAACTACCCTTAGAGACCAGTCCGACTGTACTTTTTCAAAAATTATGACCCGGGCTAATCCTACACAATTTCATGTGTAGAATCCATTTTTGACCTCAGATTAGGTAAATTCAGTCCCAAATGACTAAAATGTCCTAACAGCCCCTAACTTAGGGTTTTAAGTGTATTTTTGACATTTCACATTCTAATGCATTTCACACTTCACACTTAACATATACCCTACACAATTTTCCATTCTAAACACAATGGAATCATCAAAAATAAAAAATTCTAGCACTAAACCCTAGAACCAGGTATAGCCAAAAGTCATAAAGAAATTACGAAAATTTGTTTTCTTGATTCCAACCATCTAATCCTCTTCTTTTCACTTCTAATCACTTATTTAACCACTTAAACATGTATTAGACATGATCGATGGAAAATTGGGCAGCATAATCCCTTAGGATTTCATCATCCAAAATCGTAAAACATGGTAAAATAAACCAAACAACCAATCCACAACAACAACAACAACAATAATAGCCATATAGCCTTGAATTCACAAGAGAACAAGGTTCTTTGTGGTTACCTTTTTATTTCTCTTTCTTTCTCTCTCGAACCTTGCACCTCCCTCTCACCTTCCTCTTGTTTTTGCCTTGCTACAAGCCATATTTGTCAGACCTTATCTTATTTTCACCTTGTTCAAAGTATTAACGGAATAGCATAAATATACTGATAATATGAGCATGATTATAGAAATTCCCCATAGGGGTTCGTACATAATAATTACAATCAATGCAGTTGCATAGGGCTACTAGGGTGTCTAACCCATCCTAGTAAAATGGAGACACCTTCCCGTCTTCATTCCACCACTATATTCCCCTCATATAGTTCTCTTCTTTGTTCTCAACATAGCTTCTGTCTTCACCTGTCTAAATTGTTGGTAAAGGAGGGTGAGATTTGAGAGAATCTCAATAGAAAATAGATACTATAATGCATGCATGATAGATGCTATGTGTATGACATGTTAGCTTTAACTAGATGCATGCCCCATAATGATATCTCTGCATGTTCAACGTTTCATGTAACATAACTATGTCCACAGTACAAATAGAAACAGAGCATCATTATTCAAATATGCTCTACACAATTAAATAAAGCAATCACATACATCACTACACAAGTAAAGATATCAAATACATGCATATAAGGTAAGTTCCCTACCTCTAGTCTCTAAGTCCTTCTTTTGTACCTTTCTATCAGTCCAATCCTAAACCTTTCTATAAGGTAATATTCTATGTTTGGCTTGGCTACTGTCCAATCCTAAAATCCCAAATTTGCAATAAATGAGTTACTACTCATTCATTTATAATTTTAAACTCATTGCATTAGTTCTATTTTGGCCTTTTTAGACGGCCATGGGAAGCTCAAACAAGTGCCCATGGATTGGAGAAGTTAAACCAATAAAAAGGGTGAAAATTCTAAAATAGGGGTCTTGGCCTGGGCCAAAAATTCTTTGGCCCAGGCTAAGAGAGGTCAGAAAGTTTTGGGCCGTGGCCAAGCAACTCTTCCAGCTACGGCCAAGAAATCCTGTTTTCTTGGCTCAACTTCCAAAAATCATAACTATTTCTACAAAAATTGAAATGGAGTGTTCCAAAATTCTATGGAAAGATATTTAAGTTTAGTTTCATGGAAAAATATGAAGCACTACCATATACAACCACAAAATTCCTGAATGCCATAAATTCCTATGCTACTCTAGAATTAAGTCCAGAAAAAGGGAAAAACTTTGAAAATTCGTAACTTTCAATTCACAATTGCAAATCGCTTATAATACCTATCAAATTAAAGCTCAATATGTCTACTTTAATCATGGAAAGTTTCATTACATTTGAACTTGGTTTGACTAATGAAATTTATGGTAGAACAACACTTCCTCACAAGAAATAACCAAACAACATGCATTTGCACTTCCCTAATTTCCATATTTGTGTACAAATTTCCAAAAATCATGAACACCTATATTCCCAAACAATTTTCCCTTCTAAATATAATGGAACCATAAGAATTACCAAATTCCAACTCCTTGTCCCTTGTTCAGCAACTGGACGAATTTAGGGTTGAGAAGAGAAAAAATGTGTTTCCTTGATTTCTCTTGTTTAATTACTTCCTTCCCACTTCTAATCACATGATTAGCTATTTAAACACTAAATGAACATGATTTGTAGAATTTTGGAAAACATAACCTTTCTAGAGTTCATGATCCTAAAATCACAAAACAAGCCAAATCAAACCAAACTCAACAACAACATATAACTCAAGAGAATCCAAGTTTTAGAGGTTACCTTTGATTTTTGAACTTTCTCTCTCTAAAATGTCATGTTCCTCCCTCCTTAACCTTGAGATTACTTTGCTAAACAATGAGTTCCATGAAAAAGGAGAATTTAGAGAAAGATCTACACAAGTTAAGAAGCCAAATCATAAGGAATAACAAACTTACCTTAAGATTTTTCCTTCGTGTCTCTTCCTTCTCTCTAGTTTCTTCATCAGCTCTCTCTCTCTCTCTCTCTCTCTCTCTCTCTCTCGCTCTTAGTCGTGAAATGAGAAAGAAAGATGAAGCATGGGCTTCATAAAATATCTCCCATTTTCCTCTTAATTATTATTATCCCAAATTTCCATTTATGACACTACTTGTCTTTAAGCTTATCCTTTCACAACTTGTGTCATAACTTTCAATCCGATTTGGACTAATTCTCCTCCATTTGGTTAGCCCATAAAAATGCCTAGGGCCCCATTTTTAACTAAGATTAGGCTTCAATTTTCATTAATCCAATTACATGTACAAGATAATTATATTTTAATCTAATTCCACATGTGCTCATACTCCAACAATTATAATTTAATCTCTTGTCTTGGATTGATAACACTTGGCATGTTTATGAGCCAAATAATTATTTTCCTTTTATTTTCCTTAATTAACTGAATTTATCTTCAATTAATTGGAAAATAATTAATCTTGTTCTTTGTTGGCAAAATTACAAATTTGCCACTACATTTTTTAATTTAATTCCTTTTCTTCCTTTCTTTGGCCAAAATTCACCATTCTATTTCATTGAATATTTTCAATAATTACAATGCATTTTGGTGAATAAAATTTGGAGTGTTACAATAGTCATGAAGATATAGAGGTTAGAAGTGATCTTGCATGAACTAGAAGCCTTAAACACCAAGATTTCAACCTACTTACCTTGGATTTTCTTCTTGAGCTCTATCTCCTTCTATGTTCTTGCCTCCTCTTCGTCCAACTCTCTCTCTCTGTGTCTCTGTCTCTCTATTTCTCTTGGTTTGGTCAAAAATGAAGGCTTATGGAAAGAGAAAAGCCCTATAAAACAAATATCCTGCACCTCCTTTCTTTATTATATTTTATAGCAATTTAACCTATGCCAATTGTTTTAATAATCATCATCTTTTCCCTTGCCGTTTTTACTTGGCCAAAATTGAGCTTTAGGAGGGAGTAATAATATGCATTCAATTATCACTTTTATCCTCTTCCACATAAATTTAATTAGAGTTGCAATATTTTACTTTCTCATCATCACTTTTTTTTATTTTGACCATATACCAAAAATTGCTCCAAATGGGATATTTATTTTTAATTTATTGTTTTTCCCTCTTTAAATCTCTTTTTGGCTGAAATATATCCCAAGAGAAGGGAAAAATAATTAGCTTCTTTTCTAATTGGAAAATTACCATTTTGCCCTTACATTTTGTGATTTTCACAAAAACTGACAAAATATTCATCAAACTTTGAAAATTCATATCTTTATTCATAGATGTCCAATTGCTATGGTTCTAAAGGCTATATGACCCTTATAAAGTCTATTTTTAAGAAAAAAAAATATTTCCTTTAGCCACAGGTTGCACAACATTCTAGAATTATCATTTATTGGACACTGCCACCAAAACCTGCCAATTTCACTTGACTAACTTCAAAAATACATAACTCTTAATATGCAAGTCCAAATGACTTATATGACCTATCAAATTAAAGCTTGCAATTTCTACTTTGATTTTGGAAAATTTAACATTCATTAGACATCCTTTGGTTATCTAAAAACACATGACAATCTCACTACCTTGCAAGAAATCACACTGGCTGCACATTCCAATTCACCAAAATACACCATTTTATTCCATTTATTGAAATAAATATATACTAGAAATTTTGTGTATGAATTTTGGGATATTAAAACTCTCCATCCTAAATAAAATTTCATCCCCAAAATTTGCTACGCATATATACTCATAAATTTTGAATGACGCTTCCGCATGCCTTCCTCTGCTTTCACATTGCTTCTCTAAGAGATAATCCCTTCTAGACTACTTTTATGGACGGATACTCCTATGTCTAAGCTATTTCTCTTGCCAATCAATGATCCAATCAGGTCTGACCTCATATGTCAGATCATCCTGCACATACAAATCTTCATATTCAATGACATATTCGGGATCAGGTTGATATTTCTTCAATTGTGACATGTGAAAAATATCAAGCAATCAACTTAGATTTGGGGGTAAACCAATTCGGTATGTGACTGGCCTAATCTTTAATAAAATCTCAAACAAACCAACCGAGGGCTTAGCTTCTTCACTTTTAATGACATGCCTATGCATGTAATAGGTTAAACCTTCATAAACACATGATCACCAACCTCAAACTCAAGAGGTTTTTGTCTCTTATCAGCATAGCTTTTCTGACTACTTTGAGCAGCTAGCAATCTCAGCTTAATTAGCAGAAGGTATTGGCTTGAAGGGCAAAATCATCAACACTAGCGATTGAGAGTCCCAATGAAGATTAGGAGCTTACGTTGGTTATTCTAGTGTCAATTAATTTTTTAGGATATTGTAAATATGTTTCAAACCCTACAGGGAACTCCTGTATTGTAAAAAAGTACTTCTTATTAGTATATTTGTACTATTTCTTATGGTTGTGGAACTGTGCCTTTATCACTCTAGCAAATATCGAAATGTTAAGGGGTTTGACACCCCCAATATATTTTATATTAAGAACTGGAGGAATATAACAAAATCCTATAACATAGCAATTGATATTTTTAGTTTTATTATCATCAAAAAATGAAATATAACAGTCAAGCTTGCCTTTGGTGTAGTAAATCCCTTGAAACATTCCCTTCAACTTTGATCTTTCTAAGTGTGATATTCATAAAAAGGTGTTGTAGATCGTTTGACGAAAAATGGTGAAACACATTTTTAAGTGGTAGTAAATTCCTTTAGTTTACTAAGTTCTCTAAAACAGAGGCTTTTTTTTATATACGAGTATTATTTTGCAGTATTTTAATAAATTTGGTTGGTGGCCCATTGGTTATAAATTTCCTGGGATATGAGGCTGTCACAAGCAAGGGTGGTGGGCTTCTTCTTTTTTCCAAAAAAAAAGTGAGAGGCAATATTTTAAAACTACAAATATTTCATAATTCCATTTAAGTATAGGAGATTTCTTTTGGGATGATTGAAATAGGAGTCACCCTTTTGGGTTTTGTTTATTCCAAGGTAGTTTAATTGAATTTTGTGAAAATCACACCAAGGTCCTAAACAAGAAAAATAACATCAAAAAAGTCTCATGATTTGTCAATAACAAATGCAAGAGCGATCATTAACAAGTGAAAGAGCTACCATTAACAAGTTATAAGACTTTTTTGATATTATCTTCTTTAATTGAGACCTTGGTGTAATTGTCCCTTGAATTTCCCCATCAATTAAACTTTCTTTTAATTTCATTTAACTTTTTTGGATCTTAAATGAAATTCCTCCATTTTATGAAAAAATAAAATAAAGGGAAAAAGACATTTAAATACCATTTCAACTTCCAAAACCAGAAAAAAAGCCCATTAAAACTTACAAAAGACAAAGAAGGAATGGGGTGGGAATCTGGGTTTAAATGTTTGGGATAAATGATGAAACTACCCTTCTCTTCAGTCATCTTCCTCCTTTGACTTTCTCTCTCTCTTTCCTCTCGTCTCTTTCCTCTCTCTTTCCTTTGTTTCTGCATCACTAGAACTGATAAGAAATTCTTTGATTATTGCTGATGGAGATAAGAGTTCCTTTGTTCCTCCTACTTTTGTCGAGCAAGATGATGAGATGATAAGAAAGGAGCTTCTAAGCTTACTAGAACACGACAATTACAAGTACCCACTTGATGAGAAAGTTAATAAGGATAGGAAAAAAAGGAGTCAGGCGTTCTGTAAATGGGTTTGTTGTTGTCCCTCTTATTGAAGATTTTAAGGAAGATTAAATGAAAGATGTATGTATTTTGGGCACAAGCCTCCCCCTGTAGGCAGCGATCCGATAGAAGAGAGGCAGGCCGAGAGTAAAATCAAGAATAGAGGGGAGATATTCCCCAATAAGAGTGAAAGGGTCGAAGATGGTGATGCTAGTAGAAGAAAATAAAATTAGAATAGAGTATAAATCTAGCAAAAGAAATTAAAATAGAGTATGAATCAGTCATTTTCTTAGTCTTTGGTGTAATTTAGTTTCTACATATTAATCCTGTAAAGAGAACCCTCTTTCTTCTATTTGCATATCATTATGAGAGTTAATTGAATGCAAAACCCATTCTTGAAGAAAACAATCAGAAGTGGAACAAAGAAAGCCTCAGTTTCAAATAATAGATGAAATGTCAACAAAAAAATCCTAATATATAGTCTATTCTTTCTAGCATTAAGGTTGGCCTTCTCACAATTCTAAATAACTACATGTTTTCAAAAGTTCCAAATGTTCACTTTATGTGTATTGTAGTTGTTGACATACAGAGTCTGATTTTTTGTAAATGCCAATATTGTATTTGTCATTACCATTACTAATTTTGTTAATTGTGACAATTTATTACAAGTAATGTATATAGGAAGGACATGTTCTTTGAGGTGGATGACTTGTATGCATTAGGTGTACGTGGAATGAATAATGTTCACAAGCCATTTGTCCATTTGCATGATAGTTGTTGTCATGAATATTTCTGGTTTTTTGTCAATGCCATCACTGTACTTGTCATTACCATTACTAAGCTTGTCAATACCATCAATAAAATTAGTCAACGCATTAACTCATATTGTTAGTACATAATGATTTTGTCAAAACCATTACAATTTTTGTCAAAATCATTAATGTTTTAGTCAATCCCATTACTTAATTAGTCATAGCCCAAAACTCTTGGTCAATCCTTTCACACTTTTTGTCAATACTTGTTGATTTTATCAAAACCGTTACAAATTTTGTCAAAATCATTAATGATTTAGTCAATCCCATTACTCAATTGATCATAGCTCAAAAATCTTGGCTAATCCTTTCATACATTTTATCAGTACTAATTGATTTTGTCAAAACCATTACAAATTTTGTCAAAACCATTACTATTTTATTCAATCTAACTACTCAATTGGTCACAACTGACAACTATTGGCCAATTATTTTACACATTTTGTCAATACTTATTGAATTTGTTAAAACACTTACGATTTTTGTTAAGAAAATTACTGTTTAAGTCAATCTCATTATTCAATTGGTCTTTAAGTGAGTCTTAAAGGCATTCGGTCTTTAAGTCAAAACATGAAAAACCCAGGTCCCAGCCCATCTCTTCTTTGTCTTTTGCAAGTTTTAATGAGCTTTTATGGGTTTTGGAAGTTGAACTGGAATTTAAATGTCTTTTTCCCTAAAATAAACCTCCTTCTTTTTTACTGAAAAGGTCCTTTTCCCTATATGTGGATTTAAAAGAATCACTTGTAACCTATTTTTTCCTTGAATTTTAATCCTCAAAATAAGTTGACAAAAAAGCGATAGAATTTAAGTTTAATGCCTTAGTTAAGAAATATTGAGTTTCTTACAATTTAACCCAAGGCTGTTTGACTATAGCAGCCAAATCCTCTGCAAAAACGTGTTTGAGATGTTATGTAAGATCCCATTTTCGTTTCACCAATATTCCTTATATGTAATTGATACATTTAATGGAATAAAATGATGAATGGTGATGTACATAAAATGATAGGAATACTCCAAATGGTGGATACGCACAACTTGGTTAAGCTGGGACACAAAGGAGAACCTCTTGCCTACTGAAAGGCCAACCATTGTAGCCTAAATTGGATCTTGAAGAACATAGCACAAAGAGAGCTCAAGAAGGAAAAATCCAAGGTAAGTGCTTGTGATTTCAAGTGTTCTTGTCTTCTAGCTTGCTCACAACAACAACAGCTAGCGAAGCCTATACCAAGAGCTTAGGGTAGGGCCTACGCAATAACTTGAGAGGAGGCCAAAAGATCCCCTGAACTGATTCAAGGTATGGTTTATCTTAATGGAAATACAGTACAAGCAATGTATGATTCAGGTTTTAGTCATTCATTTATTGTAGGTTTTAGTCATTCATTTATTCATTATGTAAGATGGTTAGGCCTAAGAGTACATAAATTTTAATATGACCTGGTTGTGTCTACGCCCACGGGTGTTAGAATTGTTATAGCCAAAATTTGTCTGAATTGCATAATAAATGCCAAGGGGCATGAATCAACGATGGATTTGATTTGTTTACTACTGAAGGTTGAAAATTATTCTGGGTAT
This sequence comes from Inga laurina, assembly GCA_963855925.1. Lineage (NCBI taxonomy): Eukaryota > Viridiplantae > Streptophyta > Magnoliopsida > Fabales > Fabaceae > Inga > Inga laurina. The sequence continues at coordinate 18,712,868 of OY979710.1, forward strand.
TGAATGGTTGACAGCAAATAATGTGTTACTAGATTATGGAAACAAAAAGGGTCATTTACCCTAATCCACAACCACAAGTCAATACAGAAACAAACCTTAAATTTCTTTCAGCAGTCGAGGCTGAGAGATGGTTACATAAAGGTTGTTAGGGGTACATGATATTCTTTTCCATGTAATCAAAAGTTGAACTAGCATTTGAAAGTATCCCTGTTGTAAATGAATTTCCCAAAGTGTTTTTTGGAAGATATCAGTGGATTACCTGCGGATAGCAAAGTGGGATTTGTGATTGACCTCAAGCCTAAGGCAAAACCAATATTGAAAGCCCTAACTAAAATGGTGCTGAATGAAATGGCAGAATTGAAAAAGTAAATTGAAGAGCTGCTAAAAAAAGGGTTCATTAGACCTAGTGTTTCATCATGGGGAGCTCCAGTGCTCTTTGTAAAAAAGAAGAGACGAAAGCCTATGACTTTGTATTGATTACAGATGGTTGTATAAGGTGACTGTTAAGAACAAGTACTCACTTCCCATAATAGATGATTTGCTCGATCAGTTGTCTAGTTCCTATGTGTTTTCAAAAATTGACTTGAGATTGAGTTATCACTAGCTCAAGCTAAAAGCAGAAGATGTACCAAAAACTACTTTCAGGACCAGATATGGTCATTACAAATTCCTTGTAATTCCATTTGGGCTAACCAATGCATCTACCATGTTCATGGACTACATGAATCAAATTTTTTGTCCATATTTAGACCAATTCGTGGTAGTCTTTATTGATGATATACTGGTATACTCATAGAGTAAATCAAAACATGAACATCACTGAGAACTACATTGAACATACTGAAATCTAAGCAACTCTATGCCAAGTTGAGCAAATGTGAGTTTTGGCTTTCAGAAATTAGATTTCTGGGCCATATAGTCTCACAGCAAGGAGTCTTGGTGGATCCTTGCAAGTTGGAAGAAATACTAAACTAAAATAGGCCAAAAAATGTTTTTGAAATATGCAATATTTTGGGTCTTGCCTCATATTACTAAAGATTCATACCAAATTTCTCCAGAATAGCTTTGCTTTTGACAAAGTTAACCCAAAAAACTAAACATTATATGTGGGAACATAATTATAAGAGGAGCTTCACTGAACTGAAACGTAAATTAACATCAGCACTGATAGTGGTAATCCCAAATCCACTATGGACCTTTATTGTCTTTACTAATGCTAGTAAGCATAGATTGGGAAGTGTTTTAATGCAACATGGTTGTGTATGGGCAGATGCATCTTGACAATTGAAGCCTCATTAAAAGAATCATCCCACGTATGATCTTGAGTTAGCTACAATTATGTTGCACTGAAAATCTGGAGATGCTACCTTTATGGTGTGACCGTAGAGCTATACTGCGGCCACGAGAGTTTGAAATATTTATATGATAAAAAAGAACTGAATATGAGATAGTGCAGATAGATGGAGATAAAGTTTCATCTAGGAAAGGCTAATTTCATTGTAAACGCATTAAGCCGTAAAATAGTATAAGTGGCAGCCATGATAATTCATAAGCAGAAATTGATAGGGGATTTTTAGAGATCTTAGTTTGTCTAAGTAGATTTTGATCAGTGGTGACGATGTCAGTGAGACATATAATTGAAAGAGGCAAGCTTCACCTAAGAGGGGGTGAATTAGGTGATGTGATAAATTTTTCGCTTGATGTGGTGATATGAAAATAGTAGTAGACAGAATAGTGTTGAGAAAATTGAAACACAGAGAGTTATACTGGTTCGGCCTAAACACCAGGCCTAAGTCCAGTCCTCAGAGATCAAGACCTACTGAGATTTTCACTATTCTTCCAAGATTCAACGGGCTCTCAGAATGCCACAAAACAAAAATTGTCCTCGAACGGACTACGAGCAGAAATATTCTCACACTAAGAAATTTCTCCCCCCTTTACGACAAGTCTTACGTGCAGAAAAACAACCTATGACCTTTCCCACTTGCTTACGTATACAAGTCTTATGAGCAGCAATGTTCTCTCCTGCTTACACCAGTGTAAGTCTTACGAGCAGCAACGTTCTCTACTGCTTGTATCTTATAAGTCTTATGAGTGGAAGGTTTAACTAGAAATTCTCTCAACTGCTTCCCTCGTAAGGATATCTACCTTCTCAAGGTCCCAATACCTTGAGATCAAATGAAAATAGAATTTGAAATGTATATGGACTCTTTTACAGAGTAAGTATGATAAACACTGAAGATCAATATGAATACAGAGAAAATATGAATAACAGAGACTCGTGTATTTTCTTGTGAATTCTTGTGCTTAGTTGTTGTTGACGATCTCTGGAACTCTATATTTATAGATGTTCAGTTTTTTCCCATTTGAATAACTATCATGAGGAGTGGGGCATGTTACTGTGGAATGGCACGCGCACATTCAAAAACTTTGAATTCGGTAGGTACGTGCTTGTAATTATGTTGTCTGCCGTTGTTTGACTTCCTTCGCGTTTGTTTATTTCAAACGTTCATCCTCCTGTATCACACTTATAATACATTCAAAATGATGTTAAATAATAATAAATGATGATAAGATAAATAAATAACATTAAACCATATTCGGATTGAACGCTGTAAGACTGGTGCATTTTATCTTCTGACAGAGTATCACTCGAGCATGGATGGGCTCACTCAAGTGAACTCACCATTTTTCTATTTGCTCTTCAATTTTCTTCTTGCACTAGCTCAGGATTTCAGAGAGATAATTTTCTCACTCGTGAGTGATGTGGGGCCTTACTCGAGCACAACTCCTTCTGCTCGAGTGGCCTTGCATTTTACATTAGGAGACTTTTCTCTGGACAGTACTCGCATATCATTTTAGCAAGAGTAAGATTTTGCACTCGCAGGTGATGTGGGCCCTCACTCGAGCACACATACTTCTGCTCGAGTGAGAAGGATATTCTCATGTAATATACTCTTGTAATCAGCACTTGCATTAGAATTTGAGAGAGTTAGATTTCTCACTCGCGAGTGCTGATGTGTCACTCGGGCATATGAAGCCTCACTCAGGCGTACTTGTGCTTCTCTGACCTTCATGACTCTCGGCCAAACACTTGCAGTCCCTTACTCGCTAGTGCTCGAGTACAACAGTAAAAATGACAGTAGTATGCTCTCGGGCAAGCACTTTTTGGCTGTCACTCACATCTGCTCGAGCATAAAAGAGCTACATTCTCAAGTGCTAGTTCTTGTGCTCAAGTACATCAATTAAATCTGACAGCAGACTTCACAAAACTTTGCCATATGCATTGGTAACTTTGTAATCATTCCTTAAACTTATAAAACTATGATTTGCATACAATTGTCTTTTGTTATCATCAAAACTTGGGATCTAACAATAATGATCTAAGAGCAGCAATTGAAGAAGCGTAGATCAAGGATAGACGAGCGCAGTCTATCAAAAATATGACTGAAAGTGAAAAAGCTACATCTAAGGTACATGGGTCCGTTTGAAATCTTGTTGAAGATTGGACCAATAGTGTACCGATTAACTTTACCCCCCAAATCTAAGCAATTTGCATGATGTATTCCATGTTTCCTAGTTGAAGAAATATCAACCTGATTTGGGACATGTGATTGAATAAGAAAATGTTGATATACGGGATGATTTGTCTTATGAAGTCACACCTACTCGAGTCATTAGTCGGCAAGAGAAACATTTTAGACACAGGAGTATCCCATTCATAAAAGTTGTCTGGAAGGGATTATCTCCTAGAGAAGTAACATGGAAATTAGTGGAAAATATGCAGAAGTGTTACCCAAAGTTATGGCTGTGCACGTGTAGCAAATTTCGGGGACAATTTATTTAAGGGGGGAGAGCTATAACATTCCATTTTCATTTCACCAATATTCCTTGTATGTAATTGATACATTTAATAGAATAAAATGGTGAATGGTGATGTACATAAAATGATAGGAACACTCTAAACGGTGGTTACACACAACTTGGTTAAGCTAGGACACAAAGGATCAACTCTTGTCCACTGAAAGGACTAACATTGTAGCCTAATTGGAGCTTGAAGAACATAGCAAAAAGAGAGCTCAAGAATGCAAAATCCAAGGTAAGTGCTTGTGATTTCAAGTGTTCTTCCCTTCTAGCTTATGTAAAACCTCTTCTCCTCCATAAATTCCATGGTTAGCAAGCAAAATATCAAGAGAAGAGAGAGAGAAAGAGAGTAAATCAAGAGATAATCTCCAAAACTTTAATCCTCCTGCCTTATGTGTTGTTGTTGTGGTTGTTGATATTGCAATTGGCTTGGTTTAGTTGTTTTTGTAAAATTTGGGAGATGAAACCCTAATGGGTTATGCTGCCTAAATTTCCTCCAATCATGTTTATTAAGTGTTTAAGCAGTTAATCTAGTGATTATAAGTGAAAATGAAGTGATTAATTAAGAGAAATCAAGAAAACACAATTTCTCTTCTTAAGGTGCAAAGTTTTGACCAGAGGCAAAATAGGGTGACAGAGTTGGAATTTTGTAATTTTGATGCTCCCATGGGATTTAGAAGGGAAAATTGTGTAGGTATAGATGAGGTCATGATGTTTGGATGTTGGTATGCAAATCTGGAAATTTTTGAAATTGAAAGGAAATGCTGTTTGATTTGCTTCATTGGAGACAGTTTGATTGTGCAATGAATTTCATTACCCAATCTAGTCCAAATATTATGGAATTTGGTAATATTAACTTAGAGATGTGGAGCTTTAATTTAATAAGTGGATCATAATTTTTGGACTAGTATACTAAAAGATGTGAATTTTCAAAGTTGTGCCTAGTTTTTGGAATATAATCTAGAACAAGGAAGTTTGGTGAATTTGGGGGAAAAGTTTGATGTCTGTGGTCAGACTTAAGTATTTTTATACAAAATTACATTTAAAAATCTTCACATAGACTTTGGAATCAGTCAAATTAGATTTTCTTAGAATTAATTATGAATTTCCAAAGTTGACCGAAAATCTGTTAGTTTCTGGAAACAGTGAAACTATACTGTGCAAAATTGTACTGTACAGAAACAGTTATAACTGCATTAAATAACCAGCAGAATTTGATTTAAACGCAGTAATAGTACAAGTAATAATCAGTTACTTATAACTCAACTTTTTATAGGAATACAATAATTATTAAAACACCATAATCCTCATCATTCCTCATGAGATAATTTATTTAATAATTTAAATAATCCTTAATTAATAATTGATAAAATCTTTAGAGTGAGAGCAATTTATAACATTATATATAAAAGCTCTATATCATGATTATGATTATGATTTATGAAATCTGATTATAATATATAATTATTCATTCATGAAATATATATAATTATATCATTTAACTTCTTTGGAAATTTGTCTTTTAGATTTACATTATCTCTTATACTTAAATAAATATTGCATATAATATTATATTATATATATTATAAAAATTATATTATATTTTTATATTTAAATAAATATTATACACACACACACACACACATAAATGGGCGGGCATGGGCAGCCTGAGGGTGTGTCCGTGACCCATCCCGTTTAGTACATACGTTCGCTCATTTAAGCCCGCCCGTTATGGGCTTTTATTAGAGGTCAAAACAGGAAATTTTTCACAGGATATGAGCAGACTCATTAGGCTGTGGGTGATATGCTCAGCCCTACCATTCATGAAAAAAGTATTGATGGAAGTTAAGCAGGACATGAATGGAAGGCTGTCCTCGTCTTTATCTTTAGATAAACATGAGTTTCAATATTGATTAAGTACACCCATATTATTGTTGATGCGACTAACAATCAAAAGTGAAAGTGAATTTCATCTTTTAATTTCATACAAAATTTTATTTTTGTCACTTTTAATTCTATAAAATGTCATTTTAATTATGTAATCCTAACAGCATTAGTTTTATTAACAAATGACAACATTAAAATTTTAAATTCTAACAACAAATTCTCAAATACTGACATAATAATAATTTGCACACAAAAAAAAAAAAAAGAATTTGGTACAGATGATATTAAGATTAGAAGACTAAAAAGATACTTCTCTAGTCCTACAAGCTAGTTTGGGGTGAATTTAAGTCCTAAATGTAAGACTTTTGTCTCTCATTTTATCACTTATATTTATCATTTTTCTTCAAATTAATTTATCTAACTTATAAACTCATATATAGAGTTGGAAATAAGGGTCGACCCTTCATGGACTAAGGCATAAATGTTCCTTATGAAGCCTGACAGAATGCTCCAATTATGAAGCCCAGCTCTTATGCTCACGGGCCATAGCAGGTCTGTGGGCTTTAGGCCCGTTTAATTAAAAAACATTATTTTTTTATATTTTTAAATAAATAAAGTTAAAACAATAATTTTCTAATTTAATACATAAATATTATCAAAACTAGATTACAAAGAAGTAAAGTTAAAATAACCAAGGTATAAAAAACCGGACCGGGCATTAAACCGGCAAAGGAAGTGGTTTAAGGGTCAGTGAGTCAGATCAAGGTCAACCTAAGATCAAACTTGTCATATTAAAATAATATAATTTAATTAAGAGGTGCAAAAATATTCATATTTAAGTGTAAAAAATATTTAAATATAATTTAGAAAAATATTTCAAATTAACAAAAGCTTATAAAAGTGTATAAAAAACAAAAGCTTCGAAAAATATGATAATATCATAAGCAAATTAAAATATCCATTATCAAAATTTTAACGTTTTAAAACAAAAAAAAGAAAGCTTTTTTTTTTTGTCGAAAAAGGTGCAAGCCCATGCTCCTATAAACCATCCTAGTGTCTGATAATCTCCCCAAACCAACTTTTTTTTTGTTTTTGTTTTTGTTTTTTTTTTCCATCCTCCTCAAACCTACTTCATACCATAGATCTACGCCATTTAATTAAAGCCAACCACCGCCTTTGAATTTTCACTCTTACTTTTTCCCTTCCTTTCCCTAAACAATTGTTTTCAGTTTCACTTTCATTTATATTCTCACCGCATTCCTCAACTCAACTGTTTTTCCTTGCCTCGAGTAATATGGGTTTGTCCGACAGGAAGGTGAGATTGCTGGTTGAAGGGGTGGCATTTGCTGTGATCTGCGAAGGCGATTGTGCTTCTCTTTGGCAACCTAACAGCTTACCATGGTCAATATCTCTATTTTGCTTTATTTTTTTGAAGTCTCATGTGGGTTTTGCTATTATTCAAAGAGATAAACACGATTAAACGGGAAGTTCTTTTTTTACTCCTTCTTTCTGCTTCATCTCCTACATTCTCTTAGCATCAGGAGGGGGAAGACTGACTCGGTGAACAGCACAACTCGGCGGGTTATCCGGTTTTCTCCCGGGTTGCACCAGTCTAAGCCAAGTTACCTGGGTTGGAGATCTACCCGAGTCTAAACGTCAACCGGATCGGACAAGTGACTGGATCGCCGGTTTCCGGTCTAACCTGGTCGGTCCGATTCGGTTTTTTGTACCAAGAAAATAATAAGGTACTATGGATGAAAATTTTAACATTTTACACATATGCTCACACTGTCACACATGAAAATTATTTTCTTCCGTTGTAACTTCTGGTTTCTTGAACCTAAAATTTTTGTTTGTTTTTTTCTGGATTTAAGGATTTTTTTTTTTTGCTATTGAATTTGAGTTTTCCAGTGTTTGGCTTATAGATTTCTCTGCTCACATATATGTGTTTGGATTTATAGGTTCTTATTATTGTTGATTTTTCAATCTGTTTGATCATTTGTACTTGATAATGGCATCACAAATATAAAAAAATTAACAAAAAACCTATAACTTTCAGGGCTTTATTGCCCACACCGAAAGACTTCTCAATGCCCACAGGTCTTTTATTAAAACTTTCGGGGCAAAAATGCCCTTTAAGTAAAAAAAGGGTTAATATAAGTTGTGGTCCCTGAAGTTTGGCTCAGTTTGGGTTTTAGTCCCTGAAGTTTCAAAGTGGTGGTTTTGGTCCCTATAGTTTGGACCGTTTAAAACGTCAGTCCTTCAAATTTCAAAAGGACTTGCTGGCCCATCTGATGCCGTTAAATTGTCCTAGGTGGCACTCACGGCGTTAGTTTGTCCCAAATGGAGTGCTGAGTCGGATCTCTGAAGTGAAGTGGCACATATAATATATTATAATATAATTTTGAACTAGAAAAAAAAAAAGCAACCAAAGGAAGAAAACAAAAATGCACACATGCACGCACCAGGGAAAGACAAAGAAGCTGCGACGACAAAGGGAAGGGGCGAGGGTTAGGTCAACGAGGACCCACAGGCGGCGAAGTGTGAGAGGAGCGGCCAACTTGGTCTGGAGTCTGATGTCCGAGCGACGGTGATCTGGGAGGCGAAGTGTGAGAGAAGCTGCTAGATTCGACGTCGTTGGAGGGTTGGTCTGACGTCCGAGCGATTGTGATCTGGCGAGCGAAGTCTGACAGAAGCGGCTAGCTTCGACGAGGAAAGGAGTCTGAGGGGCGAGAGACGGTGCTGTGTCTTTAATATTAACTACTGTAATCGATTTGCACTTATTAACGTCATTGCTACTGAGATGTCTTCCAGTCGGAGCTCTTCTTCACACACTGCGGGGAGAACAGCCGGTGAAAGATGTAGATGTGGGGATGAAGTTGTAGTTCTCACTTCATGGACAGAGAAAAATTATGGTCGGAGGTTTGTTAAGTGTCCAAATTATAAGGTTAGTGGATGAAGTTGACAAAATATGGCTCTCTGATTTGTGGCTTCGTGTTCTATAAAGCAATTGCTTGTATTGTGGTCAATAATGCCTCTCTGATTTGTGGCATGTTTCTAAAGAATCAACGACTTGCTTTTGTATATCTGCATGTTTCTTGTCTGGCTTCTTGATTATTTTGAACCAACCTCCATTTTGACCCGTCTGGTTGTTTATGGTGCTTCTATAGTTTGGTGGCAAACCTGCGGCATTGGTTTTGGGATGGAAAATCATGATCCTATGACTACTTTAGAAGCTTTAATATAAATAAAGCTTCTTATTGTGTTTCTTATTTCGTTCTCATTGGTTTTGTCTACTTTAAAATCATGATCCTGCGCCATTGGTTTTGTGTTTCTTATTTCATTCTCAAAACTGGTCAGTGTGAAATTTACTGATCGATTCACCTAGAAAAGTACCATTTGTTGATGTTTAAGTTTTATTTTGGGGAATGTATGTTTAACAGTGCTTGTTATGTTTAACTGTGCTTGTTATTTCCTTAACTGCTGTTGTTACTAATGATGTGTGAGGTGGCATTCTGATTTGTGGCTTCCTTTTTCTATACAGAAATTGTTTGTCTAGTGATGAATGAGTTTTTGACATATTTGTTCTTTGCATGATATACAGTCATGCTGGGGATGCAACTAATTTGATTGGTTTGATAGACCCATTGAGAATCCATTGTTAGAGGAGTTGAAGAAGATGAAGGAAGACAATGTTGATTTAAGGAGAAGGCTGAAGTTTGTAAAAGGGATGTTATATGTTATGGGAATTGTGATTGTTTATTTGGTGTGGAAAGTGGGGAATTTCTATGTATGACAATATTGCATTATGGGAATTTCAATTCTTGTAACTATCTTTTGCTTGGTACTTTGTGAATGAGGCATGTACTTATGTAACTATCCCGTGGATGTTGTATAACTTCTGACACAGTGACCATTATATTTAAGTTGAGAGGTCAGGTTGTTATTATGAAAACACCAGCCAACAAAAGTGGAAGTATAACCCCCTTCGTAATTATGATTCAAAATACGTATTTTAATTTAAAATGAAATAGAGACTAATAATAATCAAACTCATTTACAATCCCTTCCTCACAGAAGGGTTTTCACAAATATTTTCAAAGATTCTGCCTTACCCTGGTCTCAAATTCCACAACTCGAATATAATTACCCTATGCAGTTACATCCCATTTACATATTAGAGTATACAAAAAAATCCCGGCAACCCTCGAGTTTCATACATAAACTAAAGGTTTATAAATTCCCATTAGGGGATTACACCACTATCTCCAAAACAACATTTATAAGATATACGGTGATCTCCCAACAAAACATGATATCCAACACCAAAATATAAATCTCCCTAAGGAGCCTTATCCGCCCTTGGTCGTCTCCTTTCCTTTGGAGCCACTTGCCCTGTTTGAAGGTTTGTTAATGGAAAGAATGAGATTCAAAAGAATCCCAGTAGTAACAAATCACTCATACCACATGTAATCACAAAGCATGCAAGAAAATCATCAAGCAGCATTACAACATAAAGCACAGCACGCAGGCTGCCACATATGCACATAATCACATAATCACATAATCTCATCCCCCGTATTCCACCGCCCCGAAGGCACAGTCCTCCCACTGTCAACACCGATGGGCCGCGGGTGAAGGTTTCACAAATAGCCTTTTGGCTTTCACATATAGCCTAACGGCTTTCACATAGTCTCATCCCACGGATTCTACCGCCCCGAAGGTACGATCCTTCCATCGTCAACACCGATGGGCCGCAGGTGATAGACTCACAAACAATGATCAAACAAACATACCATGTATCACATATAGTATAAGGGAAAAGAGTCACTACCTAGTTCTTTCCTGACATGCGCCGGCACAGGTTGCTTGCGATTAGGGCAAATGTCGAACCCTATAAACCAAAGTCAAAGATGAAAAGTTATTCTCTATTCCAAATTCTCACATTCAAAACACTTAAAGTTGGTTATCACTTGGACTCTTTAGGTGGCTACTAGAAGTCTAGACACATGCCTAAAGGGTTAAGGAGTACTATCTCAAAGACCATCTTTTAGTGTGCATCGTAAAACGTGCTAACCACTGGGCTCACAACTTGGTCCTACAATTCCAAAATACAATTTAGACACTTCCATAGTGTTTCTGGGGGTTATATGAGCATGTTATGAAAATTTACAAAAATGCCCCCAAGGACCCGGCCCAGCCGTACCCGGTCCGGCTGTACTTTTCCCAAAATTTTTACATGAGCTATTTTGACATATTTTCACCCAATGAATCCATTTCCAAACTCGAAATTATCAAATTCAATGTCAAATTACAACATTACCCTTGGCAGCCCCACTTTAAGGGTTTTAGGGGCGTTTTCGTAATTATGCTTTTTCGGCCTTTTCCGAAAAAGTGACCAACTGTAACCCCACCTAATTTTTGCTCCTGAACTCAATGGAACCATCAAATCATTGAAAATTCAACTCTAACCCTCAGATCTAGCCCTGGCCGAAATCTTGGCATACTTTGGGAAGAATCGGTGTTTTTCGGTTTCGGCTCCGTAAACGTATTCCTTTCTACTCCTAACCACTTTATTAATCATTACAATAGGTTACAACTAACATTAAGTCCCAATTTGGGCAGAATAACCCCTAGGCCATATCATTTCCAAACTTTAAAACCAATGGCAATCCGACGAAATTTCACCGATTAAATTGCCCACAGCAGCCAGAATAAGCAATATACGAAAGTTTGGAAGTTACCTCAAGCTCCCACTAGCTTTTTCTCAAGGTGGCTGAAAACCCTAGCCTTAGAATACCCAAATTTGTGCTCCACAAACCTTGAAGAATATAGAAGAATAGCTTAGGAGCGGAGTTATATGCATCAGGTAAGGATTTACGGAAGAAATCGACTTACCGTACAAGTTCTCTTCTACTTCTCTCTCTAGAATTTCTCACACCTTCTCTCTCTTGTTGCAGCTGAATATCACGGTTTTGGGCTGATGGAGGAGGTGGATGATGATTTAATATAATATAATATTATTTTCTAATTATTTACTAAATTTCCATCAATTTCGGATTTTCACAAAATTCTAGTAGATTTCTGCCCAAACTTTGAAAAATCATAACTGATTCTAGAAAAATCAAAATGAGGTGATCCCAAAGCCAATGGAAAGCTATTTAAGTCCTCTTTGTTGAAAAAATATGGATCACTGCATTTAATAACCTCAAAAATACAGAATTGCACAAAAGTCCATACTGCTCCAAAACAGATTCCCGTTTCCATCCCAAACTTTGGAAAATCATAACTCTTAGCTCAAAAATTGAAATGACACAAATTATATGTCCATTTTGAAGCTTGGCATATGAACTTTACGACTGGAAAATATCATAATTTTTAGACACTATTTGCCTATTTAAAACGTCCATACAAGCTGACTGCCCTGTACAGAGTTTCAATGGACAGAGTTTCCAACTTTTGCACAATTGTTCCCAATGGTTCCAATTTCACAATAAACACTCTCCCCACACGAATTTTCACAAGGAAGCAATTGGAATCATTAAAACATCCAAATTCCCATCACCCATTCTCCAAAAGTGTTTATTCAACAATAATTACATTCACTTTTGAAGTCATTAGCCCTTAATCACTTTTTGGGATATTGCAGGAAGAACACACATAGTAGATAGCCTCTCAGCAATAGCAGATCGTGGTCTTAAACCTGCAATCAACCGTTAGAAAATATAAAGCAACAATGTCATAATAATATCACTAATCATTTGATGATCTGGCAAAATTATTGAGACAAAACCTATGAGACAGGCATTCTCTCTAAATTGACGTCTCAAGAGTCTACTAAATATTGTGTTGTTCCTATATTTTTCCCTAGAGCCCCATTCAATAACCACTTTTTCTAACAAAATCTTCACGGTTCACATATTAGTTGCTATTCCTTTACAATTGAATTTTCAGCAGTGAGTGATAACTCCATCAAAAAAATAAGTTTTAAGTATAGCTATTCCACTGACTAGCTTTTTTACTGAGCACTCACTTCTCATGGTGATTGACATTATTTTTCAGTATTCTCTTATGATGCATGGTTACAAAGAGAACAGACTTGGAAAATAAAAATTTCAACGAATGCACAATGCTTAACATCTGCTAAGCTAATACAACCCAAAGCAAAAATTGCCAAAGCAAAAATTGGCATGAGCCATTAATTCCAAAAGCATGGCTAAGCTAATACATCCCAAAGCAAAAATTGCCATGAGCCATTAATTCCAAAATCGAGGCTAAGCTAATACATCCCAAAGCAAAAATCGCCATGAGCCATTAATTCCAAAATCGAGGCTAAGCTATTACATCCCAAAACAAAAATCGCCATGAGCCATTAATTCCAAACTCGAGGCTAAGCTATTACATCCCAAAGCAAAAATTGCCATGAGCCATTAATTCCAAAATCGAGGCTAAGCTATTACATCCCAAAGCAAAAATCGCCATGAGCCATTAATTCCAAAATCGAGGCTAAGCTATTACATCCCAAAGCAAAAATTGCCATGAGCCCTTAATTCCAAAATTGAGGCTAAGCTATTACATCCCAAAGCAAAAATTGCCATGAGCCATTAATTCCAAAATCAAGGCTAAGCTATTACATGCTAGATATGTTAACTCAATTATGTACAAGGCTAAGCTATCAAGGTTGACTGCCTCCTGGAGGAGTTGCATTTATAGACTCTTGTGTGGATGAAGGGTGACTGTCTCCTGATAGAGCCTTCGGTGCCTTACAAGACCTTTTGTTGTGCCCCTGCTTGTGACAGTTGGAGCAAGTAACTGTTGAATTTATTCGTTTCTCCTTCAATGCTCCTGTTGTGGTCTCGTCCACACCTTTTTTTCTTTTCTTTTCTTTTGTGGCCGCCCAGGACATTTGTGATATGCTAGAGGATCAATTGGTTGACCATCAGCCTTCTCCCACATGTTCTCTACATTAATAGGCTCAATGACCGGAGAGTAAGAGGCCACAAAAGATTGTAAAGTCAAGTATTTGTCAACATACTCATATGGATCCTCCCTCTTAACATAGATGCAAGCCACTGCATGTCTTTAAAAAAACGGTTTCGGTCAGCATAATTGCATATACCAAACATACAAAAACCACATTATATAGGCAATCATTATGCATTGACAGTTCTGAATTATTGAAAAGGAAAAGAAGCATAACAAATATGTGTTACCCGCATGGGATACCATTCAATTGCCACCAATAACAAGAACACCTTATAGCAGTAAGATCAACTTGAAACTTATGTCTATTAAGTGAAACCTCATAGCGATTACTACCCGCATATCTCACTTCCCACTGTCAACATTCTTGAATTTATTTTTCTAATCTTTTACGTGGCTGTGGACATACTGTCCCCTTGTCACGGTACTTCTCTGCCTTGACACGATTTTCAGCGAATCTTGTCATTAGGTACATTCGGATCTAATCAAGCATGCTCACAATTGGAAACTCTCTTGCCTCTAACAGTCTTCCATTGAATGACTCTGTAATGTTATTGGTGACCATATCACATTTCGAAGTCTCATAGAAGTGTGATTTTGTCCAACATGTTGGAGGGATTGCTGATAAATACTCATGTGCTCCACTTGAAATGACCTTCAACTCATTCATTCATTCTTTCCAATCGTTCTTAATAGTAGCCTTTGCAGCACGAAGAATTAAGTCACGAATGACAACTCCTCCTCCATATTTGGCTTTGATATTTGCATACAAATGCTGAATACAAAACCTATGTTCAGCACCCTCGAGTAGTTCTTCGAATGTAGGAACAAAACCCTACATGTAATTGTCATTTATAAATGAAATTGATACTAACTTATATTTTGGATAAACTTCACCAAATAGCTTCTGTTTATATATACAAAAATTAAACATGATGACCAAACTGACACACAAAACTAAACTATAAACAGAACAATATGCTACTCTACAACCTACTCTAACCTGTGAACAAAACGAGAATAGATAAAAAATAATGAATATGAGGACAATATATTGCTCTACAACCTGTGAACAATATGTTCCTTTTAACAATAATTCTTATAAATATAAAATAATGAATATGAGGACTCTTTTATATTGCACATACTAACTCTGGGCTTATTTAATTTATAAGAACATCATTTATTTCTTATAAATAAGTCTAAAAATAATAGTATTAAGAAATATATTAATTATTAACAGTATAACTTTGAGTCCATGTCCAGAGCCTTAAAAGAATGCACCTATTGAAACAACGGTCTTACTTTCACCAAGCAAAAGAGAATAATAACTCTTCCTTCTTACTTTTAAATTAATCATTACTATTGTTAAATCTTAATTTAACGAGAAAAACAAAGGGGGGTTGATTGTAAATATGAAAATATCACTAGGAGCTTATATCACTGAAAGAGAAGAACGAAAATGCCTTGTACAGTAATAAGGCAAGGAAAACATGCTTATACGAAAATGCCCTGTAAGATCGAAAACATGCTTATACGAAAATGCCCTGTAAGATCGAAAACATGCTTATAGTAATAATGCCTTGTACGAAAATGCTTATATCACTAGGACCTTACAAACAGTCAAAAGATCGACATTGGGAGTTCAGAATATGGCAAGGAAAACCAAAAAATTTATCAACAACATGGGAACCCGAGACCATCTTATCATATTCTCAAGAATATTACTGAAACACAGAGATCCTTGGATCAGTCGGTTGCCATTGCATGTACATCAAGAGATCATATCAAACTTCCATTCAAGATTACTTTAACAAGTCTAAACATTTGATTAATGAACACTAAACAAGTAAGAACTTTAAACACAATACTTAATATCAAATCCTGTACAGTAATAACACTTAATCTGAACATATAAAAATTATCTAGGTACCTTTTGTCGGTCAGATATGAACACCCATCTTCTTTCTCTCATTGTGCTAATGTCATTAAATAAGTTCAGCAAAGACCATGTCCAAGAGTCTCTATTTTCTCCCTCAACAACAGCCCAAGCCAATGGGAAGTACTGGTCATTAGCATCACGGCCCACAACCACAAGTAGAATTCCCCCATAAGGGCCCTTCAAAAAAACACCCGTCCAACCCAATTATAGGTCTACAGCCAGCTAAAAAACCCTGCTTCATAGCACCAATACACTCATAGAGCCTTCTAAATATAGGAGGCCGATGTATATATGGTTGATCAGTAACCAAAACAAAGGTTGTGTCAGGGTTACACCTTTTCACCTCATGGCAATAATCTCTCAACTTATGATATTGCTCCTTGTAATCACCCTCAATCATTGCCTTCGCCCTTTTCCTTGCCTTGTATGCCTTCCACGCAAAGACATCAACCATGTAATGCTCCCTTATTGCTACAATTACATCCGCCAACTTCAAGTTTTTGTTGATCCTCATAATGTTAACTATCTTCTCTGAAATCCACTTGTACGAAGCATTCTTCCCCTTTATGGACACCCCACATGTGTGTTTTGAGTGAAGTGTCTTCAACCTATACGTTAGCTCACCACCGCTTCCTTTACTCACAAATGCTAACCATTTGCATTCTTCATGTACACACTTTACTCTACATCTTATTTTATCGTTCTTTATAAACTTTATTTCATATCCATTGATCAGTGCATGCTCTCTCACTGTACATTTAAATTGTTGAATGGAAGTGAACTCCATTCCCAACTCAAATCCAAACTCTTTGCACATCTCTGAGGGGTTATATTTTCGGTGTTTTTCTTTAACCACTAGCTCATCCTCATCATCACTCATTCCATCAACTTCCTCAATCTCTTCAGATTCATAATCGGATAACATTGCTAACATATCCTCCTCTCTCACCTCAACCACAGCTGTTTGCTCTTCTTGCTTAGGCTGCACTCTCAATAACTGTGAACTACCAACAACTTCATCTAAAACATCACCCACACCAACATCAACATATTGCCTAAAATTGTCATCATCTACATTTCCTTCATCGCTATCATGAAAATATGACAGCCATTATCACTCTCATCCCCCGTACTACTGTCACTGCTCTGTCTTTGTAAATTCATAGTTCACCTATGAAAAACATAGAATATTATACAACATTACCAATGCAATCATAGCCATTACAGAACATTAAAGTCTTTCTCTGCATTACTCAAACAGAAAAATACAGAGCATTGAACAGAGGTATATATGACTATATAAGTTTCAACAAAACTATCACACATTTTGATGATAGCATCTTAGATATATTGGGAACACTAAAGAGTAGCAAAATGTATCACAGATTATGAGACGATGAAACCAGAGGCCTTGTGAACAATGTTACCGACTATTGAAACATCAAGTAGGTAAAAACAGAGCATACATTTCGCAAAGCATAGAAATAGAATAGTCTACTAAGATATATCAACCGAAGCTTAAAACGTTCCTGTAGCGTCCGTCAATCAACCTTAATGACGACATACTTCAAAGCAAACAACAAATCATAAAAAAATTTTCCCTTCCCATTAATCTTTCATAACTCCACTACTTTACAATATCAGAAAAACCTCGGATTTGCAACGACAGTGATACAAGAACAAGAAGCTTCTTACCTTTACAACAAGAGAATGACGACGCCAATAAACCTGTGATCTTACTCCACCGTCGCCGACAACGATCACCCCTCCGGCAACGGCCACGTCAGACTTTCCGGTTATGGTCCTCATTGACCTAACACTTTCCCTTTTCTTTGTTACCGAGGCTTCTTTCGCTTTCCCTAGTGCGTGCGTGCGTGCGTTTTTGTTTTCTTCCTCTGGTTTCTGTTTTTTTTCTGGTTCAAAATAATCTATTATAAATAATATTATATTATAATATATTATATGTGCCACTTCACTTCAGAGATCCGACTCAGCACTCCACTTAGGACAAACTAACGCCGTGAGTGCCACCTAGGACAGTTTAACGGCGTCAGATGGGCCAGCAAGTCCTTTTGAAAATTGAAGGACTGACGTTTTAAACGGTCCAAACTATAGGGACCAAAACCATCACTTTGAAACTTCAGGGACTAAAACCCAAACAGAGCCAAACTTGAGGGACCAAAACTTATATTAACCCAAAAAAAATCTAACATGGATGCCACGTGGCATGCCACCTTAGCATAAACTTTTGTGGCCAAGTTTTCCCTTAGAAAATTATTGGCGTTCAATGCCCATTTGTAGAAACTTCTAAGGCATTTTAGCACTTCAACTAAAAAAACAATCCTAATACGTATATATATCTAAAAATTTATCCTAGGTGATTTGTGAAGTTGCAATGTAATAATCTAGTTAATGACCCATAGCTAATCGATCCAAGTGCTCAGCGGTAAAAACTTAAATTTTCACTCAACAAAAATTTATATATCTATAAAATATATGGTAAAATGTAATTGTACCTTACTGCTTCGCGCATATACATATTACAATACTTGAAATATAGTTACATTTTTTTATATGATAAAATATACTATTTTCTGTCTTTAATAAAAGATCTTGAGAAATTTCAATAAACCACCATTGTAGCAACTTATTTAAAAATTAGGACCATTTGATTTTAAAATATCATTGTAGGCCTTACAGACTAAAATGAGAATTGCATAAGGATAGAAATGGCCTTAACTTCAAATAAAGGAGTTAGAAAAGGGGGGATGGAAGAATCACTCCTAGATCCCAAAGAAAGAAAATATTATCAGAAAGATCTCTCGAGGTTGTAAAACACATTCAACAAGTTGTGAATACATGTTTTAAGAGTTGTAACCAGAAATCTTTCTGATAATATCTTCCTTTCTTAAGACCTAGGAGTGATGCTCTCACAAACCTTCCCAATATTCTATTGACATGACGCGGGAACAGTGATGCTGGACAAGAGGCAGCGTGTCATGGACAAAATAAAAGGCTACATTAAATATATATTTCATTTTTTAACATTTCATTTAATTTTTTTTTACATAATTTCAATTATTCTTATAAATTTTTCCAATACTTTTCTAAAACTCAAAGGGCTGAGTTAAGTTTATGCAGTTAACAAAATTTTTAAATAATTATAATATATTAATTTAGGAAAACAATTTAATACTTTTATTTAATCCTACTTTACCTGATTAATTTTATCCTTCTTCTAAAAATTATGAATTATTGTACTCATCAATAAATTTATAAATGTTGAGAAACTTCAATAAGTATATATTGTAAAGGGTTAAAAGGGCAATTTTATCTTGAAAGTAGACACCAAGGGGTAATTTTGCCCAGAAAATTTTTTGGTGGCCTAATTTATCTTGAAAGTGTTAAAAATGGAGTAATTTTTCTCCGACCAATATCTTCATTAATTTTAACTATTAGTTGATTATATATGCTGATTTGGCAGACATGTCATCCACATCATATTTCTTAAGGTTTAAATTTACCTAAAAGTTTTAAATCTAATTTTGAAAAAATAAAGTAGATGGCACATGGATTTCTGGAACAAAATTGCCCTTTAACCCAATAACAAATATTAATATGAAAATTTACAAGTCTTTATTATTGTTGTTGTTATTGTTATTGTTATTGTTATTATATTTATAAGATATGTTGATATATGCAAAATAATAAGTATGGATGAGTGAACAAATATATGTAATAAGTTATAATAACCTTATATGCCTACCTTACTGGCAAAAAAAAAAAAAAACAAACAAACAAACAAACCTTATATGCCTACCTATTACATCACAATTAGCATGTGTCTTACAAGTGAACAAGTGGAATAGTCTAATCAACAAATGGAATTGCTATGTGAACAAAATAAATTAATTTCTTAACAATTACTCACTTGCAATTGTCTACATATCATGAATAAGTAGAATAGTCCTATAAATAAATGAAATAATCTTATATTAAGATAAATTAATTTCTTAAAAATTACTCATTTACAAGTGTTTTACACTTTATGAACAAGTGGAATAATCCTATAAATAAATGAAATATTTGTATTAATAAGATGAATTAATTTCTTAATAAGATCAAATTTGCAAATATCTTATATGTAATGAACAAGTTAAATATTCCTACGAATGAGGGGAATAGTCATACTCTCGGTGAGTAATTGTTTAAATAATTTTTAATCAAAATTTTAAAATTATTAAATAATTATTATATATTAATTTGGAAAAATACTTTAATTCTTTTATTTAATCCTACTTAATCTTATTGATTTTCTCGTTTCTCCTGTGTGAACTTACATGCTGATAAACATTTAACAAGCACCCATACACGAAATAACAAATCCTGATAAACACTGGTAAATTCAAATATCCGCTTATCATTTTATGCAAAAGAATTAAATAAAATGTTAAACAAGGAAAAATATATTTAATGTAGCCTTTTATTTTACCCATCAGATGCTGCCGTTTGTCCAGCAGTACTATTCCCGGGTCATGCCAATAGAATTAGGGGGGGTTTTTTTTTTTTTGACTCCTTCATTTGAAGTTAAGGCCATTTCTGTCTTTTTTGCATTTGAATTTTTTTTTTTGACTGAATTACATTTGAATTTATTCTCATTTCAATCTGAAAGCCATGTAGTGATATTTCAGAATCTCATAATCCTATTTTTTAAATGAGTTTCTACAATGCTCTTTTATTAAAATTTTTTATAAGATATTATTTGTTGTACAATTTACTGTACGAAGGAAATCTTTGATTGAGGTAGGAGTTAAAATTTAATTCAATAGCCCGAACGACCCATTTCTCCATGGAGAATAAACTAAACTAGTCACTATTTAAGCCGTACAACTATTTAATATATATATATATATATATATATTTATTTATTTATTTATTTATTACAGTGGCATCCATTTCTAAATATCATTATTGAATGTAAACACGTCTAATCATAGTGGGAGACATTGGCAGGAAAGAGAAGAAGGAGAATACGAATCCATATTGCCATTAACTAATATGAACAAAAAAGCATACAGCCCCTAACCAACAACTCATTTTTATTTGGCCGGAAAGAAAAAACAACAACAACCCATTTTCACATTCTAGGAAATTAGCAAGCCAACTTTTCGTTAAAAAATAAGTATTAAGGCAGCCAGTCACACTCGAGATTCTTAACTATTTAATAGTAGTCCCTTATATTTATTTAATAGATCAAAACATTTAACCATTAGTTGATCAGCTTTGTATAACGTGGTATCTACCCAAAATTTTTTCCTAGTTACAAATCCAAGTAGGAAAAGAAAGTGAGGTGGATGCTACAAAATATTAATCAACTGTCAAATGTATGTTGGACAAAATTGCGTCATTTTAAAAATACTAGCGAAATATTGAGCTATTAAATACTTAAGGACATCAATTATACCTAGCTGAATCTTCAATTGTAGAATTGCCCTTTAACACAAAATATAGAGAAACAAGAAAAGCCCAAATTAATATAGAGCTGGTCTAGTGGTGTAAGGCCCCACTAAATCCCTCTGAGTTATTGAGTTTGAGTCCTAAAAAAGACATATATGTTGAGAAGGATAATCATGAATTCCAAACTGAATACCAGATTAAAAATCCAATATGTTGAAAATTACTTCCAAAGACCTAAGTATTAAATTTTTTTTTAAATTGTAACATTAAAAATCTAATTATTTTAAAAAATTAAATCTATTACTAAATTTTATAAGTTTCACTACTAGTTTTTTTTTTTTTAAAAATAATCATACGCATTGTGTGTATTTTATATCAATTTCACTCTTTAAAAATTGTAAGAGAAAACAAAAACATTTTAATATTGGGTCATAAATGTAATTTCCCTTCTGCCTCTCCCTCATAAAAGAGCAGCTTCTCCTCTCAAAGCCCGCAGTACTGAAACTCTAAGAAAGCTCCAAAGCTATTCACAGCTCTTACTGTTTCATCTTCTGCCTCTTCATTCAATCCTTCAATCTGCAGCAAAATCTCTCCCAAATATCACCATTTTGCTATTTAAACTGATGAAAAATATCCTTAACTAGTTCTAAGGCAAATAATATTACACACATAAACTTACCCAGAAAACATCTTCGTCTTCATATCTGGCTGAAAATGGGGCTTTGGGATTTGAAAACTCAATGGTCTCATCGTTTCTTGCGAATCTTCCACGTATGCGAGGTCTATTATCTGCCAGTGTCTTTCTGCATGTGTACTGAAACCATGGAAGTAACAGAACAATATAAGTAGTAGTCATTCACTTTTGTTTTAATCTTCTTAATCATAGATATGATACAAAAAACTAAAACAGAACCAATTCGTTATAATTCGAATATGAAGCTCTTTAAGATAGAGTGTTGAATTTTTATGTGCCTTGATGGTTTTGTTGAAGTTCCTCTGGCTTCTCTTGGATCTATATTTAGAGATTCTCTCCTTCCTTTCTTGCGCACTGTAACGACCAACTTTGGATCTTGTTTCTTCAGTATTTGTGGTCCGAGTTCCTTGGATGTTCTGTGGGAAAAATGAAAGAACAAAAAGAAACTTGAAGCAAAGTAAAACAGGGCAGAACAGAGGATGAGAGAGATAGATGAACAGAGTATAGAAATAAGGTTACCTCCAAATCTCCAGTACTGCACACTCTTCTCATTTGAGGAATGAAGAAAGTGTGATCTGGTGAGGTCAAGGTTTGATTTTGAATAAATGAAGTTTGATAGGGATGAGGTTGGAATAAAAAATTGGGTTTACCATGAAACGATTTACTGCTAAAGCTTGTTTTCATAATCAATTGGGCCACATTTTCAGACTCTCTGTTGCTGTAACTCTGAGAAACCAATTTCTGATTATGGCTATAATCCGAACTGGGAAAAATGTTGGATTCTTCTTTGTTATTGTCAAGGACAGAGGAATTTTTTAACTCTGTTTCTGGGTTTTGAAGATCAGGGAGGATGGTTTTGAAATGGTGGTGAAGGCTCAGATTTTTAAGTAAGGTTCTTGGAGGAGAGAAGGAGAAGAAAGAAGGAGAAAATGGATCTAAAGAAGGAGATTCTTCTGGTTCTTCTTCTTGGTGGAGTGGGAAATAGCAAGGAGCAGAGGAAAGGAAGGGAACGTCATGGCCTCCATCGGAGAGGAATTCTGAGGTTGAAGAAGTGTGGAAAGGAGCTTCAAATGCATAAAGATCAGAAGACATGGAAGATGAACTTTGAATACAAAATCGCTATTTCAATTGGAAAGAAGATTCTCTGATTGATGTATTCGTAAGGCTTGGACTATGATCTATACTGCTTATGCAATCAATTCTCTCTCTCGACCACTTAGGAGAAAAGAAGTCTAGAGAAGCTCCGTTATATATAGAGCTGGAGAAGTCTTCTCTTCTAAATTGGCCCCTCTACTTTTTCTATTCTCAAAATTGACCCTGCCCTGTTGTCGCTGTGGAGAATCAATTTTGTTCTTCACCAAGCAACACCACATAGACCACGTTTTGGTGCCCATCAACATATTTAAGCTCAACATATCAGATGCGGTGGCCCATATTTAATTTCTTTTCCAACTAGCGATTTTTAAATTTTTAAATGGGAAAAAAAATCATTTTTTGAAAAATAGATACCTAACATATTGCCTTGGCAAAATTCCAAAAAACTATATTGAAAAATGGAAAAGGACATTTCAGTATATTAAAAATGGGAAATGATAATTTAGACGAGTGACAGACGGGCAGAGGAATCTGTTCTTTTGAAATATCAGCTAAATGATGAAAATGCCCTTCAGCCCTTAGTCAAAATAACAACATAGGAGTTGTTAATGGTGAATCTGAAGTTGTTAATGGCGAGATAGGTATGAAAGAAGAAATTGGAGTTGTTAATTTCGAATCTCAAGTTGTTAATTAAGAGATGAGTGTTGTTATTAGCCCTGAAACTTGTTAAGTGTGAAAGAAGAAATTAGAGTTAATATCGAATCCGGAGTTGTTAATTAAGAGATAGGTGTTGTTATTGACCCTAAAACTTATAAAGTGTAACCCCCTTCACAATCAAGGTCAAGATTTAATTCATAATTACATGATTATATGAAATTAT
The DNA here is from genome assembly GCA_963855925.1 of Inga laurina. Taxonomy (NCBI): domain Eukaryota; kingdom Viridiplantae; phylum Streptophyta; class Magnoliopsida; order Fabales; family Fabaceae; genus Inga; species Inga laurina. Next base: position 18,736,670 of record OY979710.1, read on the forward strand.
AGACCATAAAATGATTTGGGACTTAATAAAAGTAAATTTCCCAAAATCAGGATTTTTAAAAACTTTTCTAAACCTGTGTAACAATTGTCTCATAATCACATTTCAATAACACAAATGACCTGTACAGTACGATTTCATTCATAAATATCGAAGTGCAATGTAAATTCTTGACACACTCGGGTTTCATTAATCAAATAAGGGTTTTATAAGGCACAAATGCCCATAGTCCAATTCCCTTAACTAGGGGATTGCACAAAACTATCCAATACCCATATACAATTGTTTCCCCAACAAAATATCCAAAATATAAGAGTATGATAACCAATTTATCCAAAATAAACTCTTAGCCAAGAGCTTTATCCACTCTTTGTCACCCGCTTTCCTTTAGATCCTTCAACCCTGTCTAAAAAATTGTTTTTGAGAGAGTGAGATTCTAAGGAATCCCCATAGTGTCAAATCACTCATAGTATGCATAACCACAAAAGCACATAAGCAAATCATAATACAACACATAGCAACTAGAACGACAGTTACAGTGATAAGGGCAGGTATGACGTGCGTCACCCTTACGTTTGCCCACGCTAAAGTGCTCACGTTGTATTGCACATTCACATGTTCATATTACTTATAACACCATAGCTGGGATCCATATAAAATATTTCACATTACATTCAAGCCACACAGGCATATTCTCAAACAGGAATCCACGATTCCCCAACGCAGCCTCGACAATTTCAATGGCAGATACAACGGTAGGGGTAGGTGTTATAACCATCACCCCCTACAATTGCTCTACTTAACTACTCATGCTGTAATGCCCTACGGCCGATACCACATTCACAAGATCACAATGGCCTCATGCCAAAGATTTTCACATCAAAATAATGATAAGCTATGCATACCAAGCATCATACACAGCATGAGAGAAAATTCACTCCCTTGATCCTTCCGTGTGTACTTTGGCACTGGTCTCTCCCGGATGGGGTAAATGTCGAATTATATAATTTATAATTAGGGACGAAGTGTTATACTCTTATTCCAATACTCAAATGACTTCATATCACTTAAATTGGTTATCATTAATGTTCTTTAAGAAGCTACAAATACCTCTAACAAAAGCCCTAAAGGGTTGGAAGAACTATGCCAAAGATTCCCTTTTAGAAGCACAAGAACATAATTTTCACTATTGCACTCGAGTGAAGAAGGCCTATTCAAGTGATGAGGAGCTTTGCACTTGGGCATAAAGGTTAACACTCAAGTGATAGCCAAATGTTCACTCGAGTTCTAGGAAGTGAAGCACAGAAAGTATTAACCCGGGAGCAATGGAAACTTTCAAAGAAGATGAGCACTCGAGTAGAAACCCCTGACACTCGAGTGACAGCTTAACACTCGCGAGTGTTAAGACACATTCTTGAAAATTGACCACGAGTGACAGCCTGAGACGAGAGTTCATGGTGTCAAATACACCTGCACTCGAGTGAGAGGAGGCTCACTCGAGTGAGTGTAACACCTCAAATTTTATTCACAAAAAATATATTGTAATTATTTGAATAATCAATAAAATGGTGAATATTAATGAATTTAGATCTTGTGAATTTTGAAATATTCATATTCATAAGGAAATGGGCAAATAAATTCAAGAATTGAACTAAATTGCAAAGGTGATAGCAAAATTATAATTTTGCCAATTTAGCCCAAGATTAATTATTTTCCAATTAGTTGGAGTTAATTTCAATTAATTAAGAAAAATAAAGGAAAATGTATAAATTGAATATTCTTGGTGGAATAAATTAAGATTTGTGGAATAAAGTAAAAGCCCATATTTTTCTTTTATTGGTGGATATTTAGGAGAAGGGAAATATTTACTTGGAAGATAAATATGCTAAATGGCATCATCTAAAGCCAAGAGATTAAATTATAATTGCTAAAGTTGGAGCACATGTTTAAATTGCAATAAAATATATTATGTTGACTAAAGGAATGAGATAATTATAGAAAACCCAATTGTTAATTGAAGGGATTGATTCAATTTCAATGAGACTTATGACACAAGTTTGAAGTAGATAAGCACAATTTGGAAGTGGATAAGATCAAGTGCACATGTGATGTCATAATTCATTATGCCACCATTTATTAAATAGAGTTTATGAAGGATATTTTGTTAAAAGCTCTTCCTTCATCTTTTCTCTCATTCTCACATCCAAACAACAAAGATAGAGAGAGAAGGAGAGCTTGGGAAATCTAGAATGAAGGAGGAGAAATCTTAAGGTAAGACTTTGTGGATCCAAGTTTTAAGGCTTTCAATTTGTATAATCTCTTCTTCTCCATGAAACACTATTTTTAGCAAGCAATCTCAAGGGAGAGAGAAAGAGGGTGGTAGGTTTTAAAGAGAGAAAGTGAAGAAAACCAAGGTAACTTCAAGAACATCAACTATTGTGGTTTGTTGTTGTTGCTATCGTTGTTCTTGGCTTGGTTTGGTATTGGTTGGTTGATTTTGTAAATTTGGAAAGTCCTAACCCTAAGGGGTTATTTTACCCAAATTTCTTTGAATCATGATTAAGAAGTGTTTAAATGAGTTAATAAAGGATTAGAAGTGGAAAAGTACAAGTTTTGGAAGCTAGAACACAAAACTATAGTTTTCCATTTTTCTTGAATATTTCTGCCAGCACTGTTTCAGGAAGATGGAGCTAGATTTTCATGAAATAAATAGTTCCATTGGATTCAGTGGGCAAAAATCGGTGGGGTTACAGTTGGGCATTTTTTCGGTAGAGGTTGAAAAAGCATAATTACGAAAACGCTACTTAAATCCCTAAATAGGGGGTTGTCAAGGGAATTTTCGTATTGAATTTCATGATTTTGAGCCCGAAAATGGATTCCTTGGGTGAAAATAAGTCAAAATAGCTTTGGTCAAAATTTTGGGAAAACGTGCCATCAGGCCAGGTACGGCGGGGCTGGGCTAGGTTCCCAGGGGCATTTTGCAAAATTTCACCATAGACTAAATAACCACAATAAACACTATGGAAGAGTCTAAAATGATACTTGGATAGATTATGACCTATTTCTGGTACATTTAATATTTTAGGATCGAGTTGGACGCCAGGACATCACGCTTTACAAGACACTATTAAATAGAGGATTATAAAGCTTTGAGGTAGGGACATTATCCATCATAGATTATGCCATAGTTATATGATTGTGTAGATGCCATTGTTTTGTAAATGCACTTTATTAATTAACATGAATTGCCTAGAGAGAGGTTGTTAGTGCCAGTGTGCCTTTATATTGGGAGTTGGCAGAAGTCTAACAGGTGTAGATTGTGGGGCTGGGCCCTACTCATGTATACATGACGATGATATGTTTATATTGTTCATTAATTTGTGCATACCTTGGCGCATGACATATTTACTTTTCGCATTTTATATGAACGATATTATGTCTCTACTGGGATTCTTCGGAATCTCACCCTATTTTAAAACAAGAATGTGGTTATAATTTAGTCTATATTTTGATATTTTGAAGAAATTTGTAAATATTAAGTTTCTGTTGTATTTTTCATTATTTTGTCGACGAATGATATCGTTATTGTAAATGAATATTTTTATTAGTATAATAGTACTTTTCTATATGCCCATAGAATTCCGTCTTTATTACTCTCCAAATATCAAAATGGAAATGGGTGTTGACAGTGAGAACCCACAACACTTGCAAGTAAGGCAACACTTTTGCCCTCATGCGGAAGTACAACAAAAATACCAAAGGCCATAAAGAGAAATGCATTGCCTCACTTGAGTGATGCTTATCAGAACCTAGAAACGCAGCAAAGTTTGACCGCACTTTTCAAATATTGCCTAAGTTATTCCAATGATCCCAAATACCAAACCAAAGCTACTCCCACATAAAATCGCACAAGGAATCCAATGGAACTATCCAAACTACCAAATTCTTATTCCATTATCATGCTTTGGTTTTAGGCAACAATCAACCCAAAATCCCAAAATATGCCAAACTCAACACTTTAACCTCAAACCAATTCTTTCTATCCAAAACACATCACCAATTACCATTTCCATGACCACAACATGCCAAACTACCAATGACCCAAATATTTGAAATTAAAGCCAATATTTCCAGAAATTCAAAGCTTCATCATTTGGCACAAAACATAGATAGAAAGGTTTGTCTTACTTACCTTTACAATTTTCCCAAATGAGTTCCTTGATTCTCCAACTCTTAGGTTTCCTTAAGTGCATAAACCAACACCAATGAACAATCTATAACCATTAAAATGAAGCCCTTAATATGAGGAACAAGATTAAAAAAGTGAGTCTTTTCATTTGAGGTCATTTACTCACCTTATCTCAAGCTTTTCCTTTCTCTTGCTTCTTCAACAATGGCGGTGAATGGAGAGAGAGAGAGAGAATGAGAGAGAAGAAAGCTTGAAGGAGATGAGGAAATGATGATTTCTCACCCTCCCATTCTTGCTCAGTGAAAACCAAGGGAGAAAAGAGAGATAAATGATAAAAAAATGAGTTTGACTTTCCCATAGTCTCTCTCTTTCTACCAACTTGCCAAGTGTCACCATTTCATTGGCTATCATAAAGTAAGTAATCAATTAGTTACTCTAACCCCTCCGTTAGCCATTTAGTCACACATCTTATTTCTTCTTAGTTAGTAATTAATTTTTCCATTAATCATTGACTAATTAATCGACAATTTTCCATTCTCTCAAATATTCCCTGATTTTGGCACATTTACCGAATTGCCACAAAATACAGAATAATTCAATCTTTAAATCACAATTAATTTTCAATAATTATCATTAGCCCTTAATCAAAATTTGGGGCATTACATAAAGTGTGAAAGGAGAAATCGGAGTTGTTAATGTTGAATCAAGAGTTGCTAATTAAGAGATAGGTGTTGTTATTCCAAAGTGGAGGAAGAAAGTGGAGTTGTTAATGTAGAATACAGTTTTTTTAATAAAGAGAAAGGAGTTGTTATTGACCCTGAAACTTATTTAGTGTGAAAGAAGAAATTGGAGTTGTTAATGTCGAATCCGAAGTTGTTAATGGTGAGATAGGTGTTGTTATTGGCCCTGAAACTTGTTTAGTGTGAAAGAAAAAATTGAAGTTGCTAATGTCAAATATGAAGTTGTTAATGGCGAGATAGGTGTTGTTATTGGCCCTAAAACTTGTTTAGTGTGAAAGAATAAATTGGAGTTGTTAATTAAGAGATAGGTGTTGTTATTGGCCCTAAAATTTGTTAATTGTGAAAGAATAAATCGGAATTGTTAATGTCGAATCCGGAGTTGTTAATTAAGAGATAGGTGTTGTTATTGGCCTTGAAATTTGTTAATTGTGAAAGAATAAATCGGAATTGTTAATGTCGAATCCGGAGTTCTTAATCAAGAGATAGGTGTTGTTATTGGCTCTGAAACTTGTTAATTGTCAAAGAAGAATTGAAGTTGTTAATGTCGAATCCGGAGTTGTTAATTACGAGGATCATGTTATTATTCTGAAGTGGGGGATGAAGGGTTGAAGGGCATTTTCGTAATTTGGCTGAGATTTCAAAAGGATAGACTCCTCTGCCTGTCTGACACCCACTTGAATTGTCCTTTCCTATTTTCAATATACTAAAATGTCCTTTTCCATTTTCTAAAATAGTTTTTTGGAATTTTCCCTATTATTTTTAGGGAGAATCCCTGAAAAAGAACTTGGAATTTGAGAAATGACAAATGAGTTTTTTTACCAAGAGTTCATCAGAAAATATCAAAACGTGATAAGGAATTCCCAACTTTTTTCTTGGGAAATGACTGACTTGTCATTTCCCAATTTTCAAGTTCTTTTTCAGGGATTCTCCCTTATCTTTATTCTATATTATATACCCATTAAAACTGTTTGTTCAAAAAATTAAAAAAAAATTAATATGGGTCATATAGATTAGATCTACAACGTCCAGATTTGATAAGCTTATGGTGCCCATCAAAGTAATGACACATGAAGAGGGAATAAAAAAAGCTAATAATTAAAAAGGATGGGTTTAGAGAGAGAAGCTCTACCTTCTCTCTATAAATCCCTATCGGATTTCCACACCATGACGCACCAACCGTTGAGCAATCTGAAGAGTGAACCACCACGGCAACATTAGGGGTGGAAATAGGCCAGTCAACCTGTCAGGGGACTTCGGCTTGGCATGTTTCTATCCTGGACAGGCCTGGCTTGTCAGAATAAAAGACTAGGCCAAGGCCTTCTTCAAGGCCTATTTTATTTAACAGGCCAGGCCTATCCCTATTAGTAGGCCTTTTAGGTCTATCAGGTCGGCCTGCTAAGCCTTAAAAAAAATTTTTTTGAGGGTGAAATTGTACTTACCCCATTCTGCCACACCTACATCCACAACACAAGTCACAAGCACTTACAACTCAAATCGACTCCCCCAGAGACCCACACCGCTCGTCTGCTCATTCGTCCCTCCTCCTATCTCTATTGTTGCCTATCCTCCCTTCTCTGACGCTGTCCTTCACATCCGTCCTCTCCTCAGATGTCTAAGCCTTCTCCTACGCCATCTGATTCGATTGATTCTCTGATTATGTTTAGAGTAGAGCCTTCTCCGTCCGATACGTTTATGATAGGAGCCTTCTTCGTCTGATTCAGTTATGTCAAGACTCAGGAGCCTTCTCTATCTGATTTGGTTGATTCTCCAACTCCTAAGCCTTCTTAAGGGTTGTCCGATTCGCATGTTTGGGTGAGGACTAGAGCGCTGATTTTGCTTTCATATGTGATTTAAACTCTGTTCAGGTTTAAACTTTGATTTATTTTGATTTCAACGGATTTTTGTAGGATCTATTTTGTACAGATTCTATATCATTTAAACTCTGTTCGAGATCTAATGTTCTTGATGTTGCTGCTTTTAAACTCTTCTTTGTTCTGTATCCTTTTTTTCCAGGATCGATTTTTATAGATTTTGATTTTGTGGATTTTATACCAACTGTCAACTATTTTGATTTTTCCATGATATATTTTATATAGATTATGTATCGTTTAAACTCTGTTCATGATCTATTGTTCTTGATGTAGTTGCTTTTAAACTCTATTCTTGATTCTGTATGGTTTAAAGGATGTTTTTGGATAAGTTGTAGAGGTTTTAGGGTTCGAATTAAATCTGCATTACTTTTTAAATATGATATCATAATATATTTTTGCTGTTTAAATATGCAATTATCTAATTTGAAAGTGGATATTTAGTATTGGATTTGCATAGGCATTTAAATCAGATTTATTTACTTCTCTTGATGTTTAAAATCTCTTAAAATTTTAGGCCCCTTAATAGGCCACAGGCCAGGCCAGGCTCATGCCATCTTAATACAAGATAGACCTCGTCTGTTAAGGCACAAGTTTGGCCTGGCCTATTTCCACCCCTAAGCATCATGAACACCATTTTTAAAAAAAAATAAAGCAAGGGACATTATCATGTTGTTACCTACAAACTTATTCTCATTTTGGTCCTTGGTCATGCAGTGAAATTTCATAATGTTTTGGTCCTTGACTGAAATTAATTCTATCCTGTGGTCCTTTAATTAAATTCACCCTTCTAATTTTAGCTCTGTTTATTGTTGTGTGTGTTGGCATGTGTCAAGGACATATGCAATGCTATTTTTAAAGATATTGAAGTTGATAGATACACTAAGAACCTTGCAAAATGCACTATGCTTTATAGCTCACTACTATAGAATTTTACATATATAACGCTAAATAATTAATGGTTATAGCAGAGAAGCATCATGTTTGTTGAGACAGAGTTTGCACAAGAATATATAACATTAATACTTAACAGTTAAATAGATGAACCTTCATGTTTTGAGAGGCAAAATTTGAAAAAGCAAAAACATAGTGGTTGTAATTATTAACCATAAATTCACTACTAGAAAAAAATTAAAGGTCTTTTAGATCGGTTGAAATTATTTTTTTAGACTGGATTTTGGTCTGGCCATATATCGACTTGTTTAAAAAGTCTGCCCTTATTAAGACTGGTCTGTTAAACGACAAGTTTTAAAAAGTTTCAATTTATAATAAAAACATGCACACTCTTTAGACTAGGTAATTTCATATCAGATCTAAAAAGTGGGCAATTTGCGTTTTTAAAAATGTACATTGTATTTGGTTTCATAAAATCCCCGTTTGATATTACTACATGTAAAAGCTTTCTTTTGCAATATAAATTCTAGGGTTAAGGTACAAAAATACACATGATTTTTCTCAAAGTGCACCCAACACTAAATGCTTTTTTTAGGTGCAACAGTGACTATGTGGTTGCAAAATAGGTGCAAAACTACCCTTTGACCGTAAGTTTGACATTTTGACTGCTAATTTGACTTTTTTATCTTGAAAGTGATGACGTGTACTAAGACATGGACTCTAGAGTGATATTCTGGAAAAAAAACTTGCTAAAAATCAAATTTTCCTAATAAATTATATAATGTAATAAAAATTAGTAATATAATATATGTATTATAATGATTTTCATTTAATAATATTAGGAATCTAGGGTTGGGAAAAATTGAGCAATCAGTATGTTTTTTAGGGCAACATCTCTACTGAGTGAGTTAAACACTTTGCACTTAGATATGAATTTATTTCAGCGAAGGTGGTACTGAAATAGTGAAATGTAGGTAATATTAATTGCAAAGTTTCATCAGGCAACAAGTTTTTTTTTTTTCAGAATGTCACTCCAGCGTCCATGCCATCATATACGTAATTACTTTCAGGGTTAAAAAGTCAAACTAATGGTCAAAGGGTAGTTTTGTACCTATTTTGTAACCACATAGTCACTATTGCACCTAAAAAAAGAATTTGGTGTTTGGTGCACTTTGAGGAAAATCACATGTGTATTTTTGCACCTTAACCCTAATTCTATAGACAACGTCACACCTTAATTTATGTCCCATTTTTACGCATTTGGAAGCACTATCGTTATTATTATAGCTCAAGTAAAACAATAATTATGCCACCAAATTAAAACTTACATATTTCCCTTTCCATTCTCAACTTTTCAACGCGCAAACTCACACTCATTCATCCTTGTATACATATGTACATCATTCATGGCATGTTTATACACTTAATCAAAACATGCTATAATTTATACATAGCACATTGCCACATTTCAATCTTCAGTTCGCCATCACATTTTCTTCTAGCACTTCTTCAAGCATTCCATCTGTCCTCAATATACCTACATGGTTGGGTGAGGGAGGGTGAGACTTGAGAGAATATTAGTAACAAACAATACTAACAATACATGTAAGATAATGCTAGTATATGACATGCTTGCCTTACATAGGCTCATCTAACATAATGACATATCTGCATGCTCAATGTTTCATCCAACACACCTATGGCCACAGTAGAAACAAAAACAGAGCTTCAATTATTCATATATGCTTAACATAATCTAGCAAATTAATCATACATATCAAATACATGCAACTTAGGTAAGTCCACTACTTTTTGGACTTATGTCCTCTTCTTATTCCCTTTTCTTTCAACCCTTGAAGTTTCTTGAAGAATCTTTGATTTCCTTTTCCTTGTCATTTCATAGCCCTATATACATAATCATATCATTAAAGCCATGAAAAATGAATATCTAATGTGGCTACGTTAGCCTCTAGGACATGTCTCTATTCCTTATGATCTCACTTATCTCAATGCCCTCTAAAATCTACAAATTCGGAAGTCTCCCTAATCTGCCAAATTTCATCAGTCAACTTTGAAAATTCATAAATTAATCTACAAAACTCCAAATGAGGTGGTTCAAAGTTCTATGTAAATCTCTCCAAGTCCTCTTTAATGAAAAAATACCACTTAGTGCTGATTATGGGGGTAAAAGCTCAAGAATCCTTGATCAACATTATTGCCTCAAAGTGCATTCAAGTGTTTGTACCTCAACTTCAATAGATCATAATTCACAATTTACAAAGCAAATGGCGCATTCTATACATCATTTGAAAGCCTAGGATGTCTACTAAGATCCTATAAAATATCATAGCCATTGGATAAGGTTTGACTACTGAAAACCATCTCACAAGCAGATTGCCATGGATCTAGAAGATTCTACAACAACACTTTAAACTCCTAAATTATGGTTTTCTAACCAATCATCCAAAAATCATAACCACATGCCATCCCTACACAATTTTGGCCATAGAATCCATTTCTAACATCAAATTGATCATAATCTAGCTCCAACCTCAAGAATATGGGCTGGCCAAATCTGACCCTAAGGAACACAAATTTTGTTCTTGCAATTTTAACCTCAAAACTTGTTATTAATCATCATAAACCCTTGATTAACATCATGCTTATCATCAAACACCCATCAAAGCTCAAAATCACCCTCTTGGCTGAAACCCTAGGGTCCTATAACTTCAAAAATATTCAGCATAACATCAAAATGTTATACTCAAATCGAAGCTTATGATTACCTCTACGCGATTATCTGATCGGTTCTTGATTTTGGCAATGCTTCCACCGACAGGGTGACACCAAACACATTTGATTAGAAATCTGAAATGGTAGAAATGTTTCTATTGATGTGTAGAAGAAGATTTGTGAAGGCTTCAGAGATGGAAATGTGATTTCAGGCTTCGAATCAACTATAGAACTCAAGAACTTGATAAATTCTCTCTTCTTTCTTTTTCTTTGGATTTTTTTTATTTTTCCTTGATATTTTGAGGGCTACACGAAATTAATAATATTTGGGAGAGTCTAGGATGGTCTTGTGATGACACGTGTCTAAGTGTAAAAATCTAGGGTGCCAGGCGCTCCACTTACTTCGGGTGCCCGATGCACCTTTTTGAAACTTGTATCCTTTCCCTCTCACATATCTTGATTGAATTTAAGGTCTAGCAAAGAAGAAGTCTGATGATTTCATCTGGCTTCTGTGTTCAGGAAAATTGAGTGTGTGGTCGGACTAGTGACCAGAGAGTTGTCCTGGCTTCTGGGACATGTGTCACCACAAGAGCCAAGTAGGGCTAGGTGGTGCTGTAATATCCTGGATTGTAATCAAGGATTAATAAAGTGATGTAATTATTATGAAATTAGTATTAAATGAGCACTTTTGAAGTATATATTGTGCATCGTGATAATCAGGGGTAAAATGGTAAATTTACCGACCAACCGGTTAGCTACTGATGAGAAAACTCCTTAGTAATCAAGATTAATGGCTAAGATTGAAAGACCAAGAGGTGGAATCTTGTGCATGCGAATGTATGTGAAATCATAGTAGGGAGAACAAGATGGTGCCAAGTGTCAAGATATGGACCATGGATGAGGTCAAAGTTTTCAAACTCATTCTCTCTCCCTCTCAAGTCGGCTAAGTGCATGGGAAGAATGAAAATGTGATCATCTTCATCAATATCTCATCTTTCTCTCTCATCCTCCTCCATTTTCACTGAACAAGCTAAGGAAAGAGAAAGAGAAAAGCTTGAGTTTTGGTAAGCTAATGCCCTCATATGCTCAAGTGTCTTTCATTAATGTTGTACAAGAGGTCAAGAGCTTTATTTCCATGTTTTCAGACTTTTGATTTGTGGTGTGTGGAAACTTGAGGGAAATTGAAAGTGGAGAAAACAAAGTTTTGATTCCAGCAAGCTTAAGAGGTGAGTTTTTGATGAAGTTTGATATAATTTTTTTGACCATTGGTTTAGTTTTGTAAATTCTGGATTTATGCCCTGATTTCTTGTGATGTTAGAAGATATGAATTGGGTAGAGTTTGATGGTGGAATAGATGCCAAATAATGTATAGGTGTCAATGGTTTTTGTTTGGATTTGAGAATAGGAAGTTGACAAATTGTGGTTTTGAGTAATTTTGAGAATTTGAGTTGAGATTGTGTTGTTTGAGTGAAAGTCTGGTTATTTTGGGTTACCAATAGGTATATTGTGAAGTTTTGGATGAGAATGAGTAATGGTATAAGTTTAGGGACCATTGGAGCTCAATTGGTCAATTCTGGAAAATCATATCAGTTGCTGTGTTCTGGCTTCTGATAGGCATCACTTGAGTGAGGGAGGAACTCACTCGAGCATGATGTGAAATTCTGGGCAGTTGGGAAGGTCTTCAGGCAGAAACCGCGAGCATGCTTCCTGACTTGCGAGTGAAATATGAACCTGCTTGAGTGAGCATGGGCGTGCTCGAGTGTGCGTGCATTTAGTGTTATGGGTGAGCGTCTTAGGTTATCACTCGTGGGTGGATTGTCAAGAGTGCTCGTGGACACTCGCGAGCATTGGGAGGTCACTCGAGCACTAGGGTTGGTGCTCGAGTGCACTTGTTGTTGGAGGGATGGATCACTCTCGGGTAGTCGCTCGCTGGGTCTCACTTTCTTGTGCTTGAGTGCACCTAGGGTTATTGCTCGAGTACAGCCTCTTGTGCTCGAGTGAGGGTGTATGATATAACAGAGTCGGCTCTCAGGCAAACACTTTCTAAAGTTCACTCGCTTGTGCTCGAGTGCTGGGGGTGTCACCTCGAGTGAGCTAGCCCAAAATTCAGAAATTCTTCCAAGAAGGAGGGTCTTCGGGGTAGTTTCTCCTAACCCTTTAGGCATATATTTAGACACATAATAGTCACCTAAAGAGTTCAAATGATAACCAACTTAAAGTATTATAGAGATAAGAACTTGGAAAAGAGATTGACAAGAGCTTCAAGAAAGGATCAGGTAGTGACTCTCTCTCTTATACGTTATGTAATGCTCCGTATGTGTGTGTTATCACTGTTCTGTGATGATTCTTTGATGCTGCTGCAATTACAGCTGGTGATAGCTGTCATTTACAGCGTAAGCTGTAGTTTATAGCACAAGCTATCGTTATTGTGATTACAGCGTAAGCTGTCATGATTATGATTACAGCGAGAGCTGTCGTATTGAGTATACAGCCGTGAGTGCTGTCGTTTGTGGTGAAAACCATGTATCTATGGGATGCTGCTACTATTGCTGGTTGTGATATATATACATGCTTTGTATTTATGCATTGTGTGAGTGGTTTGTTACTACAGAGATTCTCTCAAATCTCATTCTTTCCTATGACTAACATTTCAGACAAGGCGTGTGGCTCAAAGGGTAAGCGGCCAATCTGGAGCAACTAGGACCCTTGGGAGTATATAGTTGAATTGGAAACGTTGGTTATTTATTTTGACCTTGGGATTACTGTATATTTTGAAATAGGAATGTTGTATTCGATTTTGGTTGTGTAATCCCCTAGTGGATATATATAAACCTTCAGGTTATATATGTATAGAACTCGGGAGTTGCTGGGAATTTGGGTTATACACTCTGATATGATTGAATGTATATTAACTGCACAGGTAATTATATTCGAATATTGAAATTGAGACCAGGATGGGAAAAAGATTGTTGAAAAATTTTGAGAAAATTTTACTGTGAGACAGAAAGTTTAAAACGAGGTTAAAGCATCCAATGGTCTCTAATCCGATTTAAATATGTGTTATCGAATTATAATTACGTGTTAAAAGTCAGGGGGTTACAGGTGCTTTGTGATCGGTCAATAAGGAGGAAAAGTCAAAAAATGGCTTTAATAAAGCTACATTATTAAAGTTACTTTTTACAGAGTTTGCATGGTTTAGCACTACATGTCTATGGAGTTTACTACATTTGGCACCACGTGTCCCCTATGCCTCATGATTTTGCCACATGCATGCCTGGGTGTCCCAAACAACTGACACCAAGCCAGTGTCTCTTCAAAAACTTAGGGTACATGCACCTGCCCTAAAAGTGCCATGTGCGCATCTACGTCAGCATATTTTATCCAACTAATTAGTCATATATGTCTATGTCTTCAAGAATGTGCCACATATATGCCTATATGGCATAAGATGGCACTATATACCTCAAAAACTGCCACTTATGAGCCTGTGTCTTATGGCACACCAAGTATACATAGACAACGATAACTTTTGCCCGACTACTGATACACAAGGCAACTTCTCATTACGCTAACTCAAAAGTTTCTTCATATATGTGGGACCCAAAGGGTGACACACATGCCTCTAGGTGCCACCAAAATGGCACCAAGTGTGTCAAAGTGCTTATACACTGGCCTCCTTTATCATATTACTTATATGCACTGAGCCTCATCTAATATGGAGACTCATTTTTAACCCAAAGAGCTAAATCATATAGTTCCATAAAAATCATTCTATCTTTGAGACTCTTATGAAATTGGGTTTAGTAGTCTTCTTGACTTAGGCATTTCTCAAGCCTCTAAGCCCAAAATTTAGGATATTACAAACATCCCTAAAACTACAAATGCAATCAATATGAAAAATAAATATAACTAATAACTATGAGTCTAAGGTCTCTATTATTAGATAAGTATTGAATCATAATTCTGGCATTTGTTTTTCAAGGTTTACTTTTTTTGGCTTGCATTTTCCCCACCTCCAAAGGAGTTAGATGATTTTTAGGTGTTAGATTTAGTGGATGCAATCTTAGGCCCATCATCTACATGCTGGTGATGCATAATTCATATTGTGAGCACCCCTAAAGTTGAATACAGCTACCCATGGATTGGGTGCTAGGTTACTATGCTTATGCATTTTAAATCTTCTGGATTTCAAATATAACATATATGGCTCTACCTTACCCTAGTCTAAGAAGATATATAAATGAGAAGATTCTTATTTAATAAACCTGAGTATAACAGAGTTAATATACAAATATGATAATTGAATTTTATATGAGTGAATATGATATTGTGATAAGGTTTTGGATAAGAAGGAAAATAAAGTGAAGGTCGATAATAAGGAAGTAACAACAAGGGGGAAATTATTTCAAGATAATGTCACTGTTAAAGCCTCCTTGAAGCTTCAATCAGTATTGAGACAAACCTAGATTAGTATGTGCGCCTGCTGATATTGATGTAGGCATTCAAATTAGTGGTGAAACGTTAATCTCGTCACCGTTGTCGAAGTTGCTTGATCCCTAACCTTTGTTCAAAAAACCACCAAAGGAACTTGGAGATTTACAGGTTTAAGAATAAAAAAGCCCATTATTATTGGGTACATCTTCGATGCTTAGGCCTAAATCTTCATATTTTCCACTATCCCTCAACAATGTTTTGCATAACCGTCATTTCATAGGACTCGAGACAGAGTCTACATCTCTTGGGATGTTCTCGCTATCATCAATAATTGCTCCTCTCTGCTATAAGATTGCTATGCATTTTCACCACAGTTTAATCAAATTTGGATTAGGGGTTGTAGTGTGATTTCAATCAAACTGATTTTCTTGTAATCTTGGGGTGAGTTTTTAGAGAAATGTTTTCAGTGACAATGATAATGCAAACCTTAAATTTTAATTCAGTACAATCCGATGGTTCTACCCCCAGATTTTTTATTGGCTTCTAAAGTCTCATGGGTTCTGGCACAATGCAGCTTTGATCGTTACCTCATTTCTTTTTGTCTTTTACTTGGCAACCCAATCCAAGAAGAGCTTCTTGAAGTTTTCACATGGTTGCTCTAACATTATAATATCATATTATGGATGCCTTTGCTTCTTAACATCCTCAATCTTGTTTGGTGTCTTCTCCAGATGTGGGAGTACACTGCTAAGAAAGAGTTGGCATGGAACCTACTATCATTATTTACTACATTTGGGATGTTGTTTTTGGAAGTTAGCTTGTTGGTTTTTTACTTCAAAGAAATATAGTGAGTGACCTGACTTTTGGTATCTTAGGGCTTATCATTGATTTGGATATATCATTAAAGGCTAAATGTGCTTGGCTTTAAACAAATTTGAATATGAGATTTCATTGTTGTTTGTAAAGTGGAGACTATTGATTAGTCTGCTACAAAATTTGGAGAAGTCAATTAAAGAAGAATGAATTAGTTTGCAGTCTTCATTGTGGAAGAGTGTGTTAAAGATATGTAGATTGGAAAATGGCTTGATCAAGAACAAGTTGTCTCTATGAAAGTGAAAGAGGAAGATGTCTATATGAAGGCAAAGAGAAAGATGTCTCCTAAAAGTGTTGTTGTGTTGTTCACAAGAACAAAATGATTGGTTTAATCTTACTTCACTAAACCCTATTTGTTGTATTGGCAAATTGAAACTTCTTATACTCATGAAAGTGTATCCTGCGCAAGGATCTAAAAATGAAGAGGCAGAAGGAGAAGAGAAGTAAGGACTGACACGAAGTCGTTAGTTCATTTGCAGATGCAGAAATATGCAAGAAGTTTAAAGAGAAGAAGATTTATAAAAATGCTATATTATTAAATTCAAAATGATACAAACATAGGGAAATTACAAAGAAAGCAATAAAACATACAAGGGTTATTACCCTAGAGGAGGAGGGGAGAGAGAATTGAGACTGAAAGCTCTAAGTCTCTGTGTCTAGCAACTGAAATGAAGTGCCATTTTATAGGCATCCGAATCAGTTCTTATTCACAAATTTACTTAGGTAAAATTACTTTAACCTGAGTAGAAAACATGTTACCCGGCTAAAAATACTTTTACTTTTGCTTTCACATAAAGTAAAAGAAATTACATTATTTTATCTACTAAAGTAAAGAAAAAGGTACCACTTGTTAGGATCAGTAGGCACAACAGAAGAATTTTTAAAATTTTCACCAATCCTAATCGAGGATCTATCAACGGCGTTTAAACCAAGTTGGAAGGATTCATACCTTTTTTGATGATTCAGAGTTTTCACGATCTTTAGGAGCCAACACGTCAGGTCTGCTCCCTCTACCGATATCCACACGAATGCTCTCCAACCGAGACTGCGTGCTAGTGCCTGTAATGTCTCCTAGGGTTTCACTTGCGGCTCTCAATTCTCATGTGCGTATGAATATATCTACTTTATCAAGTTTATAACCTATGAGGCCTATTTTCAAATTTCAAAATTAATCATCATTAATTTCAAAATTAATTAACAATTAATTATCTTGATGAGCTAATTAAATAAATTCAATTTAAATTAAATCTGTCCAACATTTGTAATTTAACCTATTTATTTAATCCAAATAAAGAGCCATTAGATTTAATTTTTCTTTATAAATTAAATCTGAGATACTATATCTCTATCATGTTAGTTATTAAATTTAATATATCTCAATAAATTAAATTTAAAACTAACACAATATAATAATATCATATAATATATATACATATATACATAATATATATATTTCGAAAATATATATCTATATAATATTATTAAATATAATAATATCATATAATATATATACATATATATATAAGATATATATTTTGAAAAAATATATATCTATATAATATTATTAATGAATTTTAAATTATATATATATATATATAAATATAAAATTCATCCACCCTAAATTAAACATTATCTCGTGTTGGGCCATTCTTGTGTGCGACCCTATAGGCCCATATGAAGTTGGCAGTGGGCCAATAACTATACTAACCCAAAAGTCGCAAGCGGCCTCTCGCAAGACATTACGACTACCCAATTCATATGAGGATCGTTATCACGATACAACCTGTCATACAACCATGTCACGTCCCTTTTGTCACACGATATATCGATCAAGGATAAGGCATGGATAATGTCATCCTCTTGTTC
Organism: Inga laurina; assembly: GCA_963855925.1. Lineage (NCBI taxonomy): Eukaryota > Viridiplantae > Streptophyta > Magnoliopsida > Fabales > Fabaceae > Inga > Inga laurina. Next base: position 18,754,264 of record OY979710.1, read on the forward strand.
CTGACTATTACTTTCTTGATTTCTGAGTAGCCTGATAACAGAGACAGAAACTCCTTTCATCATAGTATGGCCATACATTTCTCAGACTCACTCATCGAGGGGCCAGTAATATCTCTCTACTAATGTGAGGGACAAATTCCATCTTGATCATTCATATTCCTCTGCATGAAAAACCACCAAGCCCGATCGTAGCCTTTATCATCACCCGGTCAAAAGTGACTTTTGACTAGTTCAAAGCTTAGCAACTCTCATGTAGGAATCCATGATGACCTCAGGTCTAAGGGCATTGTGACGTGGTTATACATGAGAAAAGCTTATAACTTGATCCATGTAGCTTTCTCATAGTGGGTTGGTCTAGCACCTTGTACTCTTACAAGTGCCTAAGACTTTGATTCGTATCTCCATATCTTATCAAAGTCATACTGGTCTTGTTTTATCTCTGCTCCCGTATAGATGACCGACCAGGGACATTTTAGAACAATCTTTATGAATTATCCAAGGATACAATTATCACAGTTAACATGCAAATAATATGATAACAGAATGGAGAAATTTCATTAAAATAATAATGTTCAAAGTACAATTATTGGCCCTTAGGGCACAATTTCCAACATCCTCCCACTTGCCCTAGGTGCAATCATTAATTTGCCTAATTCCCATTGCCCTAACATGACGCTCATGCTTTGCCTGTGCAAGTGGCTTAGTAAGAGGATCAGCAACATTATCTTCTCCTGCTACTTTGTATATCTTTATATCACCTCTATCATTGATTTCTCTAATAAGATGAAATCACCTGAGTATATGCTTGGTCCTTTGATGTGACCTAGGCTCCTTGGCCTGTGCAATAGCACCGCTATTGTCACAGAATAAATCTATTGGATTTGAGATGGTAGGCACCACCCCTAGTTCAGTAATGAACTTTCTGATCGAAACGGCTTCTTTAGCTGCATCTGATGCTGCTATATACTCAGCTTCTGTTGCAGAATCTGCTATAGTGCTCTGCTTGGAGCTCTTCCAGCTTACTGCTCTACTATTCAGGAGGAATACATATCCCAATTGTGATTTAAGGTCGTCTTGGTCAGTTTGGAAACCTGCATATGTGTAACCGGTTACGCAGAGCTCATCATCCAATCCACCATAGACCAAAAATAAGTCCTTAGTCCTTCTTAAGTACTTTAGGATATTCTTGACGGCAGTCCAATGACCCTCACCAGGATCTTGTTGGTATCTGCTGGTCATACTTAAGGCAAACAAGACATCCGGTCGAGTACATAACATAGCATACATGATAGATCCAATGGCTGAGGCATATGGAACCTTACTCATGCGATCTCACTGATCAGGTGTACTAGAACACATATCCTTGCTAAGATGGATGCAATGAGACATGGGCATGTAACCCCTTTTTGAATCCTGCATACCGAACCTATGCAGTATCTTGTCTATGTATGTGCTTTGACTTAGGCCTATAAGTCTTTTGGATCTATCCTTATAGATCCTAATTCCTAGGATATAGGTGGCTTCACCTAAGTCTTTCATTGAAAAGGACTTTCCTAACCAAGACTTGACACTCTGCAAGGTAGGAATATCATTCCCAATGAGTAGGATGTCATCTACATAAAGCACTAGAAATACAGCTATGCTCCCACTAATCTTCTTGTAAACACAAGGTTCATCGATGTTTTGAATGAATCCAAACTCTTTGACTACTTCATCAAAACGATGATTCCAGCTCCGAGATGCTTGCTTTAATCCATAAATGGATCTTTGAAGCTTGCAAATTTTACCAGAGTCCTCTGGATGCACAAAACCTTCAGGTTGTGTCATGTACACATCCTCAAGCAGCTTTCCATTAAGGAAGGTTGTTTTGACATCCATCTGCCATATTTCATAGTCATAATATGCTGCAAGGGCAAGAAGGATTCTGATTGACTTGGCCATTGCAATTGGGGAAAAGGTTTCATCATAGTCTACACCATGAGTTTGAGTAAATCCTTTTGCAACCAGTCGTGCCTTGAAGACATTTATATTGCCATCCATGTCAATTTTCTCCTAGAAAACCCATTTGCACCCAATGGTTTTTACACCTTCAGGTGGATCGACTAAGGTCCATACCTGATTATCGTACTTGGATTGCATTTCAGACTTCATGGCATTTAGCCATTTCTCAGAGTTTGGTCACACTGTGGCTTCCCGATAGGTGGTGGGCTCATTTTGCCCAATGAGCAACACATCACGGCCTTCAGTAATCAGAAATCCATATCTCTGAGGCTGATGCCGTGTCTTATCAGATCTTCGTGGACCTTGTGTTACTTGAGGAGGCTCAGCAACTTGTTGTGAGTCTTCTCTAATTTCCATCTGTGGTTCTCTACCATCTTGTGGCTCTTGAATTTCTTCGAGATGTTTGTCGCTCCCACTGGTTGGTTTAAAGACAAACTCTCTTTCTAGAAACTTACCATTTCAAATAACAAACACTTTGTTATCGGTGGGATTGTAGACATAATATCCTTTCATTTCTTTAGGATACCCCACGAAAAGCCACTTTGTGGATCTGGGCGATAATTTATCATAGGCTTGTTGCTTAACATATACCTCACATCCCCAGATCTTGAGAAAAAATAAACTTGGTTTCTTTCCAGTCCATATCTCATATGGTGTCTTTTCAATTGCCTTAGATGGAACACGATTTAGTGTGAACGCAGTTGTGTCTAGGGCATGTCTCCAAAAGGATAGTGGAAGATCTGTTTGACTCATCATAGATCGAACCATATCTAATAGTGTTCGATTCCTCCATTCAGAAATGCCATTCCATTGTGGTGTTCCTGGACAAGTCAATTGTGAGATTATCGCCTAACTCCTAATATGGTCAATGAATTCCTGGCTCAAATATTCACCACCTCGATCAGATCGAAGTGCTTTAATTATTTTACCAAGTTGGTTTTGTACTTCATTTTGGAATGTTTTGAACATTTCAAAAGATTCAGATTTATGTTTCATTAGATAGATATAGCTATATCTACTAAAGTCATCTATAAATGTAATGAAGTAGACATAACCTCCTCTGGCAGCTATATATAATGGTCCACATACATCTGTATGTATGAGGCCCAATAATTCAGTAGCCCTCTCACTGTGCCCAGTAAAAGGTGCCTTAGTCATCTTTCCTAATAAGCAAGATTTGCATGTATCATAAGATTCAAAATCAAATGAGTTTAGAAATCCATCTTGATGGAGTTTAGAAATGCGTTTCTCATTTATGTGGCCTAGACGACAATGCCATAGGTAGGTCGGATTCAAATCATTTGATTTTATCCTCTTAGTAGTTACGTTATAGATATTCCCATTATTAGGATGTTCCAAATTTAATATATAATGACCAACATGCAAATCACTATCAGCATAGAAAATGTCATTACGATAAATAGAACATTTACCATTCCTAGTAATGGAAGTATAACCTTCCTTATCCAAATAAGAAAGAGAAACAATATTACTACTCAAAGCAGGAACATAATAGCAATTGTTCAAAACTAACAAAAGCCCACTGGGCAGAACTAATTCATAAGTGCCTACGGCTAAAGCAGCAACTCTTGCTCTGTTTCCAACTTGTAGGTCCACCTCGCCCTTATTCAGCTTTCTAATGTCCTTTAGACCGTGCACATTTGTACAAATGTGAGAACCACATGCATTATCTAATACCCATGTAGAGGAAGTAGAAAAATGAATGTCTATAACATAAATACCTGAAGCGATAGCGGCGCTATCCTTCTTGTTCTTTTTCAGATCTTCCAGGTAGAGTTTGCAATTCCTCTTCCAATGACCGGGTTCATTGCAGAAGTAGCAGACTCCTTCCTTTGGAGGCTTTGCCTTCTTGGGTGTAAGCTTGGTTTCAGGCTTGTTTGACTCTTTAGTCTTACCACCTGAGCCATTACCCTTCCATTTGCCCTTCCCTTTCTTTTTCATACCCTTTCCTTTCTGAACCATCAAAACTGTGCTAGGCTTTTTCTTAATGCTTTGCTCAGCAGTTTTGAGCATCCCATGCAGCTTAGAAATTGATTTCTCCATGTTGTTCATGTTGTAGTTCATAACAAACTGGTCGTAACTCTTCGGGATTAAGTTAAGGATCAAAGCCGTAGCTAACTCCTGGCTCATGGGAAATCCAATCCTCTCAAGGTGATCAATATAGCCTTTCATCTTTAACACATGAGTACTAACTGATGCACCTTCAGCCATTTTGTAGGAATGTAAGGCCTTTGTGGTCTCATTCCTTTCTTGCCTTGCCTGTTGCTGGAACATTTCCTTGAGATGTACAATCATCTCATGAGCCTCCATGAGTTCCAAATCTCTTTAGAGCTCTGGAACCATAGTGGCAAGCATCAGGCAACCTACATCCACAGAGTCATCCTTATGCTTTGTGTAAGCATCTCTCTGAGCTCTTAGAGCATTAGCTGCAGGCTCCTCAGGAATAGGTTGATCTAGGACATAAGCCTTTCTTTCCTGCTTGAGAACAATTCTCAAGTTCCTAAACCAGTCAAGAAAGTTTGTCCCATTGAGTTTGTCCTTCTCAAGGACCGATCGCAACTATAGTGTAGCAGTATTACTAGTCGACATGATTCTACAATTAAAATATGCAAAGTTAGTTAGTAATCTCCCACTAAATTAACAACCCTCAATATAATAATTAGTGGGCTAAGATCCATATTTGGCTTAAACTTAAGTCCGCTTTGGCAAGACACTTAAATTCAAGTTATTTAGGTAGGTAACCTATTTACCAATTACATCACATGTAACTCTTAGATCTTTATGGGATTTAATCATCATGATCCGGCATGTTTAACCCCATTTAATGCCTTGAGATTTAAAACCATTTTGTTAATCTCAATTAAGTCAAAACAATAATGAATATTATGAGTAGCACCATTACTCAAGCTTGTCTCATCAAGATAACTCAAGTGCATCCACTTTGGTGGTTTCCACAATTGAGCGATCTAGGTTTTGACAAGTATTAATTAATTGACGGCATTATGACTTAAGATTTGATTCAGAGGGCTTAATTAATTAGTTTTGTTTACATGGATGCAATCATGGTCGTATCTCATACAGATAAATACATATAAATGTAAAAGTAATCATGCAATGATCTTATCAAAAGCATGATTTAAACGTGACACAACATGACTTACCTAACCTAAAATCCTCCCAAGCCAATGAGAGGACTTCTCTAAATAAAAAAAAAAGAAATACATTGAGAGAAACCTCGTTTAAACATTCGAGGGGAGTGAGATGAGAAGAGAATGTACATCGAGAGTATTTAGAGAAAGGCATGGCACTCAGGCTGTATTTAAATATTACAACCTTTGTAAAATTCTAAAGCCATGTTGTTCACCACACCCAAACAAGGATAAATAATAAACCACAACAAGAATTCATACAATATGAAAAGCAATAAATGTCGTGATCAGATTATATTACGCTACGTAGAGGTGGTCACGGCGGTCCCGCTAGCCGATTAGCGGGCGGGGTCAAGGGGGATCGCCCTTGCGCTTCTAATCCAGATTGTCTTCCCCATAGTTCGGATCCCTATTACCTGAATAGATATCCGAACCTAGACCCGATTTGATTGCTGCCAACTACGATCTCAGGTACCCTACCCAATTTCATGCTTGTACAAAATGAAAATCATGTATATGTTTCAAAACCGAAAACGAAACAATTTCAAGATTCAATTTAAACGAAAACGAAAATCAACGGAATTACAAGATCACATCTTTCTAAATAATTTCATTTCGTATTAACCAAATCACATGCATATTCAAGTGTTTCTTATAAACATACGTACACATCCCATATATATCACATGTATAAGAATCATAAACTCAATTTAAACACACAATTGATCTGGCTCTGATGCCACTGTTAGGATCATTAGGCACAGCAGAAGAATTTTTAAAATTTTCACCGATCCTAATCGAGGATCTATCAACGGCGTTTAAACCAAGTTGGAAGGATTCATATCTTTTTTGATGATTCAGAGTTTTCACGATCTCTAGGAGCCAACACGTCAAGTCCGCTCCCTCTACCGGTATCCACACGAATGCTCTCCAACCGAGACAGCGTGCTAGTGCCTGTAATGTCTCCTAGGGTTTCACTTGCGGCTCTCAATTCTCATGTGCGTATGAATATATCTGCTCTATCAAGTTTATAACCTATGAGGGCTATTTTCAAATTTCAAAATTAATCATCATTAATTTCAAAATTAATTAACAATTCATTATCTTGATGAGCTAATTAAATAAATTCAATTTAAATTAAATCTGTCCAACATTTGTAATTTAACCTATTTATTTAATCCAAATAAAGAGCCATTAGATTTAATTTTTCTTCATAAATTAAATCTGAGATACTATATCTTTATTATGTTAGTTATTAAATTTAATATATCCTAATAAATTAAATTTAAAACTAACACAATATAATAATATCATATAATACACACACACACACACACATATATATATATATAAGATATATATTTCGAAAATATATATATCTATATAATATTATTAATGAATTTTATATTATATATATATATAAATATAAAATTCATCCACCCTAAATTAAACATTATCTCGTGTTAGGCCATTCTTGTGTGCGACCCTGTAGGCCCATATGAAGTTGGCAGTGGGCCAATAACTATACTAACCCAAAAGTCACAGCGGCCTCTAGCAAGACATTACGACTACCCAATTCATATGAGGATCGTTATCACGATGCAACCTGTCATACAACCATGTCACGTCCCTTTTGTCACATGATATATCGATCAATGATAAGGCATGGATAATGTCATCCTCTTGTTCCTGACCATTACTTTCTCGATTCCTGAGTAGCCTGATAACAGAGACAGAAACTCCTTTCATCATAGTATGGCCATACATTTCTCAGACTAACTCATCGAGGGGCCCAGTAATATCTCTCTACTAATGTGAGGGACAAATTCCATCTTGATCATTCATATTCCTCTACATGAAAAACCACCAAGCCCGATCGTAGCCTTCATCATCACCCTGTCAAAAGTGACTTTTGACTAGTTCAAAGCTTAGCAACTCTCATGTAGGAATCCATGATGACCTCAGGTCTAAGGGCATTGTGACGTGGTTATACATGAGAAAAGCTTATGACTTGATCCATGTAGCTTTCTCATAGTGGGTTGGTCCAGCACCTTGTACTCTTACAAGTGCCTAAGACTTTGATTCGCATCTCCATATCTTATCAAAGTCATACTGGTCTTGTTTCATCTCTGCTCCCGCATAGATGACCGACCAGGGACATTTTAGGACAATCTTTATGAATTATCCAAGGATACAATTATCACAGTTAACATGCAAATAATGTGATAACAGAATGGAGAAATTTCATTAAAATAATAATGTTCAAAGTACAATGATTGGCCCTTAGGGCACAATTTCCAACACTACTTTACAAAAAGCAGAAATATTGTGTCAGCCAGGTCTTGGACTCTTGTGCCGACGGTTTTTCTTCAGAATCAATCTTTGCCGAGGCTAATGATCTCATCATTCGAATCATGGCCAAAGTATTGGGCCTGATCTTCAGCTTCTGACCCATATGAGGATTGGACCAATATGTTACTTTGAGTTTCTTGGGTTTGGAGGAGCCCAAGAATATCTTGAAGCTGCTTGGTTAGGGCTTCTTTGTTTGTAGCAGATACCAAACATGCTTGAATTTTTTCCTTTTGGTTAAGGAATACACTGGACTCGTGATCTCTTGCCATAAGGAATTTTGGATTTTGTCTGAACCATTTCTTGAGATTTGTCTAGGACACATTTTTGATATTTGGAAACTTTGCCCACCATTTGACTGAAGAAGTCCTTTGAAGCATGGGGAACAAGTTTTGGTATTTTGAGGAGCCATATTTAAAGCTCTACCTGAATACCTTGGCTAAACCAAATTTTGAAAATTAATGAAGATCTGCTGGGAAAGGATCTTCAATGAGATTGATCCAACTCTTGAAATAGTCAAACCCAATTTTCGCTGTGGTTGGTAAAATTTCTTTGATAGGACTAAAATAATCCCACCATTGATTAAACCACAATGGAAATTAGTATTTTGTGTCATACGTAAACATGAAAAGCCAAGTATGACTAAAATTTGGGTTTTAGTACCAAAAGGTACACCACCATGCATCCAAGTAGTCCCAGTAATTGAAACCAATTGGATTTACATCATCAATAGAAAATTTTCTCTTTTTGCTTAAATCCTGACCCCAGTCTTATGGTGATAAAAATTCCTTTATTTGAAATGTCAAATAACCATGGATACTTTATTGTTGGGGTGATCACGATCTAAGAAATGTCTTATTTCTGTAGATTTGGTATCGACAAGAATAAGCTCATAAAATTTTTGAGTTTTCTCCAAAGTTCTTGGAGTGAAAAAGAATCCTTTTGGAGAAATTTTTGTTGCTAACTCAACTGGATTTTTGTCACAAAAACCTGGTTCTATGTGGAAAAGGTTTAAGACCTTTTCTGCTTTTAACACAAATGTGGTTTGTGTTGGTTGGGAGTATAAGGCCACTTCTTTGGATGAACCAGTCCTAGTGACTTCCTGGGAAGATTTTTTTATGGCTAAGGCTAAGCCTCAGGGTCTAAATTAAATGGGATGAGAACCTTAGAATCTTCTTCTTCGGCAATATCAGCCCAACTTTTGGTTGGCAATTTGGCCAAGTTTTAGTTAGCTTGTAAGGCTAAGAGTGTTTCAATTGGGAATTTATAATGGGAAGGATCCATTATAATTCCAGAAGATTTTTTAGCGGGTTTTTCAGAGATTTTGGACCTCGAAGAGGATCCTTTTTGGTGGATTGATGATCCTTGAGTCAATGATGCTTTTGATAATTTGATAGCAGCTTTGAGCTGCTCTACTTCAATCCTTTGTGGATCAATTTTGATTTGGGCTTTGCCCTTTGTTTTCTTTTTCTTCTCTTTGTCACTCATTTTGGTCGCCTTCTTTCCCCTGCAAGAACTCTCTAGTTAGAAATTCTGGGAGAGAATTTGAAGTACCTTTGATAAAATCAATTTCAAAATAAAAAACACTTAAAATTGCTTTCCAATGGGCAAAAATTTGTTTAGATGCTAATTTTTTAATATCTTTTTGCAAAACATCTTTACAGCTTTGCAATCAACTCTGATTAAAAATTTTTGATTTAGCAAATTGCTTTGAAATTTTTTTATGCATAAAACAATTGCTAAAATTTCTTTTTTGATTGTGGAATAGTTCATTGAGCCTTATTCCAATGTTTTGAAGTAAATGCAATGCAATGCTCTTTACCATCAATTTTTTGTTTAAGAATGCCACCATAACCTATGTTAGAGGCATCAATTTCAACAATTTTGAATGCTTGTGGATTTGGGAGATACAAGCATGAGAGACTTTTGACCAAGGATTTGATTTTGATAACCACATTAGTGTGATCATCAGTCCATAGAGGAGGAGTTTTGCTAAGACGCTCATGAAGAGGCTTAATGATATTGTTTAGATCTGGAATGAAATCACCTACATAATTCAAACAACCTAAAAATCTTTGGAGTTGAGTTTTGTCTAGAATTTGATCTAGAAATTTATTGGCAAACTGAATTGCATGATCAATTGGAACAATAGTTCCTTGGTATATATGATGACCAAGAAACCGAATTTTTGTCTGAAAGAGACTAATTCTGGTTTTAGAAACTACTAAGCCATTGAACCTAGCAACATCTACAAAGATTTTAACATGTTAAAAGTGTTGTTCAACTGATTCTGAAAACTCTAAAACATTATCAATGTAGACAATGATGAATTTTGTAAAAGGATTGAAAATTTCATTCATAACGTTTTGAAATTCGGAGGGTGCATTTTTCAAACCGAAAGGCATAACATTCCATTCATATTGCCCAAATGGGACTATGAATGCAGTCTTATACCTATCTTTTTCTGAAATTTGAATTTTCCAAAAACCAGATTTCATGTCAAATTTTGAGAATATTTTGGCTTGATGAAGGCGATTTAAAAGATCTTTTTTGTTAGGTATTGGATACCTAATCCATTGAAGAGCTTGATTGAGAGGCTTGTAATTAATTACAAGCCTCGGAGTTCCTCGTTCAAGTTTAGCATTCTTATTGACATAGAAAGCTGCATAAGACCAAGGACTTTGGCTTTTGCGGATTAATCCTTTAGCAAGTAAATCCGTTATTTCTTTGTGGCAATGTTCTAAGATTTCTTGGTTCATTTGAATTGGTCGAGCTTTCGTAGGGATAACTCTTTCATTGAAATCCTTTTCATAAGGTAAATCAATCACGTGTCTTTTTCTTTCCCAAAAAGCATTTGGAAAATTAGAATAAATTATGTCTTGAATGTTTTTCAAAACATTTTGAATTTTTTGTTTTAGAAAAGGTTTCTCTAATTGATTTTCAATTGCTTTGTTAGAAACTTCTTCTTTTAGAAAATTAATTTCATTTTCCTTATATTCAATTTGATTAACAAATTTTGCATAAGGTGGATCAACAAATGTGAAGAAAATCCTTTTACCCAAAGCATCAGTTTCAATGCCTTCATCAGTTGTTAAAAAAGGTTTTAGTTTACTGATGAAAGGAGCACCAAGAATTACATCTTGAGATAAGACTTTTGCTAGGATGAAAAGATTTTGAATTTTGACACCATTATTTTCAACTACTGCATTTGAAATTTCGTAGCTGACATCTAATGGAGATTTGCTTGGTCCACAAAGATTTTCAGTGGTTTTTTCATAAAATTTGGTTGGGATTAAACCTTCTCTAATGTAGCTTAGAGCTGCACAAGTATCAAATAAGGCTATTGTTTCTAACACAAAAGTATTAGCAACAATAACTTTAACTGGAACATGCCATTTTTGGATTGAAATTCTTGATATAAGATTTAAGAAATTCTCAGAAGTTTTTGGTTCTTTTGAATCTTCTTTAACTTCCTTTTTCTCTTTATCAAGATTTTCTTCTTGAATTTGATTTAAAATAAGAGAATGGAATTCCTACGTATTTTTCAGGTTTCTTATCTCTTCTTTTAAATTGTTTATTTCATTCTGAAGGTCAGAAATTGAAGCAGGTTTTTTTAGTCTAAAACCTTTTTATTATTTCAGAGAAATCATATTTTGATTTCAAATTCTTTTGCAAATATTTTTAATTTGGTTTTGAAGAAGAAGAAGTTGTGCTTTCCCTTAGTTTGTTGAAAAATTTAACATTTTCTTCAGTAGTTGGAAGAGAGTTAATTATTTCAAAAACCAAATCTTCTTCAATGACATTTATTTGTAAATTGTCTATCTTGGAACCAGTTAAGACCGATTCCTTGATTGGGTCATCAAGTACAAGATTTCCTGAACTCTCAGCAAACTTATCAAGACAATTTATTTGAAAATCATCTTCTTCAGATGAAGATGAAATGTCATTATGTTGAAGTTCATTAACTTCCTCAGAGGATGATACTTCATATTCTTCTTCAGAAGAGGTTTCTTCAATCAAAAGATTGTTTAATTGTTGAAGAGTTGTTTCTTCAAGTTGTAGGGCATTAATTCTTTTATTAAGCCTACAATATTTTGCCTTGTAACCTTCTTTGCCACATCAAAAACAAACAATTTTTCCTTTGGGAAGATCCATCGGAGGTTTTGATTTGAATTCGTTTTTCAAATTTCTAGGTTTGTTTGTTTTTGGTTTCTTCCAAAATTTCTGATATTTTGTGTAATATCTTTTAGCCTTGTAATCTTTGTCTTCATGCCTGTGTTTAAGTTTTTTAGACTTTTTACAGGCTGGAAAACCAAATTATTCATAGAAAGTTCCCAAGTCTTTCTGATTTAATGCTTTTTCTTTGGCAAGTTGATGTTGAAGTTTATATTCTTGACAAATTTTTAAAGCAGTTTTTTTAAACAATTGCAATTAATTGTCCATATGTTAAATTTTTGTAATGGATTTGACCATCACCAGTTTGGTTTCTTAATTTTTCTCTGATCTTATCTCCTAGAGATCTAGGAAGATCAACAAGGAATTTTTCTTTCCATATTGGATGATTTCCATCTTCTCTGGTCATTACTCTTAAGAGAAAATTGTCCCTATACCATCTAAAGTTTGATAGAGTTTTGCATTTTAGATTTGACAGAAGATCTGCCGATTTATCTCTCCATAGAGATGGATTACCAACGAAATGCACTATGATACTAACTATGAGATAGTTAACAGTATCAGACATTGGTTCACCATTACTGTCAGTGTTAATTATACCATCTTGAGTGGTCTTTTTGGTTTGAAGAACTAAATTCTTTTGTTCTTGTGTGAGATGAAAATCCCACCAACCTCTAAGTTGCCCAATAAAGCTAGATAGTAGTATATGAACAACGTCTTCCTCTTGACAATTGTTATATATTGCATAAGCATTACTGACCATTGTCATTTGTTGGCAGATTTCTAAAATATTAGTTTCAAATTGGCTATCTATGTTCCAAACATAGATGTTGTTTGCATTAAATTGTCGAAGAGTATAATCCCTTTCTTCGAGCATTATATTCGGAGGAGTGGCTCTCAGATAATACAATTTTGTTGGTCTTTTCCAATCTTGTTTTATTTCTTGAATTTTTGGACAATCTTCACTTGAGCTTGTTTGATTGTCTTTTACAGTGTTAATTACTAATTTTGAAACTGAAGAAATAGATTGTTTAGTTTTTTAGGGGGTTTCTGGAATGTCTCTGATTAACTTTTCAATTCTTCATTAATCCTTGTTTCCAGATTTCCTTTCCTTATAGGTTGTAGGAATAGAATAAGGTTTAAAAATTGGTTGTGTACTTGTAGAGCTAAATAAGATTTCCTTACTAGCTTTACTAGTAACAGGTTTTTTCAAAATATGTTCTCCCAAAGTTTGCAAATATGAGTTTATATAATTGTTTTGTTCAATGACATTTTTGATACCATCTGTACTTGCATATGTTCTAGGATCTTTTATTTTGAAAGGAGAGGTAATGACAGTTGCTTCACCAATTTTTGTACCAGGGGCCTGATAAGATTGTTTTGGAGGAAGATCAGATTCAAGTTTATCTTTATTTTTCAAAAGCCAAGAGGCGTTAACCCCTTCAAATGGTTTGAAAGGATAATCCTTTATATTCTCATCTTTCACATAGGTTTCAAACCAAAGAAAGAAAGGAATATGAATTTTATACCTTTCAAGCATTTTATAAAACTTTTCTTGAATTAGTTTTTGCAATTCTTCAGTTTTATATTTTTTGAAAAACCATTTTCGTCTTTCAATGTTTTCATTAGAATAGAAATCTTTTTGCAAGAGTTTCTTATCTAATTCAAATTGTTGCTTAATAACATTCATATCAGAATATGTTAGAGATTGGCAATTTGGGTTTCAATTTGTTCATCTTCAGTGTTTTGGTAGACAGGTCTTACAACACTGGCTGACTCATTTAAGCCTTGTATTACTGAAGGTGAAATTATTGGTTCTTTGACAAAAGAACTACAAGAATGCCTAAAAGGTTGTTCTAAAGCAGTCTTGAAGCTTTCTTGAATTGATGGAGTCCTAGAAACACTAAATGATTGTCTCCAATCAAAAGTAATTCTAACATCTCCATTCTCATTTTGCCTAATTCTGTATGAATCAGGTGAAGGTTTTGGGATTGGAGGAGCAATTTTTACCACATCCCAATCATCAGGGAGAGAAATTTCATCCCATTTTACTAGTTTTGGAATTGTAACATTTTCTCTAGTGGCATCTGTTAGGAATAGACAGGTTTCATTCCATGATCAAACATTTTGACATTTGAAGTGCATGAATTGATAACTTTATACTGGACCCTATAGATTAAAGCTATAGGTGAAACACCAGGTTTCAAGTTGAATCCATTCAGTTTCAAACTTAATTTCAAAGTTTCAATGATAGGATCATCATGCAATGAAGCTGTCAAATTTGGGAAACAATTGAAAAAAATTGGCCCATCATTTAGATCAGCTTTAACCATTCCAAAAATTGATTCAAAAAATATTTGCTATCTCCCATCCCTAACACATACTAACGTAGAGATATCAAGACCAACTTTTACCAAGGGTTTTATGGCCACTTGAACACATCTAAAGTGTATAAATTTATATTTCTTTTAGTGTTTTAAAATTGAATTTTCTGACAAGAGACACATGTCAGTTGGTTCAGATTTTAGAGGAATTGTTTCTTCAATCGTATTGATTATATAATCATGATTTTTAAAGAATTTTTTGTCCTTAGGTTTGTATAAATCATTTGGGTTAATGATTGGAATAGTCCAATCACTAAATTTTTTATCAATATCTTCAAAATGGATTTCATTATTGAAAATATTATTTTGGAGGGAAGATTTCCCTTAATTTTTGTTGGTTGTTACACCAGAGTTTTGAGAAGATGAAGGAGTAGAAGAAGAGTGAGAAGAGTTGGAGCGGAAAGAGAAAGATTTAAACATAATAAACTTTTATTCTGATATCTTCACCTTTAGGTTCATAGAGTTGTGCTAGATATGATGAAGTTTCTAGGCTACTTATGGAGTTATTATAAATATTTCTTTGTATGTTCTTATAAAGATAAAAATATGCAAATATTATTATCACTTACCCAATACCTCAAACGTTGAACCCTAATATCATATGAACATTCAAACAATAGGCATCTAAACTTATATGCCCTGTCCGTCGGGACTTACTGCCAGAGCCCTAGAAAAGAAGAACGGAGTTCATATGCAATTATTGATCAACTAACTTGCATGCTATCAGATAATAATAATATTAAGCAGAGACTTCGCTTTATCTAAACATGTTTCTGATGTGGAAGATCAACCAAGGTTGCGACCACATAGCATACTTATCCAGAAATATTCATAAGAACTTCATAAATTTTCTAGAACTTTAAGACATCTAATACATCCCTACTTCCCCTTCTGGCTCTGATACCAGATTGTCTCATGGTATCAAAGAGGCAGATACAACAAATAGTTAGTGTCAAATAGTTAGTATCAAAGACACTCATGAAAGTGTCAACTTGAGAAGTGGAGATATATAAAATCATTAGTAAATTGATCCTCATTAGTTAGTTAAGGTCTTAATGAAGTAGTTAATTATTGTAAGTCCGTATAAATAGAGGTAGAATTGTATGAATCAAAGAGTGTAGGATAGTGAGATCCATACCATGTTAAGAGATAGGTTAATGTAAGTCTCTCTCTAGAGAAAGAAATCCCTCCTAGATTCTCAGAGTTAGGGTTAGTTGTTAATCACCCTAAGAGAGGGATGATCATTGTTAAACCCAAGTGGGTATATAGTTTTTATGAGCATATTGATCTTATGTGATTAATACATCATTTTTCATCTTCTCAATTATGTTTCTCTAATTACATTTGTTAACAAAGGAGAGGTTTAAGGTTGGGTTATGGTGGAAGGAAAGAGAAGGAGGAAATTTTACAGAGAGGAAGATATTATGAATGTTTTAGCCGCACTAACTGATAAGTAAAATATTTGTACATTTATTTTCTCTTAAATGATGATTTTTGGGATGACATTTGAACTTAATTTAATGTATTTGGGTGTAATTGATAAATAAATAATGATTTTGGCGTAAAATAGAATTTCTTGAAAAATACTAAATTTGACCTTGTTTCAGTTTTTAGGGAATATCTAAAGCTCTAGATGTCGGATTGGGATGTTCGTTATATGGATAAAAAGTGAAAAAAAGCTCTACAACTTTTATGTGAGCCCAAAACTCAGTTTTGCCTTCAAGAGTTTTGAATTTTGCTTGAAATTTGAGAATGTGAATTTGTCCCTGATTGACCTTTGCCTACTAATTTGACCATAACTTGAGTTGCAAATGACTAAATTGGGAACTTCTAGTTGTGTCTTCAAGCTAAGATCAAGAGCTACAACTTTCATGAAGATCACTTGTTGAAATTCCACTATCTTGAATGTCGAAATTAGGCAGCAATCAATATGTTTGGCAGCCACAAGGTCAATGTTGAAGGATTAAGGTCAAGATGTATGCCTAACTTTCTTGGAAATTTTTGCACCCCCTCCATCTATAAATAGAGGAGCTCAAGGCACAAGGAAACATACTATCTTAGAGTTAATCTCATGTATTGTATTTTCTTCTTGCATGCCTCCTTCATGGAAGGCTTAAGTAGTCCTCCTTTATAGATGGTATAGGTTGCCACCTACATGGAAGGTTTTATCTCATATATGGAAGGGTAGATTTTTCCATTTTCATGCATCTTATAGTTGTATCTTTGTTTTTTAGAATTTAATAATTGAGTTTTATGCAATGTTTATGAAGTTTTCAATTTATTTTGGTTTTGTTTTTAATTTCATCATAAGCTAAATTTCCACTTTCCTAAGGTGATGATGTAGCTTACTAATGACGGATTGAATCTTAACTTATTAAATCTAGTTTTAATTTTTCCTTCAAGATTGAGTTTTGATTATTATTCTTAATGCTTTTGATTGATTGGCCATCTTTTGAATGATTTAACTCTTTACAATGATTCACCACGTCAGTACCATAGCAATGTATACACATAGTCCATAAAAATCTATATATATCTACAAATAGTAGAAATACTCAAATGTATACACAAACAATCCTAAGTCATTATCTATGACTAAGGCAATCGCTATGGCAACTATCCTAGCAATTCTACCTTGCTAGGAACTATAGCTCTGATACCACAAATGTTACCCCCTTCACGATCAAGACCGAGATTAAGTTTATAATCAAGTAATTAAGTGAAATTAGAGACCTTAGATGATTTGGGACTTATTAAAGTAAATCTTTTTCCCAAAATCAGGGTTTACAAAAACTTTCTAAAACCTGTTTACAAAGGTCTCATAATCATATTACAAAACACAATTAGCCTGTAAGGTTGATTTCATTTACAAATATCAGAGTACAGCATAAATTCCTGACACACTTGGGTTCTATTAATTAAATAAGGGTCTACAAGGCATAATTGCCTATAAAGTTTCCCATGATAAAGGGATTACACAATTACTGTCCAACATGTACATGTAATTCCCAACAAAAATATCCAAGGAATTCAATGGAATCATCAAAATGACCCAAATCCTATTCCAATATCATGCTTTGGTTTTAGGCAATATAATTATCCAAATTCCAAAATCATCCAAACATACAATTCCCATCCCAAATCAATTTATCTATCCAAAACTCATACCAAAACAGCCATTTCTATACCAATAACATGCCAAACTACCAATAACCCTATTCCAACGAAAATAGCCCAAAAATCCCAGAAATTCAAATCTTAATCACTTGGTATAAAACATAGATAGAAGGATTGGTTTCACTTACCTTATCAACTTTCTCAAAGACACTTCTTGATTCACCAACCTCTAAAATTTTGTGTGGTCACAAATCACCATCAATGGAGAACTACAACCATTAAATTGAAGCTCTCACTCCAAGGAACAACATTAAAGAAAAGAATTTGAGCAATGGAGGTCATTTACCTACCCAAATCACAAGCTTTTCTTCTTCCTTCTTTGGTCTCCAATGGCACAAGAGAGAGAGAGAAGGAGCGATGGAGTGAAGAGCTAAAAGAAATGATGACACTTCCTCCCCCCATACCATGCACAGCTAAAAATGGGGAGGGAAGAGAGAGAACAATATTAAAAATCATATTTGACTTTTCTCTTATCTCTCCCTTCCCACACAAACTTGCCAAGTGTCACCACCCTATTGGCTCTCATAAGGTAAACACCCAATTAGTCACTTAATCCCTCCATTAGCCATTTAATCACACATCTCATTTTTCTCTTAGCTAGTAATTAATTTATCCCTTAATTACCAACTCATGGCCAATATTCCCATTCTTCTAATTTTTCACTAATTATGACATATTAATTAATATTGCCATAAAACACATAATAATTCCAATTAAATTCATAATTATCCACAATAATCATGATTAGCTCATAATCAAAATTGGGATATTATAGTGAAGGCCGTTGTACTAAGGAGTGGAAAAGAATTGAAGGATCCTGTAATTAAAAAGAAAGAAAGTGGAGAAGAACATAAGGAGGAAGTATAGAAACTAAAGGAGGATGATGTGCAGCCAGGAAGAATCATCTTTCTAGATAATCCTCCTCCATATGTACCAATAATTCCATACCCTCAAAGACTTGTGAAGGCAAAGTGAGACAAGCAGTTTGGCAAGTTTCTAGAAGTTTTCAAAAGGTTGCATATTAATATTTCTTTTGTAGATGCTCTTGCCTAAGGGCCCAATTATGCAAAATACAAAAAGGATATACTTTCAAATAAGTGTAAGTGTCACACCCTATCGGCCTACACACACAACTCTACCTTGGCCCTCACCGACGACGGTAGACTCACAAGGAGTATCTCCACACCCCTTGTGGATTTCTTTCACCTCCCTAAGACTCAAACCCTTACCCTGAGGGTAAGTATAAGGGTTTGGCAAGACTTGGTACCTTTTTATTATCACACCTCGTCGACCCACACACACGGCACCACCGTGGCCCTCACTGACAGCGGTGGACTCACAAGGATATAAGTACACCCCTTGCGCTTTCCTCTCACCTCCCCATGACTCGAACTCTCAGCCTAAGGGTAAGTATGAGAGTTTGGCAAGAGGTGGTACTATTGAGCTAGTAAGGTTAGGATTTGCTAGGATAGTGGCTGTAGTTTGTTGGCCTAGTGATAGATGATGACCCATACGTGCTTGTTGTGTATACCTATGAGTATTCTTGTTGGTTGTTGATATGAGTTTAAGGATTATGTGTATATATTAACTGTGATGCTAACATGGTGAATAATTTATAATAGAGTTAAAGGATACAATGGTTCTCCTTAGAGTCAAAAGGTATGGCCAGCATGACTAGCCACTAGGCTGGTTACACCAGTGTTGACCTTAGGCTGAAAGGCAGTACATAAAACTTAAGTTTGCCGTGAGTCTGTAGTAACCATGCCAAGAGTCCTCCAGTAGCTAACAACAATCGTGGTGATAGTGGGTGAAAGAGGATGAGGGTGGAGTATAGAGATTGAGACTTTTAGCTGACCGCCTTTATAGAAGAGATTGAGACTCCAGGTGGGCCGTTACAATAGGGTGCTTCAAATAGAAGAGATTGAGATTCAGGAGTAGCTCGATGTTATTATTAATGCCTAAAAGTCTTGGTTACCACTATCAGAGTTACTGGTGGGTGTACGGGTGAGGGTAACATCGTGGAAGTTGATATGGTGAAGTGATATTATTGTTGATGCCCAAAAGTCCTCGGTTACTACTTGCGGAGTCACTAGTGGGTGTATGGGTGAGGGTAATGTTGTGAAAGTGAAAACAGCGAATGATGAGGTATTATTGCAAAAGGCGAAAGCTGAGGTATTGTTGCAAACAATGACAGATGAGGTATTTTTGTAAATAGCGAAAGCTGACGTACTTGTTAAAACAACAAAAGCTGAGGTATTGTTGCAAATGGCGAAAGCTAAGGTATTATTGCAAACGGCAAAAGTTAAGGTATTTTTGCGAATGGTGAAAGCTGACGTATTTGTGAAAATAGCAAAAGCTGCGGTACTTGTGAAAACAGCAAAAGCTTAGGTATATGTGAATACAGTGAAAGCTGTCAGTTATGTGTAGTGAATCTATGGTGCTTTGAGTTATTCCTGGAAGGGGTGACTAGATTGAGCAGAGTGGTGGCTATGCCTCCCAATTGCTAAGGTCTTATCAAATGAGCTAGCCCACTCATGATCTAGGGCTTGCGACGAGTGTGTTCATGCAGTGATTGTGTTTTGTATCGGTTGTGTATAGTGGCGATTATGGCTTTGGGGCAATTGTGTTGTGTTGATATGTGTGTCAAAGTTATGGTGCCATTGCCTGTATAGGGTAACGATAGAACAGTATGACAACCATTAGTGTCCCAAGTATCCTAGAGATCAAGTATTATCCGGGTAAAGTTAATGTAGGCGTGGATGTGTTTAGTCCGAAGGTGATATGGATTGTTGCAATATTGATAAAGCATTGTCGAGATCTAAACCTCTCAAATCAAGTTGTATGTGTAAATATAGTATTCCCAAGGAGAAGTGACTTAATGATTGAGATTGAAAAGGCTTAAAGCAGGGATGAACGAGTACAATCTGTTTGAATTATAATCAAATAAGGTGAAAACCTCTAGAGTTTGAAAACAGAGATTACATGCTCGTGAGAGTGTCTTTGGGTACGGGAATTGGTAAAGTGATTAAGAGAAAGAAATTGAGAAATGAAGTATTGGTTTCTTTAAGTTTCTTGCAAGAATTGGACCTGTAACGTACCATTTGTGCAAGTGGTCAAAAAGGGACTGTCCCAATGAGAAACAATTTGACAAATGAAAATCATCATGTAGAGGCGTCCGAGGTTTATGTCTCAAAAGGTGTAACAAATTTTGAAGATGAAATTTATTGTACGGGGGGAGAATTGTAATGCCCCAAATTTTGATTAAGGGCTAATTGCATTTATTGAGAATGATTTTGTGAATTAAAGTGGAATTGAGACCCAGACTAATTATTGGGAATGCCTAAGACCTTGTATTTTAGCATATTTATGTTGCAAAGTAATTATTGGGCTAAAACAAGAGGGAAATGGAGCATGGAGAAAGAAAAAAGAATTAGAATATGTGTTATATGCCAATTCTTGTGAATATGCCATAATCAGGGAAAAATTTAGAAGAATAGAAAATTTGTTAGATCTCATATGTTTTGATGATAACAAAGAATGGATGTGAAAAAGATTTGATAAACAAATAAGTTTGAACAAAGTAATGACAGAGCAAATCATCACTCGAAGTAAGCACTGGAGTAATGAAGAAAGGCTATGAGAAAAAGCTGAGAAACTTCATCACTGGCAAAATTTCTAAAGGGTTACTCGAGTAATGAGACAGAAACTTGAAGTAACCAGAGTTGACCCTCAAGTAACCTGCTAACGTTACTCGAGTAAGTACTCGAGTAACCAAGGAAAAGACTTGCAGTTGCTCTCGGCCTGCCAACGTTACTCGAGTAAGTAATCGAGTAACCAGGTAAATCACTTGCAGTTGCTCTCGGCCTGCTAATGTTACTCGAGTAAGTACTCGAGTAACCAGGAAAATTACTTCCAGTTCCTCTTGGCCTGCCAACGTTACTCGAGTCTGTACTCGAGTCCCCTGCTTTAAGAAATATGTTGCTCTCGGCATTTTCTATCTTGCCAATGTTACTCAAGGACCTACTCGAGTAAATCACTGTGGTAAGCAAAACTTGAAGGTGATACTCGATTAATTTGAAATGCTATTATCACACATCACTCGAGGGACCACTCAAGTATGCAGGTATTAAATTTTTCTACGTTAAAGACTTTAAGGAGATTACTCGAGTTAGTAATCAAGTAATCTGCAGAATTATTTACAAAGCACTTGAAGTATCTACTAGAGTAAGCTATGCAGAAAATTGATGTTTACTCGAGGCAGTACTCGAGTAACTAGGTAAGCAAACTTGAAGTGCTCTCGGCCCTGAAATCCTGCCAACATTACTGGAGTAAAGCATTGAGTAATCTAAAGGTTATTAGAAAGACTACTCGAGTAGCCACTCGAGTAACCTGTGAAGAAAATTGTACTATATTCCAGTAAGTACTCGAGTAAACAAGTATTTCTACGGTTTGTAAATTTGTTTACTCCATGCACTACCCGAGTAATGTGATGTTCATTTATTAACTTGCTATCATTACTCTCACGAAGATACTCGAGTAATTACTCCAGTAAACTTAATGAATACTCGAGGAACTACTCGAGTATCCAAGTCCAGAAATTCAAAAATCATTCCAACATTTATTGATTTGTTTCCTATGTGATTAACCCTTCATTGTATTAGTATTCTTAGCATATTTGTAGATAAACAATAAAGGGATCTTACCAAATAAGGAAAGTCAAATACAACATTCAAATGCTACCTACCGCCACCTACCGCAAACGGATATTTTTCAAATAATGGAAAAGTGAACAGTGGCTGCGCACACTCTAACGGGAGAGAAGAAAATGTTCTAACAGTCATTACCAACACATCTATATATATGGGAACATCCAAATAGAGAAAAACAACAAGAACACACACACGAACGCATTATCAAGTTCACGTTCAATACTCTGTTTTTACATACTTGTAATTATGTACTTCAGTTATTCTTATTCACTCTATAAGAGAGATATTTCATTCAAACTCAATATTTGTTATTGAGGTAACTTAAGGTTGTGAAACCTTGAGTTGGGATTGGATTACAACTTGTAAGGGGGAGCGAGTGTCCAGGCAAAGGAACTTGCTTGTACCGAGGTGCCAAGAACCCACTGAATCTTGGAAATTATAGTGAAACTCTCAGAGATACTATAAGGACTGGACGTAGGTCAAAGTAGTTGTGGTCGAACAAGTATAACTCCCGGTGTACACTTCGGTGATATTTCTCCTTACTCTTTACTGCATTATATTCACCGTCAAGTTTTTATATTTGTAAAGAAATTTTAGTATCACCTAATTCACCCCCCTCTTGGGTGAAACTCTTGCTTTAACATTTGGTATCAAAGTGTAAGTCTTCTTGTTAAGGTATAACAACCTAAGAAGGATCCAATGGCAAGCATGGGTGAGTGAATTCTTCCCGACGGAGCATCCATCACTAGACCTCCAGGTTTCAGTAGCGAACACTTTTCTTTCTAGAAAGTAAAGTTCAGAGTATTCGTGATGGCTACCAAATATGGGTTATGGGATGTGATTGAGAGTGGAAACTATCAACCTACAAAGATTGTAGATTCTCAGAAAATTCCCAAGACGCCAGTGGAATATAATGAAAATGACAAGAAACTTATCACTCTCAACAGCAAGGCAATTCTGATGATACAAAGTGGTTTGAGTCAAATTGAATACTTCAGAATTTGCACACTTCCAACAGCAAAGCAAATGTGGGAAGCTCTGGAAATAGCTTATGAAGGAACTTCGAGAATAAAGGAGAATCAGATCAACACCTTGGTCAGTAAATTTGATCTACTTCGAATGAAATCAGGTGAATCAATATCTGAATTCGAACTTAGATATACTCATCTTGTTAATCAACTCACAACACTTGGGAAAGTTTATGATCAACATACCCAAGTACGAAAGATTTTGAATATTCTTTCTAAAGAGTGGGAGGCCAAAGTCACTGAGATAGAAGAAGCAAAAGGAGAATCAATGAGATTAGTTGCTTCTCTATTTGGAAGTCTTTCTGAATATGAAAGTAAACTAAAATTCAAACGGGAACTAGATGACATCGGTGACAAGAAGAAGAAAGGCCTAGCACTAAAAACAAAAGAAGAAAATCAAGATGAGGATGAGGAGTTTGACGATGATGAAATGGGACTAATCATAAAATGATTTAGAAAGTTCTACAAGAAAGGTCAAGGATTCAAACACTTTCAGAAAGGAGGAACTAGCAGCAAAGATCATATCATCTGCTACGAATGTGGAAAACCAGGACATATCAAATCAGAATGTCCAGAGCTGAATCAAAAGAGCAAAAAAAAGAGAAAAGGCAAATTCTTCAATAAAAAGAAGGCCTTCGTATCAGCTATATGGGGTGATAGTTCCTCTGACGAAGAAAGTGATGAAGAAGAAGTAGCCAATATATGTCTCGTTGCTCAAGAAGAAACAGAAGAAGAGGTAAATGATTCTGATCCTACCTATGATGAATTACTTTTTTAGTATAATGCTTTATATTCTGAATTCATCAAAGTAGTTAAAGAATTAGTTATTTTCAAAAAGAAAAACAAAGTTCTTGAAAGTGAACATTAAGAAAGTTCAGAAAAGGATTGTGAAAATTGTTCTTCTTTGAAAAAGAAAAACACTGATCTCACAAAAACTCTTGAAAAATTTACTAAAGGAAGTAAGACGCTAAATGTGATTTTAAAAGCTTAACGATTTGTAAATGACCGATCTGGTATTGGATATGATCCAAAATCAGATAGAAGGAAAGGTAGAAAGAAAGCAGGGGGTAAGTCATATTTAAATTATTTCCAGCATTCTGTGTATACATCAAATCCTTTTGCGTTTTCAATTACTATAATAGAGAAGGTCATTATACCTCTTCATGCATTCATAAGAAGAAAGGAACGATAGGAACCTACAAATGGGTATCTAAAGGATCATATGTTTTGAATATTTCCTGTACTAACCCAAAAAGAAGTGGGTACCTAAGACTTAATCGTATTTAATTGCAGATATGTCTCAAAGCATCCAAAAACAACAAGTGGTACATAGACAGTAGATGCTCTAGACATATGACCGGTGATTTCGAAAGTTTTACCAAATTGCAACCTAAAGAAGGTGGAAAGGTAAAATTTGGAGGAAATCAAACTGGAAGGATAGCAGAAATTGGTGAAATAAAAAATGACAAAGGCATACAAGTCAAAGACGTATACTATGTCGAATGATTGTGCCATAACTTGTTGAGTGTGAGTCAAAGTGCAGACAAAAACAACTGGGTAATATTTGACTCAGAGGAATGTCTAATTATCAACAAGAATGACTTACTACTTGATAAGAAGAATATCAAGGCTAAGTTCAGAGCAAAAAAGGAAGGTAATTGTTATACTCTAGATATTAGTAGAAATTAATCTGAAAATTGTTTTCTGAGTAATGCCGATGAAAGTTGGCTATAGCATAAGAGATTGGTTCATGTCAATATGCATCAACTAGGCAAACTACTCAAAAAGGATTTAGTTATTGGACTACCCAAAGTAAATTTCAAAAAGGATTTAATTTGTAACGCATGTCAAAAGGGTAAACAAACTAAATTATCTTTCAAATTGAAAAATGAGATTTCAACAAATAGATCACTACAATTATTGCATATGGATTTAGTTGGCCCAGCAAGAGTAAAGAGTCTTGGTGGTAACTTATATTCATTGGTCATTGTTGATGACTTCTCCAGATTTACATGGGTTATTTTTCTATCGTCAAAGGATGAAACCTTTGAAGAATTTATTGTTTTTGCCAAGAAAGTGCAAAATGAGAAAGGTATGTCCATTGCAGGTATTAGGACCGATCATGGTGGAGAATTTGAAAATCAAGCCTTTGAAGAATATTGTGATACTAATGGCATTGAGCACAATTTCTCTGCTCCAAGGACACCTCAACAAAATGGAGTCGTGGAACGTAAGAATAGAGTGCTCACTGAAATGGCTAGAGCAATGTTAAATGAAAAGAACGTGTCTCAAGTTTTCTGGGCTGATGCTATGAGTAAAGCATGCTATATTTCAAATAGAGCCTATATTAGAACAAAACTTGGAAAGACACCATACGAGCTGTACAAAGGAAGGAAGCCAAACATTGCTCATCTACACATCTTCGGTTGTAAGTATTTCATTCATAATAACGGTAAAGATAACTTAGGAAAATTTGATTCTAAAACTGATGAAGGAATTTTCCTAGGATATTCTAACCGAAGTAAAGCATATAGAGTTTTCAATAAAAGAACATGTGTTGTTGAAGAATCAATTCATATTGTATATGATGAATTTGAATCCTCTGACAAAACTATTGATAAAGGCAGGAAGTTGTTTTAAATCAAGAAAATGGTCAATCTATTTCTAAATCTCTTATTCCAGAAGTTGATGAAACCAAGGAAGAAGAACAGTTACTAGGACAACCTAGAGCCTGGAAATACAATAAAAGTCATCCCTTAGATCAAGTCATAGGAGATGTGAATGAAGGGATCAAAACTAGAAATAGAATTTTCAATGAAGTAAGTTTTTCTACATTTATTTATGAGATTGAACCCTCTAACATTGATGAAGCCCTATCAGACAATGATTGGGTTATAGCAATGCAAGAAGAACTACATCAATTTGAAAGAAATCAAGTTTAGGATTTGGTACCCCGACCCAAGGATCATCTGATCATTGGCACTAAATGGGTATTCAAGAACAAACTCGATGAATCTGCAATTATTGTCAGAAACAAGGCAAGATTGGTGGCCAAAGGCTATAATCAGGAAGAAGGAATTGATTATGAGGAAACGTATGCTCCAGTGGCTTGATTGGAAGCTATACGTGTACTCTTAGCCTTTGCATGCATCAAAGGATTCAAACTCTATCAAATGGATGTAAAGAGTGTATTTCTAAATGGCTACATTACCGAAGAAGTATACGTAGAGCAACCTCCAGGTTTTGAAGATGTAACCAAACCTAACCATGTTTTCAAACTCAAAAAGGCTTTATATGGTTTAAAACAAGCTCCTAGAGCATGGTACGAAAGGCTCAGTAAATTTCTTATTGATCAAGGTTTTGTACGAGGAAAAGTTGATACAACACTTTTTACAAAACAAAAACGTGATGATATTTTAATTGTTCAAATATATGTTGATGATATTGTTTTCGGTGCTACTAAAGAATCTCTGTGTAAGGAATTTTCTGAGATAATGCAGGGAGAGTTTGAGATGTCAATGATGGGAGAATTGAATTTCTTTCTCGATTTGCAAATCAAACAAAGAAAGAATGGAATCTTCATATCTCAAACAAAGTACTTGAAAGAGTTATTGAAGAAGTATGGAATGGATGAAGCAAATGGAACGAACACACCTATGAGCTCAACTACGTTGCTTGATGCTGATGTCAAAGGGAAAGACTACAACATCATAAAATATAGAGGAATGATTGGATCATTATTCTATCTCACGAAAAGCAGACCAGACATCCAATTCAGTGTTGGCATATGTGCAAGATATCAATCAGCACCAAAGGAATCACATGCTGAAACTGTCAAACGAATCTTTAGATACCTTACTGACACACCAAAATTGGGTCTGTGGTATCCCAAAGGAAGAAGTGAATATCTAGTTGCATATTCAGATTCTGATCATGGAGGATACAAGACTGACAGAAAGAGCACTAGCATACAAGGTCAATTTCTTGGAGGATCTCTTGTATCATGGTTCAACAAGAAACAAAATACAGTGTCTCTTTCGTCAACGGAAGCCAAATATGTTGCAGTCTCAAGTTGTTGTGCACAAGTGATATGGTTAAAACAACAACTACAAGATCTTGGTATTTATCTCAAAAAAATACCAATCTATTGTGATAATACCAGTATGATAAGCTTGGCAAAGAATCCAGTTCAATATTCTAGAACCAAGCATATCGATGTCAGACATCACTTCATCAGAGATCATGTCCAAAAGAAAGATGTGAAAGTGATATTCATTCCTACTCATCTTCAACTAGCTGATATCTTCACCAAAACTCTTACAAAAGATCAATTTCTATATATTAGAAGAGAATTGGGAATGGTAAATCCCAATGAATTGTAAGTTATTTCGGTTTCTCATAATGTTAGATAATGTTATTTGATAATGTTTTGATAATTACTAACTTAAGCATCGGAGTATGTAGAAATTTGTTTTGCAGGAAAATTGAAACTCTATTTTGAGAAATAAAAACAGAGGTTATCAGAGGACACCATTACTGGAGTGCCAACTTCAAGTAATGTCTGACAGTGCAGCATTACCCGAGGGACAACTTGAAGTAAAAGAGCACATTACTCAAGTAAGTACTCGAGTAATGGACTTCAAAAACTGGTAGTGAAGCCTCAAGTCACAAGGAATTTAAATCAAATGGCTCATTTGTGGAAAATGAACAGTCAGAGGAGAAAAGACAGATTACCCGAGGGAAGCCTTGAGTAAACTTGAAGTTTACTCGAGTAAGGCCTCGAGTGACTGCAGGTCCAGATCACAAACTCGATGAGAATCAACTCAAATATGTTCTAAAATGGCTATTAAATGATTGAGGGAACACACATAGATAATTACAATATTATTCATGCCAGGTACACAATTTAAATGAATTATTATAGAATTTTCTATATGATCACTCAAGTAGGGACTCGAGTAAACTTGATAATTACTCGAGTAAGGCCTCGAGTAATGTCGGGTTCTAGGTCTTTATCAGTCGCTAACTCGGTCATTTCCATAAAATCTCCTCAAGTGAATCACCCAGTCCTCTCACAAAAAGTTTTCACAATCTGTTCCTTGCTTGTTTTCCATCAAAACCCATCAATTTTTAGCTCCAAAAACATCCTATTTTGCTCAGAATCTCTCTGCCGTATCTCACGATTTCTCACTCTGGTTTTTCTGAGATTTCAATTTTTCTCTAGATCAAGATGGTTAGAACAAAAAATCTTACTCCTATAGACTCTTATGGATCTCCACAACTCTCTGACTCTCTTTCTTCTCCTCCCAGAAAGAGACGAAAACTCACTCCTAGATCAAAAGCCAAAATCCAACCAAAACCTCAACCTAAACCAAAGGAGAAAGGTGTTGTGATTAAAGAGCCAATGGTCACAAGGGCTCAATCAAAGAAAAGCACCTCAACTGGGAGAGGCAAAAGCACCAAGTCTCCTTCTCCTTTACCTTCTGATTCTTCCACTCCCTCTTTTACTCCAAAACCCTCCAAAAAGCCAAAGTATGATGTGAATGTGGCTAAAGCAATGGCTGGGATTCTTGATCAACTAGAGAAGGGCCAATCCTCTAAAAAGTCATAATTGCTAGAAGAGGAAATCACTAAACCTCCAAAGGGGTTTAATGTCAACAAATTGGAGGATTCTCAGAAGTACCTCACACAGTTTTCAAGAAGAAAAGTCTGCAAAACTCACAGTGTGGATCTCAAGGTACTTCATGAGGTATTGAAGTATGACCTAAGTCCCTTTCTTGAACCTTTTATGCCTTGGCTATCAATTAAACTACCTTTTTGCACTAAAATAGTCACTCATTTTTTCTGCAACCTAGAAATCCTAGATGAACCTAATAGGACTTCTGTAGAGGAAGAAATGACCACAACTGTTAGAGGCCAGAAAATCCTTATCTCACCCTCTAGGATCAACATTTGGTTAGGAATAGAAAACCCCCTGATGACATCTATTCCAAGCTTGAACCTAACTAAATTTTCACTGTCCCTTAAACCTGGTGAGCTAGTGGGTCCTCTTAACTTTAATCCAAGTGACATGTGTGACCATCACAGGGTTCTTTGGTATATTTACTCTAGATCCCTTGTGAACAAAGCCAATAACTACACCCATTTCTCTGACCGAGACTATAGGTGGTTTGCTTCTCTACTCCTGAAGGAACAAAAATACTTGGGAGAATACATCTTCTCTGAGATAAAGAGGTACAGAATAGAGGGGATAGCAACAACTCCTATGCCATATCCTTATATTATTTCACTTATCCTGAAGAAAAACAAGATATGGTATTTGGAGAATAAAGAGCCCATTGAGAGGATCACTCCAATTGGAAGAAATCAGATTGGGAAGCTCAATATTGAGATTCCTCTCAAGGGTCCTCTGGAGTCAAGTTCTAAGAAGAAGAAGACTGAGACTGAGACAAGCAAAATGGATGATACTCAGTCCTCTGCTCCTGCTGCCACTACTTCTTCACCCTCTTTTCTCAATGCCACACTTTAATACTTCATAGAGAATATGCTAAAGGGATTTCACATAGACATCACCAACACCAATGCTAAGTTGATAACTCACATAAATGACAAGATGGCTGAGTTGGTTGAGAGGATGGACAAGAGGCACGAGGAGTTGTTAGCTGAGCAGCGTACCCAGGGTGAGACTCTGAAGTTGATTCTGGCAAGATTGGACTCTATAGGTCCTGGACCTTCTACTGGTCCATCATCTGCTCCTGAGGCATTCTCACCTCCAGAGAACATCCCCTCTGAGTATTATCATACTGAGGTTGAGCCAACTATCCCTGAGATCTCCTTTCCCAAACTTCCATATTTTAGCCCACTTGAACCAAGACCCTCTACATTCAAATTCCCCATTATTCTTCCTAGAGATATCCTATGCTCAGTGGATGATCCTGAAACCAATGAAACTATCCACATCACCATTGAGGATTCACCACCTAGAGCTTAGCCTGAACCCACACCTACACCTATTCCTTCCCCTACTCATACAGAGGAAATCTCTCCCTCATCCTCTGGTCATCATTCTGCAGATGCCACAGAAGAGGTTGAGACCACCACTATTGTCGTCTATCAGCCTCCTCCAGTTCCTTCAAGAGATGACATTCATATCCCTCCACTCAATCTTCCTGAACCAGAATCTTCCAGCTCCTCTTCTGATTCTTATAGTTCAGATTGCTTCTTGGTCCTTCCTGTCAAGCCTATACATGCAGTCAAGCCTTCCAGTTCCCCACTTGATTGATGAAGACAAAAGGGGGGAGAAGAGCTTGAGTGATTTTATGGTTGACTGAGTCTCTTTCATTTTTGGAATATGGCTGTACATGGGATGTAGGGAGTTTTTCATACTTGTAATGCAATTTTAAGTTCAATGCAAGTTTCTTTAAGTTTTAATTTCAATTCAAGTCCATTTAAGTTTTTAAGTTATAATACATTGTAGGACAATGAGTTTATTATGTATGCAAGGTGAATATGTTATGTTTTCAAAATTTTCCAAAACACTTTGAATTGACACTTAACAAGTTATTTCAAAAAGGTTTTCAAAATTACAATTGATTTCAAGAAGTGTTTATTTGACAACTCAATTTCAAAAACTTTGTTCAAAATCACCAAGTTTTGTCATCATCAAAAAGGGGGAGAATGTTAGATCTCACGTGTTTTGATGACAACAAAGAATGGATGTGAAAAAGATTTGATAAAAAAATAAGTTTGAACAAAGTAATGACAGAGCAAATCATTACTTGAAGTAAGCACTGGAGTAATGAAGAAAAGCTATGAGAAAAAGCTGAGAAACTTCATCACTGGCAAAATTTCTAAAGGGTTACTAGAGTAATGAGACAGAACCTTGAAGTAACCAGAGTCGACCCTCAAGTAACCTGCCAACGTTACTCAAGTAACCAAGGAAAAGACTTGCAGTTGCTCTCGGCCTGCCAACGTTACTCGAGTAAGTACTCGAGTAACCAGGTAAATCACTTTCAGTTGCTCTCAGCCTGCTAATGTTACTCAAGTAGGTACTCGAGTAACCAGGAAAATTACTTCCAGTTCCTCTCGGCCTGCCAACGTTACTCGAGTCTGTACTCGAGTCCCCTGCTTTAAGAAATATGTTGCTCACGGCATTTTCTATCCTGCCAATGTTACTCGAGGACCTACTCGAGTAAATCACTGTGGTACGCAAAACTTGAAGGTGATACACGATTAATTTGAAATGCTATTATCACACATCACTCGAGGCACCACTCAAGTATGCACGTATTAAATTTTTCTACGTCAAAGACTTTAAGGAGATTACTCGAGTTAGTAATCGAGTAATCTACAGAATTATTTACAAAGCACTTGAAGTATCTACTAGAGTAAGCTATGCAGAAAATTGATGTTTACTCGAGGCAGTACTCGAGTAACTAGGTAAGCAAACCTGAAGTGCTCTCGGCCCTGAAATCCTGCCAACATTACTGGAGTAAAGCATCGAGTAATCTAAAGGTTATTAGAAAGACTACTCGAGTAGCCACTCGAGTAACCTGTGAAGAAAATTGTACTATATTCCACTAAGTACTCGAGTAAACAGGTATTTCTACGGTTTGTAAATTTGTTTACTCCATGCACTACCCGAGTAATGTGATGTTCATTTATTAACTTGCTATCATTACTCTCACGAAGATACTCGAGTAATTACTCGAGTAAACTTAATGAATACTTGAGGAACTACTCGAGTATCCAAGTCCAGAAATTCAAAAATCATTCCAAAATTCATTGATTTGTTTCCTATGTGATTAACCCTTCTTTGTATTAGTATTCTTAGCATATTCGTAGATAAACAATGAAGAGATCTTACCAAATAAGGAAAGTCAAATGCAACGTTCAAATGCTACCTACCGCCACCTACCGCAAACGAATATTTTTCAAATATTGGAAAAGTGAACAGTGGCTGCGCACACTCTAACGGGCGAGAAGAAAATTTTCCAACGGTCATTACCAACACATCTATATATATGGGAACATCCAAATAGAGAAAAACAACAAGAACACACACACGAACGCATTATCAAGTTCGCGTTCAATACTCTGTTTTTACATACTTGTAATTCTGTACTTCAGTTATTCTTATTCACTCTATAAGAGAGATATTTCATTCAAACTCAATATTTGTTATTAAGGTAACTTAAGGTTGTGGAACCTTGAGTTGTGATTGGATTACAACTTGTAAGGGGGAGCGAGTGTCCAGGCGAAGGAACTTGCTTGTATCGAGGTGCCAAGAACCCACTGAATCTTGGAAATTATAGTGAAACTCTCAGAGATACTCTGAGGACTAAACGTAGGTCAAAGTGGTTGTGGCCGAACCAATATAACTCCCGGTGTACACTTCGGTAATATTTCTCCTTACTCTTTAGTGCATTATATTCACCGTCAAGTTTTTATATTTGGAAAGAAATTTTAGTATCACCCAATTCACCCCCCCTCTTAGGTGAAACACTTGCTCTAACAAAATTTACCGATCAATTAGTCGGTGATTAATGAAGAAATTAATTACTAACTAAAAGAAATAAGGAGTGTGACTAAATAGTAAATGGAGCTAGTTAGAGTAACCAAGTGGTTACTTACTTTATGAGAAACAAGGAGATTATGACATATGACACCATTGGATGAAGAGTAGTTGGTGGGAAAAGGTAAATAATCATTTGTTTATCAATTTGTCTTCCCTCTCTCTTGGTGTTTTTGAATAGGCATAGGAGGGGGCACAAAAATCTGTATCCCATCTTCATCTTTATCATCTCATTTTCTCTCTCTTGCTCTCTCTATTTTCGTTAAACAAGAAGGAAGAAAGAGAAAAGAAAAGCTTAAGATTAAGGTAAGATCTTGACCTCAAATGCCAAAACCTCCTTCTATAATCTTATTCTCCTTGCTGAGAGCTTTTATCCTATGGTTTTAAATTCTCAAGAGGAGGTGTTTTTGTGCTTGAGAAAATTTGGAAGTTGGTGAATCAAGAAACATGTTTGGGAAAGTGAAAGAAGTGAGTGAAAGCTTCATTTGGGTATATAAGTTGTGACTATTGGTTGAGTCCTGAATTTTTGGGTTCCCCCCCTGAATTTTGTGGGATTTAGAGTTGTGTGAATGACGTGTTGTGTAATATCCCAAAAAGTGATTAAGGGCCAATGACTTCAAAAGTGAATGCAATTATTATTGAATAAACACTTTTGGAGAATGGGTGATGTGAATTTGGATGTTTTAATGATTCCAATCGCTTCCTTGTGAAAATTCGTGTGGGGAGAGTGTTTATTGTGAAATTGGAACCATTGGGAACAATTGTGCAAAAGTTGGAAACTCTGTCCATTGAAACTCTATACAGAGCAGTCAACTTGTATGGACGTTTTAAATAGGCATATGGTGTCTAAAAATTATGATATTTTCCAGTCTTAAAGTTCACATGCCAAGCTTCAAAATGGACATATAATTTGTGTCATTTCAATTTTTGAGCTAAGAGTTATGATTTTCCAAAGTTTGGGATGGAAACTGGAATCTGTTTTGGAGCAGTATGGACTTTTGTGCAATTATGTATTTTTGAGGTTATTAAATGCAGTGATCCATATTTTTTCAATAAAGAGGACTTAAATAGCTATCCATTGGATTTGGGATCACCTCATTTTGATTTTTCTAGTATTAGTTATGATTTTTCAAAGTTTGGGCAGAAATCTGCCAGAATTTTGTGAAAATCCGAAATTGATGGAAATTTAGTAAATAATTAGAAAATAATATTATATTATATTAAATCATCATCCACCTCCTCCATCAGCCCAAAACCGTGATATTCAGCTGCAACAAGAGAGAGAAGGTGTGAGAAATTCTAGAGAGAGAAGTAGAAGATAACTTGTACAGTAAGTCGATTTCTTCGGTAAATCCTTACCTAACGCGTATAACTCCGCTCCTAAGCTATTCTTCTATATTCTTCAAGGTTTGTGGAGCACAAATTTGGGTGTTCTAAGGCTAGGGTTTTCAGCCACCTTGAGCAAAAGCTAGTGGGAGCTTGAGGTAACTTCCAAACTTTCGTATATTGCTTATTCTGGCTGTTGTGGGCAATTTAATCGGTGAAATTTTGCCGGATTGCCATTGGTTTTAAAGTTTGGAAATGATATGGCCTAGGGGTTATGCTACCCAAATTGGGTCTTAATGTTAGTTGTAACCTACTGTAATGATTAATAAAGTGGTTAGGAGTAGAAAGGAACACGTTTACGGAGCCGAAACCGAAAAACACCGATTCTTCCCAAAGTATGCCAAGATTTCGGCCAGGGCTAGATCTGAGGGTTAGAGTTGGATTTTCAATGATTTGATGGTTCCATTGAGTTCAGGAGCGAAAATTAGGTGGGGTTACAGTTGGTCACTTTTTCGGAAAAGGCCGAAAAAGCATAATTACGAAAACGCCCCTAAAACCCTTAAAGTGAGGCTGCCAAGGGTAATATTGTAATTTGACATTGAATTTTATAATTTTGAGTTTGGAAATGGATTTCTTGGGTGAAAATATGTTAGAATAGCCCATGTCAAAATTTCAGAAAAGGTACAGCCGGACCGGGTACGGCCGGGTCGGGTCCCCGGCGGCATTTTTGTAAATTTTCATAATAGCCTCATATAACCCCTAGAAACACTATGGAAGTGTCTAAATTGTATTTTGGAATTGTAGGACCAAGTTGTGAACCCAGTGGTTAGCATGTTTTACGATGCACACTAAAAGGTGGTCTTTGAGATAGTACTCCCCAACCCTTTAGGCATATGTCTAGGCTTCTAGTAGCCACCTAAAGAGTCCAAGTGATAACCAACTTTAAGTGTTCTGAATGTGAGAATTTGGAATAGAGAATAACTTGTCGTCTTTGACTTTGGTTTATAGGGTTCGACATTTGCCCTAATCGCAAGCAACCTGTGCCGGCGCACGTCAGGAAAGAACAAGGTAGCGACTCTTTTCCCTTATACTATATGTGATACATGGTCTGTTTATTTGATCATTGTTTGTGAGTCTATCACTGCGGCCCATCAGTGTTGACGGTGGGAGGATCGTACCTTCGGGGCGGTGGAATCCGGGGGATGAGACTATTTGAAAGCCGTAAGGCTATATGTGAAAGCCAAAAGGCTATCTGTGAAACCTTCACCCGCGGCCCATCGGTGTTGACGGTGGGAGGACCGTGCCTTCGGGGCGGTCGAATACGGGGGATGAGATTATGTGATTATGTGCATATGTGGCAGCCTGCATGCTGTGCTTTATGTTGTGATGCTGCTTGATGATTTTCTTGCATGCTTTGTGATTACATGTGGTGTGAGTGATTTGTTACAACTGGGATTCTTTTGAATCTCATTCTTTCCATTGACAAACCTTCAGATAGGGCAAGTGCTCCAAGGGAAAGGAGACGACCAAGGGCGGATAAGGCTCCTTAGGGAGATTTATATTTTGGTGTTGGATATCATGTTTTGTTGGGAGATCACCGTATATCTTATAAATGTTGTTTTGGAGACAGTTGTGTAATCCTCTAATGGGAATTTATAAACCTTTAGTTTATGTATGAAACCCAAGGGTTGTCGGGATTTTGTTGTACACTCTGATATGTAAATGTGATGTAACTGCATAGGGTAATTATATTCGAGTTGTGGAATTTGAGACCAGGGTAAGGTAGAATCTTTGAAAATATTTGTGAAAACCCTTCCGTAAGGAAGGGATTGTAAATGAGGTTGATTATTATTGGTCTCTATTTCATTTTAAAATACGTATTTTGAATCATAATTACGAAGGGGGTTACATGTTGTATTGTGTTGGAAATGGTGTATTGTTGTGTCTTTGGACAAAAAAATTGGTTTGAAACATTGATTGTGAAATTTAGAAACTTTGGGATTTTATATGAATTGTTGCTTAAAACAGAGCATGATAATGGAATGGGAATTTGGATGTTTTGACGTTTCCATTGGTTTCCTTGTGAAAAATTGTGTGGAAATAGTATTGGTTATAGATTTTGGAACAACTAGAAACACATGTTGAAATTTGAAAATTCTGTCAAGTGAAAACTCTGTGCTGGGCAGTTGGCTTGCCTGGACATTTTGAATGGGTAAATGGTGACGAAAAATTCTTTAACTTTCCAATCTAATAGAGCACATACTAAGCTTCAAAATGGATAAATTATGGATGTCATTTTTGAAAGAGGCAAGCTTCACCCAAGAGGGGGTGAATTGGGTGATGTGATACATTTTTCGCTTGATGTGGTGATATGAAAATATTAGTAGACAGAGTAGAGTTGAGAAGATTGGAACACAGAGAGTTATACTGGTTCGGCCTAAAAACCAGGCCTACGTCTAGTCCTCAGAGATCAAGCCTACTGAGATTTTCACTAATCTTCCAAGATTCAATGGGCTCTCAGAATGCCACAAAACAACAATTGTTCTCGAACGGACTACGAGCAGAAATATTCTCACACTAAGAAATTTCTCTCCCCCTTACGACAAGTCTAACGTGCAGAAAAACAAACTATGATCTTTCCCACTTGCTTACATATACAAGTCTTATGAGTAGCAACGTTCTCTCCCGCTTACACCACTGTAAGTCTTACGAGCAGCAACGTTCTCTACTGCTTGTATCTTATAAGTCTTATGAGTGGAAGATTTAACTAGGAATTTTCTCAATAGCTTCTCTCGTAAGGATATCTACCCTCTCAAGGTCCCAATACCTTGAGATCAAATGAAAATATGATTTGAAATGTATATAGACTCTCTTACAGAGCAAGTATGATAAACACTAATGATAAATATGAATACAGAGAAAATATGAATAACAGAGACTCGTGAATTTGATTGTGAATTCTTGTGCCTCGTTGTTGTTAACGATCTCTGGAACTCTATATTTAAAGACATTCATTTTTTTCCCGTTTGAATAACGATCATTGTGGAGCGGGGCATCTTATTGTGGAATGGCATGCGCACGTTTGAAAACTTTGAATGTAGTAGGTACGTGTTTGTCATGATGTTGTCTGCCGTTGTTTAACTTCCTTCGTGTCTATTTATTTCAACGTTCATCCTCCTGTATCACACTTATAAAACATTCAAAATGATGTTTAATAATAATAATAAGTGATGATAAGATAAATAAATAACATTAAACCATATTCGGATTGAATGCTGTAAGACTGGTGCATTTAGTTTTCTGGCAGAGTATCACTCAAGCATGGGTGGGCTCACACGAGTGATCTTACCATTTTTCTCCTTGTTCTTTAGTTTTGTACTGGCACTCGCATAGTATTTCAGAGAGATAATTTTCTCACTCGCGAGTGATGTGGGGCCTCACTCGAGAACAACTCCTTCTGCTCGAGTGGCCTTACATTTTACACTAGGAGACTCGTCTTTGGATAGCACTCGCATACCATTTTAGCAAGAGTTAGATTTTGCACTCTCAGGTGATGTGGGCCCTCACTCGAGCACACATACTCCTGCTCGAGTAAGAAGAATATTCTCATGTAATATACCCTTGTTATCAACACTTGTATCAGAAATAGAGAGTTAGATTTCTCACTCGTGAGTGCTGATGTGTCACTCGGGCACATGAAGTCTTACTCGGGCATACTTGTGCTTCTCTGACCTTCATGACTCTCGGCCAAACACTTGCAGTCCCTCACTCGCTAGTGCTCGAGTACAACGCAGCTTCATGCTTGAGTATTGATTTCACTGCTCGAGTGCATTAAAGAAGAATGACAGGAATTGCTCTCGGCCAAGCACTCGCAGTCCCTCACCTCATGTGCTCGAGTGAGAAAGACTCTTCTACTCGAGTGCCATCTCAGGTGCTCAAGTGCATCAGTAAAAAATGACAGCTCGGGCAAACACTTTCTGGCTATCACTCATATCTGCTCAAGCATAAAAGAGTTCTATGCTTGAGTGCTTGTCTTTTGCTCGAGTACATCATTTAAATTTGACAGCAAACATCACAGAACTTTGCCATATGCATTTGATAACTTTGTAAACATTCCTTAGACTTATAAAATATGATTTGCACACAATTGTCTTTTGTTATCATCAAAACTTGGGATCTAACAATTTTGATATGTGTGCTGGGTGTTATGTATTTCCAAAGTTTGATGTCAAAACTGGGATCAATTCTGGAACAGCAAGGAGAATTATTAAATTTTGTACTTTTGTGGTTATATACAGCAATGATTCATATTTTTTCTGTAAATAGGATTTAAAAATCTTTAAGTAGGACTTAGGATCACCTCATTTTGATTTTTCTAGAATTAGTTATGATTTTTGGAAGTTCAGCCAAGAAACTTAAAATTTTCCTGACCGCAGCCAAAGGTCCTGGTCGTAGCCCAAAAGCTTCTGACCTGCTTTTGACTATAGCCAGAAGACTCTTAGCCGCAACCAAAAACTCTTTGACTTAATTTTGGCAGCAGCCAAAGTTCTTAGTCGCAGCTAACACCCAAAAATCAGAACTTTTCACTATCATAAGGTAGTCTTTGAGATAGTACTTCCCAACCCTTTAGGTATATCTTTGGGCTTTTAGTAGCCACCTAAAGAGTCTTAAATGATAACCAACTTTAAATGTTTTGGAATTTAGTTTTGGATTAGAGAATAACTCTTTATTGTTAATTATGATTCTAGGATTTGATATTTGCCCTGCCTGTGAGAGACTGGTGCTAGAGCACGTAAGGAAAGAATAAGGTAGTGACCTTTTTCTTATGTTGTGTTTGATACTTTGTATGCATGACTTATCATTGTGTTGTCGTTGGGAAATATGTTGTACAAAACCTTGCTGTGGTGAAATATGTCATTGTGTGTTGCAGCATCAACAATTCAGCGTGAGCAGTTGTAGGGGGTAATGCACGTCATACCTACCCCTGCCATTGTAATTGCCGTTGTTGTGTTGTGGTATTGTGAATTTCCCACTTTTGAGAAATA
Organism: Inga laurina; assembly: GCA_963855925.1. NCBI lineage: Eukaryota > Viridiplantae > Streptophyta > Magnoliopsida > Fabales > Fabaceae > Inga > Inga laurina. The sequence goes on from OY979710.1 coordinate 18,793,200, forward strand.
TGTCATTGTGGCTATGTTGTTGTGAAATGTGTCATATAGAACATTACTGTTGTGAAATATGTCATTGTGCATTGCAGCGTGAGCATTACAACGTGAGTAGTCGTAGGGGGTGATGCACATCACACCTATTCCTGCTGTTGTAAATGCCAATGTAAATGACATTGTTTCATAGCTGTGTTGTGATTTGTTTACATGCTTTGTGGTTGTGTATAGTATGAGTGAATTGTTACTACTAGGATTCTTTATAATCACATTCTTTCCATAAAATAATTTTCAGACAGGGCCAATGGTTCTGAAGAGAAGCAGGTAACGAAGGGTAGATAGAGCTTCAAGCTAGGAGTTTACATTTTAGATAGTTGGTTATCATGCTATTAATTATTTGAATATTTTGTTGGGAATTAATTGTATATGTTGCAGATATTGAGTAGTTTTGTGTAATCCCTTAGAATGAGAAACTGATTATGGGCGATTGTGCCCTATAAACCTTAGTTGATTAAAAGAACCCGAGTGTGTCAGGAAGTTATGTTGTACTCTGATATTTATGAATGGAATCGAACTGTACAGGCCAAATGTGCATTTGAAATGTGAATATGAGACCGTGTTGAATAGGTTCTAGAAAAGTTTTTGCAAACCCTGTTTTGGGAAATGAAATTTTTATGAAGTCTCAATTTATCTTGTGGTCTCTAATTTCAAATAATTATGTATTTTTAAATGTAAATCTTAGCCTTGATATAAAGGGGGTTACAGTAATCTTAAGGAATTTGAGACAGTTAAACTTACTGAGGAATGCAATGCTATTCTACAAAAGAAATTACCATTAAAGATGAAAGATCCAGGAAGCTTCTGCATACCTTGCACCATAGGTCAATGTCACCTTGAAAGAGCACTTTGTGACATTGGAGCAAGTGTAAACCTCATGCCTTTTTCCACCTACAAGAAACTCAATCTTGGAAAGGTGAAGCCAACCACAATTTCACTACTTCTAGCTGACCAATCAATAAAACATTTAAGGGGTGTCTTAGAAGATGTTCTGGTAAAGGTGGACAAACTCATCTTTCCAGCTGATTTTATAATACTTGACATGGAAGAAAACCAAGAAATTCCTATCATTCATAGGAGGCCATTCCAAGCAACTAGCCAAGTAACTAAGAGAATGTTAATAAATGTGCAATAAGGGAATGTTCAGAGAAGGGTCTGGAGGATTAGGTCTGCAGTGTGCCATTGTAAAGCCTCCTCTTTTAGTAATTATATATTGACTTTGTATATTGCCACCTAAGGCCCATTCATACTTTGATGAAATCTATGAAACAGTTTTCAGACTTGCATGATTGGTTTATTTTTTTTATACTATGGTAGAGTTTTGATAGAGGAGGTCTGAGGCAATAGGTTTTAAATTGTCACTTTTACCATATACATCCATTTTTGTGAACCTTTGAGAAAATTATGGTTCTATGTGAAATGAAATTCTTCAAGAATGTTTTGAATTGTGATTAATGAGATTATATTTATGAGAAATGATATTGGACCTATCGGAGAAGTGTTACTGGGCTTCGAAAGTGCCCAAAGCTTGTTTATCATACTGCTATTTGGACTATGAATCAAATGTTAGATACTTTTAATCATGATAGATTAACATCTTTTTTTCCTACCATCGTTTCTAATTGCTTTCTTCTTTTTTGGACATAATAATACTTGATGTTTTAATAAGTTATTTTAAATAGCTAATTATACCGTACATATGGAGAATGTTACAATTTTATTGTTTTTTAAGTGTATTTTCTCATATCCGTTGACCCTGTGCATCTAAGGGCCCCAAGAATGATTATTGATCATTTCATGAAATGTACTTCATTTTATCTTTTTAAGGCTCTAACTTTTGATTATAATGATGTAACTCTTAATATTTGATAAGTCCCTATTTTATTATATATTTTCTTATCTATTTATGAGATTTGATAATTGTTATTGTGTTTAAATATAAGTATTATGATTATCTTGGATTAGAAGATATTGCACAAAATGAATGCTAAAAAGGGTATAATTGTCATATTTTATTTTCCTATATTAAACTAATTTGCACAAATGTATTTTTGGTTGTGTTTATTGTAGGAAAATTGAGGAATTAAAGTAAACAAGACAATCAACCCTAGAAAGAGGACGATACACCATGGAAAAGGTAGAAACTCGCATAGGTTAAAGGATCCATGGAAAACAAGGCCTTAAGATTGGTTTTGGGTCAAATTACATCGTGGTTAGGGCCCAAATATGTTAACTTATGACTTATGCCCCTTAAATGGGCCCTATAACTACCATTTAAGCCCAAATGCATATCTTCCATGACCCATGAAGAGTAAAAACGTGACAACACACCATGACCACACACCACACTTCCTTTCTTCTTCCATCATCATATGTGGTTAACTAATCCTCTTCTTGATGATAGACCCGTTGGCTTGAGTTCTTTTTCTTTAATTAGGGAGTTGTATTAGGTTTAGATCTTTTTTATTTAAGCATTTTAATGATTTCCTAGGTTTAGGTTTTGAGATTTGTTTTCATAGACTTATAATTTTCGGTTGAAGATTAATTGAGATCTTTATGTGAATTTCATGAATAATTGCAATTTGAATTCTCAAGTTTATATATTTTATTTTTCCTAATATATGATTATTCTTGTGATTTTATGATGTTGTTAATTTAATTACATGGATAATTATATATGTGAATATGACGGCTGTCTATTCTGGGTTTGACATTTGAATAACTCTACTGTTAGAGGAACAAATTGTAATTGGAATTGATTTTGACATGCTAAGTGATGCTTAAACAATTAATTGAAAGGTTATTATATGTTGAGTTCAGGGGTAATAATTGATTAATTAATTGAAACCTATGACGGTTGTCTAAGGTATTTATGTTAGACTTAGTACTATTTATACACTCAATAGCCTTTGTTCAACTATGATGGACACTTATCTATTTTCAAGAAGATTCATCATATCTTGTGTCTGTCTATCTTTTATATCTTTTTATTTTTATTTTCATTTCTATTATTAAAAATCCCAAAAATTTCTCTTTCCTTTATCTCCTTTGAGTCTTGCAAGTCTAATGAATTAAAGAATTAAATATACTATTGATCAACTTCATGCAAGAAAATACAACCCAGATTGTGCCGCTACGTTGTATAATTTAGTAATTAATTTGAGCACTAATGAGAAACGTGATCAATATTGGAAATATATCCTATTATTTACCAAAATTTAATCAAGCCAACTAACACAAGTTAAATTTATGCCACATTATGTATGTAATTCGGAGATCACTATTGGAAGTTCTTTATTAATAAATTTTTGGATCTATAATTGCTATCCATGAATCTTCTTTAAGGTAATAGTAGTAATTGGCAAACATTTTAACCAGCCAATATGAGTTAATTTTATCTCAAGTTTTGTATATTGCACAGAACTTAAGTAAGGAATTAATCAAGCCACACTGTTGATGGCTAAGTTTAGATTTTATAATATATATATATATTAGTTGTTCAGTTTGATAAATATTTTTCTCCTCCCGTCATGTAGGACGCATAATACTCCACCGGTCTAGAATGTGAGGGCTAAATAATTAATTTACATATCTTAAAGAAATTAATTACTCCCTCCGGTCCTAATTATAAGACAGAGTTGACTTTTTTGGAGAAATTAAGGAAGACAATTGGATTACTTTAGAGTGTTTATATTTTTAGTATTTTTAGTTTATATATTAGTTTATTAGTCAAATTAATTAGTTTGGATAAAAAAATATAAATATAAATACTCTAAAGCAATTTAATTGGCTTCCTTAATTTCTCCAAAAAAGTCAACTTTATCTTATAATTAAAACCGGAGGGAGTAGTTTTTTTAAAAATATGTGTTAATTTCTTTAATATAGCTCTTTAATCATTTCTAGTGAAACCAACCTCACTACTGAAAAATCCCTTTCTAGTATAGATAGTTTTACAAGAAATTATAAAGTTATGAGGCAATACAACAGATTGAGATTGAGAGGTGTTGTATATTTAGGACTAAAATAGCTCCCTCAGCTAAGTCTAGGGTCCGGTTTCTCTCATAAGCGCTTTTCTCATTATCCCTCAAAAGCTTTCAATCTTGTCCATCCATTCCATTGAAGTGATTAGCAAGAGCCACGTCATCCTGTGCATTTAAAGCCTAGCTTATTGTGCAAAGAAAAAAAACGTCATCCAATCAATTACGCAAATAATCCCCAATACGATCATATCATTCTCTATGGATACAAAACCCTTCTTTTGTCTTATATCAGAATCACATTGTCTTCTTCCAATGGAGAACACGACAGTGATGTTGAGACTCCACGCCCTTACACCCATCCTCACAAGCCCCACAGTACTTCACAGGTACTCTAAATTCAGAGGTGCAATTTGTACTGGGTTCTAAGTTCATAGAGCATATTATCTGAAAGATGTGACTGCATAATTCCTCATGCTCTCTGCTATAACTAAGGATAATTAAGCTATTAAGGTTCTTTATTATATTAATGAAAAGCACTGAATTTAAAGTCCGAATCTCAAGTTATGGTCCAGTTCTTATTAATGAATAATCTTTTTATTCGAAGAATGGCAAAAACAGAAAAGCTGCATAGGCCACTTTGTCAGAGTTGAAGGATCCAGAAAAGAAACTTGCGCTGGGAATATGTAAATTTGAACAAAAAGGTGTGTAATTTGATTTTCAATTTAGGGCAGGAAGAAGATTTCACTGAATTTCACCTATAGGAAGAAATCGTTCAGTAACCTCTATAATCGACGGCGAGTGTGACGACCGACGTTGGCTTGATTTGAGAAGAAAGGGAATTAAGGATGAAGACAAGAGATGAAGGGAACATAAGAGAACCTGACCATTTGAGTGGCAAACGGTGGATAAGATGAGTGCTACGTAATTCGGTCGTGGGATAGAAAAGAACGGAAATAATTTAACAGAAATTGGTGATTGAATGGACGCTCCAGATTATAACACTTTGGATGGCGAGGATACAATCTTAAAAGCTACATGATGTGTCTCTTTTTCAGCCCTTGGTTCAATATTGGATGGACCATATTTAGAGATACTGAGAGCTAATGAGAAAATCTACCGCTGAGAGAATCTGGTTCCCTCTTACATTTACTCAACAAAATATGCTTCCGTAGCATACTTGCTGTCTTGAGTAGAGAGTAAACAATTGAAAATACCGTCATTTTTGGGATCAATGATACTCATTAAATATTTTATTGTAAGCTCACGCTTTTTGGATGAAATGAACCCTTCCCCTTACACGAATTCAATGCCGTGCCACTATATAATTAAAATAAGATATATATATATATATATATATATATATTAATTATCCACATGAAGACAAAATTGATCCCCTTATCCCGCACGGAAAATCCATAAAATTTTTTCCATTAATGATTTTTTTACCTAAACTCTCTCCAATAATTATGTATTTCAAGGCTTAACCGTAAAATCATTTCCAAACGCTCCATATATTTTCTGTATTAACTAATTTTCTTAATATAATCAAATTAAGTAAAAAGATCTTATATTAAAGATCGGATGATTATTATTTTAGTTGTTTAACCTTAACATAGTCTCAAATAATGATTTTTTCCATTAGTTGTTGTTACTTTTTAAAATTAAACTTAATCAATGGGAAATTAAGAATATTTTCTTAACATTAAAATTTCAATTTTAGGATTTGAAAATTGAAAAGACACTTTAATTTTTAAAATTAAGAAACCAAAATAAAATCTTATATAAAGTTAAAAAATACTTTAGAACAACAAATTTTGCAATCAACTACATATGCGTACTGATAATGTTTCAATTTCAAAATTTCTACTAACTTACCCCCACAAATCTTAAATATGAGAATCATTTAATTAATTGGTAGAATAAAAAATAAAAATTATTATGAGATCTCAAAGAATGGATGTAATCATGGAAAAAGCCTCATAACAAGTGATCAAGATGTAATGACACATTATAATCCAGAAAATGACATGTTTATGCTGTTCACTTATTTTTTGTAATTAATATGTAGAGAATCTGTAACTATTTTTTTTTTCCCAAAAACACCACTACTATTTAATGATTAAAATTTAATGCACAATGATGAAAATAGGGAAAATGTCAAACAAATACCCTACAAATATTAAAAGGATAAATTAGGATGTTGAATTTCAATAATTTCAATTTAATTCCAATTGACAAATTTGAAATGTTATAAAAAGACATTTTAATGCCTTCTTCAGAGCTACCATTTTGTAGAGCTCTAGCGACCTTGCCAACTATCAGTCCCTAGAGATCCGACAACATTGTCAATCAGCAGAGTTCTAGTAGCATGATACATTTTTTGAACTTCTGAAACAAAAATATAGTAAATAATAAAATTAGAGTAGTTAATAGAAAAATTAAAGAAGTAGTAAATAGTGTCCATGTTATTGACTCTTTCCCAATAACTACTGCTCCCTCCGGTCTTAATTATAGGACATATTTACCTAACTTTGGAGAAATTAAAGATAGTGGTTAAATTAGTTAATTATATTTATTTTCCTAAAATACCCTTATTTAAAGTTTAAAATGACATCCAATTATGTTAATTCTCTGTTTTTTCTTGTACCTCTCATGCCTCACACATGACTTCTTCAAGCTCTCACACAATCCTACGATGTCAATCTCCCTCAATAACTTCCGATCTACTCTTATTAAATTATTATTGTGTTTAATTATTATTAAGAAAGTATCAATAGGGGGTATTTTAGGAAGGAATTAACAAAAATTAGAACTTTGTCCTATAATTAAGACCAAGTTCAACTCTCAAATGTTGTCCTATAATTTGGACCGGAGGGAGTATTATTTTGTTACTTATTATTATAGTTTATCTATTAGCCACTCTTGTTTCAAACATTTGAAAAATGCATAAAAAACTTTGCTGGTGGCCAACCAAAGTAGTAAATAGTGAAACCAAAATAATAGCGAAAGTTATCAAGAAATAGTCAGCAATAAGGACTTTGTTTACCATTTTGATTTTGCTATTAATTACACTTGTTTCACTATTTACTATTTTTGTTCTAGAAATTCAAAAAATGAATTAGGCCATTGAAACTCTAGTGACTGGCTGACCACCGACAATGATGTCTTTTCCTCTTCATTTTAAAATTTCAAAGATTGATTTGGGATTATTGCAATTCAAATCCTTGATTTGGCATTTTGATATTTTAGTGGTAATTTTCTGAGATTTTCCAAAAAAAAAATACAATTAAATATGGACATTATGGGAAAGAAACAATTAACATACAATACAAGAGGAAATTTGATTTTATATTGAAAAAATTGCTAAAAAAAGTCCCCCACTACAAAATTTATGACCAACATTATATGAAGTTGGTTAAAAAAACTTAAATGCTACCTATCTCCAATTGGTACTGGAGGTAATTCAGGCTAGCCCGCAGGTTGCAGGCCAACCTGCACGGGTTGTGGGCTGTGACGGGGCGGGTTGGCAAGTGAGCCTGCCAATTTTTTTAAAAAAAATTTCACTCTTTTTTTATTTTATTTTTTACTCTCTTTCTCTTTCACCTACTCATATTACACTTATTTTCTTTTATATATTTGTGTTATAAAGTTAATTTCATTTTTACTTTCCTTTTTTTCATCTATCATATCACAAAACTATATAAACACATATATTTTAAATTTAATAATAGTGAAATAAATAAATATAATATGAAAATATGTGTCAAATAAAAAGTATAGGGAATTAATTAAACACATCATTAAAAGAAAAGAGATAAGGGACTAAGGGTATTTAAGAAAAAATTAAAAAATAAGTAAATAAAGCGGGCCAGCCCGCCAGCCCACGGGCTAAATAGAGCCCGTTTAGCCCAGTTTTTAAACTGGCTAGATTTCTCCAGTCTGAACCAGTTAATTTGGGCAAGCCAATAGTCCCAACCCGCCAGCCCAACCTGATTTTCCAGTTCTACCAATTGGCATTACTCCTCTTTAGTTGGGTGTCACTTATCGTCAATTTTATACAAAACAAAAGACATGTTCATGTAATTGAAAATGTTACATCCTACTAAAGAAACGTTGCACTCACTTGAGGATTTAGATCTTTAACCTATATTTTTTGTTTTTGTTTTGCCAACCTTTAACCTATAGATAATCAATTTTATAATAAAAAAATTTTCAGCAACTTTTCTTAGCATACTTGAACTCAAATCAATATTCTCAAATAAACCTTATAAGTAAAATCCAGAAATAAGCTACGGCTTAGAGCTGAAGCCAAGGGAGACAGCCCAGCCAAAATCATAGGATTAGAGAACATCAGCTATTCAGCTCTTCTGTGGTGGGGCCCGGTCGAATTCGAGTTAGTCAAAGTCTTAATATAAGTAGACCCAATATTGTTTTATTTGTTTTTACGGAAGTAAAAACAATCCAAGCTGATAAAAGGGAAAATTCTAAAAAAATACATTGAAATATAGAAAAGGATAAATTTGAAATTTTAAATTTTAAAATTCTAAGTCAATATGGTGTCAGTATGGTGGAAAAATATGGGATTATGAAATTTCAGCGAAAATAAACACTTGCCCTTTAGCTCTCCTTCTCTTTCAGCTTGGAATAACAACATCGGTTTCTTTATTAACAACACCATATTTTATATTAATAAATTCACTTTAATCTTTCACAACTTCATATCTCAAATATAGTTGGGAATCAAGGTCTACCTTTGACGGGCCAAGGCCCTTTTAGGCCTGGGTAAGAAAAATTGTTGTTTTTTAAAGTTCAGCTCAAAAGCATGTGGGCCAGGGCTAGCCCACAGGGTCTGAAGCCTTTTTCACAAGATTTTAACTTTTTTCAGTTTTTTTTAAAAATTATAGCAATGAAAATTCCTAATTTAACACAAATGCTATCAAAATTAGAGTATGAACGATATGCATCATACTACAAACAAACACAGTCATTAAGTTATAATCAAAACTAAACTATTGTCTACATACCACAATTACAAATAATCAATGAGAAGACTTAACAAAATTAAAAATACTTCTTATAAATATGTCTTAAAAAGTATAAGTAGTCAACAAAATAAACAACATAAAATATAAATAAAATAAGCACCAGAAAATAAGTCAAAAAATACAAAATTGGTAAGAATACTTATGAAATAAGAAATATCTTTTATAAATTTTTAATTTTTAGGATTATTAATACAAGATATTCTTATAAAACTTAATTCTAAAAAAAATATAATAACAACAAAATATTTACAATATCATTAACAAAATATAAAAAATCAATAATATTATTATTATATAAATAATTTTAAAATATAAAAAAATATATATGGGCGTAAAACGGCCGACCCATGGCCCTAAAGGCCGGTCCTTTTAGGCTCGTTTTCATTTTTGAGGTAAAAATTTTAGGTCCGGCTCTTTTAAATTCTAGGCCTAAACGGGCCGACTCGATGGGTTGGGCCGGTTTTCCCGACTCTAATATCAAATATGGTGTTGTTAATGTAAAATATGATATTGTTAATAAAGATATAGGTGTTGTTATTGGCCCTAAAACTTGTTAATTTCAAACTTATCCTTGACATATATTGGTTTTTGAGATACGAAGTTGTAAAACAAGAAAGTGAAGTTGTTAATATAAAATATGGTGTTGTTAATAAAAAGACGGATGTTGTTGTTGGCCCCCGAAACTTGTGAATTTCAAACTTATCCCTGGGATGTGTTGACTTTTGAGATATGAAGTTATGAAACAAGAAAGTTAATTTGTTAATGTAAAATATGGTGTTGTTAATATAGAGATCGGTGTTATTATTGTGAAATAAGAAAGTCGAGTTGTTAATGTAAAATACAGTGTTGTTAATAAAGAGACCGGTGTTGTTATTTTGAATGAAGAAAGTGGAGTTGTTAATGTAAAATGCGGTGTTGTTAATAAAGAGACATGTGTTGTTATTCTGAACTAAAAGGGAGGGAAAGCTGAAAGGCAGGGGTGTTTTTTTGCCGAGATTTCATAATCCCATATTTCTCCACCATACTGAGACCATACTGACCTGAGATTTTACTAATTCGAAGCTTTGATTTATCTTTTTTTTTTTTTTGTAACGGATTTATCTTTTTTATATTCCAACTGTAAGAAAAATATAACTAAAAAGGAGATTTGGCGTACCGGGGCGAATCCTTGTTCGGATCCGGGTCAAAGCTCCAATGCTCTATACTTGTGTCCACACAATTATTAGACTACTAGAGCCTAATTATGATTTACACAGCAGATCACCAGAACCAGAAAGATGGTAGGAGAGAAGAGAATTGCCAGAAAACTCAATGGCGGGGTGAATTGTAATTGAAGAGACACACCCTATTTATAGTGGTTTATGGAGGCCACTAATTAGGAAACGTGTGCACTCCTTCTTACCCTCCTAGACAACAATTAATTGAATCTCAACTAATTCCCTAATTATGGTGATTTGTTCCTCATTTAATAAATCCATAATTATTGCTGAATTATTCCCCAATCTATAATTAATGCTGATTTTATTCTTATTTAATTAGACTACTTATATCCTAATCAAATAGTCCGGCCCATTAAGGACGAATTTGGACCTAAAGTCCAACACCAACGTATTCTACTCGAATTTTCCCCTGATAAAAAGCAACGAGACCCGAACCCGAATTCTGAAATTAAAGCCCCAAACGCATACATCATCTATGAATCAACGACCAACACCCCATACGCCAGCTTCCAGGGAATCGTAAAAAATACAATGATCAAAGAAGAAAAGATTATATTATCATAATAATAATTCTGAATCAGATTCTGGATAAAATTCAGGTATAACAGTAGCAGCCCACAGAGACTCGTTAAAAGCTTCTTGCAAATGGTGAGGTATGAACTGTGATCTACACAAAGGACAAGTTTGCTGATTGAATCCCAACCAACGGTCAAGACACTCCTTGTGGAAGACGTGGCGGCAGTTTGTGAGCCGTCGGATCTCAACGTCGCCATCAAATTCGTTCATGCACACGGCGCAAGAGCTCTCCGGCGCCACCACGTCTTCCGCTGCCAGCTCAGAGAACTGCATCACCGGCAGCATCTCTCGGATCAGCACCGCGCTCGTCGACTCGAATTCGGGCATCCGCGTCGGAGAATAATGATAGTACGGGTCGTCGGAATCCCAAAAATACAGAATGTCCTGTTCGAGAAAATTGGGGACGCCAAAGGAGCGAAGGAGGAACGATGTGATTCCCCTTAGGATTCCAAGTACGGCGAGGATCTGGAGGATGAACTTTGGGAAGACGAGCTCGGTGCATCCCACCGTAAATCCCATATCGGAGAACCAGAGAGAATGTATAGATGACGCTTAATTCTGTTAGTTGCGGAGGAAGAAGGCGGGTGCGATATATATATATACACACACACATGTAGAAGAAGCTTGTTTCAGCGGAAATGGCCATAATGGGACAAATTAATTTTCAAGTTTTCATTTGTTTTAAAATCCGTGCTATCCGGTCTGAATCTGTGATCAAAGTGTGTTCCAGTCTTCCAGATGACGATGTGACTCTAGGTGGTAAAAAAAATGTACTCATTATTTATTTAAAGTTTTATATTTTATGTATAAATATATAATGGTATTATTGAGAATTGGTGGGGGAAATGGTCAAATCACTGGTCCTTCGATTTACAATTTTTTATTAGTTTTTCCTGCTATTTTAGGATGATCATTTGATTTTTTGATGATGATATTTAATAATACTTTTTATTATGGGAAATCCCTATAAAATATCTTTAAAATAGCAAAATTTCATTTCAGTGCAGTGAAATCCAAAAACCCGAATCAGTTATGTGTCAGTACGAATGAACAGTGCAGAGGGTGCTAAAAGACGATTTTGCCCTTCGGCCCTCATTCTCGTCACTTTCAAAATAACAACACGAGCCTCTTAATTAATAATTCTAGTTTCATCTTTTTACTTTCACAATAACAACACCGGTCTTGTTATTAACAACACCATATTCTACATTAACAACTCTCATTTCTTATTTCACAACTTTGTAATTTAAGTTTTAGGGCCAATAACAACACCTCTTTCTTTATTAACAACACCGTATTTTACATTAACAACACTATATTTTGGAGATGCGAATATGTAAAAGAATAAAGTAGAGTTGTTAATTAAGAGGCTCGTGTTGTTATTCTGAAAGTGGCGAGAATGAGGGTTGGATGACAAAATCGTTTTTTGGCACCCCCTGCACTATTCATCCGTATTAACACATGACTGATTCGGGTTTTTGGATTTCGCTGCACTAAAATGAAATTTTGCTATTTTGAAAATAGTTTATAAGGATTTTCCCTTTTATTATATTATATATTAGTTTTTCTTTTTTGTTTTTTTTTGTTTTTTTTAGTCGGCCAAGAAAAACTTGGAGATTACAAAAGAGGTTCAGATGTCGCAATCAGGCCAGCTGATTAAGATCCTGGGCCATAAAAATACTACATGGAGGGGGTGGGGCGTGCAAATTAGTTTTTCTTTTGCATCCATGCGTTCAAACCCAAAACAATAAACCACTTGAGCACGTAGGAGCTAGCTTAGAACATCATAACAGTTTAATGAAATTAGTTATAATATAATTAATTTTTTATACGACTATCTTTTAGGAAAATTCTAAGAAAATATCATTTGAATTTTAAAATTTTAAATAAGTCATTTGACAAAAATTTGATTTGTCAATCACATTACACTAGTTGTCAATCTCATTACTCTTATTGTTAACAAAATCAATTTAGGATTTTGAAATTTAAATGGTATTTTTTTTGAAAATTTCCCTATCTTTTTTTAAGATATAAAGGAAATTCAAAAACTTGAGGTACTTACAAATTAGGATTAACTCTTATTAAAACATATAAACATTTAACAGAAACTGTTTGTATTTAAGGAAAATTCCAAAGCATATGTTTGGCACTTCTTTTTATATGACTATTTGATTGGGGTAAATTCTAACATTTTTGGGCTTAATTGAGATATTTCTTTCAAAAGTTGTTTTTTGTATCCACATGAATTTAAAATTAAAACCACGTGCTTAATTGGCTAAAGTTTCACTACTACGTCCAAATCCTCATTGTTGAATTAGTTAAATTTTATAAAATGTCAAAATTATCCTCAATAAAGTTATTAGTTAGAGAAAATAGACTAACTAACTAATTAAATTAATTAATTAAGATGTTTTATAGTAAGCTAAAGATATTAGGTGAAAAAATAAGTACTTTGGAAAACACATGTTATATGTTCTTATAAAATAATGGTAGGAGAGAATACTAGTTTGACACATGATGTGGAATATTTTCTGTAATATCCTAAATTTTCGGACTAGAGGCTCCATAATAAGTCTGAATTAAGTAGACTAATAAACCCTAGTTTAGCAAGTATCCCAGGAATGCACAAGAAACATAATGGCTTGTAGAAACTGCATCCGGAATAAAGTTTGAATTTTGGTGCTGTTTAGTTGAAAGAAAATACCTAATTTCTTTTGGATGTGTTAGAATGACATAAAACCTAACCCGAATTCAAAGAAAAGGGAAATAGCATCTAGAAAGAAGTAAGAAAGAGAATTAAAAAAATTAATAGCACAAGAAATAATATTGTCATAATCAAAGACGAAAGGGACAATTGTCACTTGATCTTGATGTCAAAATTGGAAGACAAATCGAAGGGCTAGATTTTGCTCTTCAAAAGTAAGAAGTGATTATGAGAATGAAAAAAAAACCAACTTCCTCCCCTTATATTATTAAAAATGTCCAAAAAGGGTAAAATAGGAAGAAAGAAAGTGTTGGTCAAAGTGTTAACCCAATTTCAAGAAGACTTTGGTCAACTGGTCAACACATGTTTCTCCATTTTTCCCTTAGGCATTTTGGTTAAGAGAAAGAAAGAGGGAAGAGGAAAGATCATTTTTATTTAACCAAACACACCTTAGTATAATTAATCATCTTGTTTTTTTAAGGAGTTGCAAGAAATTGACACTTGGCACATTGTGGACTAAGCATTTGGTTTAAGTAAAGATAAATACCAAAAACTCCCTCTCTCCTCTCCAAATTCGTCCAATAGCCCTAAAATAGAGGGGGAAATGAAGAAAATTATAAGAAAAAGAAAGAGGAAAGAGAAAGGAAGAATAGTGAAAGTTCCTGAGCTCTAGAGCCGATTTCACCTTCGATTCGGTGTTTCCAACTTTTGAAGTCTTCTTTAATGTTGTTCCTCTCAGTGAGAGCAACATTTCTACGGCTTTAGATTCTTGATTAGAGGTGTTTGGAGCTATATACCCAGTGAAAGTGTAGCAAAATCAAGAACCGGTTGTAGAATCACTACAAAAAAAATGGTATTTTGTAGCGGTGGTTTTGTAGCGGTTATATCAAACTGCTATAAATTATAATATTTGTAGCGGTTTTAATCTAAACTGCTACAAATTTGTAGCGGCAAGGTACGCGCCAAGTGGCGCGACAGATTAACAGCGTTTTTTGTAGCGGTTAGGTAGACAAAACCGCTAGAATTTTAGCGTGAAATTCCTGCTAAAACTTGTAGCGATTTAGTTGTAGCGGTTAATAAACAAAAACCGCTACAATATTTCCGCCGCTTGGCGCAACCAAGACCCGCCAATAGTGTAGCGGTTGTTTATAGCGGTTATAGCAACAAAACTGCTATAAAATGCCAAACGTCAGGTATTTGTAGCGGTTATAGGGATATAACCGCTACAAAATTTCAGGAGTCTCCAAGTTTGTAGCGGTTCTGGGCCATAACCGCTACAGAATTTCAAAGGTTCTTGTAATTTGTAACGGTTATTAGAAAACCGCTACAAATTTAAGGCGCCCTGGGTGATTTGTAGCGGTTAACGTAGCGGTTATTGGGATAACCGCTACAAAGTGCTGGCCTATTTAAGGCCACTGCCTCCCTCCTTTTTCCATTTACTCATTTTGTTTCCTGGAGTTTCTCTGAGTGGTTTCTTTTAGATTTGAGCGTTCAGATGTCTGTGAAGGAGTTTTTGCTACAGTATTTCTTAGTATTTGCACTTGAGGTACATAGATAACACGTATTTTATTTGTATTTGTATTTTTATTAAATTTTTGCATAATAATGTACTAAAATATTTTTTTTTTTGGATTTTTACAGTTGATATGGCTTCAAGAGAGGATAAGGGGAAGGCCCCTGAGGTCCCCAGATCGATTTTGCAGGGTGGCAGCAGCCGAGCAGGGGGCAGAGGGAGGGGGCAGCGCGGAGGCAGGGCGACCACGGCATTTCAGCCCATCCCCCCACAGGAGTCGGCCCTACCACAGGCACCGCAGACGATCCCACAGGAGACGACCACACCAAAGGTGCCTAAGTTTGGGGGGGCAGATATCAGCGTCGAGGACTACGACGAGGAGGACTTCGAGATCCCAATTGGGCTCAGGGAGATGGAGCAGTTCCTCGATGAGGAGGAGGCTCGGGAGTAGAACAACCCACGATGGTCGTCTTCACGGTCCACTGGGTTTGAGGTGCAGGTCCAAGGTAAATAAATTTTTTAATTTAATAAATTATTTATTTAAATTCAAAATGTTAATTTTGAATTACAATTTATCTAACGTGCGGTAAACTGTGCAGATGAGCAGGGGAAAGTGTCAACGAGGAGGCTGGACATGGCCGGCCTGAACAGCATGGACCGGACCCTGCGAGTTATAGTGCCATGGAATGAGGGCACTGACCAGCCCATCGACAATGGGGTCACCTGTTCAACCGCTTCCTGAACGACCTAGGCGCGAATTTGATGCGGTTCCCCCTTCACTTCAAGACGTGGAGGCACGTTCCGAAGGGGCCGAAGGACCAGGCTTGGGAGGAGGTGGTTAAGGTAATTAATAGTATTTAATTAATATTTTTTGTAATTAATTCTATTTAATTAATATTTTTTAATAGGATTTTTGTAATTAATGATATTTAAATAATTTTTTTGCAGCTGCGGTTTGCTGTCCGGGCCAACCGGAAGAGGTACACTCTCGTGAAGATGGGTGACGACTGGAGGAACAGGAGGAACCATCTCTTCCGCAGGGTGGATAAGGATGGGACGATGCCTCTGGAGCAGCTGATCGAGAGCGTCCCGGACGGCGTGCCGCTGAACGACTGGGCGAGTTTCGTCCAGTTCAGGAGGAGCCCTGAGGGGCAGGTAATGTATTTATTAGATTCTTTATATACTTTTTTTAATTGTTAATTATTAAATTATAATTTCAATTTAATTATTTTTAATTTGAACTTTATTAATTTTAAATGCTTTTTATTGTTTTAATACATTTAATATTATGTTTTTTCCAGGAGCTTTCTCAGAGGAACACTAGGATCCGTGCGCAGCAGATGATCCACCACACAGCAAGATTGAAGACCTTTGCTGTCACCTACAGCGAGCTGGTAAGTTTTCAAAATATCACTGACGTTTAGCTGGTTATTTAATAATACTAATTAATTAAATTTTGTAATTGTTTTAGGAGAAGAAGGTACAACAGGAGAACCGTCAGACGGACTATGGGGAGTTATACGCCATCACACACAGACACCGTGACGGGACTGTGACCTCTCAGCAGGTAGAGGCGTCCATTGTAAGTAATTTTATTATTATAATTTTTATAAAACCAATTTAATAATGAAAATGCTAATTAGTAATTGTTTTATAAAATGGCAGAAGCGGATACAGCAGTCGCAGGCTGAGCTGCGACAGACCCAATCTGAGGAGTCATAGGGGTCAGTGGACCCGACAGCTCCTTTAAAGGCGAGTCTGGGTCAGGCTAAGCACCCTGGACGCGTGCGGGGGATGGGGATAGGCGCCAGACCTAGCATGGTTTACGGCAGGAGCGCCGCCTCTGAGGCTGGCAGCTCTAGAGGGGTCAGACGTCCGAGGGATGAGTCTATTGACCAGCTGCGGTCAGATTTAGAGCAGCAGATGGCACAACAGCAGTAGCAGATGCACCAGCTGTATCTGCAGCAGATGCATCTGCAGGCTGATATGATCTACGCTTAGCAGACGCAGTGGCGTGATATCGCAAACAACATGCTCGAGCGGTCATGGAGTCGCCTGTTCCCGGACTAGCCGCATCCACAGGTTCACCCTGTCCCTCGGTACGTCGTCCAGACTACTCCTCCTCCTCCTCCTCCTCCTCCTCCCGCTCCTGCTGATGATGATGGTGTGGTTCACTCTGCCCAGTGGCCCGATCCAGCAGCACTTGAGGGAGCCCTACCTGAGGGAGCACCAGATGATCAGCCCCCAGCTACTTAGTTTAGGACATCTTTTTTTATTTGTTGTTGAAACATTTGTAAATATATATATATATATATATAAGTTTTTATTTCAGATCTTAAATTCTTATTGTGTTTACCATAATTATATTTATATTATTAGACCACGTTATTGAATTTGTGAATTAATTGCAACAATATTATTTATATTTCTAAAATAAAAAAAATAAAGCATATATATATATATATATATATATATATATATTTGTAGCGGTTTTATAATAAAACCGCTACAAATATATATGGTTGTAGCGGTTCCACAATAAAAACCGCTACAAATATATATGGTTGTAGCGGTTCTACAATAGAAACCGCTACAAATATATATATGGTTATAGCGGTTCTACAATAGAAACCGCTACAAATATATATATGGTTGTAGCGGTTCTAAAATAAAAACTGCTACAAATTAAAAATAATTTTTTAATTTGCCGTCCAACGGCTTTAATATTAGTAGCGGTTGTATACATAGAACCGCTATAAATACTCAACGTTTAAATTTTGAATTTCCCACCAATGTGTGCAAAATTTCAACGGCTTGAAAATTAGTAACGGTTTTATACATATAACCGCTACAAATATTTTAGAACTGTAGCAGTTAGTGTAGCGGTTTTTAAACCGCTACAAAATTTTAAACGTTGGAATTTCAGAATATAAAGTTCTTGGCATTCGTCATTCTCTACTCACTCATCTTCTTCTCTATACTTTCTTCTCTTTCACTAGTAGCTATGGATAAATCATGGATCAGGTTGCCGCACAATTCTCCAGAATATTTGTATGGATTAAACAGTTTCTTGGATTTTGCATTCACTCATGCCGACTATAACGGCAAGATCATCTGTCCGTGTCGGAGATGCAAGTTCAAGAAGTGGCATGCACGAAATGTTGTGAAGGAATATTTGCTTGTGAAGCCTTTCCCTGAGGACTATACGTTCTGGGCAGTTCATGGTGAGAAGGCCGGCATTAGATATGACAATACTCTTCCTCGAGGTTCTCAAGTAGGCGTTCAAGTAGATGAAGATGATCCTGTGAATGATGTTGTGCGTGATGCATTTGGATTTCAAGGCGACAACTTCAACGAAGAAGTGCACGGTTCTGAGCTGGTTTTTATGAGGAATGAAGCAGCTCAGGATTTTTTCAGCTTGATGGATGAAGCAGATCGTCCTTTATAGCAAGGTTGTCACAAATATTCTAAATTATCTTTCTTGATCAAATTGTATCATATCGAGTGCTTGTGTGGGATCACAGATAAGGGAATGTCGATGTTGCTCAAATTATTACAAGATGCATTCCCCGACGCTAAGATTCCTATAACGTTCTATGAGGCAAAGAAGATTATCAACAGGTTGGGGTTGAACTATCAAAAGATTGATGCATGCCCAAATGATTGTATGCTGTATTGGGGAGACGATTCCAGCAGGGAGACTTGTAAGAGATGTCACACATCGAGGCACAAGACAATTCGGAAGGGGAAAAAGTAGAAGAAGAAACCTGCAAAGATTCTCAGGTACTTCCCTTTGAAACCTCGCCTACAAAGATTATTTATGTCCTCTAAAACTGTAGAGCACATGAGGTGGCATGCCGTTGATAACAATGAAGACGGTAAATTAAGACATCCCCGGGATGTAGATGCTTGGAAAACGTTTGACAACGACTTTCCAGATTTCGCGACTGACCCCAAAAATGTTTGGCTTGCGTTGGCGACCAATAGTTTCAATCCTTTCGGGAATCTTAGCACAAGTTACAGTATTTGACCGATAGTCTTAGTTCCCTACAACTTTCCCCCTGGATGTGTATGAAACAAAGCTCTTTCATTATGTCTATGATTATTCCAGGCAAAAAGGCACTGGGCAATGACATCGATGTGTATCTCCAACCGCTTATTGTGGAATTGCTTGACCTGTAGAATGTCGGCATGGAGACGTACGACACTTACGGCAAGACTTTGTTCAACTTGCTGCAGCCTTGATGTGGACGATTAGTGACTTTCCTGGCCTTGACACATTATCTGGTTGGAATGTGCATATTGGGTCGGCGTGTCCAGCTTGCAATTTTGACTCTAACGCTGTAACCCCCTGACTTTTAAACACGTAATTATAATTCGATAACACATTTAAATCAAATTAGAGACCATTAGATGCTTTAACCTCATTTTAAACTTTCTGTCTCACAGTAAAATTTTTACAAAACTTTCAAAACTCTTTTTTCCCATCCAGGTCTCAATTTCAATATTCGAATATAATTAGCTGTGCAGTTAATATACATTCAATCATATCAGAGTGTATAACCGCATCCCCGGCAACTCCCGGGTTCTATGCATAAAAACCTAAAGGTTTATAAGTATGCACTAGGGGATTACACAACCAAAATCGAATGTAGTGTTCCTGATTCAGAATATACAGTAATCCCGAGTTCAAAATACAAAACCAACATTTCCAATTCAACTATATACCCCAAGGGTCCTAATTGCTCCGGGTTGGCCGCTTCTCCTTTGAGCCACACGCCCTGTCTAAAATTTTAGTCATAGGAAAGAATGAGATTCGAGAGAATCTCAGTAGTAACAAACCACTCACACAATACATAAACACAAAGCATGTATATAAATCACAAACAGCAACAGCAGCAGCAATTCACAGATACATGGTTTTTACCACAAACGGCAGCACTCATGGCTGTATACACAATACGACAGCTCTTCTTGTAATCAACATCACGACAGCTTACGCTGTAATCAGTAATCAACATCACGACAGCTTACGCTGTAATCACACTAACGACAGCTTACGCTGTAAACGACAGCTTGCGCTGTAAACGAAAACTATCACCAGCTGTAACCGCAGCAACATCAGAAATCATCATAAAACAGTGATACAACACACATACAGTGCATTACACAAAGTATAAGAGAGAGAGAGTCACTACCTTGTCCTTTCCTGACGTCCTTCGGCACAGTTGACTCCCGAGGGCGGCAAATATCGAATCCTAAAATTCCAAATGCACCATTTAGACACTTCCATAGTGTTACTTGGGGTTATATGAGTCTATAATGAAAATTTACAAAACTACCCCCAGGGACCCGGCCCGGGCCCGCCGTACCCGGTCCGGTTGCACTTTTCCCGAAATTCTAATCTGGGCTATCCTAACATATTTTCGCCCAAGGAATCCATTTCCGTACTCGGAATTATCAAATTCAATGTTAAATTACAAATTTACCCTTGGCAGCCCCACTTTAAGGGTTTTAGGGGCGTTTTTCGTAATTATGCTTTTTCGGCCTTTTCTGAGAAAGTGACCAACTGTAACCCCACCTAATTTTCGCCCCTGAACTCAATGGAACCATCAAATCATTGAAAATCCAACTCTAAGACCCATTTCTAGAGCTGGCCGAAATTTATGAGTTCTCCGGGGAAAATCGGGGTTTTACGATTTCGGCTCCGTAAATGCGTTCCTTTCTACTCCTAACCACTTTATTAACCATTACATTAGGTTAAAACTAACATTAAGACCCAATTTGGGCAGCATAACCCCTAGGCCATATCATTTCCAAACTTTAAAACCAATGGCAATCCCGTGAAATTTCACCGATTAAATTGCCCACAGCAGCCAGAATAAGCAATATACGAAAGTTTGGAAGTTACCTCAAGCTCCTACTAGCTTTTCCCAAATTTGGCTGAACCCTAGCATCTTTGAACCAGAAATTATTTGCTTCAAAACCTTAAAGAATAAAGAGGAGTAGCTTAGAGTCGGAGTTATACGCATTAGGAGCTAAATCACCGGAGAAATCGGCTTACCTTGTGAGATTTCTTCCCTTTCTCTCTCTAAACTCTCTCACCTTCTCTCTCTTGTTTCAGGTCTGGAACAGCACGAAAATGTCTGGAGAAGGAAGGCTGATGTTATTTAATATCATATATTATATGATATTTAATTAATGATTAATTTCCAACAATTTCGGATTTTTCAGAAATTCTGGCAGATTTCTGCCCAAACTTTGAAAAATCATAACTAATTCTAGAAAAATTGAATTGGAGTGATTCCAAAGCCTATGGAACCCTTATTGAGTCTATTTTTAAGGAAAAATATATAATATTTCAGCATGGAATCACAAAATTCCCAGAATTTCAATCTTTAAGTGTTGTTCCAGAAAATACTTAATTTCGCAGGGCAAACTTCAAAAATCCATAACTCTTTGCTCAAAAATCAAAATGATACAAATTATGTATCCATTTTGAAGGTTGACATGTGAAATTTAAGACTGGAAAATTTCATAATTTTTAGACACCATTTGCCTATTTAAAATGTCCATACAAATCGGCTGCCCTGTACAGAGTTTCAACTTTTGCACAATTGTTCACAATGGTTCCAATTTCACAATAAACACTCTCCCCACATGAATTTTCACAAGGAAGCAATTGGAATCATTAAAATATCCAAATTCCCATCACATATTCTCTAAAAGTGTTATTTCAACAATAATTACATCCACTTTTAAAGTCATTAGCCCTTAATCACTTTTTGGGATATTACATTTCTCCCCCCGTAAAATAAATTTCGTCCTCGAAATTTGTCACACAACTTGAGCCATAAACTCTGGATAACGTCTTCGCATATCTGCTTCTGCTTCCCAAGTTACTTCCCTCTGAGTCATTCCCTTCCAGATCACCTTCACGAATGGAATGCTTCGGTGTCTGAGCCGTCGTTCTTCTCTATCAATGATTTGTTTTGGCTCTATCGCATATGTGAAGTTGTCTTGTAACTCAACTTCTTCATATTCAACAATATGAGATGGATCCGGTTGATACTTCTTCAGTTGGGAAACATGAAACACATCGTGGAGTCTGCTCAAGTTTGGGGGTAGGGCTACTCGATAAGCAACAGGCCTAATCCTCTCAAGGATTTCAAAAGGACCTATATATCTCGGGCTCAGCTTCTTCCTCTTGATGGCTCGCCCAATGCCCGTAATTGGTGATACTCTCAGGAATATGTGATTACCAACCTCAAATTCTAGAGTCCTTCTCCTCTTGTCAGTGTAACTTTTCTGTCGACTCTGCGCTGCAAGGAGCCACTTATGAATGATCCGAATCTGTGCTGAGGTTTGATCAACCAAATCTGGCCCATAAAGCTTCCTTTCGGATAATTCATTCCAGCATAAAGGTGATTGACACCGTCTTCCATACAACGCTTCATACGGAGCCATTTGGATGCTCGCATGATAGCTATTGTTGTAAGCGAACTCAGCAATGGAAGGAAACGATCCCAACTTCCTTTAAAGTCGAGAACACAAGCTCGCAACATATCTTCCAGTGTCTGAATTGTTCTCTCAGATTGTCCATCTATTTGAGGATGATAAGCCGTACTGAATCTCAGTTGAGTACCTAAGGCTTCATGCAATGCTTTCCAAAACTTCGAAGTAAATCGTGGATCTCGATCGGAAATGATGTTTTTCGAAACACCATGAAGTTTGACAATCTCTCGGATATAAATCTCCGCTAGTTTATCAGGAGAATAACCAGCATTGATTGGTATGAAGTGGGCTGACTTCGTTAACCGATCCACAATTACCCAGATCGCATCATAGTTTCTGATCCTTGGTAATCCCACAACCAAATCCATGGTCATGCTTTCCCATTTCCATTCCGGAATCTCAAGACTCTGAAGTAAACTAGGTGGTCTCTGGTGCTCGATCTTCACTTTCTGACAAGTGAGACACCTTGCAACATATTTGGTCACGTCACTCTTCAAACCCGGCCACCAATACACCGATTTCAGATTCTGATACATCTTGGTCATACCAGGATGAAGAGTATATCAGCTCTTGTGTGCCTCATCAAGAATCTTCTGCCTCAACTCTGCCTTAAGTGGAACGCAGACTCTTTTCTGGTAACGAACCAATCCACGAGGCGATATGTCGTAGCCTGAAACTTCTCCCTGTTCGATTCGAGTCAGATTGCGCTGTATCCAGTCATCTTGACTCTGAGCTTCTTCAATTTCCGCCCTTAGATCACTCTCCTATTGAGAAACAGTGTAATTGGCACAGATGATCTGGTTTGTCAAATTTAAATCATGGAAATCTTCAATCAATTTCCTTTCTTGTATCATCATAGCTGCAATAAGCACAGTCTTTCGGCTAAGAGCATCAGCGACTACATTTGCCTTACCCGGATGATATTTTATTTCCAGGTCGTAGTCCTTAAGCAATTCCATCCAGCGGCGCTGTCTCATATTCAGTTCTTTTTTATCATACAAATATTTGAGACTCTTGTGGTCGTAGTACAATTCCACAGTCACACCATACAGGTAATGACGCCAAATCTTCAAAGCAAATACAATGGCCGCAAGCTCCAGATCATGAGTGGGATAGTTCAATTCATGAGGTCTGAGCTGTCGAGAGGCACAGGCCACACACGTCCCTGCTGCATAAGGACACACCCTAATCCCTGCCCACTGGCATCAGAATACACAACGTATATCAAACTGGGATCGGGTAAAATCAACATAGGTGCCGTCGTCAACCTCTCCTTCAGCTCCACAAAACTGTTTTCACATTTCTCATCCCACACAAACGGCTGATCCTTTCTTGTGAGCTTGGTCATCGGCAACGCAATACGGGAGAAATTTTGGATAAATCTCCGATAATAACCAGCAAGACCCAGAAAACTGCATATTTCCGCCACAGATTCTGGCCTTTTCCAGTCCAGTACTGCTTCCACTTTACTGGGATCCACAGAGACCCCTTCTTGCGAGATAACATGGCCTAAGAATTTCACTTCTGATAGCCAGAACTCGCACTTGCTCAATTTAGCATATAGTTGTTTCTCACGCAATGTAGTCAATACAACTCTCAAATGATGCCCATGCTCCTCCATACTCTTGGAATATATCAGAATGTCATCGATGAACACAACAACAAACTGATCCAAATATTGTCGAATGATACGGTTCATGTAATCCATGAAAACCGTAGGCGCATTGGTTAGCCCAAATGGCATCACCAAGAACTTATAGTGACCGTACCTGGTCCGAAAAGCAGTCTTCGGAACATCTTCTGCTTTCACTCGTAGCTGATGATACCCTGACCTTAGATCAATCTTCAAAAATACACACGAACCGGATAGTTGATCTAAAAGGTCATCGATTCGGGGAAGAGGGTACTTGTTCTTAATAGTAACTTTATTTAGTTCTCTGTAGTCGATACACAATCGAAGACTCCCGTCTTTCTTCTTTACAAACAACACTGGAGCTCCCCAAGGCGACACACTGGGTCTAATGAACCCTTTTTCAAACAAGTCTTCTATTTGTTTCTTTAACTCCACCATTTCATTTGGGGCCATCCGATATGGGGCCTTAGATATAGAGCCAGCTCCAGGCACAATATCGATTGGAAATTGAACTTCCCTTTCTGGAGGTAATCTGCTCAAATCATCCGGAAACACCTCAGGAAATTCATTTACCACGGGTATATTATTCAAGGTTTCGCCAGTTTCCCCTTGCACAGAGAAAAACACCACATAACCCTGGCAACCCTTTTCAAGATACTTTTCAGCTTTGGCTGCAGCAAGGAAATTCATACTAGAATCCACAACTTCTGCCCTCTGAGAAACAGGATATACTATCCTCTTGTTCCCACAATCAAGTAATACATTATTTGCCGTTAACCAATCAAAACCCAAAATAACTTCCAATTGGTAAAGCGGCAAACATATAAGATCTACAACAGATTGGTGCCCTTCCACAGTTATGACACAACTCAAACAAGCTTCTGTGGTTAAGGCCTTAACACCCATTGGAGTTGACACTACTAATTCAAATGGTAACTTATGTACATGCATTCCCAGGCGCTTCACGCAATCATAAGCGATGAAGGAGTTACTTGCACCCGAATCATACAAAACTTGCAACAGATGGCCATTAAGAAGAATATTACCTTGTATCAGCTCAGGAGATTTACGGGTCTCTTCATGGGTCATAGCAAATACTCGGCCCTGTGTCTTTGGTCTCTGGTCTGGTCGTGGCTCTTTGCAGTCAGTAGCAGTATGGCCCACACGCTTACAATTGTAACATATTATTTTGCCATCACATGTTTTACCTTGGTGCGGTTAATTACAGTGACGACAAATCCACGGTGGAAAATATGTTCTTTGCTGGTCACGGCTCCCAGACTGGTAGGGCTTCTTACCACTTCCAGATGAAGATCCTTGCCCCTTTCGCTTCTGTGAGGTAGCACCCTTACCGGGTTCACTGCGGTGGCCAATAGCTCTGGCAGGATACAATTCTCTCAAGTTGTTCTCTGTAATTCTGCACTGTTTAACCGCCTTGTTGAACTTGGTAAATTGGTGAGTAGCTAGGCGTTTCCTCAACTCTCACCTCAGACCGCGAATGAGCATATCAGAACTCCATTCTTCGTCATCCTTGTACCGGAGGTAAGAGGAGTACCGAGCCAACCGAACAAAACGGGACAAGTAATCATCGAAGTTTTCTGTGTCCCCTTGTCTAATGTTGAGAAATTCTGTCTCCTTCTCGAGTCTCACCGATTTGGGAAAATACTTCTCGTTGAACTCTTGTTGAAATAGTTCCCAAGTCAATGGCATTTCCTTGCTTTTCAATGTTAGGGCGATATTCCGCCACCAACGATCTGCATCCCCTTCGAGCTTATAAACGGCCAGTCGTGGCTTCACCTCATCCGGGCAACCAAGAACCTCAAATATTTTCTCCAGCCTGTTCATCCAATCTTCGGCTGCTTGAGGGTCAAACCTTCCTTTGAACGCCGGAGGCAGATGCTTGCAGAATCTGGTGACCCAAAACTGAAGGTCTCTGTCCTCTCTAAGCGGCATCCCATATGATTCTTGATTTGGAATAGCATGAGGTGG
The DNA here is from genome assembly GCA_963855925.1 of Inga laurina. Taxonomy (NCBI): domain Eukaryota; kingdom Viridiplantae; phylum Streptophyta; class Magnoliopsida; order Fabales; family Fabaceae; genus Inga; species Inga laurina. Next base: position 18,819,414 of record OY979710.1, read on the forward strand.
GGATTCTAGTGGTCTTGCTGATCCTTCTGCAATGTCCTCATGTCGAGTTTCTTCTTGAGTTTCCTTCGGAGTGGACTGAACTAGACCTTCCTTGTTCTTCGCTTTCTCTGCTCTGAGCTCTTCTCTCAGCTCAGTTATCATATCTCTTTGATCCCGGATTAGACCCATCAGCTCTTGCATAGGATCTGGTGGACTATCATTGACGACCTCCACCTCTGGGTCTACACGCGGAATATTGGGGCGTCCTCTAGCTTTCTTCATTCTACAAACAACTTGCCCAATTAATTTAGCAGAGATAGTATGCACATATAGTCACAAAACTCATATATATATCCATGTCAATAAAACATACATGTGCATACACAACAATCATTCACAGATATCCCTACTACTATCTAAGGGATCTATCCTAGCTACCTCTACCCTTGCCAGGAACTACAGCTCTGATACCAAAATGTAACCCCCTAACTTTTAAACACGTAATTATAATTCGATAACACATATTTAAATCGGATTATAGACCATTGGATGCTTTAACCTCGTTTTAAACTTTCTGTCTCACATTAAAATTTTTACAAAACTTTCAAAACTCTTTTTTCCCATCCAGGTCTCAATTTCAATATTCGAATATAATTACCTGTGCAGTTAATATACATTCAATCATATCAGAGTATATAACCGCATCCCCGGCAACCCCCAGGTTCTATGCATAAAAGCCTGAAGGTTTATAAGTATGCACTAGGGGATTACACAACCAAAATCGAAAGTAGTGTTCCTGATTCAGAATATACAGTAATCCCGAGTTCAAAATACAAAACCAACGTTTCCAATTCAACTATATACCCCCAAGGGTCCTAATTGCTCCGGGTTGGCCGCTTGTCCTTTGAGCCACACGCCCTGTCTGAAATGTTAGTCATAGGAAAGAATGAGATTCGAGAGAATCTCAGTAGTAACAAACCACTCACACAATGCATAAACACAAAGCATGTATATAAATCACAAACAACAACAGCAACAGCAATTCACAGATACATGGTTTTCACCACAAACGGCAGCACTCACGGCTGTATACACAATACGACAGCATTGATTGGAGAGAGAGAGTATAAGAGAGAGAGAGTCACTACCTTGTCCTTTCCTGACGTCCTTCGGCACAGTTGACTCCCGAGGGCGGCAAATATCGAATCCTAAAATTCCAAATGCACCATTTAGACACTTCCATAGTGTTACTTGGGGTTATATGAGTCTATAATGAAAATTTACAAAACTACCCCCAGGGACCCGCCCCGGGCCCGCCGTACCCGGTCCGGTTGCACTTTTCCCGAAATTCTAATCTGGGCTATCCTAACATATTTTCGCCCAAGGAATCCATTTCCGTACTCGGAATTATCAAATTCAATGTTAAATTACAAATTTACCCTTGGCAGCCCCACTTTAAGGGTTTTAGGGGCGTTTTCGTAATTATGCTTTTTCGGCCTTTTCTGAGAAAGTGACCAACTGTAACCCCACCTAATTTTCGCCCTTGAACTCAATGGAACAATCAAATCATTGAAAATCAGCAGTGGAAGAAGATATGTATTTTATTCACTCTTCCATATTGGAGATCTAATTTACTTCGCCACAGTCTTGATGTAATGCACATTGAAAAGAATGTTTACGACAATGTGCTGTATACGCTGCTTAACGAACCCGGCAAGACGAAAGATCACCTTTAAGCGAGGAAAGATTTACACGACATGGGAGTTTTTGAAGACGCTTGGCCAGATGAGTATGACAAATTTCAGCCGGCAAAGTTTACCCTTACAAAACCGAACAAGGAAGTCTTCCTCGAGACGTTGAAGAAATTAAAAGTTCTTGATGGGTATTCAAGCAACATTTCTTGATGTGTTGACTTGCAGCTCGAAAGGTTGCTGGCCTGAAGAGTCATGACTCACATGTTCTTATGCAGCAATTACTCCCTCTAGCTATAAAGAATACACTTCCTTTTGATGTTTCCATCGTTTTGGTGGAACTTTGTTCTTTCTTTCGGAAGTTGTGTTCTATGGTTTTGATCGTTGAGGAGCTCGATCAGCTGCAGTCCAAAATCATTCTTACACTTTGTCATTTGGAGATGATATTTCCTCCGTCCTTTTTTATTGTGATGGTTCACCTTACAGTCCACCTCGTTCATGAAACAAAGCTCGCTGGACCAATACAATATCGTTGGATGTATCCGATTGAAAGGTACTCATTTTAAATATGTGCTTTATTCTCCGTATTTAATGTTTGCTAATCATCCTTTTCAGCATTTTATATCTATTTTCTCTTCTGTACTTCGTAGGTTCCTTGGGAAATTAAAATCTTACGTAAAGAATAAGGTGTGGCCAGAAGGTTCTATAGCTGAAGGCTATATAGGGGATGAGGTGCTATATTTTTGCTCAAGGTACTTTGATGATCTTGAGACAGCTTTCAACCGCCCACCTCGTGTTGATGATTATCCTGAACCTGCGCCGACATCAGGAGAATTTATCCCTCGTGTTGGTAAACCAGTTGGAGCAACTGAGAACTTCAAACTAACGGCAACTGAGAAGTTGTAAGCATATAGACATGTCTTGATTAATTGCACTCAAGTTGAACCTTTCATACGGTAAAACTTGTACACTCACATGTTATTCGATCTATATCTTTCGTAACATTTCTCACTTTCATTTCACTATCGCCTTTTCATTATTAATTGCAAGGAATTCAGAAGTCATGTTAAGCGTCAACTCAGGATCCGTACAAAAATATCCTCGGAAGTTGATAGGAAGGTCCACCGAGAATTCTCAAGCTGGTTTGCGCACAGAATACTAAATGACCACAACCCACACTCACCAGATTTTAGAGCTCTCGCAATCATCCCTCTTGATCATGCAAAAAGGTTTACAGTATACAATGTCAATGGTTTTAAGTTTTGCACTCTTTCACGGGATCAAGGATTGCAAACTCAGAATTCGGGTGTTTATGGCACATTTGGGACAAGGGGTTATGCGGTAGCAGTGACGCCAACATGCAGTTCAGAGGCGTCCCTTACTATGGCAAGCTTCTTGATGTGGTCGAACTTAATTATCAAGGCCGTTTCACCGTGACGCTGTTTCAGTGTTTGTGGGCAAATACCACTACTTCTCAGGGACTGACAACTGTCGACTTAGGGATCACATCAATCAATTTCTCACGGCCGATTCATACTGGTATTTCTCAAGATGATGAGTTATATATTCTAGCTTCAGAGGCACATCAGGTTTATTATGTCGGGGACGAGAGGCACAGGGATTGGCACATGGTCGTTCATCTAAAGCCACGAGACCTTTACGACATGGGTGAAGGCGATAACATCGCCTACGAGAGTGAGCCATTTCAGCCAGCCGATTTTGAAAACTACTTCCCTGAAGGCGATGACAATTTACCTCTACTGCGGTGAGTTTTTTTTAAGTCCAAGTCATTTAAATTAAATTTTTTAAATTTAATAAAACATCCCTAACAATAATTTTTCTACATAATTTCTGTAGGGATAGCGACAATGAGTTATCAAATTCAAATTATGCTTTTATCTTTATAAAAACTAAAAAAAAATTAAAATGAAATTTAAAAAACAAAATTTTTAAAAAAAATAAAATAATATTTGTAGCGGTTATTAAACCGCTACAAAAGTAACAATAACCACTACTAAATAAAAACCGCTACAAAATCGATACATTAACCGCTACAAATAGTACGTGGATGGATCCCTATAAATACCCTTACCACAACTCATTTCAAACATTTTTCAATTTCTTTTCACCTTACCTTTCTTTCACTTTCTCTCATTTACAACTTCTTTTGTATGATAGAGGAGCTGAATAATACGATCACATATGGTAACAAGTTTTTTTATTTTTTTTACAATACTTCTTTCCTTATATAAAATTTATTCTCACCATTTTTTTCCAGATATTTTAGAGCTGTATCTTATTTTCATCTATTTTTCATACACAATTACATTATATTAGACAACATAATAATTCCTTATTACCTATATATCCTTAATAATATCATTAATATAATTTTTATACTAATCCAATTAAATTAAATTTTTCCTTTTAATTTATTAATAAGCTAATTAAATTAGATAAACTAATAAAAAATAAATTATTTAATTTAATATTAAAAGAATAGAAACAAATGATCGTATATTTTAATTTTTTTAAAATATTTGTAGTGGTTATTAAACCGCTACTAATAAACGTGCCTTTTTAAACTCAAATTAATTTTTTTGGCGCTAAATTTGAATTCCATGAAATTAGTAGCGGTTTTATAACCGTTACAAATGTCATAAAAATTCAATATTAGTAGCGGTTTATTAACCGCTACAAAATTAAAAAAATGTCATATTTCTTTTCCCGCCTTCAAAATTTCAATTTTTTATATTTGTAGTGGTTATATAACCGCTACAAATATCTCCGAAAAAAATTTCGTTCATGGGGATGTTGTAGCGGTTTTTTGTAACCGCTACAAAGGATGTAGCGGTTATTTTCCGTGAGTAGCGGTTTTATATAACTGCTACAAAACCGCTTGCAACATACGATTTAGTAACGGTTTTTCTAACCGCTACTAATGTTGTTTGTAGCGGTTAAAACCGCTACTAATACCCATTTTTAATCGCTACTAAATCACATTTTTTTGTAGTGAATTGAGTAAAGGCACGTGTGAGCTCCTATTTGAACCGATTGTTTTGCTATTTTGTTGAGCTTTAAGCATTTCTTTGGCTACCCTATGATTTTGTCCAAATTGGGATTTTAAGGCTATATATTGTTTTAATCATGACAATAATGATATATGAGGGTTATTAATGATATTAGACTAGTTCGATAGTGAAACTGCAAAACTGTTGATTGTTGGGTTGAAGTTTATGGGAGACAATTTGTTTGTGATGAAATTTTGAATGGACAAATCATATCTAATGACTGTGATATTTTTCATATTGGTAGTAGACATCCTAAGCTTTAAAATGATATATAGAATATGTTGATTGGATATCTAGGGAGTAAGTTATGAATTTTTGAAGTTTAGGCACTGAATCTGGAATAATTTTTGTGGTAGTGAGGATTGTTTGAGGTTTCTGGAATTTTATGGTTATAAGTAGAACTAGATGATATTTTTCCTTTAAAGAGGACTTAAAGAGCTTTGAATAAGATTTTGAACCACTCCATTTGGAATTTTATTGATTAATTTATGGTTTTTGGAAGTTGAGCCAAGAAATAGGGAAAATCTGGAAATCCAAATTTTAGTTGCGACTAGGCACCTAAGCTGTTTCTTGGCCGTGGCTAGAAGATTTCTTGGCCGCGGCCCAAAAGGTTCTGACCTCTCTTGGTTGCGGCCAAAGAATCCTTTGGCTGCGGTCAAGACCCCCTATTTCAGTACTTCATATTTTCTGAAAGATGTTGACTGTGCTCGCATTTCCTAACCCCATCAGCATTTGTTTGAGCTTCTAATGGCTACCCAAGTGACTCAAATGGTAACCAACAAGTTTAAAACAAAGAATAAATGTTGGGATAGGTCAAGAATAATTTAGTTTATATTATGCCAAAAGTATTGGACTAAGTAATGACAGCCAATTGTAAATTCTGATTATGGGACCTGCTAGTTGTTCGGGATCTAAGATCTGCCCAAGCGTGGAGAAATAGTTGGATACCCTTCAGGGAAAGCGACCAGGCAATAACTCTTTCTTTCATATATTATGAGACACATTGCATGTGAGTGGTTTCATCATGAGTTTGGAAGCATTCACAATTTGCGAGGTGGTCGCCTGGGGCCTATTGCGCGGGTGGACGCCTGGGCCATGAAAATTACTATCATGCACGAGTGTAATCCTGGGGCCTGTTACACGGGTGAACACTTGAGGCCAAGTGATTTATATACCTAGCACTATGGTAATGTGATATGCTGCATGATGTGTTTTGAATGCTGATTGCTATTTTCGTGATATATGATGATTGTGTGGCATACTCTGTGTTCTTATATATATGTGATCGAATATCTGTTGCTATTGAAATTCTTTTAAATCTCACTCTTTTCTGATAACAACTATAGCTCAGGCTAACTGGTCAAAGGGCAAGAAGGTAAACCCAGACAACTAGAGGACAAAGCTGAGAAATTTTATTTCCTGTTGGTTGTCTGTTTTGATACTGTATATGATGTATATAACTTCGTAGACAAAATGATAGTATAATGGTAGAACTAGTAGTAACTGATGCTTAGGTAACTTAGTTGAATGACGCTTTCGTACGGTAATGAATTAGTAACCAAACGACGACATAAAGAGTAAAAAGCGGAGAGACGCTTGAATACTCTGATAAGAGGAATTAAGAACTGAGTTATGATGGAATTGCGAACCTTTATGAAACCATTTTGAAAAGTTTTAAATTCATCAGAAAAACCCATTTAATTACAGGTTCAAACCCTAATTTGAAGCTGAGATTTATAACTATTTTCTAAAGTATATTTGTTCCAGGACTGAATTCCGGGCTCAACTCGCTATGCATTTAAACTCATCAGATGACCATGAAGGTAAGGGTGTTCCAATTTCTATATTGGTAATTTGCTACATTGATATATAACTCATGATGCCGATACTGGTATGCTTTCATTAACTTAAGATGCATGTGTTTGAGACTACAGATATCCATGTTTATATGTATTTAATAAATTAATAAATAAAAATGAGCAATATAATCTCGAATTTAAAAAGGATATTTTAAAAATGATACTACTATATATTCACATAAGGAAACAAAATAATTTTTTTTACCTGAAGAAACAAAAATAATTGAGCTCCTTCCATGTGTTTTTGAGACGCACTTTTTGGAACATTTCAGGGGGAAAAAATAATGATACAGATATTACAGATACGTAGTGACTTGTGAAGTACAATATGGTTATAACAAATCTGGCCCTAAAAATATGACTTATCTTTAGAGATAACTAGGACCCAAACATAATTAATTTTCAATTTCAATGACATCATAGTTTTAGGGCATATCTTTTTAATTTGACATTGATTTTTGACACGAGACAAACATTGAAAATACCTTTTACATGACTTTCACGGAAAATGTTCCGCCATGGCCCAACACTGTAGAATTAAACTGGGTCTTTGGTCACATTAATGATAGGGAAAAGAACAGAAAAAGAATTTTAAAATTGTAAAATTCTAAATCAAGTATTTTTATAAATAAATTATGAAATAGATAATGGTTATTTAAAATAACCGTTGTCAACACCCGTTTCTATTTCACAAACATACAGAAAAATACGTATATACTAATAAAAGTATTCGTTTACAATCCAGAGTCAAAATATAGAATGTGATAGTATTTCCAATATTTACAGGATGTCCAAAAGTATTTCAAACATAAACTAACTATAACCACGAACTTTAGCTTTGCCTCGAGACACGTGCCAATCACTTCCTTGTATCTACGCCTTTGCCTTTTGATCCACTGACACCCGTTGAGATGTTTGTTTAGAAAAAGGGGTGAGATTCCAATGGACCAAGTAGAAACATACTATCGTTCATATAAAATGCGAAATGTAAATATGATATGCATCAATTAATGAACAATATAAACACATCATCATCATGTATATATGAGTAGGGCCTAACCTCACTAATGTTACACCAGTTGGATTCTTAACCAACTCCCAGTGTAAGTGCACCTCTGGCACTAACTGCCATTTATAGGTAAACCATATTGATTAATATAGAAGATTTACAAACAATGGCGACCATACAATCATATGAACTATGAAATGATGCATGAAAGATAATGTTCCTACCTCAAAGCTTTATCGACCCCTTTTTGTGTGCCTCGTAAAACGTGTCGACTTTCAGCTCCTTACTCCATCCTAAAATATTAAATGTATAAGAAATAGGTCATAACCATTCCAAGTATCATTTTAGACACTTCCATAGTCTTTCTTGTGATTATATTAGCCTATAGTGAAAATTGCCTAAAATGCCCCCAGGACCCCGGCCCAACTGCACTTTTCCCAAAATTTTGACTAGAGCTATTTTGGCGTATTTTCACTCAAGGAATCCATTTTCTGGCTCAGAATTACCAAATTCAATGTCAAATTATGAAACTATCCTTGACAGCCCTGCTTTAGGGTTTTAGGGCGTTTTCGTAATTATGCTTTTTCGAGTTTTTCCGAAAAAGTGATCAACTGTAACCCCACCTAATTTTCCCTCTTAAATCCAATGGAACCATCAAATCATTGAAAATCCAACTCTTTCCCTCTAGAACAGTGCTGGTCAAAACTTAACCAAGAAAAAGGGAAAATTGCACTTTTGTGTTTTAACCTCTAAAACTTATGCCTTTCTGCTTCTAATCCATTATCAAGCCATTTAAACGCATGGTAATCATGATTTAAAGAAATTTGGGTAGCATAACCCCTTAGGGTTAGGACTTTTCAAGTTTACAAACTCAATCAAAACCACCAAATCCAACCATAAACATCTTCAACAACAACATACTAGTATGGATTTGAGATTTGTGAAGTTACCTCTTGAGTTCTTGAACTTTCTTTCTCTAGACGTCCTCCTCTATCTCTCCTTGAGCTCAAAATTTGCTTGCTAAACCATAGATTTTATGGAAATGAAGAGATTAGACAAGAGCTTATGGAAGATTAGAAGGAAAAACCTTAAGAAATCTCTACTTACCTTAATCTTTCTCTTTTACCTTCTCTCTAAAGCTTGAGGTTTCTTAAGCTTCTCTCTCCCCCTCCCCCCTCTTGAGCTTTGGATGAAATGAGCATGAAAAAAAATGAAGCCTTGCTTCATAAATTATCCTACCTAATTTCTCTTAATTAACAAATGGCAGGAAATTAGTTTATGACATCACACTTGTATTCACCTTTATCTACTTTAAACTTGTTTCATAAGTCCACTTGGATTTGAATCAATTCTCTTCCCTTATTTGGTTAGCCCACAACGCATAAGAGATCTCCTCCATGCACACAATTGGGCTTTAATTCCATTCATCCAATTACATGCACAAGAAACATTATTTTAATCTTAATTATACATATGCTCATATTTAACAATTATAATTTATTCCTCTTGGCTTGGATTAAGGACAGTTGGCATATTTTGTTGACCAATATTTACTTTCCCATTTTATTTTCATGGATGGCGAAAATATGAAGAGAAAAGGGAAATAATAATTATCCAAATTAATTCCATAGTTATTTTGTCCATTTTCTTATGAATATGAACATTTATAAAATTTCTAAATTCTAAATTCATGAATATTCACCATTTTATTAAATTTTCTAAATAATTATAGTATATTTGGTGATTATAAAATTTGGTGTGTTACAACCGTTAAGTATATGAGACAATATTTGATGGTTTTGTATGATCACTATTAATGATACTAAAATTTAAGTAAAAATAGCAAGTATACGAGCTGTGAAAATTGTATAATATCAAATCAATGTTGTCCCACAGAGATTCAATTGAATTAATGATTAACCATTAAATTTTTCATTTTCATTTAAGTTGAGCAAATCAAATAATAAATTTGAAAATTAATTTAAACAAGTGTAAAAGTAGTAACTCTAATGTTTATAAGATTTCAATTGATAAAAACAACAAAAAGAGACTAATTCATTTTTTAAGTCTTAGAGCATTTAATTACTTAAAATAAAGGCACTTAATATTAATTTGTTAATCTAGAATATTAATAGATAAAAATATCTTCCAATCACTTATACTCATTTTTCAAGTTAAAATTATTATTTCTAATTAATTTTTTTAAAAGACAATAAATAACCAATTTCACACTATTAGCATTATGTAGGTCAAATAAGTACTCTAAGCTCAGTAAAATCTAGCCAGCCATACATAGCTTTAATCAACATCAAACCGGCAATTCAGCAACAGCAAATTCAGTGTTCAAAACCATAATAAAAATCAAATTGAAGCAGTGAAATGCAAAAAAAACGGCCAAGCCTCCTCTGATTCTTCGCTGCTGCCACTTACTCAATGTTGAAGGTGATGAGCAATTTCCCAAAACAGCAGTAGCTTCCTTCTCCTCTGGTTCAGTCGCCGGCCAACCAAGGAAGAAGGAAGCACAAATCTCGCCAGCGGTATCTCTGCTCTCTGGTTCGGACGACGTCAGGAATGAAGAGACAGAGCAGCGGTGTGAGCAGAGATGAAGAAGAATGAACAGTAAGCCACGCCCCTCTAATCTCTTTGTCAACTCTCCGAACTGGTTCAGATCGAAGAAGGCGATGGTGATGAAGATGATCGAAGATCTCTCCTTGCTTCACGATCTCCCTCGCCTCTCCCATCACTCCAGCGCTGACGGCTGCTTCCTTTTACTCGTGCTCCGATTTCGCTCCCTCTCTGAATCAGCTCCAAGAAGACGATGGTCCAGACCACAGTGCCAGCCGCCATCCTTCTCCGATCTGGATTTCTTCCGTTTAAAGCTAACTGTCCTTCTCGAGGTTGAAGACGATCCTGAGGAAGATGATCCACACTGTGCAATGTCGGCTGCCCTCTTTCTTAAGCTCACTCCCTCCTCTCCAATCTGGTTTTTCTCGCTCCCACTGATTCTCTTGGACAAGGATGAGGAATGAATCTGGATTCTCTTCCGTACTTTTCCCCTCCCTTGCGCCTCGCTTAATCAAAACAGCGCGGTTTTGGGTCCAAACAATAATAGGGGGTTGTGTCCTTAAAAAAAAAAAAAAGTAGCATTTTGAAGTATTTTTTTAGTACTGTCTAATATCATGAAATAATTTTTAAGTAGCACTTAATATCTTAAAATAATTTTTATTACACTGATCACTCTCAAATATTTTTTTAGTAGTAGCCACTGTCTATCAAATTACACTCTAAAATATTATTTTAGTAACATCCAGTATCATAAATTAATTTTTAGCTCACTCAACACCTTAAATAATTTTTTAGTAGTAATTACTGTCTAGCAAACTACATTCTAAAGTATTTTTTTTTAGTAACATCTAGTATGATAAATTTTTTTAAACTCATTCAGCACCTTAAATAATTTTTTCAATAATACCTAGTATCTTAAAATAATTATGTTTTGCATCTAATCCCCTGAAATATTTTTTTATCACTACTCTGTATCTTAAGTTTAAACTGTTTGTTGCAATTAGAAAAATATTTTATCATATTGAGTGTAGAAAACATTATTTCATGATACTGACGGTGCTGAAAATATATTTCACGATGCTACATTTTTTTTTTAAAGTACCCAATCCCCTATTTTTTGGACCCAAAACGGCACTATTTTTGAGTAAGGGAGGGCAAGAGTATAAGAGAAAATCCGAATTCGATGAAGAATAGTCCTTTTAGCGGCTGCCTCAGTGCCACTCTCCTCTTCCCCGTAGCTTTAGGTTTCTTCTTCTCGGAATTTTTTAATTTTTTTTTCAAAACTATGTGGTCCTTATCCACTTAGAGAAGGAAAACCTGATCCTTCATTTTGCAAAATGATGCCACCTCTTGCTTGTTAAAAGAAGCAAAAAGATATTAAAGAAAATAAAAGAGAGACAATCAAAAAAATATTAGAAATAAACTGAAACTCTTTTTGAGAAATTTTAACTGATTATTTTTAATAATGTCTATCCTAATTAAACTATTTCTATTTTGTTTAAATCTAAGATATTTACAATCTAAATCCCACAAATAATGCACCACTTTGATTTAATGTTATAATAATATAATCTCATAGAAACCTCTCAAAATTGCATAGATAACTCTTTAAATATCTTCAAAATATACTTTAAATATACTAAAATTGGAGTGTTATTAATTGTAATATACAAGTTTGACTTTTATGGAAAAACAAATGGTATCATTTACTTGACGGTTGTATGTAAAACACCGTTCAATATGTGCTATTAATATTTGACAGTTTTATATGACCATCGTGTTATATAAGTTTTTTTATTTAGAAAAAAACGATATCATTTATTTGACGGTTGTATGTAAAATACCATTAAATATATGCTATCAATGTATGTTGGTTGTTTTTAAAACACCGTGAAACTTATATATTTGATGATTTTTCAAAATAAACCGTGAAATATAGGGCTTTAAAATCTATTTCTAGCCCTATTTTGTTGCGATTTCAAAATTCTCACTGTTTCTTCGCATGCTTAGTGAATAGCTTTGACCATTCTTTTCAGGCAACCCCACCGTTATTTCCCTCTCTATTGTTGCTAAAATCATGATTATCCTTGTTCCCATGTCTGTGGCTGTATGTGAAGGCGTTCGTGGCTTGTTCTGGGTTCTGGGTTTTGTGTTCTTTGAAGCTCTGAAAGTATCGAGTCCATTTGCATAAAGGGGAGGAATTTCCGCCCTTAATTGGAGTTAATGATTCGAACTTGAGACTTCATTCATTTATGCGTCATTGTTTTTCTGGATTCTGGGTTTAGGATTCTTCAAAACTGAAGAACCTATATCTTGTTGCTCTATGTATGTGTATTCTTTGGTACATATTCTGAATTTATGACCCTAAATTAAGCTGCATTGTTGTTCAATAAAGTTGCATTGCTTGTAGTTTTGTCATGAGTTGAAAGGAGAGGGCATGGTCAAAGATTTAGTGCAAAAATTTATGTTCAGATTCTGTAAAAAAAATTATAATAGTGCCAAAATTGTTGGCTGGAATTAGGTTGGTCCTTCTCTGGTATTAATTTCATTAAGGTCTCAGTCTAGTAGTTTCATTAAGCTTCCTTTATTTTCTAGAATTATGTTTTGTCCTCTACATGCCTGAAAACACACAATGCTCAGGGAAGAAGAAGAAAGTTTTTGAAAATAGAAGAAGAAATGAGAGGTAAGAGAGAAAAAAAGAGAGGAGGTGACTATTAGAAGAATGAATTAAAAGGTGGCTAGTTAGTTAGGTTAACCACATAATTAAAACTCTATAAATAAGAATATTGTGATATGGATTAAGTGTGCGGGATGTGGAGTCCTCACCAATTTAAGAGATACTAGCTATTTTATATTTGCCACAATGACAAATTTGTGAAGTAATCGTGATTTTGCTTAATAGGTAAATATTTGTTGTAGGTTAATATATCGGTATCCGAGAGTGGCTCAAGTATTGAGAGTGCTAACTCGTGTTTTGTAGTCTGGATTTCACATAGATGATGATAAGAAGGATTACGTGCTCAGGAAGGCTAGGAGGGTACTGCGCTCATTCCAATCATTTGTGACAATGAAATATTTGTTAGAACCTGAATCTATAGATGAGTCAGTGGTTCCAACACTACTAAGGGAAATTGTCAAATAGCTCAAATGGGCTACTTTTATATGGTCACGACGCGATAAAGAATTCAAGTTAAATTAAATTCAAAGGAATTAAAAGCCAATACTAATTGTATATTAATATAATGTAACTGTGACAACTTAGTTGTTTCCTTTTGTAGCTATTAAGAAAGTCAAATAGTGAGAGGGTAAAGAACAACACATACCCGTATTGTGGAGGATGTGTGGGGTATGCAAACATCGAGCAAAAGTTACTAGAGAAGCAAGGATCAGGATCAGATGTCACTATTCAGCATGAAGTGTTATGGGTTGCTGTGAGGCTAAACAAAGAGGGTAAGATTGATAATCCTCATATGTAGGAGGTTGCCTCAAGAATGGTAAGTAGTGATTATTTTAATTCAATTATAATTGATTTTTTACATAGAAAGGTATTTAACCTTTTATTTTGCTATAGGAGAGCTTGAGCCAAGAAGTAGAGCAAGGTGAGCTTCTTAGGGGTGGGATGTCTTGGAAAAGGCACTGGGTTTTGATCACTGTGGTCTTTTGAGGGGTGTTGGCTATGGAGTCGATAAGAAAGAATATTTTGGGAAGCAAAAAAAGCCAACAAGGGTTTTTGATTAGAAGCTTCAACAATATATCGAGATGATCGAGATGCTGAAGCAGCGGGTTGAAGCATAACAAGCAATTATTGATTAGTTCATGAGTTGGGACATAGTGGGAAATCTGGGAATGGCTCACACCCAAGTGCCAATGATAGCTGCATGTTCCCCTTTCAGACTCTACCTGAGATAGTATGACTCATGCCAAAAGCCTATACTTTATTTATTTTTGCCTTACACTAATTGTATTTTCTATTTGTTTGGGGCGAGGTAAAGATTAAGTGTGTGGCAGATAGTCTTAAGTGACATATAGGAAGAATTTTCTTGTTTTGATTACTGATCATGAAAGCGGCGGCTCGTTGCTATAGGCCGCATGTATGACTTATAGAGGAGAACATGATTTACAACTCACCTATCTTTCAGAATCATATTAGGGTAGAGCTGAATACGCCTATCGATGCTAAGTATGCCCTACCAGTACCCACCCCAGATGCACATATAATGGAAGGAGCTGTATCTAGCTTGATTGCATGGACAGACCATCTTATTGTCATAAAATCTAAGACAAAAAAGGTATACCATTGTCTTTTCATATTTTTAATGAAGTTTATAGTAACCAATTTGATAACTTCTCAACTTGTTTAAGGGAAGAGGAAGAAGAGCAATTTAGGAGCTCATTCTAGCCATGAGAATAAGAGAACGGTTACATCCATAACTAAGAGATGATGGTAGGAGGGCATACATGGAGCCAATAGCGCATACACTATTAAAAGCCAAGAAAAGAAGTTTGTATGGGTGTTTGCATAAAATTAAGGTTCCACAAGGGTATCCTTTGAAAGTGAGAAGGTATGTGTCAATGGACGATTTGAAGTTAGTATTCCCATGATTATCATGTGTTAATGCAACAACTATTACCAATAGCTATTAGAGGCATTATGAAAGATGAAGTTCAAACCACTGTAACAAGATTGTATGTTTTCTTTAATGCTATCTGTAACAAAGTCATTGACACTAAAAAGTTGGATGAACTGAAAGTTGAGGGTAATATTATATTGTCCCAATTAGAGATGTATTTTCCTCCTTCATTTTTTGATATAATGGTGCATTTGATAGTTCATTTGGTAAGGGAGATAAGGCTCTGCGGTCCTGTTTACCTAAGGTGGATGTACTCTTTTGAGTGATACATGAAGATCTTAAAAGGGTATTTTAAAAATCCATATCGATCAGAAGCCTCAGTAGTTAAAAGATATGTATTTGAAGAAGTTATGGACTTTTACAATGATTATCTATCAGGGAAGAAGGAATAATCTCTGCATGAAGAGGGGAGAAGCAAGGGAACACGAGGACGAGGAATGTTCATAGGGCGGTTTGAGGAAAAGGTTTCGTGTAAGAGTGGTGTGTCTGAGACAATCAAGTGGCTAGCTTGGGGGCCTTTGTTTAAGATCATTACTTAGACCGGTTATGATACAAACGAGTATTCTTTCTACACAAAAGACCAAGATGATAGAAGTATCATACAAGATAGTGGGGTGATGGTAAAACCCCATATTAGCATCCATGGCCTATTATGGAGTTATAGAAGAAATATGAGAGATTACTTACAACAAGTTCAAAGTTTCTTTATTCAAATGTAAGTGAGTTAGCAATAATGTTGTGGTAATGATCAACAATTTGGATTTGTCTCAGTTGATCTTCAAAGAGTAGGTTATAGGGATTAGCCCTTCATTTTAGCAAGTCAGGCGAAACAAGTGTTTTATGTTACAGATGCTGCAAATAAAAGAATTTTCCATTGTACTTCAAAGTAAAAAACCAAGGTATTAAAACTCGGACCGGGTATTGAATCGGTCGGGGTACTGGGTTAAGGGTCAGTGGGTCAGACCGGGGCCAAACCGGTGAGAAATTGAAGATTTTAGACTTATTAGTATGAAATTCTAAAGGAAAAATTAAAAAAATTGATTTAAAAAAATAAATAAATAACCTAGACCGGACCGAGTCACCGGACCAAACCGGTCTGATGCCCGGTTTGGCGGTTCCCGGGCCGGACCGGCTGGTCTGGTCCAGGTCTGTGAACCCTGTAAAAAACAGAAGTATGGTGATTCGACCTTCAACCTTGATGATACACCACCTTTCACAATTAATCCACCTAGAACAAGTGAAGTAGAATTGGTAGATGATGAAGAATATGTTGTAAGAAATGATCATTGTGACTTTTTCTCCTTCTTTATTACTCGAGTGATGGTTCTGCATGCTTCAACACAACCTACTTCTTTGTTCAAAAACCTTTATATAGTTAAATCTTTTGTAACACCATTTTGTTATCATCAAAACATGGGGATCTAACAACATCTTCTCGTCTACATTCCACCATTGCATTCCTCTTGTGTAGTTCTCTTCTTTGTTCTCAGCATACCTTTTGTCTTCACCTATCTAAATGGTTAGTAGGGGAGAGTGGGATTTAAGAGAATCTTAGTAGGTAAACAATTACCATAATGCATGCAAGATATATGCTATGTGCAAGACATGTTAACTTTAACTAGATGCATGCCCCATAATGACATTTCTTCATGCTTAATGTTTCATGCAACATATCTATGGCCACAGTATAAACAGAAACAAAGCTTCATTATTCAAATATGCTCTACACAATCAAGTAAAGCAATCACATACATCACTACACAAGCAGAAATATCAAATACATGCAAATAAGGTAAGTTTCCTACCTTTGGTCTTTGAGTCCTCCTCTTATACTTTTTCTCTAACCACCGTAGTTGCTTGAATACCTTCCATTTCCTCTTCCTTGACCTCTCATGGCCCTAGATACCCAATCATATCATTAGAGGCATGATAGAGAGTCATTGGAAGTATATATGAAAGCCCAATAAGTTAGGAATGGCTAAATAAGTTGACATTTTTTGGAAAAACATAAAATCATGGAATTTGGGGTCTTGGCTGCGGCCAGGAATCCTTTAGCCATGGCCAAGAGAGGTCAGAACCATTTGGGCCACGTCGAAGAAATTATCTGTTTTTGGCTCAACTTTCAAAAATCATAACTTAATAAAAAAACCCAAACAGAGTGGTTCAAAGTTATATGTGAAAAATAACTTTAAGTCTATTTTCAGTGAAAAATATCACAGAGCATCAATTATAACCACAAAATTCTAGAAAGTTTATCAAACTCAGACTGTTATAGATTTTGTTCCAGAATTAAGGTCAAACTTTGAAAAATCATAACTTTCAATCCACTAGTCCAAATAGTTTACAATACCTATCAAATTAAAGCTCAAGATGTCTACTTTAATCCTGAAAAATTTCATAGCATTTGGACCAAGTTTGGCCTATCAAAAACACATCGCAAGTTCTCTACCTCTAGAAAATGAATTCTGGCAGATTTGAATACAACTTCCAAAATCATCATAAATCATCATAAAACCTCTTTTAACCTCATAATCATGATCATATGAACATAAAACCTTAAAAGGCTCCCTCTGGTCAAAATTGAGGGTTTAAAAATCTCAAGAAATACTCAAAAAAATCAAAGAATATTCGATTCAAATCAAAGCATACGCTTATCGGAACTTGAATATGTGATCTGTTCTTGATTTTGATAGCACCTTCTCAAGTAGATAGATCCAATGTAACGCCCCAAATTTTGATTAAGGGCTAATGTTGATTATTGAGAATGTAATCATGGATTAAAGTTGAATTAATGTGTATTTGTGACAATATTATCTAATATGTCATAATTGATGGAAAATTGAAAGAATGGAATTATGGGCAATAATTTGTGATTAATGAGGGAATCTATTACTAACTAAGAGAAAAATGAGAAGTGTGATTAAATGGCTAATGGAAAGATTAAAGAAGTTAATTGGTGGTTTATTTTATGAGAACCAATGACCATGAGACATGTGTCAAGCTTACAAGTGAAGAGGTATAAATAAAAGTCAAATGGAATTTTTAATTGATTTCTCTCTCTTCTCTTCCCTTGGTTCATGCTGAAATGGTAGGGAGGGAGTAGAGTGATCATTATTTCTTCATCTTCACTTATCTCATCTCTCTCTTCTCTCTTCACTCTATCCGGCGCCATTATTGAAGGAAAGGGAAGGAAAAAAAGCATGAAAAGCTAAGGGAAAATGATCTTAAATGCTCAAACTTATTTCTCTAAAATTGTTCCTTGAGTAATGAGCTTCATTTTGATGGTTATAGCTTGTCCTTTGGTGTAGGTTTGTGATTTCAAGAGATTGTGAAAGTTGAAGGATCAAGAAGTCCTTTTAGAAAAGTTGAAGAGGTAAGTGAAACCAACCTATCTATCTAAGTATTGTGCCAAATGGAGTAGTTTTGAACTTTTGGGATTTATTGGCCATTTTTGAAAATGAGAGTCATTGGATATTTGGTATGTTATTGGAATGAAATGGTATATTTGGAATGTATATGGATAGATAGGATTGATTAGAGATTGAATGATTGAGTTTAGTGATTTTAGAAATTTAGTGTTTATTGTTGCCCAAGACTAAAGCATGATAATGGAATAAGATTTTGATAGTTTTGATACTTCCATTAGATTCCTTGGGTGTTTTTAGGTGGTAGTAGCTTTGGTTAAGGTTTTGGGTCAATTGGTAGCTTTTGGTAAAATTTATGGAAAACTGTCATTTTTCTGCGTTTTCTGAGTTCTAATATGGTCACTCGAGTGATCTGGGTTTCACTTGAGTTAGGGATGAATATCACTCGGGTGAGGTAGGGTTCCACTCAAGTAAGTTAGTGTAATTCTTCCTTTTCCCTTCAGTTTCTATATTGCACTTCGGTGAAAAGAGTAAGAGTGTTGTCTCACTTGTGAGTGTAGTGGGTTATCACTCTAGTGAGCCTCCTCTCACTTGAGTGCTGGTATATTTGACACCCAGAACTTGCCTCTCGGGTTAACACTCGCAGTTGATGGGCAAGAGTGTATTCTGGCACTCGTGGGTATTCAGTTTCCACCCGAGTGAGAAGTCTCATGCTCGAGTGCTTCTCTTCCTTTGAAATTCCAATTGCTTTTAGGTTCTCACTTCCTGGACTTCACTCTCTAGTGCTCGAGTAAAGCATTTGGCTACCACTCGAGTGAGGTCCTGTATGCTCGAGTGTCCCTGTCTCTGAAAAAGTTCTTATGCTCTCGGGTGCTCACTCGCTATCCTTCACTCTTTGGTACCGAGTGCAGACCGTACCGTCACTCGAGTGAGGTCGGTTTCGCTCGAGTGAAATAGTGAAAAATGTCAATGTTGTGCTTCTATAAGGGGATCTTTGGGGTAGTTCCTCCAACCCTTTAGGGCTCTCATTAGAGGCATATATGAGTGTTAAAGTGACAGTAATGATAACCAATTTAAGTATTGTGAAGGTATTAAGAATTGGACTAAGTGGTAATGCATCGTCCTTAATTATGACTTTAGGATTTGATATTTTCCCGGAGCAAAGAAGGCCTGTGCCTGCTTAAGAGCGGAAAGACCAAGGTAGTGACACTTTATCCTATATTATGTATATTACATTGCTTGTATGCATTAGTCATTGAATATAGATACAGTGAAGGGAACGTGGTGTAAGGCCGATCTTGAATATAGATACAGTTGATAGGACGTGGCGGAAGCCCGACCTTGAATACATATACAGTAAGGGGATGTGGAGAAAGCCTGACCTTGTATACAGTGAAGGGGACATGGCAGTTTGCTCGGCCTCGAATATTGATTGCTGCATTGTGATATATATTTACTTGCTTTGTTTATATGCATCATATTCGTAAACTGTTGCTAATGGCATTCTTTTGAATCTCACTCTTTCCAAATAACATTTTTAGACAGGGCAAGTGGATCGCGGAACAAGCAAGTGGATAAGGGCGATTAGGACTGTCAGCCATAGTCTTAGTTAGATATTTTGGTTTTATACTGAACTGGTTATCATTTTGGATAAATGTATGTATATTGAATAGATCATAGCACTATAGTTTTGTGTAATCCCCGGTATGGATACTGAGACGGGCAGTGATGCCCTGAACAAAATTTTGGATTAATGTTATTATCCCGGGTGAATGTCAGGAATCTGTTGATACTCTGATATTGTATATGTGACAAACCGAACATGCCTATTGATTTTACAAATGAATGAATGGAGATCTATTTGTACAAGTGTTGTAAAACGTTTTTAATTATTCCGGACCTCTTATCCATTTTAAAGTGTATTTAAACACTAATCACGGTCTTGATGAGGACGGGGGTTATCAGAAATCCAAAACCATAGAAATGTGGCTCTTCATGAGGGGAACAATGTTAGAGAAGACTTCGGAAGTTGGAAACACCAAATCGGAGGTGAAATCGGCTCTGGAACTTAGAAATTTCCACTATTCATCATTTCTCTTTCCTCTTTCTTTTTCTTATGATTTTCTTCATTTTCCCCTCTATTTTAGGGCAGCTACACAACTTTATGGGGAGGGAGGAGAGATAATTAGCCAATTTCCCAATTTGCCCTTGGTTTGTACAAAAACTACCAAGTTGCCATTCGGTTGGATTTTAACCGTCTAGTTTCTTTTCTCTTTGCTCTTGCTTTCTTAAAATCCCTCCCTCTCTTTCTCAACTTGGCCAAAATATGAGGCCTTTGGGAAGGATTAATGGCCTCTAAAATATTTCTTCCCACCTCCTTAATAAATATTATTTAATTGCCAAATTAACACATGCTAATTTGACTTTTATGTCATCTTTTCATACTTGGACAAAAATGCCTCCATATGTCACAACTAATGTCCAAATAAATTTGTCCCCTCTTGTGTCCCTATTTGGATGAAAATTGCATAAAGAAAAGGGGAAAATAAAAGCTATCTTGCTTTATTTGTCAAATGACCATTTTACCTACCCTTACATTTTTTCTATTTTTGCACTTGCTGGAAATCTGGCAGAATTTTCATTAAACTTTGAAAATTCATATCTAATTGTACAAATGTTCAATTGGTATAGGTCCAAACATTATGTGACCCTTATTAAGTTTATTTTTAGGAAAAAATATAGCATTTAGCCAACTAAAAGTCAAAATTTCCAGAATTATCATTTTTGGACGCTGCCATAGAAATTTGTCAGTTTCACTAGGCTAACTTCAAAAATACACAAGTCTTTGTGTAAAGCTCCAAATGACCTATATGAACTAGAAAATTAAATTTTGATAAGTCTACTTTCATTCTGTAAAACATCATAGGCATATGAAATCATTTGCCTATTCAAAAATGTCACACAACAAGACTGCTACACAGGTAAACTCACTGACAGCAAATTCAAAATTTACAATTTATATTCTAAACATACTCATGTTGTGTGTGACCACTAATTGCCTTGTTTTATCATTTCCTGTGCTCCTTAATTCACTATTTTATTACTTTTAACATAAGAAATGTTGGTGACTGAAATTCAAGATGTTACAATAATACTTAACAATTTTTTGTGAAGAACCGTAAAGTATTATCAAATAACTTTTTTATAGAATCCCGCCTCGTTATATTTGACATTTTTTAGAATCTCACATTCTTATATATGATGCTTATCATTTTTAACCATTAAATAATCTTGAAGAATATATAACAGTTCTTTGAGAAGAATTGTCAAGTATTGTGAAATAATTTTTTTTTGGAATTCTGCCTTCTTATATATGACAATTTTTATTGATAACTATTAAGCATTCTTAAAGAATACATAACGGTTCTTTATGAAGAATTGTCAATTATTATCAAATAAAATTTTGGGTGAAGGTGCACAATACTAGTGAACTTGTACCAAAAGTGCGTCCAGCACCATATACATATTAGTGGTACAAAAATACCCATGAACATTTAAAGTGGGAGCAAAAATGCTAGCATCATTAAATTTGACCTAACACCGTTACTTTTTGTAGTGAGTCCCACACTCTTTTCGCATATGCATATGTAACAGTGTTAGGTTATATTTAATAGTATTGGCATTTTTGCTCCAATTTTGAATGTTCATGAGTATTTTTGCAGCTCCAAAATGTATATGGTGCTGGATGCACTTTTAATAAAAGTTCATAGATATTTTACTCCTTAACCCTAAATTTTTTTTTTTCAAAATCCCGCCTTTCTCGCCTTCTTAAGATATTAATAGATATTATATATTAGACTAATATCTTAACCTATTTTATTTATCTTAAAGGTATAATATGAGATATTATAAGATATAATTATATCTTAAAATATTGTATTTATCTTAGGAGTATAAATATTATACTTTATAATCATACTTTATGGTTAAAATATTATAATCATACTTTATGGTTAATTTTTATAACCGTTTTGTAATCGTATTTACTGATATAATGTTGGAAGGTGAATCATTTGTAAGTGTTACATGACAGTTGTTTCATAAGAACCGTTATATTCGTCACTAAATAAATGATGGTTATTGTAATACCCCGAATCTTGAGACTTGAGAATAAGACTATATTAGGTAGGCTACTAAGCCCAATTTCGCAAGAGTCCTAAAGATAGAATGAGTTTCATGGGACTATATGATTTAGCTCTTTGAGTTGAGACTGAGTTTCCTGATTCAATGAGGTTCATTGTGTATAAGCAATCAGACATAAGATGCAGGACGTATGAGACAGTGCAAGATATATAAGTGCTTGTGTTTAAGAAAACTTCATAACTCTTTAAGAGCCTTAAAATGGTGCCATATGGGGATCTTGAGGCATATATGGCGCCATGCCTAAATGTGGGCCTCGTATAGATACCCGATCGTGCTATGGCACACCAGTTCACAGACTCAGCAGATTTCATTAGCTGCAGGCATAGGTGGCATCATTTTAGATCTACTTGGACGTGTGGTAGGCCCCGGTTAGCTATTAGGACACTTGGCGGCATTTAGACAGGGAAGGGGACACGTGTCATAAAATCGAGGGCTCTGTATCAAAAAGTAGCTTTATTAAAGTAGCTATATCAAAGTAGCTTTTGAATTTCTCCTTTGATTAGTCAATCATATGCCAACATCTGTTGTTGGACATATGATATAGGTGAAAAAGCTAATGCAATTCACCGATCTCTGGTCCGGCTACATACCCAAATTTCCTAAACACTATACTGGAAGCCAGATGAATTCATCAAACTTCATTTCCCTTAACTAATGAATTCACCTAACCATGTTAGATAGGAAAGGAAGAAAGATTTTAAGAGGTACATCAGGTACCTTGCAGTGTAAGGAAAGAAAATCAAGTATACAGTGTAATAACCCAAATTTTACTAGAGGGCTAAATGTACTAAATAAACATTGTAAATGATGTTAGATTCATTTTGTGAATTTTACAATGCACTTAGTTCCAATTAGCTCAAGGGAAATACCTAATTTCTTTGTCTAAAGTTAGAGATGACCAAAAGCCTAACTTGGACATAAATATCTGGGAGGAACTAGAAAAAATAGGTGAATTCATTTGACAACCAACAACCTTTAGTGGCAAATTTGAAATGGGGATACTGTATCTCTACAAGATTGGCTTTGGTGGCCTATACAGCAATTAGGAAGGGTACCTTCTAATTCAAAAGTATTGATGAACATGGGCCTCTTTTTACTTACTATAAGCAAAAGCCCACTAATTAGAGAGGGTGGTGCAGGTCATGTGAATAAGGGGCAATAGCGGATATTATAATATGACAATTATAAGCTTGAGAGGAATATATGGAAAGGAGTCTGTTAGGAAGGGGCATGAAAATTGTGGAGTGAATGTAGAGTGAGGGCCCCTCGAATGTACCCTTGTGGATCTGAATCTGTCTTTTCTGGCCTTTTCCTTGTTTTTCTCCATTAGATCATACGTTGTGGAGCTATTTCCTTCTTCAAATACCACTATAATAGAAGATTTTCCCATCAAAGGTATCAGAGCATACAATTTCGGGCATCATCAACACAAGAATAGACGTAAAGGTGGACGGTCTCGATGCCATAATAGCTATCGCCAAGCAACGCATTGAACACTTGAGTGGAGACATGACCTCAATCAAGTGTGATTTGGCAACTTTAAAATCCTTGATAATGGAGTTTGTAGCCGAATTCCAAGAGGGAAAATCACAGCAGGTTAAAGTTCCAGCATCTAATGCATCCTCGTCTAAAATTCTGGTCAAAACTGTTACTCAAGAGCCAACTACGAAAGAACTACCACACGCTAAGGTCCCTGTCATGTCAACCTATTGGAATCTCGAGATTCCCCTGTTTTTAGGTGGTGATCATTTGGGGTGGATTTTTCGAGCTGAGCTTTACTTCAAAGTTAATCAAGTATTGGAGGATGATAAGCTCAATGCAGCGGTGCTCTGTTTTGAGAGACAAGCTCTTAACAGGTTTCAATGGAAAGAGATTCAATCCCTTGTTTAAAACTGGGATGATCTGAAATGCGATCTAATCCTGAGGTTTCATCCTTCCCAATATAGGAGTGCTTACGAAATGCTAATGGCGTGGCGCCAAATAAGAAGTGTTGCAGATTATATTGAATGATTCAAATTGCTATCGGCCACACTAGGAAATTGTGATGAAGATCTATTGATAGTGGCAATTTTGAATGGGGTACGTATTGAAATTAAAGCTTATCTACTTTTGCTTAAAAACTCAACTCACTTTTTGAATGCATAGACATGGCGTTGCGTTTGGAGGAACGTGGTTTGGTTCTAACTCATTCCATGGGCCTCAAGTCTAATGGGCCATACCAGTATTGGGCTGAAAACAAAGGGACTGGGTTCGTTACAATCCTACCTGCAATTACTCAAACCCGGTAGATAATACTACTATCAGGAAATCATCTTCGTCGGCATCTATTTCATCTCCAACAAGCTCCAGCAGGTTCTGCATTTTAAAGGGTGTTTTAGTGCTGTCCAATTCTTCTGGCCATATTGCTACCTTACCGCGTGAATTCCATGATTCCCCCATAGGAGGTCATTTTGGTTACATAAGGACTTACAAACGTCTTTCATCTCTATTTTATTGGGATGGTATACGTAGGGATGTTCAGAAATATGTCTCGGTTAGTGATGTATGTCATAGAAATAAACACTCTGCTTATTTGAAGTTGCAACTGATGAAACATTATGTTGACATGAAATGCTGGGACATCCACTTTGTGTTAGGAGATCATGTTTATTTGAAGTTGCAACCTTATTGTCACAAGTCTCTAGCTTGCCATCATAATAAGAAGCTACATCCTCATTTTTATAGACCCTTCCGGGTAATTGAAAAGATAGGCACTGTGGCTTATTGATTGAAACTTCTTTCTGAAGCATAAATTCACCCTGTATTCCACATTTCACAGCTTAAGAAGTTGATATCCACTGTTGAGTGTAATCCCCTCATGGTAATTATATCTGGATTATGAAATTTAAGTAAAATAGAGACCAATAAGACAAAACACATTTATAATCCCTCATCTCCAAGATGGGGTATACCGAAAATAGTTCAAAATATAGTTCATCTAGTCTCACATTTACCTTCGGATACTACTACCTGTGCATTTAAATCACATAATAAATATCAGAGTGGGTAACTAAAATCCCGACAACCCCGGGTTACTTGTATATACACACACAATTGGTTTAAAGTTTCCTAAAATAGGGATTACATATCCAAAAATTTATATTTACAATCCATATATACAGTAATCCCAAAATCCAGCTAGATAATCAACAGTCCCAAAATCTAAAATGTCCCTACTAGCCCTAACCACTCATGGTTGGCCACTTCCCTTTTGAGCCACTTGCCCTGTCTGAAAATGTTAGTCATTGGAAAGAGTGAGATTCTAAAGAATGCCAGTAGTAACAAATCACTCATACAATATATAAACATAAGGCATGCATTTTCATCATGTTTAGCAACAACACTATGAGTCATGGCTCGCGCCACAACCAACAGCACTCACGGTTGTTATCACAATGCACTATGCCCGCTTTCGCGGTAATTACTATGCCAGCTTTCGCTGTAATCACTATGCCAGCTCTCGCTGTAATCTCAATGCCCGCTTTTGCGATAAACACTATGCAATAGCATCACAATGAACAAAGCTCCACAAGGCACAAAGCAACACAAAGCAGTAGCAGCATAATACATGATAGGCAAATATACAATACATTTACACAAAACATAAGAGAGGAGTCACTACCTGTATCTTTCTTGACATTCTTCAGCACAATGGGCTCACGAGTCTGACAGATGTCAAATACTATAATCAAATTAGGGACAACCAATCAATCTCTCTTTTTTTTTTCCTCAAATGCTTATTTCTATAATACTCTAAGTTGGTTATCATTTAGGACTCTTTAGGTTGATCATTAGGGGCCTAAACAAATACTTAAAGGGTTGGAAGAAACTACTCTAAAGACCCCTTTTCGGAAGCACAACATTGATTCTTAGCTGGCTCACACGAGTGAAGATAACCTCACTCGAGTGATGAGAGACTTGCACTCGAGTGAGACTGGCTCTCACTCGCGAGTGTTTGATAGTAAGCAACTACCATAGCCAAAGAGTGCTCACAACACTCTAGCATAACACTTCACACTCGGGTGATGACTCCAAATCTACTCGAGTCCCTGAAAGTGCAACACAGAAAGTGAGAACTTGAGAACACATGAGACATCAGAGGAAATAGCTTACTCGAGCACCACCCTTAGCACTCGGGTGAGAGGGCTTCACTTGCGAGTGTCATAACACACTCTTGAACATTGACCAGTGAGTGACAACCTGAGAGCAACCCTAATCATGAACTCAAAGCTTCACTCGAGTGATCCTCAACATTACTCATGGGTACAGAGTGCACTTGAGCTTTCTTCATGCAAACCCAGGCAAAACACAAAGAAATAGGCAATAATCAGACTAACGCACATCCTGTAACCCCCTTCCCACCTTAGGCCGGGATTTAGTTCTTAAACTCATAATTAAGTTGTAATTAGAGACCATAATGAAATTGGGACTTCATAAGATACTCATTTGCCCAAAAATCGGATTTGCAAAAACATTTTTCAAAACTTATTCACAATGGTCTCGAGTTCTCAATACAAAATAATATTGGCCTGAACAGGTGGATTCCATTTACAAATATCAGAGTACAAATAAATTCCCGACTCACTCGGGTTCCATTCATTAAATAAGGGATTTACAAAGGCACAAAGCCACTATTCAATACCCTTAACTTGGGGATTACACAAAATCTATAATGATAACCATTAATTCCAAAATACACTCCTAAACAGGAGCTCTAACTACTCTTCGTCGCCCGCTTGCCTCTCGATCCTTCGGCCCTGTCTAAAAGGTTTAATTTTGGGAGAGTGAGATTCTAAAGAATCCCCGTAGTAACAAGTCAATCATATAATGTACAACAATAATGCATGTAATCAAATCATCACCCACACAAGCAACTACAACGGCAGTTACAGCGGCAATGGTTAGTATGACACATGTCATCCCTGACGATTGCTCACGCTGAATTGCTCACGCTGTATTGCATCACAACAGTCAACACAGTATAATTCACCACAGCTGGGATCCATATAAAGCATATCATATTCTCAAGCCACATAGGCAAGATACACACACACAGCCCATGGCTGGTTTTCACATACGCCGCCCCCACGGGTCGGATTCACAAAGATCCATGTCGATTACGACGGCAGTCCAACGGCCGACTAGAGATGACCACTGTCACTCCCTATACGGCTCACGCTGACCTGCTCGCGCCGTAATGGACCATGGCACACATTTCACAAGTTCAATGATAAGATATGCATACCAAAACGTCATACAAGATATGAGAGAAAAGTCACTACCTGAGTTCTTCCGGACGTGTCCTAGCGCCGGTCTCTCCCGAGGAAGGCAAATATCAAATCCTATTTTCACAATTAGGGACGAAGAGTTATTCTCTATTCCAAGACTTAATTCACTTCATAATACTTAATTGGTTATCATTATTGGTCTTTTAGAGTCACTAAATACTCCTAACAACACTCCTAAAGGGTAGGAAGAACTATCCCAAAGATCCCCTTTTGGAAGCACAAAACTGAGATTTTTCACGGTTTCACTCGAGCACAGATGACCATGCTCAAGCACAGATTGTACGGACACTCGAGTGAAAATGGTTTCACTTGAGTGATCGTACGGACATCTCTCGGGCACAAGAGAAAGTGAGACTGCGAGTGCTCACCCGAGAGCACAAAGAAACTTTCAGGAACTGGCTCACTCGAGCACAAAATCCTCACTCGAGCACAAGTCTAAATGCCTCACTCGAGCACCCTCGAGAGAAGTCCAGGAAGTGATAACCCGAGAGCACACAAAGCTCTCCAAGCACAAGATCACTCGAGCACAGCCATATGTGCTCGAGCACACACCTCACACCCGCGAGTGAGAAGGCACACTCGCGCACCTTACTCGCGAGTAACAACCCGAGAGCACCACCCCTCCCGCCTGGAGCACCAGCTCACTCGAGCAGACACCCAGTGCTCGAGTGAGAAGGCAATGCCCGCGAGTGTCAGAGCACACTCGTGGCAATCAGCCCGCGAGTGAAGACCAGAAAGCAACCCTTCCTTCTGGACTCACACCATCACTCGAGCAGACCATGCTCACTTCGAGCATGTTCATCGCTCCACCAAAAACCCAGGTGCACTCGAAGCACCAAAAGGGAAAACTCACATTTCACTCGAGCAGAGTTCATCCCTGCTCGGGTGAAACTCATCCCTCACTCGAGCAGACCCCTTCTGCTCGGGTGATGTTCATACTTCACTCGAGCACACCCCTGTCTGCTCGAGTGAATACCTCAGATGGCAGAAAACGCAGAAAACAGAGGCACACTCCTCAACCTTTGCCCAATTGATTCCTATGGCCATAAAACTTAACCCAAAGCCATTCCCACACAAAATCACCCAACAAACTCAATGGAATACTCAGAATCATCAAAATACTACTCCATTAACATGCTTTGGGTTTTGGGCAATAATTTCATCAAAATTCCCATTTCATCCTAACATCATATTTCAATCTCTAATCTATCTATCTAACATAAACTCATTCCAAAATGTCATTCTCATGCCATAAACATACCAAATGAACAGTGGCACTCATTCTCATGATTAGACCAAAATTTCCAGAATTTATAAACTATTCCAAATGGCATGAAACTTAGATAGATAGGTTAGTTTCACTCACCTTATCAACTTCTCCAAAGGGAGTTCTTGATCCACCAACACTCAGATTTTCGTGTGGCACCAAACAACACCAAATGGCCCAACTATACACACCAAAATGAAGCCCATGATTCAAGGATCAACATTTATGAATGGTGTTTGAGCAAAGAAGATCATTTACTTACCCAAAATCACAAATTCTTCTTTCTCTTTCTTGCCTAAAACTTCCGCCGGAAATGCAGGAAGAGAGGAGAGAGAAACGAGAGAGAGAAAGAAATGGGAAGGAGAAGCAAAAGTTGTCTTTTGTCCACATGTGATCTCATCCAATGGCCACCACAATGCCACATGTCAGCATCTCCTTCATTCCCTCAATAAGCTCACACAAGCTAACCACACTGGATCCCGACCCACGGTCAAGGAATCACCACCGTTGATCTTAAATACCACACATATGCACTAACATTTCCAATTTCCACTAATTATGACATTAATTAATATAGTCATAAAACACTTAATAATTCTGATAAATTCATAATTATCATTAATGATCACGATTATCCCTTAATCGAAAATTGGGATATTACAATTCTCCCCCCGTTCAATAAATTTCGCCCTCGAAATTTGTTACACATCATGGGGCATAAAGTCAGGAAATCTTTTCCTCATGTCCGCTTCCGCTTCCCAAGTGGCTTCTCTTGGAGACATTCCTTTCCAGACCACCTTCACAAATGGTAAGCTTCGATGCCTGAGCCTCCGCTCTTCTCGATCGATGATTCTCTCTGGCTCTACCGCATAAGTGAAGTTATCTTGCAATTCCACTTCTTCATACTCAATGATATGTTCAGGGTCCGGTTGGTACTTCTTGAGTTGCGAGACATGAAACACATCATGCAATCTACTCAAACTCGGGGGTAGGGCTATCCGATATGCCACCGGCCCGATTCTTGCCAGAATCTCAAATGGACCAATGTATCTCGGACTCAGCTTCTTCCGCTTGATCGCTCTCCCGATGCCTGTGACCGGAGATACTCTCAAGAAAACATGATCCCCCACTTCAAACTCAAGAGGTCTTCTCCTCTTATCAGCATAGCTCTTCTGACGACTCTGTGCTGTAAGGAGCCTCTTCCTGATAACTCGGATCTGCTCAGCGGTTTGGTCAACAAGATCCGGCCCATACAACTTCCTCTCAGACAACTCTGACCAGCACAACGGTGACTGGCACTTCCTCCCATATAGTGCTTCATATGGAGCCATCTGAATGCTCGCATGATAACTGTTGTTGTACGCAAACTCAGCCAACGGAAGATAATAGTCCCACTTTCCTTTGAAGTCAAGGACACATGCTCTCAGCATATCTTCAAGAGTCTGGATAGTCCTCTCTGACTGTCCGTCTGTCTGAGGATGGTAGGCCGTGCTAAACCTCAACTGAGTACCCATAGCTTCATGCAAAGCCCTCCAAAATCTCGAAGTAAACCGAGGATCTCGATCGGAGATAATATTCTTCGGTGTACCATGGAGTCTCACAATCTCCTTGATATAAATCTCAGCCAGCCTATCAGGAGAATAGCTAGCGTTGATAGGTATGAAGTGCGCAGACTTCGTGAGTCGGTCAACAATCACCCAGATCGCATCATAGTTCTTGATCTTGGGCAGACCCACCACTAGATCCATGGTCACACTCTCCCATTTCCATTCTGGAATCTCTGGACTCTGAAGCAAACCTGGCGGTCTCTGGTGTTCAATCTTCACCTTTTGACAGGTAAGACACCGCGCCACATACTTCGTCACATCACTCTTCAGCCCTGGCCACCAATACATAGACTTCAAATTGTGATACATCTTGGTCATACCGGGGTGAAGAGTATACTGACTCTTATGAGCCTCATCAAGAAGTCTCAATCTCAATTCCGCCTTCAGTGGTACATAGATCCTCTTCTGGTAGCGCACCAGCCCACTAGGCGACAAGTCATAATCTCGAGTCTCCCCTCGCTCAATCCTAGCTCGGATCGACTGGGCTAGCTCATCATGTATCTGAGCCTCTTCAATCTCAGTCCTCAGGTCATTCTCCCCTTGGACCACACCATAATTGGCACATAGGATTTCCTTCGAGAGATTCAAATCCCGAAAATCCTCTATCAGTTTCCATTCCTGGATCATCATTGTTGCCACTAGCACCGCCTTCCGACTCAAAGCATCCGCGACGACATTAGCCTTACCCGGATGATATTTGATCTCCAGGTTGTAATCTTTCAGCAACTCCATCCACCGACGCTGTCTCATGTTCAACTCTTTCTGATCATACAGATATTTGAGACTTTTGTGGTCGCAGTACAATTCCACAGTCACACCGTACAGGTAATGACGCCAAATTTTCAATGCAAACACTATTGCCGCAAGCTCCTGATCATGAGTGGGGTAGTTCATCTCATGCGGTTTCAGCTGTCGAGAGGCATAGGCCACCACACGTCCCTGCTGCATCAGGACACACCCTAACCCCTGCTTACTCGCATCACTGTACACGACGTAAGCCTCACTGGGATCAGGTATAATCAACACTGGTGCCGTAGTCAATCTCTCCTTCAGCTCAGTGAAACTCCGCTCACAACATTCATCCCACAAAAACGGTCGATCCTTCCTCGTGAGCTTGGTCATCGGCAATGCAATACGTGAGAAGTTCTGAATGAACCTCCGGTAATAACCAGCAAGACCCAGAAAGCTGCGAATCTCAAAAACAGTTTCTGGCCTTTTCCAATCAAGTACTGCTTCCACCTTACTGGGATCCACTGATACCCCGTCTCGAGAGATCACATGGCCAAGGAACTTCACTTCCGTAAGCCAAAACTCACATTTGCTCAACTTGGCATAGAGTTGCTTTTCTCGCAAAATTCTCAACACAATTCTCAAGTGTTGCTCATGATCCTCCCTACTCTTAGAATAGATCAAGATGTCGTCAATAAACACAACCACAAACTGGTCAAGATACTGTCGGAAGATGCGATTCATATAATCCATGAACACCGCCGGTGCATTCGTCAACCCAAAGGGCATTACAAGGAACTCATAGTGCCCATATCTTGTTCTGAAAGCAGTCTTCGGAATGTCCGCTGCCTTCACACGCAACTGATGATATCCCGACCTTAGATCAATCTTGGAGAATACACACGAGCCAGACAATTGATCTAACAGGTCGTCAATTCTTGGGAGAGGATACTTATTCTTAACAGTTACCTTGTTAAGTTCTCGATAATCGATGCAAAGCCTCAAGCTTCCATCTTTCTTTTTCACAAACAACACTGGAGCTCCCCACGGCGATACACTGGGTCGGATGAACCCTTTCTCAAGCAATTCTTCAATTTGCTTTTTCAACTCCGCCATCTCGTTAGGGGCCATACGATATGGGGCTTTCGATATCGAACCAGCTCCAGGCACAATCTCAATTGGAAATTCCACTTCCCTTTCTGGAGGCAATCCACTAAGATCGTCTGGAAATACCTCAGGGAATTCATTCACAACAGGTATACTCTCCAGAGTTTCACCTGACTCTCCCTGAACAGAGAAGAACACCATATACCCTTGGCATCCCTTCTCAAGATATCTCTCAGCTTTAGCCGTTGAAAGCAAATTCAAACTGGCATTCACATTGTTATCCCGCTGCGCATTACGGAAGGTTACCTTCTTATTACCACAATCAAGCAACACATCATTTGCCCTTAACCAATCAAAACCCAAAATGACTTCTAGTTGTTGGAGTGGCAAGCAGATCAAATCAACTGTAGACTCCCAACCCTCAACAACTATTACACAATTTAAGCAGGCTTCGGCCGCCACGGCCTTGACCCCCATCGGCGTCGACACGACCAAATCAAATGGTAGTCTATGCACATGCAATCCCAGGCGCTTTACACAATCATAAGCTATGAACGAATGACTTGCACCCGAATCAAACAAAGCATTTAATTCATTATCACCGAGAAGAATTTTACCTTGGATCAACTCTGGTGACTTCCGGGCCTCCTCATGTGTCATGGCGAACACTCGACCCTGATTCCTGGGCCTTTGCTCTGCTGGCGGTCTTGGGCACTTAGTAGAGATGTGACCCACTTGCTTGCAGTTGAAGCAAATCACCTCCCCAGCACAGGTTCTTCCCGGATGGTACTTTCTGCACTGATTGCACATCGGTCCCGCTGGAGGTCTCTGATCACTACGACCCCCAGATCGATAGGGCTTCTTGTTACCACCCCCATATGAGGATCCTTGTCCCTTCCGCTTCTGGGAAGTGTTAGCCTTGCTAGGCTCACTGCGACTGTCTTTACCCTTAGCTGGGTACCAATCCCTCAGATTGTTCTCAACAATCCTACACTGCTCCACCGCCTTGTTGAAATCAGTAAATAGGTGAGAGGCTAATCTCTTCTTCAGTTCTCGCCTCAAGCCCCTGATAAGCATATCAGAGCTCCACTCCTCATCATCCTTTTCTCGGAGATGCGTAGAATACCGAGATAATCGAACGAAACGGGAAAGATACTCATCAAAGCTCTCTGTATCTCCCTGCCTGATTGCCAAGAATTCAGACTCTTTCTCCAACCTTACAGACTTGGGGAAATACTTCTCGTTGAACTTCTCTTGGAACACTTCCCAAGTCAATGGCACATTCCGACGTCGAAGTGACATGGCGATATTCCGCCACCACCGGTCGGCATCCCCCTCTAGCTTATACACAGCTAGCTTCGCCTTTACCTCCGTAGAGCATTCGAGAACCTCAAAGATCTTCTCTAGGCGAGTCAACCAATCTTCAGCAACTTGGGGCTCAAACCTCCCCCTGAACACTGGAGGCATATGCTTGCAAAACTCAGAGACCCAGTATTGTAAGCCTCTTCCCTCACGAACCACTACCCCTTGAGACTCTTGGTTAGGCACCGTGTGAGGTAGGGATTCATGGGACCGATTGGACCCTTCAGCTGTCTCCTCATGATGAGTCTCTGCTTGAGTCTCCTCACGAGTCGACTGGGCCCTTTCCTCATTACGTTTAGCCCTTTCCTCCCGGAGCTCTTCTCTCAGCTCACGGATCATATCTCTTTGTTCCCGCACGAGATCCATCATCTCTCGCATTGGGTCAGGAGGATTGTCATCCAACTCCTCCAGCTCTGGATCCCCTTGCCTGCCTCTAGGGCGAACCATGTTGTCCTTTACTCTACAATGATTCACCAGGTCAGTACCTTAGCCAATGTATACACATAATCCATAACATTCATCTCAATCTACAACTTAGCAGAGCTATCCATGTGTATACACAACAAGTACTTATCAATCATTAAGCTAACCTAAACCCAAAGGCTTAAGGTCAACTAAGGAGCTATCCTAGCAAATCCTCACATTGCCAGGAACCAGGCTCTGATACCACAAATGTAACCCCCTTCCCACCTTAGGCCAGGATTTAGTTCTTAAACTCATAATTAAGTTGTAATTAGAGACCATAATGAAATTGGGACTTCATAAGATACTCATTTGCCCAAAAATCGGATTTGCAAAAACATTTTTCAAAACTTATTCACAATGGTCTCGAGTTCTCAATACAAAATAATACTGGCCTGAACAGGTGGATTCCATTTACAAATATCAGAGTACAAATAAATTCCCGACTCACTCGGGTTCCATTCATTAAATAAGGGATTTACAAAGGCACAAAGCCACTATTCAATACCCTTAACTTGGGGATTACACAAAATCTATAATGATAACCATTAATTCCAAAATACACTCCTAAACAAGAGCTCTAACTACTCTTCGTCGCCCGCTTGCCTCTCGATCCTTCGGCCCTGTCTAAAAGGTTTAATTTTGGGAGAGTGAGATTCTAAAGAATCCCCGTAGTAACAAGTCAATCATATAATGTACAACAATAATGCATGTAATCAAATCATCACCCACACAAGCAACTACAACGGCAGTTACAGCGGCAATGGTTAGTATGACACATGTCATCCCTGACGATTGCTCACGCTGAATTGCTCACGCTGTATTGCATCACAACAGTCAACACAGTATAATTCACCACAGCTGGGATCCATATAAAGCATATCATATTCTCAAGCCACATAGGCAAGATACACACACACAGCCCACGGCTGGTTTTCACATACGCCGCCCCCACGGGTCGGATTCACAAAGATCCATGTCGATTACGACGGCAGTCCAACGGCCGACTAGAGATGACCACTGTCACTCCCTATACGGCTCACGCTGACCTGCTCGCGCCGTAATGGACCATGGCACACATTTCACAAGTTCAATGATAAGATATGCATACCAAAACGTCATACAAGATATGAGAGAAAAGTCACTACCTGAGTTCTTCCGGACGTGTCCTAGCGCCGGTCTCTCCCGAGGAAGGCAAATATCAAATCCTATTTTCACAATTAGGGACGAAGAGTTATTCTCTATTCCAAGACTTAATTCACTTCATAATACTTAATTGGTTATCATTATTGGTCTTTTAGAGTCACTAAATACTCCTAACAACACTCCTAAAGGGTAGGAAGAACTATCCCAAAGATCCCCTTTTGGAAGCACAAAACTGAGATTTTTCACGGTTTCACTCGAGCACAGATGACCATGCTCAAGCACAGATTGTACGGACACTCGAGTGAAAACGGTTTCACTCGAGTGATCGTACGGACATCTCTCGGGCACAAGAGAAAGTGAGACTGCGAGTGCTCACCCGAGAGCACAAAGAAACTTTCAGGAACTGGCTCACTCGAGCACAAAATCCTCACTCAAGCACAAGGCTAAATGCCTCACTCGAGCACCCTCGAGAGAAGTCCAGGAAGTGATAACCCGAGAGCACACAAAGCTCTCCAAGCACAAGATCACTCGAGCACAGCCATATGTGCTCGAGCACACACCTCACACCCGCGAGTGAGAAGGCACACTCGCGCACCTTACTCGCGAGTAACAACCCGAGAGCACCACCCCTCCCGCCTGGAGCACCAGCTCACTCGAGCAGACACCCAGTGCTCGAGTGAGAAGGCAATGCCCGCGAGTGTCAGAGCACACTCGTGGCAATCAGCCCGCGAGTGAAGACCAGAAAGCAACCCTTCCTTCTGGACTCACACCATCACTCGAGCAGACCATGCTCACTTCGAGCATGTTCATCGCTCCACCAAAAACCCAGGTGCACTCGAAGCACCAAAAGGGAAAACTCACATTTCACTCGAGCAGAGTTCATCCCTGCTCGGGTGAAACTCATCCCTCACTCGAGCAGACCCCTTCTGCTCGGGTGATGTTCATACTTCACTCGAGCACACCCCTGTCTGCTCGAGTGAATACCTCAGATGGCAGAAAACGCAGAAAACAGAGGCACACTCCTCAACCTTTGCCCAATTGATTCCTATGGCCATAAAACTTAACCCAAAGCCATTCCCACACAAAATCACCCAACAAACTCAATGGAATACTCAGAATCATCAAAATACTACTCCATTAACATGCTTTGGGTTTTGGGCAATAATTTCATCAAAATTCCCATTTCATCCTAACATCATATTTCAATCTCTAATCTATCTATCTAACATAAACTTATTCCAAAATGTCATTCTCATGCCATAAACATACCAAATGAACAGTGGCACTCATTCTCATGATTAGACCAAAATTTCCAGAATTTATAAACTATTCCAAATGGCATGAAACTTAGATAGATAGGTTAGTTTCACTCACCTTATCAACTTCTCCAAAGGGAGTTCTTGATCCACCAACACTCAGATTTTCGTGTGGCACCAAACAACACCAAATGGCCCAACTATACACACCAAAATGAAGCCCATGATTCAAGGATCAACATTTATGAATGGTGTTTGAGCAAAGAAGATCATTTACTTACCCAAAATCACAAATTCTTCTTTCTCTTTCTTGCCTAAAACTTCCGCCGGAAATGCAGGAAGAGAGGAGAGAGAAACGAGAGAGAGAAAGAAATGGGAAGGAGAAGCAAAAGTTGTCTTTTGTCCACATGTGATCTCATCCAATGGCCACCACAATGCCACATGTCAGCATCTCCTTCATTCCCTCAATAAGCTCACACAAGCTAACCACACTGGATCCCGACCCACGGTCAAGGAATCACCACCGTTGATCTTAAATACCACACATATGCACTAACATTTCCAATTTCCACTAATTATGACATTAATTAATATAGTCATAAAACACTTAATAATTCTGATAAATTCATAATTATCATTAATGATCACGATTATCCCTTAATCGAAAATTGGGATATTACACATCCTCCCTCACTCGAGTGAGGTTTATCAGATTGCCAGATTGCAACAACTGACAGAAATTCCCAAATTGGCCAAAATCACACCTAATGGTTCCCAAACTCCACACAAAGCTCATACTCCATCAAAATGACATAGGGAACTCATTGGTGACCTCCAAAACACCCAAATATCATTTTAAACATAATATAACCCTTTGGGTCTTTATAACACACACAACACCCAATTCCAATCAACACACTTCCAAAACTCAAAACCATATCCAACACATAAATGGCTCACAATAAACCAATTCTAACATTAATCACTATGAAATTCACACATTCGAAAATGACACATGGCCAGGGTAATTTTCCCAGAATTTCTCAACTCATCCAAAAATTACAAATAATATACCAAAATGCACCAAATCCTTACCTCTTCGACTCGCCAAATCTAGAATCTTGATTCTCCAACTTTCAAATTTCTCTAACACCCAAACCACCACCTTTCAAGATTCTGAAACCACCAAAATAGAGCTTTTAACACTATGAAAAAGTTTAGTGAAGAGGATTTGATTATAGGAGGATCATTACTCACCCAAAATCAAAGCTTTCTTTTTCTCTTTCCACCTTCAAGGTCACCGGAAATGGGAGAAGGAGGAGAGAGAAATGGAGATGATGATGATGAAGTGAATTCTTCCCTTGCCCATACTCTCACTGAAAAGGAGAGAGAATAGAGAGAAAAAGTGAGTTTTTGTCTTTTAGCTTGATCCATTGGCCCACAACATGACACTTGTCTTAATCTTATTCACTCTCACCATGAGCTCACACAAATGCATAGTATAGGATTCCAACCCATTGCCAACAAATCTCAACCATTGATCTTTAATCTCCAAATACACTTATATAAAATTTACATCACATTTCTCCAAAAGTGTTTAATTATACTAATTACAATTAATATCAAAGTCATTAGCCCTTAATCCCAAATTGGGTAATTACAATCCCCCCTGTAAAAATAAATTTCGCCCTTGAAATTTGATCACACAACTTAAGGCATAAACTCCGGATATCATCTTCGCATTGTTGGAAATTGTGCCCTAAGGGCCAATCATTGTACTTTGAACATTATTATTTTAATGAAATTTCTCCATTCTGTTATCATATTATTTGCATGTTAACTATGATAATTGTATCCTTGGATAATTCATAAAGATTGTCCTAAAATGTCCTTGGTCGGTCATCTATACGGGAGCAGAGATGAAAATGGACTAGTATGACTTTGATAAGATATAGAGATACGAATCAAAGTCTTAGGCACTTGTAAGAGTACAAGGTGCTGGACCGACCCACTATGAGAAAGCTACATGGATCAAGTCATAAGCTTTTCTCATGTATAACCACGTCACAATGCCCTTAAACCTGAGGTCATCATGGATTCCTACATGAGAGTTGCTAAGCTTTGAACTAGTCAAAAGTCACTTTTGACCGGATGATGATAAAGGCTACGATCAGGCTTAGTGATTTTTCATGCAGAGGAATATGAATGATCAAGATGGAATTTGTCCCTCACATTAGTAGAGAGATATTACTGGGCCCCTCGATGAGTGAGTCTGAGAAATGTATGGCCATACTATGATGAAAGGAGTTTCTGTCTCTGTTATCTGGCTACTCAGGAATCGAGAAAGTAATGGTCAGGAATAAGAGGATGACATTATCTATGCCTTATCCTTGATCGATATATCGTGTGACAAAAGGGACGTGACATGGTTGTATGACAGGTTGCATCGTGATAACGATCCTCATATGAATTGGGTAGTTGTAATGTCTTGTTAGAGGCCGCTTGCGATTTTTGGGTTAGTATAGTTATTGGCCCACTGCCAACTTTATATAGGCCTACAGGGTCGCACACAAGAATGGCCTAACACGAGATAATGTTTAATTTAGGGTGGATGAATTATATATATATATTTATAAAATATAAAATTCATTAATAATATTATATAGATATATATATTTTCGAAATATATATCTTATATATATATATATATGTGTATATATATATTATATGATATTATTATATTTAATAATATTATATAGATATATATTTTTTTGAAATATATATCTTATATATATATATGTATATATATAATGTATGATATTATTATGTTGTGTTAGTTTTAAATTTAATTTATTAAGATATATTAAATTTAATAACTAACATGATAGAGATATAGTATCTCAGATTTAATTTATAAAGATAAATTAAATCTAATGGCTCTTTATTTGGAGTAAATAAATAGGTTAAATTAAAACTGTTGGACAGATTTAATTTAAACTGAATTTATTTAATTAGCTCATCAAGATAATTAATTGTTAATTAATTTTGAAATTAATGATGATCAATTTTGAAATTTGAAAATAGCCCTCATAGGTTATAAACTAGATAGAGCAGATATATTCATACGCACATGAGAATTGAGAGCCGCAAGTGAAACCCTAGGAGACATTAGAGGCGCTAGCACGCAGTCTCGGTTAGAGAGTATTCGTGTGGATACCGGTAGAGGGAGCGGACCTGACGTGTTGGTTCCTAGAGATCATGAAAACTCTGAATCATAAAAAAGGTATGAATCCTTCCAACTTGGTTTAAACGCCGTTGATAGATCCTCGATTATGATCGGTGAAAATTTTAAAATTCTTCCGATGTGCCTACCGATTCTAACACGCATATCCTCTTCTGCTTCCTAAGTTGCTTCTCTCTGGGACATTCCCTTCCAGATCACTTTCACATAAGGAATACTTCGGTGTCTAAGCCGCTATTCTTCTCGATCAATAATCTGATGTGGCTCTACTGCATATGTGAAGTTGTCTTGCAACTGTACTTC
Source organism: Inga laurina (assembly GCA_963855925.1). NCBI lineage: Eukaryota > Viridiplantae > Streptophyta > Magnoliopsida > Fabales > Fabaceae > Inga > Inga laurina. Next base: position 18,859,594 of record OY979710.1, read on the forward strand.
CTCATACTCAACGATGTGAGACGAATCGGGCTCCTACTTCTTCAATTGGGAAACATGGAACACATCATGAAGTCTTCTCTAGTTTGGGGGTAGGGCTACTCGATAAGAAATAGGCCCAATCCTTCTAAGGATCTCAAAAGGACCTAACACCGGTAATTTTATCCGGATTATGAAATTTAAGTGAAATAAAGACCAATAAGACAAAACACATTTATAATCCCTCATCTCCAAGATGGGGTATACGAAAAACAGTTCAGAATATAGTTTATCTGGTCTTACATTCACCTTCAGATACAACTACATGTGTAGTTAAATCACATAATAAATATTAGAGTGCATAACTAAAATCCCAGCAACCCCAGGTTACTTGTATATATATACAATGGGTTTAAATTTTCCTAAAATAGGGATTACATATCGAAAAATTTATATTTACAATCGATATATACAGTAATCCCAAAATCCAGCTAGATAATCAACAGTCCCAAAATCTAAAATGTCCCTACTAGCCCTAACCACTCCTGGTTGGCCGCTTCCCTTTTGAGCCACTTGCTCTGTCTGAAAATGTTAGTCATTGGAAAGAGTGAGATTCTAAAGAATGATAGTAGTAACAAATCACTCATACAATATATAAACACAAGGCATGTATGTTCATCATGTTCAGCAACAACACTATGAGTCATGGCTCGCGCCACAACCAACAACACTCATAGTTGTTATCACAATGCACTATGCCCGCTTTCGAGGTAATCACTATACCAGCTCTCGCTGTAATCTCAATGCCCACTTTTGCGGTAAACACTATGCAGCAGCATCACAATGCATAAAGCTCCACAAGGCACAAATCTTCACAAGGCACAAACCCGCAGGCCAGCCCATATTACCAGTTGTACCTCTAAATCTGATCTTGCTTATTATTGATCTTTGATATTTTTTCCCATGTATTTTTGCTTCTTTTTCCTCTAATCAATAAATGTATCACACCCTTATCTTATTTTGACTTACAGTAGAATATTAACACGTGGTTCGGTGGGCAACACAGGAATAACATAAATATATTGAAAATATGTGCATGATTACAGAAATTCCCTATAGGGGTTCATACATAATGATTCCAAATAATGTAGCCGCACAGGGCTACTAGGGTATCTAAACCTATCCCAGTGAAATGGAGACATCTTCCAGTTTCATTCCACCACTGCAATCTTTTCGTATAGTTCCATTCTCTGACCCCTGCGTACTTTCACCTGTCTAAATTGTTAGTGGGGGAGGGTGAGATTTGAGAGAATCTCAGGAAAATAGTATCAATATGCATGCAACATAAGTGCTTAATATATGACATGCTTGCATTGCACAGCTTATGCTAACACAATAACATATCTGCATGCTCAATGTTTCAAACAACATACTTATGGTCATAACATAAATAGAAACAGAGCTTCAATTACTCATATATGTTTCACATAATTAAGTAAAGCAATAACATGCATCAAACACTAGCACAAATATCAAATACATGCAGGAGAGGTAAGTTCCCTACCTTAACCCTTCTTGCTACTTGGAAACAGCTCCTCGATATACATGCTAACAACTCGGCTTTTCAAATTGATCCTAAAATGTCAAATGTACAATTTTGGGCACTTCCAATATACTTTTTAGTGGTTATATGAGTCTATTGTGTAAATTTACTAAGATGCCCCCGGGACCCCAGCCTGGCCCAGCCGTACCCGGTCTGACCGCACTTTTCTCAAAATTTTGACCCGAGCTACTTTGACATATTTTCGCCTAAGGAATCCATTTTTAACCTTGATTTTCTCAAATTCCAGCCCCAATTATGAATTTAGCCCTAGAATCCCCTATGTGAGAGTTTTAAAGCTATTTTTGTCATTTCACTTTCTAGGGCTTTTCTCACTTTGAACCCAACATAACCCTACACAATTTTCCATTCTAAACACAATGGAATCATCAAAAATACCAAAATCCAGTCCAAACACAGCCAAAAATAGACCTAGACGAAATTCTATAAAAATTGGAGAAAATGGAGTTTTATGATTTGAATCCATAAAACACTTTCTTATCATCTTTAGTCACTTGTTTAACCACTTAGTTACACTTCCCCCATGATTAATCCAAATTTGGGTAGCACCTCCCCTTAGGGTTCAACATCCCAAGTTTGCAAAATCCACAATCAAACCACAAATCATGTCAATAACCACAACATCAACAACAATACATCAAGAGAAGGAGATTATGCAAGTTACCTCTTGATTCCACTCTTCATCTCATTAGGTGTCTCCTCTCTCATTTTTTCCTTGAAGATTTTGCTTGGCTACTCATGAATTTCATGAAGAATAAGAGCTTAGAGAGGGAACTACACAAGTTTGGAAGCTAAATCACTAAGAACAACAAGGCTTACCTTGGTTTTCTTCCGCTTGAGCTCTCCTCCATCTCTCTAGGACTCCAAGTTTCGTAAGCCTTTTCTAAGACAACTTCTCTCTCTCTTCTTGGGTGCTTAGGCGTGAAAATGAGATACCAAAAAGATTACTCAAGTGTTTAATAATGTCTCATCTTTTCCCCTAATTAATTTTATTACAAAAATGGGTTTTATGACACATGTACTTAGACCTTATCTCATGACTCATTCTCTTTCTTTTCTTTCCTTAAGGTCTAACGCAAATATGAGAGGGAGAATAGAAAAATGTACGATGAAGCCCATTTAAAATATCTCATCATATTTTCCTTTTTGATTTATTTTTAAATTGGAGTTATGACAAAGCTTGTACTTAGACGTATCTTAATCTAATTGGTAGCTTAATTTCCCTTTGAAATTGAACTAATTCCTTCTCTTTCCTTGGCCCATAAAATGACATCCCAAGAGGTCCTTCATACTCCAATTTGGGCTTCTTCAATTATCTCAATGAATTGGTCAACATATAATACTTTATTGAATTTCCACATGTGCTCTCTTTTCACAAATTCATATTTAATTGTTTGGCTTAAGATGATGCCACTTTGCGTATTTATCTTCCAAGTAAATATTTTCCTTCTATGAAATATCCACAAAAAAAGGGAAAATATGGGCTTTTACTTTATTCCACGATTTACACAATTTCCATTATATTTTTTCCCAAATTCGCAATAGTTGGCAATTTTAGCAGATTTTCTGACTAAACTTTGAAAAATCATAACTAAATTGGTAGATATCGTATTAGAGCAAATCCAAAGGCTATAGAACCCTTGTTGAGTCTAGTTGCAAGGAAAATATATACTTTAGCCATTTAGAAGTATAAAAATCCCAGAATTTAAATATTTGAATGTTGTTCTAGAAACTTTCCAATTTTTCTAGGCTAATTTCAAAAACTCATAACTTTTTGTATATAGTTCTAATTGAGTCATATAACCTATAAAATTAAAGCTTAGGATGTCTACTTTCACCTTGTAAAATTTCATATTTTTTACTTATCATTTGATTATATAAAATCACATGACAAGCTCACCACCTCGCAGAAAATTTCAATGGAAGTATAATCACATTCTCCAAAATTCACCATTTTATTTTCTTACTACCCCAAAGATATAAGAAACATTAGGGAATAAATTTGGGACACTTGCTAAACCAGGGCTTAACAGTTCACTTAATTCAGGCTTATTCCCAAGCGTTTGATCCCAAAATTCGGGATATTACAAAATGGATTAGTAAAGCTCAACACAGAGGAGGGGGCTCAAATGTCTTTATGATATGTCTTTATTTATGCCCTTCAGGTTCCCTAAATGTTTTCTTTCATTCTTCTTTCCATGTATTTCATTTTCCTTTTACGTTGTTTTTATTATTGACCTTATTTATTATCAATCTTTTTTCCCTCAATTTCAATTCATGTTCCTTTTTTTTTTATTTCTATATACAATGGCACTATAAATTTCAATGCATAGAGTAGCAAGGCTCAAATTTCTTTCTGATATGTGTCTCACTGTTAGGTATACAAGTACGGATTTCTTTTTTTGAAAGAAAGAAAAATCCTTGTGCCTTGACAGTGTCTGTCTCTATGTGATAGATTCTTTATGGGTCCCTTTACCTTAATACATTTTCTTCTACCTACTTAAACATGTCTAGGTATCTAGCATTGCTTGTAAATTCATTGTATAATTAAGTATGCGTAGCCTTAGCAGTATCATTTGAATTTGCTTGTCCTATAATTAGGAGGTGAGGGGAACTAGGCAGAATAGTGAGAGTAAAGATGCCTTTAATTTTATCAAAGTTAAATTTTTGCAATTATGATTGAAGTTAATGTTTTCTGCTTTGCCTTTGACAGTTGGTCCCAACATTTAGAAACCCTTCCACTCACCTTTATTTTTTAGGTATCATAAGAAGAGTTATTTGGTACCATTTGGCAAGTATACTATAATTGCATCTTATTAGTATGATTACTTAGCCTTCCTCATGTTTATTATAATTAATGAAGTATGAAAACACATTATCATCCATAAAGCCAAGGCATAAGCTTTAGGATAAGTAAATAGACTAATCAGTTGCCCGATTTCCTACAAAATGAGTAGGCTAAGATATCTCTTTTAAACTTAAATGTTGGTATGAATTGTGCAGTCTTTTTTTGTCCATTTGCATATAAAGGAGTTTGTCTTTTAGTGTGAAGTATAAAGAAGTATTTTTAATGGTTTTGCATATAACATTTCTTTATACACTTGCATGTTTCTTTTTTAGCACTTGCAAATGCAGGTCCTTTAAAATGAATATGATACATAATCTATTGCAGACGTGCATACCTTCAGAAAAATTAACCATATTTATTTATCCATGAGTGGAATTCCAATCCATGTAGCTTCAAGTTGAACATCCAGAGTCAATTTCAAAATAATCTTTCCATTACCTTCATATCATACTGTTTATTTTCTTTTTATGTTACATACATTATGTTCCCTCCAAACAAATATCTTCATGTTCCATTAGGGATTTTTGCTTATGCTGGAATGCGTTAAATACATTAAAAAATTAAGTTACATATCATTGACATATGTTTGTTTGCCCTGGAATCTATTAAACAGTTTAAAGAAATTATGCTACAATAACAGAGCTTGGTAATGAAATGCTAAAGTTAAAAGCTTGATACCTCAAGTAAAATGAAGATAATAATAGTCCAACATAAAAAAACCAAATGAGCCATGATACATTACTCTAAAGCTTACGTTTTTAACTTAAATTTCTTTACACAATGAACATGCTAGATGACTATGAAACTTCAGAATGACCATTTTATTGGAGTATCTAGGTACAAAGATATGGCTACAATAAATTAGGATAAATGCCTATGCTACATATAATAAGAAGTAACTAAAATGAAACCTAATATAAGGTGTACATTTCTTGTGTGGAATAATCTGTTATCAAAATCATACCACAAAATTCAGAGTAAATGATAAAGATGGTTTACTCTATGGAAAAGTGCTAGAAAAATTTATTAGAGGAAGCACAATATTGCCCTTTGTTCTTGGATACTTTACTCTTTCATGGATTTCTATGTCCTTTGTTCTTCATTTATTTATTCCTTTCCCCCTGTTACTCACATTTTTCCTTCCTTTCCATGAACAGCTCTAACACAGGAATTTATCATGAAGATAATATAGTTCCTCTAAGGCACCAAGCCAAATGCAAGCTAGCTATATATGTATGTTTAGCCCCTACCCAATCTCCACACATGGAGAAAGGGACTTCTATTTTAGAGATGCTCATAACCCCTATTTATTTCAATGGGTAGTGGGTTTTTAATTTGCCATTTCAAATTTAGTGAAAAATCAAATCTTGCTTCTAATTAAAACAGCCATGAACATTACACGAAGGGGGTTTTTTTATTTTCTCTAATAGAAAATTTCAACTCTTGGTTGTGGGAAAGTGTGATAACTGCGTTGTCTCAAGTATGTTCATATCTTCCTATATAGCTTTTTATACAACTATTACATGTTGTACTATAGCCTACTATTCATTTTCTGGTATGTTCTTGTATATTCTGCCATGTGTAGTCAGCAAGTCAATCAAGAGGTATATGATAAGATATATCTTTCAAGGTTTAAAAATTTTATTTCTTGTGCAGGAAGATGCTTTAAATTGAAATCAATAAATATGTTATTTATGCCTTTCGTTTGTCTCTATGAAAAAAGCATACCATGGAAAACTGAACCTTTATATTTTGTCCCTTTATTGTAAGACGCCGTCTTACACACCACTTACCATTGATATTAATCATAGTACTGGAGCACAGTTCTGTGAGCAATACAAGAATAGCATAATTATATTGATATACAGTACATGATTACATTACCGATTTTCCCCTTGGGGTTTAATAATATATACACAAATTGCCCAAAGTATCCAAAATATTCAAACAAAATAGACTACATATAACCAACTAGTCTTGATATAGGGATTCACACCCTTCAATTGTTTGTATCTACTACCTTGCCCTTGGAGCTACTAGTTCTCGCTGGAATATTTGTTTTAATTGAAAAAGGGTGAGATTCAAACGAATCTTAGTAGTAACAGATAATCATTCATAGAAGATGTGATAAATAAATATGCTGAAATGCAAAATAATGCAATATTATACTAACACAACTCAATTCAGTCAAAAATGTATTCAGAGCCAATCACTGTTGCAACATCGACTGCGCATATCAATATACCCGAAGGCACTATTCATCAGTGTACCTGTAGGCACTGTGTATCAAACATATTACAGAAGATGGCATATACAAAGCATATAAATATTCACATAGTGTATGAACGATAGAGTTACTACCTTAACCCTTTTTAATCCTTAAATAGACTCTTTGAACTTCGTGCCGTAGCTTGGGCTATCAATCGAGTCCTAAAATTCCAAATGTACAAGAGTTAGGTTAAAAGTTAACCCATTCATATACTATTTTAGACACTTCTAAAATATTTATGGTAGTTATATTAATCTATATTAAAAAAATTATCAAAATGCCCCTGGGGACCCGGCTCAGCCCCACTGTACCTGGTTTAACCGTACTTTTACCAAAATTTTGACCCAGGCTACCTTAACATATTTTTGCCCAAGGAATCCATTTCTAGCCTTGAAATTATAAAATTCACTGCCAAAAGAAAAAAAATGCCCTGGGCAGCCCTTAATTTAGGGTTTCAGGGGTGTTTTCGTAATTTCATTTTCTGAGACTTTTCTGAAAAAGTGATCAACAGTAACCCCACCTAATTTTCCCTCTTGAATACAATGGAATAATCAGATTATGAAAACCCAACTCTAACCTCTCTATCTAGCTCTGGCCAAAATTGGAAAACTCCAGTAAAAATTGTGGCTTTTGAATTCTGACTCCATAGACTTGCTCCTTTCTACTCCTAATCACTTGATTAACTATATAATTACATTCCCAACATGATTTATACCAAATTTAGGCAGCAACGGTTAGGTTTCATCATTTCCCAAATTTAAAATCCACAGCAAATCAACCACAAAATCATCGATTAAACCAGCAACAACATCCATAGCAACCAAAGATTGAAGTTTATGGAGTTACCTTTGGCTTCTCTTGCTTTCTCTCTCTTGGCCAAATACTCAAGCTCTACAAACCCTAAAATTTAGCTTCCCAAACACCTTGAATCATGTAGAAGAGAGGCTTAGAGGAAGGTTTACACAAATTGGAAGTCAAAACTTCAAGATAATCAAGCTTACATTTGAGATTTTTGCCTCCTTCTCTCTAAAAGCTCAAGCTCTCTCTTCCTCTCTCTAGTTCTCTATGGCTGACATTTTTGTGAGAAAGATTATGAGAAAAGGTCTTTTTAAAATATCTTGCATTTTCTCTAAATTCCCTAATTCACAAATTCCCAAAATGTTGACTTTTGAGGCATAAACTTATCTATATGTAACTTATGTCTTAATTTGCCATTATATGCAAACTAATTCCTCCCCTTTTGATCAGCCCAATTCCACACCTAAGGGGTCCTTCAATTAGCCCAATTGGCTTTTCTCCATTTATCTCATAATTACAAGATTGTCATAACATTTTTTTTTCATTTTCGGATTAGTGGCAATTTCTTATAGATTTTCTGCCCAAATTTTGAAAAATCACAACTTTATTTGTAGAACTTCAATCGGAGTGATTCCAAAGGATTTGAAACCCTTATTGAGTCTAATTTAAAGGAAAAATATAGCCTTTAGCCAAATAGAAGCACAAAATTCCCAAATTTTCTTGGGATAACTTCAAAAATTCATAACGTTTTACATATAGCCCTAAAAATTACCCATTACTTATCAAATTAAAGCTTAGGATGCCTACTTTCATCCTGTAAAATTTCACACTTTTTGGACATCATTTGATCATCTAAAACCATATAACAATGTCACTGCCTCACAGGAAATTTTCACTAGCAGTGAATCCTTATTCCTCAGACCTTGCTAAATTGGGGCCTAGTAGTTCACTTGATTCAGGTTTATTCTCAAACCTTCAATCCCAAAATTTAGGATATTATATTTCTCCCTCCGTTCATTAAATTTTGTCCTCAAAATTTGAATGTCTACAAATTGGGGATCACTTCTTATCACTCAATCCATCCCTGTTGCATGTGCAAGCTCACAAGCCTTGCAACATAATAATCATATTCAATCTATCTCGTTTATATGCAAGCTCAATGAGCATGCAACACAACCATCATATTCTCATCAAAGATCTCAGATAGGATTCAGCATTCATCATTCATTATGTACACTGTATGTAGCGTGCAATTAAACACAGGACCTACTGGTCTGTTCCCACAAAGCTTGGGGGACAACTGTAACACCCCAAATTTTATTCCCTAATACGCCTTGTAAACATTTGTAGCATTTAGTGAACAAGAAGGGTGATTATTGGAGAATGGGATTATATTGCCAGTGAGATTTCCTACAAGGTAGCGAGATTGTCATGTGAAATTGAATGATAAAATGGTGTTCAAAAATTATAAAATTTTATAAGATCAACCTAGACATCCTAAGCTTTATTTTGATAGGTCATAGGTAATTTTTTGAGCTATATGTAAAAAGTTATGTATTTTTGAAGTTAGGCCAAAAAAACTGTTGATTTTCTGGAACAGCATCTAAAGAATTTAAATATGGGAATTTTGTACTTCCAAGTAGCAAAGGGCTATATTTTCCCTTGAAACTAGACTTAATAAGGGTTCTATAGCCATTGAAATCACTCCACTATGATGTCTAAAAATTTAGTTATGATTTTTCAAAGTTTGGGTAGAAAATCTGCTAGAATTTCCAATTAATCCGAAAATTAAAGGGAATAAAGGGATAATTGCAAATATTATAAAATAAAATTTTTCTTCTTCCTCCATGCCATTTCTAACATGAAGCAACGACTATGAGAGAGAGAGTTGGGAGAATTTCAGAGAGCGAAGGAGGAAAATCTCACAATGTAGGTCGATTTCTTCAGTGAATTCGTACCTAATGTGTATAATCTTTCTCCTAAGCATCTCTTCTATATTATTTAAGGTATTTGAAGTATAAATTTTAGTGGTTTAGAGGTTAGGGTTTCAGCCACCAAAAGGAAAAGCAAGAAGGAGTTTAAGGTAACTTCCAAAACTTCAAATATTGATTATTCTGGCTGCTGTGAGTAGTTTAATTGGTAAATTTTTGCTGAATTTATTCTGAATGTAAAATTTGGGAATGTGGTGTCCTAAACATTATGCTGCCCAAATTAAGTCAAAATGGTGGTTTTAACGTAATCAAATAGTTAGTAAAATGATTAATAGTAGAAAGAAGCAAGTCTACGGAGTCAGAAGCAAAAAACCCCAATTTTTTCTAGAGTTTCTCAGATTTCGGCCATTGCTAGAAAATGGGGTTAGAGTCAGATTTTTGATAATATGATGATTCTATTGTGTTTTGGAGGAAAAATTAGGTGGGGTTGCAGTTGATCATTTTTTTCAGAAAAGCTTTAAAAAGCATAATGACCAAAACGCCCCTGAAACCTTGACATAGGGTCTGGCAAGGGTATTCTGGCCTTTTGGCAGTGAATTTGATAATTTTGAGTCCAAAAATGGAATTCTTAGGAGAAAATAAGTAAGAATAGCTTAGGTCAAAATTTCGGGAAAAGTACGGTCGGACCAAGTATGGCGGGGCTAGGCCTGGCCAGGTCCTCAGGGGCATTTTGGTAATATTTCAATATAGACTCATATAACCACTAAAAACACTATGGAATTGTGTAAGTTAAACATTGACATTTTAGTACTAAGTAGAGACCCGAGGGGTTGGCACGTAAATCGAGGCACAAGTTCGAGGAGAAAAAGGCTCAAGGTAAGGAGGTTACCTCTTCTGCCTGTATTTGATATTTGTGCTAGCATATTGATGCATGTTATTGCTTTGCTTGATTATGTGAAACATATATGAATGATTGAAGCTCTGTTTCTATATATGCTCTGGCCATAAGTATGTTGTTTGAAACATTGAGCACGCATATATGTCATTTTGTTAGCATGAGTTTATATAATGCATGAATGTCATGCATTAAGCAATTATCCTGCATGCATATTGGTACTCTTTCCTACTGAGATTCTTTCAAATTTCACCATCCCCTACTAACAACTTAAATAGGTGAATACAGAAGGTACGCATAGATTAGTAAAGGGAACTATATGAGAGGATTGTAGTAATGGAATGAAGACGGGAAGATGTCTTCATTTCAATGAGACAGGTTTAGAGACCCAAGTAGACCTGTGTAGCTACATTGATGGTAATTATCATGTACGTACCCCTATGAAAAATTTATGTAATCATGCACATATTATCATTATAATTATGCTTTCTTGTGTTGCCCATCGAACTACACATTAATATTCCGCTGCAAGTCAAAAAAGATAAGGGTGTGACATTGGTGCATGTGGTTACTAAGAAGCTCTTAAGTCGCGTACTTGACCCTCAGGTCACGTGCTCAAGTCCTCGGGGAGGTGACTTTTTGGGGGAAATTAAGAGTACCTCAAAAAGGAAAATCCCTAAGTCTATATGGTGCGAGGGAATCCTGGCCTTGTTGTGTGTGAGCGTCCGACACCATTTAGCCTATGTGGCATCCAATGTGGGGGGTTGTGCCATTACATAAAAAGGTGCCTTTTTATGTAACAGCCCCACACAGGCAGTCGATCGGGCCCACACAAGCCTCGATAGGAATTGTCCCTTCTTCCGCACGACACAGGTGCTTGGGGATTTATATTTCCTCCATAAGGGATCAAACACACTACTTGAGGATAAGTAGTGCACTACCCACTTGGTAGCCACTTGCATTGTGGTGCGGAAGAGGGGATAATTCCTGCCAGGGGCTTGTGTGGGCCCGACAGGATGCCTGTGTGGGGCGGTTACATTTATCATAAATTATGAACATACAGTCAAAAACTTTTATGCTTGCTCCAACCTTCTTTATTGTTTTTTACTATTGCAGATACCTTAAACATGAAAAGTTTGCATGCTATTGTCATTAGGTTAAACAAATTGCCACAGTCTTGCATTAATGCAGCCTGTGTGATCAAACCTTTGATGCATTTAAAAAATGTTATTCCTTGTCCTAAAATTAGTCAGCTTTAATTTGAAATCCAGTATATGTCATTGGATAATTTATGACTACTGCGTTCATGAAGCCATGCTTAAGTTTTTATCTCCATATGCAACATTCAATAGTATAAGCTATTTTATTTTATTTTCATTAAAGAGTCATTGTAGCAAGTTTATTTTATTCATTGATTTAGTGCCATATGCTTCATATCACTCTATTTTTTATGTCAAAGTTACCTTTTTTATAGTTATTGATTGTTTTCTTCATAGTAAGCACTTTTATTTTAAAAATCAACCTTTTTAGCTAGGCATACCTTACCATGAATATATTTTGATTATGAGTAGTTATAATCAGCCTCTTTAGTTGTGAATTATGTATTGACCTCTTAGAATAACCCTTATACCATGTTAAAATGCTGGATGTATAGCTCTTACCCATGTCTGTCTACCTTTAATTTTTTTTTATTCAGGGCATCACACAAGGATGATTTCATAAAAACAACTAGACCCTTGTTTAGGTTTTGTTTATAGTATAGTCACTTCTTCGTTTTGGTGTGCAAGGACTGTGACAGGCCTCAATTTGTGTATATACACCCCAGCTGTACGAGATATGAACAAATAACTTCATTTGAGGAAAGAGAATATTTGATTTGGCTTATGTTTTTGCTATTTCATATTGTTGGCTTATGGACTTTGTCTTTATTGTAGCAATAGTATATGTTTTTCATGGTTAAAAAAAGTCAGAATATTTGATTAGTTGGGGCAAAGTTTTTCAATTTTTAACTGAAATGGTATTGTATGGATAGAGTGATGGATGAGGAGAGAGAAAGATGGAGGTTTCTGGGGCTGCAACTCTGCAACTAGAGCAACATGACTATATGGCTATAAACAACTAGAAAACTAGTAGGAATTGCTTTCCCAGTGATTTGGCTTTTATGCTTTTCAGCTTTTGTAGCATAAAAAGAAGCTCGAAGAATGTTTTTATGCCATGGGATGAGAGTCAGATAGAAGAAGCAAGAGTAATAGTAGGAGAGAAGCTTAATAATAGAGGATTGGGAAAAATGTCAAACCTCATTATGGTCATGAAGTAGTATAGGAGTGTTTGTCATTGGAGAGAAGCCAAGAACAGGAATTTGTTTATGTCTAACATATCAAGCACTGGTTTTTGAAGCAAGAATTTCTGGCTTTGCAAGCTTTAGTCCAGCTAACGTGATGGCTTACTTGAAAACTAACCACTATGGATTCGAATAATCAATTCGGGTCATCATGGGGCATCCCATGTTATCCCTAAGTGGTCCTTTCTCTTCTATCTGCCATTTATCAAATACACTCAATGTCGCAGCCATTTTCCACATCTTTGGTTGTCCACATATAGGCAAGAAATTAAAAGCAAAGACAATGGCCAGAGAGTCGAAGATTTCCCATTTTATATGATGGTGTGTATCATTTTAATGCTTCCACTGTAACATGCTGGCTTCTAAGTGTAGTTTCTTAGTTTTATTCTCATGATCATAATCTTCAAGCATGATTCATCTATATTTATGATGAGTTCCTTATGTTCATAATCTTGATTAAAAGCTCATGAAAATCTAACCACACCAGAAGCTGCTTCCAAATTTGTTATATTTGAAATTAGAGCTGCTTTATTTTGATGACTTCTTGATTCTTAAACTCTTATTACACCCTGCGTTTGTGTAGGCGGAAGAAGCAAATTTTTTCTCAAGGGAGAGTGGTTGAATGTTGCCTTCAAAGTTTGATTTCATAGAAAAATAGAAGTTTGGTGCACCATTTATAGAATAAGTAGTAGGATTGCATATGTATCCCATTTTTTTTGTTGGAAACATTGTATGAAAGATATACATTTTTCATGAGTTATTGCTCCACACGCAAGCAAGGAAATAAAAGTAATGCTAAAAGGGCATAGTATTAAAGACGCTACAAGGATGACTTCTTCATTTGTTTTGTCCATTATGTTATACTCTAACTTTGTTAGAGGCATTGCTTTTTGTACTTCATTTATAAAGGAGGAAGCTTGTGCCACTATTACAATTATTTTTGTGGCTTTATATGATTAGTAAGCACCCTAAATAATGTTATGTTATGTAGCAGTAGGATTGGTTTTGTTTCATTTTTTTGTTAGATACTTTATTATAAAGATATCTTTTTTCCATGAAGATTTGCTCCACGCGTAATGCACAAGGGAGTTCATGCTAGTTAGGTCATATAAGAGGTGTGTTTCAGAAAGCTCCTAACTCATACTTATTTGTGCCTTGCAAGGGAAAGAAGAATTAAGGATGGACATTTCTGCTCTTATATTTTACACTTTCTAATGTGTACTTTATCCTGATTGCATATGCATATGGTCATAATACCAGATTATCTCCCAAAACTGAAATTTGTTGGCTTAAAGAAGGCTTACAAGCATCAAGCATGTGATGTGATGTTTTTTGTTGAAACACATTTAACATAATATTAAAGCAACCTTTTCAACGGATCAAGTTGTGACAGTTACATATCTTATTGTTGTGTTAGAATCCTTCAGCTACAGATCAAGCCATATATAAGGTTGGATGTGTATTCATATGTGTCTTCTAGAAGTCAAGTTTTCCAACTCAAGGCCTCAAGCCATTCATATCAACTAGTAGTTTTAGATTTTACTCATATGGTCCTATTTTTGAGCCAGTTCTAATATGTATCATTGGAACCAATGAAAGCCTTAAACCTTAAATGAAGGGTAAAGTTTTACATTCATTCATAAAATTTAATTATGTGACTAATAAATAGGTTAAAAAGTACTTCTTTCTGCCTTATAAATAAGACTAGTATGTTGTATGCATTATAATAATTTTATATAGGAGTTGTGATTCTCCTAATTAATGAAGAAAAAGTGACAATCCTTGTATGTAAAGAACCCAACCCTTAGATTGTTCCTCAAGCAAATAGGGGGAAGGGAAACAGGATGATATTTGGCCACTAAGCATGAGTCAGAGACATGAGCATCTAGATCTCTAGGAAGGAACTGTCAAAAAAGGAGGAAAGAAAGGGTGGTGGAAAGAAGGGAAGCTAAGGAGAAGTTGCTAAAAAAGAAAGGAGAATATTCCAGCGAGGTATCCCCGCAACCGAGGGAAGAGGAATGTATGGATGTTGAGAGTAAACAATTACCTAGCCAGGATCCACAACCATTGTCTTATAGAGATGCGATAAAACCATAAAAACATAGGACATCTTCCCACATGATTATTGATGAAGATAAGGAAGAATGGGATGGGAACTTGTTACTGTGCTATAATATCCTGAATTTTTGGGAATGGAGGCTTGGTAATAAGCCTAAATTTAGCAGACTGCTAAGCCCCAGTTTAGCAGGTGTCTCAAACCTATTCCCTAATATTTTTTATATCCTTGAGGTATTAAAGGAAATAAAATAGTGAAATAAAGAGTATGGGAAATTTGTATGCAAAAATGGAATTTGTTGGAGTTGCAAGTGCATGCTGTTTCATTGCTTCAAGTGAGGCAGTGTTGTTGTGCAACACATTTTATTGACCAAATGATGTTCAAAAATTATGAAATTTTAAAGGATGAAAAGAGACATCCTAAGATTTAATTTGATAGGTCATATGACTCAATCAGAGATATATACAAAAATTTATGAATTTTTAACGTTAGCCCAGAAAAACTGTGAATTTTCTAGAACAACTTCCAAAACTTAAAAATCTGGGAATGATATACTTCCAATTGGTAAAATGCTATATTTTTCATTGAAACTAGACTCAAAAAGGGTTCTATAGCCTTTGGAATCACTCTAATATGATGACTACAAATTTAGTTATGATTTTTCAAACTTTGGTCAGAAATTTGCCAAAATTTTGTAAAAATCTGAAATTTGGAAAATTAATTAATTAAGTTGGGATATATTATTAAAATCATCTTCTTCTTCCCTCAACCCCAAAACTGATCTGCTTCAACTGAAAATAGAGTGAGAAGGGGTGATAAATTCTACAGAGAGAAAGGAGCAAAAAGCTTACAAAGGTAGGTGATTTCTTCGATAAATTGGTTCCTAATGTGTATAACTCCGATCCTAAGCTTCTCTTTCATGTATTTCAAAGGTTGTAAAGCTCAACTTTGGTATTCTAAGGCCAGGGTTTTCAGCCACTTTGAGAAAAGCCAGAAGGAAGTGAAAGGTAACATTTAAACCTTCGTATATTACTTATTCCGGCTGCTGTAGATGATTTAATTGGTGAAATTTTGCCAGATTGTCTTTGATTTGAAATTTTGGAATTGACATTGCCTAGGGGTTATGCTGCCAAAATTAGGTCTAAATGGTAGTTGTAACATAATTAGATTGTTTTTAAAGTGGTTAGGAGTAGAAAGGAACACGTTTGCGGAGTCAGAATTGAAAAACCTCAATTTTTTCTAGGGAATGTGAGTATTTTGGACAGAGCAAGAAAGGGGTGTTGGAGTTAGATTTTCAATGATTTGATGATTCCATTGAGTTCATGAGGGAAAATTAGGCGGGGTTACAGTTGTCACTTTTTCAGAAAGCCCGAAAAAGCATAATTACAAAAATGCCCCTGAAGCCCTTAAAGTGGGGCTGCCAACGATAATTTTGTAATGTGACATTTATTTTGATAATTAGTCTAGAAATTGATTCCTTGACTGAAAAGTATAGTCGGGCCGGGTACGGTGGGGCTGAGTACAGCAGGGCCAAGATGAGGTCGCTGGGGCAATTTTGTAAATCTTCACTATAGGCTAATATAACCACAATAAGCACTATGGAAGTGCCTAAAATGGTATATAAATGAGGTTTAACCTAATTCTTGTGCATTTGATATTTTAGTACCAAGTTAAGAGCCTAAGTTTGGCATGTTTTACGATGCAGACGCTTTGAGGCAAGAAAAGGGTTAAGGTAAGGACTACTATCTCTCATACACTATATGACTATTTGTATGATGTGTGTTACTGTATTTTGTGATATGAACATGTGCTAGAGGCACATTACCTAGCTGTGGTCTGGGACCTAGTCAAGGTACACTGGTATTGCCTAGCTGTAGTCAAGGACTCGGTTGAGGTACTCGTAGGCATTTCAACTAGATTGTTGGCCCTGAGTTTTGTGTACACACACGGATTGATATGAATTTTCAGTTTACTTGATACGGTGCATTGCATATTTAACCTCGCATTTTACATGTCGATAGTATGCTTTTATTGAGATTCCCTACAATCTCACCCCTTTTTCTAAATAAAATGTCTCAGCGGGTGCCAACGGCTTGAAATCAAGGATGTAGACATGGGGAACTAAAGGACACATTTCCCAAGATAAAGACAGTGGTTATATATAGCCTTTACTTTTACATATTTTGAGAAATTGTATATATTACCTAACCCTGTGAGGCATTCCTCAATATAGTCATGTACTAAATATCAGTATTTTGATGCTATTCCTGTATTGCCTATTGAACTGCTTGCAAACACTCTAATAATATGAAAAATCAGATAAGGGTTTGATATCAAAGCCCAAAGTGGTTTTGGAAGAGCCCATGTGGTTTTGATAGAGTGGCGGTCCTAGCTACTGGATAGTATACTGATATGGTCTTGATTACATAGTTATAGAAAATATGCATGGATGGGGGTACCAAAGGAGTGTATCCTCCTAATCTGTGAGCTAGCCCCAAGAGATCAGTGAATATCCAAAGGGCAGTCACTGGGTACCGGTGGTTGGAATCAGATACAGTCGGTATCTGCGATTCAGCACGGGTACACGAAAGTTAAACGTGCTAAACCCAGGAAAATCCTAGGATGGGTGACCCCCTGGGAAGTTGATTTGGTAGGGTCATAGAGACTTGAGAAATAGAATTGTGTTAAGGTTTCTCCATGACTAATAATCATTTTAGTTAGATAATTTAATTGATGTTTAGAAGCATGGAGATGTTGATGATGTAAGTTTTTATTTTAATTTGAACTATTTCTATTGCAATTATAGCTATTTAGAAAAATTCACTTGATGAGATTATGGAAATTTGAGGCATAGTAAATGTTTTGTGGTTTCTTGATGCTAAATGATTATCCTTAGTTTACTATAGGGTCGAAGGAATGTAGATACGATATACAGTGCTATATGTGAGTAGTGAACATACCATATATGTTGATCCTAGAGGATTTGATCATATGATACTGAAGGTTGTGAATAGGCTTGAACTAGATATAAGCTGGAATAGTGCTTAGGTCGAAATGTGATTCGGTTGCACTATGGTTCTGATGCATGACAGAAGCTCAAACCATGTGAACCTAATGGATAGTGTTGAACCTTCAATAATGTTTTGAGGTTATTACCCAAATACCGTGAAGATTACAATAGGTGCTATTGATCTTAATTCTTAACGAACCTATTGGGTATATTTGAGGAAAATGGTTTCCAATTTACGTGATGTTGAGGTTCTAGATTTCATGATAAACCTAAAAGTTGGGTTAAAGACCCTAGGCTATATGATATTACACGCTAGATATGTTGTAGTGGACTTGTGTGTCCAAATGCCCTAAGACTTAAGGGACAGTGTGTCCTTAGGCTGGTAGATATGTTCAGACTAGTATTGGCCTAGTGATGATCCGTGGAATTAAGGAACAAGATTCTTACGAATATGAGTACTTGAAAAAAGGAATTTTGAAAATTTGCTAGCTACTAAGTCTAGTATAAGGAAATATTACAATAATAAAATATTCCCGTAAAGGATTGATTGAGGAGATAGCTCTCTGATGAAATGAGAGGTAGAACTAATCCTCTTGCTTATCCACTAACTTGAGGCTATATTAGGAATTGATTGGGGGATGGCAAATAATGTGTGGAAGGGATACCAAGTAAACCCTAACCCAAGAATCAACTGTTACGTTTTGATTCCGTAAGAATATAAAATGATCCCAGATAGGATGGCGAAATTAAAGAAAGTAGGCTGTAGAACTGCTAGAGAAGAGGGACTTTATGAGATCTGGCTTCTCGTTACAATGGTACTTCTATATAGAAATAACCAACTGGAAAGGGTTACTTATGAAGGATTCTAATAGGAGTGGACTACCTACAGAGAGATTTGATCGAAGAGGGCTACTTACGGAGAGTTTTGACCAAAGGGGCTGACCAGTCAGGTGACTGAGTGAAGCACTGAGTACAGTACCGTAGCGTAGAGCCACCCCCTTAGAGTGGAGCCGCCATGACGACGAACCCTAGAGTGCAGCCGTCATGATATTGAATTGTAGAGTAGAGCTACAAGAAGGTTGACTCTCAACGATGATGCATTTAAATGAATCCCACATCGAATGGGTTTCTTTGAGATAGGAGTTTATATAGCCTAGAATGATTTGAGTTGAAACGGGCCAAGAGTGGGCACAGAGGAATATAGATTGTAAGTACCGTTAGGTGTCATGGGAGGTTCCTGTGGGACTCCTATTAAATCATCCTGACATTATTAAACATCATATGAGGAGATAGACCTCAGAGTGGGCAGCGGAAGCATAGTAAATGTATGTGGCCACCAATGATTGGTTCTAAGTAGTAAGACTCAATATGTATTCAACAAAGATGATGAATTATATGTTCTTAGGCCATAAGACCTAATGCACTAGTAAGTCCTTAGGTTGGTAGAATGTGATGTGTTCGAAAATTGTAATGAACGAAGGCTAGAGGAGGTAAGAAAAATGTGCACATTTGCATAGGATAGTGTCCCTAGGTTGGAAGACCTATGTACTTGGCATTGTGGTTCATGCCTAGTGTGATGACGTTGGACCAATGTCTAGGGTATGCCTTAAAGTTGATAGAACATTCAGACTATAGCCAATTGTAGCGAGGCAGTACGTCCTGAAATGCCGATGGCATGGGGGTAATTCCCTGGGCAATAAGATAGTGTGACCAAGCATTTTGGTTTCCAATGGTTAGTCTAATGGTACCAGACTTGGTATGGATTCGCTACTTACCCCCAGGTAGCAGGTTCAAGTCTGGGGAGGTGAAAGAAATCCTTAAGGGGGGGTGGAGATATCCTGACTTGGGCCTGGTGGTTAGGGCTTACCAACAAGGCTGGAATCATATCCCTTGGGCCTGGATTGGGCTTACTGACAGGAGGTGGACCATTATATAAAAAGGGTGATTGTATGATTCAGGTGAAGTCCTGTAGAGGCTGTGAGGGCCTAAGGAACCAAGCACTATGGGAAATGACCAATGGGTCTTCTTTTTGATTGCGCACTACATACTGTATACGAAATAGATGATGAATGCATAATACTATATCAGATTTTTGATGAAAATATGGTGATTGTATTGCGTGCTCGATGAACTTGTAGATGAAACAAATAGATTGAATATGATTATGGTGTTACATGGCTTGTGAGGCTGTATGTGATAATAGAATGAGTTACACTATAAGGCTAAGTATATTGGGGCAGTTTTCCAATAAGGCAACGAGGCCTAGAACGATATACAGAGCTATATACTAAGCTTTAATTTGATAGGTCATATGACTCAATTAGAGTTATATACAAAACGTTATAAATTTTTGACTTTAGCTCAGAAAAACTGTGAATTTTTTGGAACAGCTTCCAAATCTCAAAAATCTATGAATGATGTGCTTCCAATTGGTAAAATGCTATATTTTTCCTTGAAACTAGACTTAACAAGGGTTCTATATCCTTTTGAGTTACCCTAATATGATGACTACAAATTTAGTTATGATTTTTCAAAGTTTGGTCAGAAATTTGCCAAAATTTTGTAAAAATCTGAAATTTGGAAAATTAATTAATTAAGTTGGGATATATTATTAAAATCATCATCTTCTTCCTCAGCCCCAAAACTGATGTGCCTCAGCTGAAAATAGAGAGAGAAGGGGTGATAAATTCTAAAGAGAGAAAGGAGGAAAAAGTTTATAAAGGTAGGTGATTTCTTGGGTAAATTGGTTCCTAATGCGTATAACTCCGATCCTAAGCTTCTCTTTCATGTATTTCAAAGGTTGTGAAGCTCAACTTTGGTGTTCTAAGGCTAGGGTTTTCAGCCACTTTGAGAAAAGCCAGAAGGAAGTGAAGAGTAACATTCAAACCTTCGTATATTGCTTATTCTGGCTGATATGTACAATTTAATCAGCGAAATTTTGCCTGATTGTCTTTGATTTGAAATTTTGGAATTGACATTGCCTATGGGTTATGCTTCAGAAATTAGGTCTAATTGGTAGTTGTAACCTAATTTAATTGTTAATAAAGTGGTTAGGAGTAGAAAGGAACACGTTTGCGGAGTCAGAATTGAAAAACCCCAATTTTTTCTTGGGAATGTGAGTATTTTGGATAGAGCAAGAAAGGGGTATTAGAGTTGGATTTTCAATGATTTGATGGTTCCATTAAGTTCATGAGGGAAAATTAGGTGGGGTTATAGTTGGTCACTTTTTCGAAAGAGCCTGAAAAAGCATAATTACGAAAACGCCATTGAAACCCTTAAAGCGGGGCTTCCAGGGGCAATTTTGTAATTTGATAGTGATTTTGATAATTTTGAGTCCAAAAATGGATTCCTTGACTGAAAAAAGGTCAAAATACCCCATGACAAAATTTCAAGAAAAGTACAGCTGGGCCTAGATCCCGAGAGCAATTTCGTAAATTTTCACCATAGGCTAATATAAACGCAATAAACACTATGGAACTGCCTAAAATGGTACATGAATGGGTTTTAACCTAATTCTTGTACATTTGATATTTTAGGACTAAGTTGGGAGCCTAAGCTTAGCATGTTTTACTAGGCGGATTATTTGAGGCAAGAAAAGGGTTCAGGTAGGGACTACTATCTCACATATACTTTGTGACTATTTATCTGATGTGTGTTATTGTATTTTGTGATATGAACATGTGCTAGAGGCACATTACCTAGTTGTGGTTTGGGACCTAGCCAGGGTATACTGGTATTGCCTAGCTATAGTCATGAACTCGGCTGAGGTACACGTAGGAGATTTAACTGGATTGTTGGCCTTGAGTTTTGTGTTCACACAAGGATTGATGTTAATTTTCACTTTACTTGATACGGCGCATTGCATATTTAATTCTCGTATTTTATATGTCGATTGTATGCTTTTATTGAGATTCCCTAGAATCTCACCCCTTTTAAAATTAAAATGTCTCAACGGGTACCAGCAGCTCAAAAGGCAAGGATGTAGACACGGGGAACTAAAGGACACGTTTCTCGAGATTAAGACAGTAGTTATATATAGTCTTTACTTTTGAATATTTTTAGAAATTGTATATATTACCTAACCTGGTAGGGCATTCCTCAATATAGTCATGTACTAAATATCAGTATTTTGACGCTATTCTTATGTTGCCTACCGAACTGCACATAAATACTCTGATAATATGAAAAATCAGATAAGGGTATGACATGAGCAATGTTGAACAACTATTAATGGGCATTACTATAATAGACACTAGAAAGGGTCCAAACATAGAATTCACAGAGAAAGAGAAACAACAACTGGAAAAACACTGGCAGAACTCTCTGATCATCAAACTTCTTAGAGGCACGATTAGTTTCATGTCCCCGAGCAAAAAAGTCTAGGCGATGTAGGGAAAGGCAGAAAGGTGGAACTCTCTGCCATAGGCAATAGCTATATGATAGCCACCTACCAACTCTCAGATGATTACTATTTTGCATTGGAAGGAGGCTCCTGAATGATTCAGAATCACTACTGAACAGTGTAAACATGGAAGAGAAAGTTTAATCTATTGAATGAAACTATTTAAGGGTAGAAATTTGAGCGAGGCTTTTAGGTCTACTAGGTGATTATTATGATAAAAAAATTTCTATCACTTTGGAAACTAAATTGGAAGGGCTATCAAGGTTGATGATATGACATTGACAAAGGCGAGAACCATGTTTGCCATAATGTGTGTGAAGTTGGATCTTAATGTACCACTATTGCCAGTATATTCGGTGGATAGAAATAATCTGAAGATTGACTATGAGGGGATACACCTCATTTGTTTTCACTATGGGAGATTTGGACATGACTCAGACCATTGCCCGATTAAAATAGGAAATCAAGATGGAAAGAAATGGGAAGAAGAAAATAAAGGAGAAGAGCAAAGTGTAGAGAAGTTCCCAGGAAATTCTTCAGTGAGTAGTATGTAGGTTGGATGCTAGCACAGGACTCGAGACGGGGACAACATTCAATTACTACGGAAGTAAAAAAAGGACATACTAGAAAGGACAGAAAGTTGATCGAAGCATACCTACGACCTCAAGGTTTGTAGCTTTAAATGAGGAGGTAGATGTTATAGATGGAACAAGGAACACAGAGGAGAAGTGTAGACCATTATAGAACATCTCAAATGTCATCACTAACAAGAGAGATAAGGTCACAGAAGACAACAAAGGAAGAAATCAAGTAGGAGGGAAAGAATAAAAAGCTCAGAGTAAAGAGGTGAAAGGAAGGAATGAAATTGACAAGGGAAAAAAAGAAAAAGATAGAAGACAAGTACCACTAATACAAAAAGAGTGTTTTAGACCGGCACATTTAGACCAGTTGCAGCGGATGAGGTCTAAAAGAAATGAGCGGTGGCATTTTTGTAATTATAAACAAATTGAGAGACCGGTTATTCTATTAACCGGTCTAAAAAATATTATTTAGACCGGTTCTACATTAACCGGTCTAAAATATTAAACCTTTTAGTCCTGCTTGGATTTTAAACCGGTCTAAAAGGATTAGAGGAAAAAAGTTTAAAAATTTAAAAATGTTTAGACCGGTTATAGATATAACCGATCTAAAAAGTATTTATTTTAGATCGGTTAATATAATAACCGGTCTAAAAGAAAGGTTTTTAAGACCGGTTGTTCTAACAACCGGTCTAAAAGATAGATTTTAAGATCGGTTGTTTGAACAACCGGTCTTAAAAATGTTTTAAGACCGGTTATTTTTATAACCGATCTTAAAACTCTTTCCCCAAATCCCATTCGCGGGTCACACTCAGCGCCATTCTTCATTGTGAATTCTTCCTGGCTAAACAGCAACAGTCAAGAATGAACAACAACTCTAAATTCATCAAATCAAGAACGGAATTAGTGTCTCACCTTGGATTGGTATTGCATTTGCGCCATGAAAATGGGATATTGGAGCTAGCATCCCCGTTGCTCAGTGTTAGGGCATACTGGTGCTTTATCTTTTCATTGAGTTTCGACGCTTGACGGCGCTGAACACACCCTGTTCTCATTTTTATTCACCCTCAATCTACGAATGTTGGATAATAAACTTGGTGAAGCCTAATTCTCTTCCAGGTAGTTTTTTACTTCGTCTATTAATATTTTTTTGTGTGATTGCCGACGAAGAAGGTTGTGGCCTGGGTATGATTTAGGAGATTGGAAATATGGGGGCGTTGTGGTTCTGATTTCTGAAACATTACTGGTCTTTCTTTTATATGAGACATTGGTTTGCATTATGATAGCTTCTATGTTCCTTATTCTGTTCCTGCGTTATGATAGCTTCTCTGTTCCTTATTCTGTTCCTGCGTTATGATAGCTTCTGTGTTCCTTATTCTTATGCATTTTTATTTATTTGTTCCTCTGTCTTTCTCAACCAAACTCGTCATAATGGTTCTCCTATTTCCTAGTATATTTTTCCAAAGGCTCCCGATATTGCTTTCTTCGTCAGCACAGGACGTTACATGAATCACTTCCTTTGTTTCCCTGTAAACATCATCACAAGCTTATGCTGCGTTAGCAAAAATATATTCACTTGCATAAGTTTGCTCATAATTCATCAGTGATTTAGAAATTGGGGTCGATCGCCTTTAATGATAAAGGTTCAGTTTCTTTTACTAAAAAGTTATAAAGGTACCCCATAAATATTTAAGCCTCAGATTATCCTTTGGACTCCTCTATCACACACACAAAGAAAAAGTTTCATACATGCATTACATGTGATAGATGGTTTATTGAAGTCATGTGCTGATAGGGTGGATTCTAAATGAGAGAATACCAAATAAATTTAGTGCTGCTGGAACTATCTATACTTAAATGATTCATTGTTTCTGGTTGGAGTCACATGAGAATGTGAAGGACGTACTCCTTCCTAAATAGTAAATGCACATCTATATACATAAGACACACAGAAAACAGTAAGAGAATGAAGCCACAAATCTGATGCCTCCATCGCCAAAGCCGAGTAGGTCAAGGCCAAAATGTTAAAACACCTTTCCTACTTTCTTCCAGTGTGCAATCTGCCCCATCATACCAAGCTCATATTTCCCGTGTAGTTTCCGGCCTTCAAAGACTTTGTTCAAGTAATTGACGGGTAAGTCAATTAGTAATTACTGAACCCCTAATCCCTATGGTACTATTCTATTTCTACCGTTCGTAATGGTAATATATATGGCAGTTAACCCATTGTATTAGATAGATTTGTATTGTTAATGAGACTTGTACTATTCAGATTACTCTTCTTCTATCTCTATCTCTCTACTTTCTTCTACTTGTTCATTATATAGTAGTTAAACTAGGTACTTGGATGTAATGAGTGCCTACTCTCATTATACTCCTTCCTTTTCCGGCGGAAAAAGTAGAAAACAAAAAATAAAAGGTGTCGGAATATATGGATCGTAGTTGGATAAAAGCTAAACGGACGAGTGTTGAATATGATGTTGGGGTGAGGGGTTTTTTAGACTTTGCAAAAAGAAATGCCGATGATGATAGTGGGATGTTTTATTGCCCTTGTGTAAAATGTTTGAATGAGAAGCGATTAAGTGCTGTAGATATATATACACATTTAATTTGTGAAGGGTTTTGTAAGACGTATGTAGTATGGGTATAGCATGGTGAACAATTAAAAATGCCAAGAGCATCTCAACAGGGGGAAGTGACTTGTGATGATAATGACACGGATAGGGATGATCGGATAGAAGATATTATTCGTGATGTAGGAGAAGAGGCTTTTGAGCAATCACATGCATATGGTAATATGTGCAGTGATGCTAAGATGTCGCTGTACCCAGGGTGTAAAAAATACCAATTGCTGAAAGCTGTATTGAAATTGGTAGGCTTGAAAGCACGGCATGGATGGAGTGACAAGAGTTTTTCAGAAACGCTTGATCCCTTTAAAGACATGCTTCCTAATGATAATGTGTTGGCTTGTCGATACTATGATGCTAAGAAAATACTGTGTCCACTAGGGATGAAATATAAAAAGATCCATGCTTGCCCTAATGATTGCATATTGTATAGAAAAGATCATGAAGAGAAGGAGCAATGTCCGATATGTGAAACTCTGAGGTATAAATCAAATAAGGGCCTTGCAAAAGTGTTGTGGTATCTTCCAATCATTCCAAGGTTCAAGCGCCTGTTTGCCAATGAAATTGATGCCAAAAATTTGAGATGGCATGCAGATGAGAGGATTTCTGATGGAAAGCTTCGACATCCAGCTGATTCTTCTCAATGGAAAAAAATCTATCAATTATTTCCTAGCTTCGGTAAAGAACCTAGGAATCTCAGGCTTGGGCTTAGCATAGATGGTATGAATCCTTATGGTAGCCTAATCAGTATACATAGTTCATGGCCTGTTCTATTGGTAATTTACAACTTATCTCCTTTGTTATGTATGAAACGAAAGTACATTATGTTGTCTATGTTGATTTTGGGACCAAAGCAACCCAGAAATGACATAGATGTTTACCTAGAACCCTTGATCGAAGACTTGAAAGAGTTGTGGGATAAAGTGTCGATGTTTTTTATACGAACAAGAAGGAGACTTTTAATATGCAAGCAATGATCTTTTGTACTATAAATGACTTCCCTGCATATGGGAACTTGTCAGGATATAGCGTTAAAGGCCACAAAGCTTGTCCGATATGTGAAGAAGGCACATGCTACCATCAACTTCAACATGGAAGAAAGACGGTTTACCTTGGCCATAGGCGACTTCTTAGACGAAGCCACCCTTATCATAGATTAAAAAAAGCTTTTTTCGGTGGCCAAGAGTTTGAAGATGCTTCAAAGGCATTGACTGGGGAGAAAATTTATGAAAAGGTGAAAAATATCAATACTATGTTTGGTAAGTCATCAAAAAGTAGAAATGAGAAAAATATATGGAAAAAAAGGTATGTCTTCTTCGATCTTCCATATTGGCGCAATCTTGACGTCAGACACTGTATTGATTTCATGCATGTGGAGAAAAACGTATGTGATAGTATTTTTGGGACACTGCTTAACATACAAGGAAGTTCTAAGGATGGCGAGAAGGCAAGATTAGACTTGCAAGAAATGGGAATACGAGAAGATTTACATCCAAGGCCATTTGGTAATAGAACTTTTTGTCCTCCAGCTGCTCATACTTTGTCTAAGGTTGAGAAAAGAAGCTTTTGTGAGTGTTTACATAGTGTTAAAGTTCCCTCAGGGTATTCTTCAAATTTTAAAAAGCTTGTATCGATGAAAGACTTGAAGTTAATAGGGCTAAAGTCTCATGATTGTCATGTCTTAATGCAACAACTACTCCTAGTAGCTATTCGAGGCATTGTCAAATATGATCTTCAACACATATTGACTAGACTTTGTTTCTTCTTCAATGCCATTTGTTGTAAAGTCATTGACACGGAAAGATTGGAGGAATTGGAAAATGAAGGATATATGATCTTGTGCCAGCTTGAGAAGCTTTTTCTTCCTTCTTTTTTTGATATCATGGTACACTTGATTGTTCATCTAGCAAGGGAGATAAAGTTGTGTGGTCCTATCTATTTCCGGTGGATGTACCCAATCGAAAGAACTATGAAAATACTAAAAGTTTATATGAAGAACCCCAACCAGCCTGAAGCATCTATTGTTCAAAAATATGTTTATGAAGAAGCTATGGAATTTTGTCAACATTATTTGTCAAATGTATGACATATTGGCCTTCCTAAACGTCATGATCAAGAAGGGGGTAGACGTGGGGCAACAGTAAAGAGCATAGATGCTGATGAATTGCAACAAGTCCACTTGTACATCTTGAACAATGTTGATGAAGTTCAATATTACATGAATGCCCATAAAGAAATTGTACGGAAACAAAATAGTCGAATGACTGAACAAAGGTTAATTAGGGAGCATAATAGAACTTTTGCACATTGGTTCAAACAAAAGGTTGTAGGAGAAGAATGTGTTTCTGATACAATAAATTGGTTAGCACGTGGTCCTGAAGTTGATGTCATAAGTTGGACTTCATTTGTGATCAACGGTTATACCTTTTACACAAAGTCCCTAGATGATAAGAGCACCATCCACAACAGTGGTGTTGTATTAGTGGCTGAATCTATGCACTTCTCTAGTTTGAAAGATAAGAGCCCTGCATTGGCTGCCATACCTTATTATGGGGTGATTGAAGAGATTTGGGTGGTTGACTATGTTAAAATTAGATTTCCCATTTTCAAATAATGGTGGGTTGATGTCAATAATGGTGTGAAGATTGATAGGTTAGGATTTACATTAGTAGATATGAATAGTAGAAGTTTTGGAGATGAACCTTTCATTATGACAGATTAGGCGCAACAAGTGTTCTATATCACTGATCAGGCAAATAAAATGTGGTCTGTAGCTCTTCAAGGAAAAGGTCATTGATATTGAAGAGAAAAGTCGCTCAAGATATGATCTTCTTGAGACTCCTTTTTCTAGGGGTCTACCAGAATTGAACGAAGAAGATGAAGCAGATAATGCACACAGCACAAGAAATGATCATCACGAGGGAATATGGGAGGATATCTCTTTATAATACTACTTTGAACTTAACTAACTAAAGTAATTATGATTATGATTTATATCCGAAGAATATGTTTAGTTATTTTATCGATATAGTCTTCACATGTCATAGCTTAGGATTTATCTTTCTTTGTTGTCGTTAAGGCAAATGACGAATCCCCAGTGTCCTAGTGCAAAGGATCAGCCACCTACTACACCTCTGAGTCAGCCACCTAGTGCTCAGGAGAGTCAGTCAGCTAGTGCTGAGCAGAGTCAGCCAGCTAGTGTTAATTAGGGCGAGCCTAGCAATGCTCGGAGCCAGGGTAATAGTGAGCGTAGTAGCCAGTTTGTATTGAGGGGTAGACGTGGCACACGATTGACAGACGTTTCCCTCAGTCGGAGTGCAGGCCAAAAGATATCGATTGAGTTTGATAGATATTGGACACCAATTGGTCCTAATGCCCAACGGTATAGGAGTTTTGTCGGCTTCCTGGCACGCAGCAAGCCGAGCATCTTGATAGAGGAGTGGAGAAATGTCGATGAAAAGGTGAAGAAACATATTTGGGACACTATCCAGGTATACAATTTTCTTATGTATGTAATTAATTATTATCAAATATGTCACAAATTTGTCACTTACTCCTTCAATGCATGCATTCCAGCTCACGTACGACGTTCCTCAGAGTGAGATCTTGTACAAAAAGACAATGACGTATTGTTATGAGTGCTGGAGCAAGTTTAAGACAAATCCGACCAACAATTACATTCATATCGAGGTGAAAGTTGGTCAGCCTCGTCCTAATCCGTGCGACAAGTATACATTTCTTGATCAAGCTGCTTGGCAAGCATTTGTTAGGCTTCGGACTACTCTAGAATCTTTGGTTAGTTGACTTATTTTTTGTTTTATTTACTTAGCAATTATCTTAATTGATTATAACACTTTCCTTTTGTATCATTTCTTATTCGCAGGCAAAAAGGCAAAAAGCACAAGAGAGTGGTAGAAAGAATGATTGCCCTCATACAATGTCTCGTGGGGGTTATGCAAAGGCTGAAAGAGACTTGTTGGGGGCCAAATGGAAGAGATTGGAAGGAGCATCTCAATCCGATCCTTCTATTCATCTTTCTCCACCATCTCCGATTCGTCACGAAGAAAAATGGAAATTTTACCACCAATATAGGAGTGAGTCTTATATGAGTAAACAATCTTGTATAGTAGGTGAAAGATTTGTAAGTATATATCATTGATGTTATTAATTACATAAGAAACGTACATCATTACTTATGTTTGTTATTTTGTATTATCTTACAGGAGGAACTTAGAAAAAAACAAGTTGAGGGATCTTTTAAGTCAGAGGATAGGAATGATATTCTAACAGTTGCTACTGCAAACAAGAGCATCCAGGCCATGTCAGGGGAGTTGGAGGAGGGGTAGGGATACGGGATTACTTTGGAACCCCCGTACGCCATTCCTCAAACATCGTGACTAGGGAGGAATTGGAGACTATGTTGGCCACTGCAAGGCTGAGGCTAAAGCATCATTTGATGCACTATTAGAGACCCGGTTGAGCAAGATGAAAGAGGAAATGATAGTGTTTATGAGCTCAAGACAAGATACCAGTGCTCCCCAGCCACAATCGTTTGATCCTAATAAGCAGAGCACTAAAGGGAGTTGTTGCAACATCAGGCAGTCATCAGAGGGTCTTGCAAGAGAAATTACTAAGCCTTGTGATATTTTTGTTTAGGATCCTCTTAGACGATTAGTTGCATGGGGTAGTGTGCATAACCTGGGATAAACTGTCCACCACCGACAAATGGAAGCTGATCAAGTCCGAGTGTCAGTTGACAAGGTCATCATTGTAGATGAACCTGTCCCTATCCCTTTTGATGAATTCAAGATTGTAAGCGATGTCCTGGGTACGTTCATCTTGTGGCCAACGAACCTTGTTTCTGTTCGAGCCGAGGAAAGTTTGATCAAAGCCTTACCAAGTCCAACTCCCTTTACTCAGCAAGAAGTTTCACAGCCTCCATTGAATATCATGCAACAAGTGATTCTGATGGCATATGATAAATCCTTTAAAATAATAGATTGGCCTACGGATTCAGTTGTTGGACAGTCAGTGGTGACAGGCTATCTTGAAAGGGATTATTTGATGTCCCTAGTATCTCCTAGATAAAATCTTACGATTGGGATTGTCGAACTGTTCTTAATGTAAGTATCTTCCGCAATTCAAAGTAAATATTTTAAAAGTTTCACCATTTACCTTTTATTTATGTGCTTGCATTATTGTAGGTACATGCATCATAGGTTGGTCTCCTCTGGCAAAAGCGAAAAAGTTGGATTCTTATGCCCCCATCACATCCAAGAGAAAGGGACCACTGCTGCTATCAGACATAGATACTTATCAGAGAGGCTTAGTGAAACTGGAATTGAGTGTTTCTTGGCTCCATATGTCCATGGGTAAGAAAGAAAATTGATATTTTATAATTTATATAATGTTTTATGTTTGCTTAATATTCTTCTTTTTTTTTTTCAGTGATCATTGGCAGTTGCTTCTTTTATGCAAGAGTAGTTACACTGTTATCCTCTTATGTTCCCTCTACTTCAAACCGGGGAATGATTTGAAAAAGACCATTAACCTCGTTAGTTTTCTTGCATTATTACCTTTTCTATACAAAGTTTATGGAATTTGTGTAAACCCAATAACCTTTGTCATTGTGATGATCATAGGGCTATGCGGACATTCCTACATAGTGCTTGTGGTAAGCATGTTTGTGACTTAAAGGACCCTACATGGATCATGCCAAAGGTTAGTATATATTGATTTGTTTAAAAAATGTGATAAGCTATGCCTTTATATTTGTTTTAATGATACCATGTTTTTTCTCAGAGCCGTAGGCAACCACAGGGGTCCAACTTATATGGTTTTTATGTTTTGAGACACATTTACAATATTATCACTCTAGGAACGACTGATTTTACTCAAGAGGTAAATTTATATTTCAGAACTTTTGTATTACTTTATTGTTTTTAAGTTACTAAGTCAATGTTTCGTTTGGTTTTGGTCTTACAGATGTTTGATCTTGCTGATCCCTTTCCTGAAGAAGATATTGATTTCATTCGCACATGTTGTGCTGAATTCATCTATGAGCTATTACAAAAATAGTGAGTTTTTGAATCCAACGTTACATTGTACATTATTGTTCTCACATGTATTGCTAACAAGGTTTATGTATCTGTGTAGGACAATTTCTGTGATATGGGTGATACAGGAGGCATGGGATTTGAGGGACTGACCTTTGTAATTTTTCTTCCCTTTGTATTCTGTAAAGTTGAGGAATTTCTATTGCTGCTTGTATCAATACTTGAATTTTATTGCTGCCGTTGTCATTTCAAAGTTTTGCATCCATTTCTGAGCAAATTGTTCTGTTTGGACATTCCTTCATGTTTTTAGTTTTAGACAACTTCATGTTGCACATTCAAATTGCAAGAAATGGAGTGAATTTGGAGTTCCTAGAATCTGATTTTAACTTGTTGCTTAAATTGTGACATTTGATCTTGACCTTGTTCTACACTAATTACCATTTGTTGGAAGTTTATTTAAAGTCACCTGGCTTACACCTTTATTTGTGCTTGTGTTTGATCTTGCTGCTGTCATTGATTTTGTGAAATCTGTTATGTTGCTTTTGTGCAATCTGTTACTTACTTCATACTTAGGGAGTTGCATATAGATAGACAAATACATGCACTCCATTTCATTTGTTGCATTTTGCATTGTTCTCTGTTGCTTCAAGATTCATTATTGTACTGTTGTCATTTGGTCCTCCTTACTGTCTAATTGCACTGTTGGTGCTATTTAGTGCTAAACTAAGGTTGGTAATTACCTTTGCTCCAATTTGCATTTTGCATTGTTGACAAATTTGCTTGCACTCTACTTGTGACTTAGGAACTGAAACTACAAGTGCATTTGGGCTGAAATTGAGCCAATGGAGTTTACATTAAATGCTGCCATATTTTCCATACTGTAATTAAAGTGCCACAAATGAATCATCAATGTGTGACTGGCTTGTATGAAAATTTGTTGTTGCTATAGACTGCTGCTTTTGAATATTGAAATTGAAATATGTGATTGTTCTATACTGTTGTTAAAATTGGAGCATCCAGTACGTGTATATATAAAAGGGACGTTTAAAAAAAATAGAAGCTTTAAGACCGGTTGTAGTCACAACCGGTCTTAAATGTGGATTTTTAAGACCGGTTATGGGTACAACCGGTCTTAAAAGGTCTGACCTTTAAGACCTGTTGCGGGCAGAATAAGTCTTAAAGGTGACCTTTAAGACCGGTTTTAAGAACAACCGGTCTTAAAAGTATGACTTTTATGACCGGTTATAACAACCGGTTTAAAAAATAACAGACTTTTTAGACCTGCTGTAACAAGACCTAATTCACAACCGGTCTGTAAAGTCTTTTTGAACTTGTCTAAAAAATCAATTTTCCACTAGTGTACAAGAGGTGCCTCTAAGGGTGCAGCACAGGGATCAAAAATTGGGAGAAGAGAAAGAAGGTCAGAAGAGTGAGAGTATAGGGCCATAAGGAAACAAAGTAATGAAATGGGAGGTGGGCCAAGTAAAGGAGATTGCTTGTGAGATTAAGGAGGGCACGAAAGTGGGCCAAACAAATAATTTGGGTTGGCTATTGAAAAGCCCACACAGGAAACCATAAGTGTAGTCCAGGAAATAAGGGACATGGACTTGGCATACCATTTACTAAACCATCTAATAAATAATTTGAAGGATAAGGGGGAATTAGAACTGGGCGAAACAAATGGAGACCCACCTGATCCTAATAATCTAGAAATGTACATGGGCTTATCGGAGGTGGGAAGACTCATCTAAATCAAGGTGCAATATAAAGAGGAAGTGGATGGTAGTTGGAATAGTGGTCTTGAATGTGATATGGTGAGAGAGGGTATCACTAAGGTCTGTGTTGAATCTTCCCCTTTCTTCATAATTGGTTATTATGATATTAGTATGGAATGCGAGAGGCGTATCCGAAAAAGATTTTGAAGATGCAATAAAAGAGTTTAAAAGAAAGTACTCTCCTAAAATTTTGGCTACTGTGGAAACTAGATGTAGTGGGAAGATGGCACAAAATGTGATCAGAAGGTTAAAATTCAAGAACCAATAAATTGTTGGTGCATGTGGAATGTCAGGGGGGATTTGGATATTATGGAATGAGGAAAGTATTTAGTAGAATGGTGAAAGTGCATAAGCAATTTTTGCATTGTCAAGTTAAATGGATGGGTGGGAGTCCTTGGCATTTTACTACCATATGTGCTAGTCAAAGAGAGATGGAGCGTAGGACTATATGGGCCAAATTAGAAGTAATAGCATCCTCCCTCCAAATACCAAGGATGGTTACTAGAGATTTCAATAATATTAAATATCTAAGTGTGTAATATCCCAAAAAGTGATTAAGGGCTAATGACTTTAAAAGTGGATATAATTATTGTTGAATAAACACTTTTGGAGAATGTGTGATGGGAATTTGGATATTTTAATGATTCCAATGGCTTCCTTGTGAAAATTTATGTGGGAATGATGTTTGGTATGAAAATGGAACTATTGGAAGTTGAGATGCAAAATCTGAAATTCTGTCCAGTGAAACTCTATTCTGGGCAGTCTTCTCGTGTGGATGTTTTGACTAGGCAAATGAAGTCAGAAAATTATGAAACTTTCCAGTCTTAAAGTTCACATCCCAAGCTTCAAAATGGACATATAATTTGTGCCATTTCGTTTTGGGAAATGGGAGATATGACTGTCCAAAGTTTGAGGTCGAAAATGGACTCTGTTTTGGGGCAATGATGAAATTTGTGTAATTCTGGAATTTTGTGGTGATTTCTGGTAATGGCTCATATTTTTCCTATAAAGAGGACTTAAATACCTTTCATTTGGCTTTGGGATCACCTCATTTCGATTTTTCTAGAATTAGTTATGATTTTTCAAAGTTTGGGCAGAAAATCTGCCAGAAAATCCGAAAATGGGAATTATGACATCATCTCACTAAAAGATGACATCAGCATGGAATTAGATATATTCTCATCTTCTTCAGCTCATTTCTGTCGTGATGAACCAGCTGCACTAGTGAGAGAAAGTTGAGAGCTCTTAGAGAGAGAAAGAGGAGAAATCTCGCAAGGTAAGCCGATTTCTCCGACGATTTAGCTCCTAACGCGTATAACTCCGATTCTAAACTACTCCTCTTTGTTCTTTAAGGTTTGGAAAGCTCAAATTGGGTGTTTTAAAAGTTAGGGTTTGCTGCCATTTTTGGGAAAAGCTTGTTGGAGCTTGAGGTAACTTCCAAACCTTCGTATATTAACTATTCTGGCTGTTGTGGGCAATTTAATCGGTGAAATTTCGCCGGATTGCCATTGGTTTTAAATTTTGGAAAAGTGTATATCTAAGGGTTATGCTGCCCAATTTTAGTTCAAATGGTTGTTATAACTCAATTAGATTGTTAATAAAGTGGTTAGGAGTAGAAAGGAACGTGTTTACGGAGCCGAAATCGTAAAACCCCGATTTTTC
The DNA here is from genome assembly GCA_963855925.1 of Inga laurina. Lineage (NCBI taxonomy): Eukaryota > Viridiplantae > Streptophyta > Magnoliopsida > Fabales > Fabaceae > Inga > Inga laurina. The sequence continues at coordinate 18,894,439 of OY979710.1, forward strand.
CTGGAAAACACAATTATTTCGGCCAGGGATGTTTGAGGGCCTTAGAGTTGGATTTTCAATGATTTGATGATTCCATTGGATTCAGTGGGCAAAAATAGGTGGGGTTACAGTTGGGCACTTTTTCAGAAAAGGCTGAGAAAGCATAATTACGGAAACGCCCCTAAAACCCTAAAAGTAGGGCTGCCAAGGGCAATTTCGTAATTTGACATTGAATTTGATAATTCCGAGTCCGGAAATGGATTCCTTGGGCGGAAATATGTTAGGATAGCCCAGATTAGAATTTCGGGAAAAGTGCAACCGGACCGGGTACGGCGGGCCTGGGCCGGGTCCCCGGGGGTAGTTTTGTAAATTTTCATTATAGACTCATATAACCCCAAGTAACACTATGGAAGTGTCTAAATGGTGCATTTGGAATTGTAGGATTCGATATTTGCCGCCCTCGGGAGCCCGCAGTGCCAAGAAACGTCGGGAAAGGATCAGGTAGTGACTTTCTCTCTCTTATACTATGTATAATGCTCTGTATGTGTGTGTTATCATTGTTATGTGATGATTCTTTGATGCTGCTGCGATTACAGCTGGTGATAGCTGTCGTTTACAGCGCAAGCTGTCGTTTACAGCGCAAGCTGTCGTTATTGTGATTACAGCGTAAGCTGTCGTGATTATTATTACAGCGAGAGCTGTCGTATTGTGCATACAGCCGTGAGTGTTGTCGTTTGTGGTGAAAACCATGTATCTTTGAGATTGCTGCTGCTGTTGCTGGTTGTGATTTATATACATGCTTTGTGTTATGCATTGTATGAGTGGTTTGTTACTACTGGGATTCGCTCGAATCTCATTCTTTCCTATGACTAACCTTTCAGACAGGGCATGTGGCTCAAAGGAGAAGCGGCCAACCCGAAGCACTTAGGATCTTTAGTGATACTAAGGATTTTTTTGAGATGTTGGTTATCTACTTTAAACTCGGGATTACTGGATATTTTGAATTAGGAATTTTATATTCGATTTTGGTTGTGTAATCCCCTAGTGGATACTTGTAACCTCTAGATTATATATATGTATAGAACCCGGGAGTTGCCGGGGATTTGGTTATACACTCTGTTATACATGAATGTAGATAAACTGTACAGGTAATTATATTCGAATTTTGAAATGGAGACCAGGAACAGGAAGAGATTTTGAATGTTTTGTGAAAACCCTACTACAAAGTAGGAGATTGAAATGAGTTTAAGTTATCCGATGGTCTCTAATCCGAATTAAATGTGCATTATCGAATTATAATTACGTGATTAAAGGCAGGGTGTTACAAAGTGAACAACGGGGAGGTTTGGGGTGAATGAAGTAAAGTGTAAGAGATTTTGAGACAATATATAAAGATGAAAATGACTAGACATTGGAGCAACAGGACCAAAGTTCATATGGCAAATGGGTCAATTGTCAACACAGCCAATCGGCTCTATAAAAGATTGGACAGAGTGCTATGTAACCAAACCTGGAATGATAAGTTTCATAAGGCATTAGTCATGGTTGGGTCCAGATTCAAGTCAGACTATCACCCCTTACAAATAAGACTAGAAGAAAGTTGTGGTAGACCAAACTGAAGGTCGTTCATGTTTGAAGCCAACTAGTTGACCCATATGGAGTTCAAGAACATGTTGCATACTAATTGGTTAGGTAAGAAGAAGATTAGAATTGAGCTAGCTGATTTGGAAGAATACCTGAAAGACTAGAATAAGAAAACATTTAAACAAATTACAAAGAGAATGAATGAACTCTTATGGCATATTACCAATATTCAAAGAAGTAATCAATAGAAGCATAAGCCTTAAATTGACAAGCTTAAAAAGGAACTGCGTAACAACTCATTTGAAGTTTTGGCATAAGAAGAGCTATTATAATTCTAAAAGGCTAGGACAAAGTAGTTAAATGATGGTGATAGGAACACCAACTATTACTATACAAAAACCAAAATAAGAAGAAGGAAAGCTAAGATAACAATGCTGAAATATAGTGAGAACTAGTGGATAGAAGGGAAGCAAGAATTGGGCCAAGTCATATATGATTACTTCTAAAAGCTCTTCACAAAAGAAGATGGACACAGAAAATGGGTTAGTACACAACATAACTGGCCGTAAGTTACAAAAGAAGCATTGGAGAAGGTTGAGGAGGAAATTACCTTTGAAGAAATCAAACTAATAGTGTTTTCCATTGGAGGCATGAAAGCACCTGAGAAGATGGATACCCTACAATTTTTTCCCAAATAAATTGGGAAATGGTAGGGCAGAGTGTAATACCCCGAATTTTGAGACTCGAGGCTAGAGAATAAGCCTGAGATTAGTGGATTGCTAAGCCTTGGTTTAGCAAGATCCCAAATTGTGATTAAGGGTTAATGAGTCCAAAAGTGGATGTGGTTAGTGATAAATAACCCTTTTGGAGAATATGATGTGATTTGGCACTCGAATATGATTCGTGTGTTGTGAGCAACGCCAAAACCCTGTATTTGAGTTCAATTGTGGATTAACATCCAAATTGACTTAGAATAGAGGGAAGAATTGAATGGGGTATTGTGATGGAAATGGTGTCATGTTGTGGTATTTAATCATTGGAATTGATTTAAATTGAATTGGACACATTGGTTGCAAAACTGGAAATGCTGTCCAGTGTGAATTCTGTATGGCCAGTCTTCTCGTGTGGATGTTTTGATTAGGCAAATAATGTCAGAAAATTATGAGACTTTCCAATCTTAAATTTCACATCCCAAGCTTTAAAATGGACATATAATTTGTGCCATTTCGTTGTGGGAATTGGGAGATATGACTGTCCAAAGTTTGAGGTCGAAAATGGACTCTGTTTTGGGGCAGTGATGAAATTTGTGTAATTCTGGAATTTTGTGGTGATTTCTGGTAATGTATCATATTTTTCCAATGAAGAGGACTTAAATAAATTTTATTTGGATTTGGAATCACCTCATTTCGATTTTTCTAGAATTAGTTATGATTTTGCAAAGTTTGGTCAGAAATCTGCCAAAAATCCGAAAATTGAGAATTATGACATCATCATGTTACATTGATGACATCAGCATGGGATATGTTATTAAACGTTTTTTTTCCTTCTTCCTCCTCATTTCTGACGCTGCAAACAGCTGAAATAGAGAGAGAGCATATGGGATCTTTAGAGAGAGAAAGAGGAAGAAATCTCGCAAGGTAAGCCGATTTCTCCGACGATCTAGCTCTTAACGCGTATAACTCCAATCCTAAGCTACTCCTTTATGTTCTTTAAGGTTTGGAAGCTCCTCTTTTGGTGTTTTGAAGTTAGGGTTTTCAGCCACAAGAAGGAAAAGCTAGTGGGAGCTTGAGGTAACTTCCAAACTCTTGCATATTGACTATTCTGGCTGTTATAGACAATTTAATCGGTGAAATTTCACCGGATTGTCTTTGGTTCTAAAAATGGAAAATGGGTTTGTGGGGCTGTTATGCTGCCCAAATTGATACTAAATGGTAGTTCTAACCTAATGGAATAGTCAATAAAGTGGTTAGGAGTAGAAAGGAACGCGTTTACGCAGCCGAAACTGAAAAACCCCGATTTTCCCTGGAAAACCCATATATTTCGGTCTGGGTTATAAATGGGTCTTAGAGTTGGATTTTCAATGATTTGATGGTTCCATTGAGTTCAGGAGGGAAAATTAGGTGGGGTTACAGTTGGGAACTTTTTCGGAAAAGGCCGAAAATATGTCAGAATAGCCCATGTCAAAATTTCAAGACAAGTACAGCCGAACCGGGTACGGCGGGGCCCGACTGGGTCGCCGGGGGTATTTTAGTAAATTTTCAATATAGCCTCATATAACCCCCAAAAATACTATGGAAGTGTCTAAATAGTATATTTGACATTGTAGGATTGAATGTGAATCCTCGAGTTGCTGGCACGCAAATCGAGGAGCAAGGACTGGAGGTAGGGAACTTATCTCTCCTGCATGCTCTGATAACTGTATTAATGTGTTGATGCATGTTATTGCTTTGCTTGATAATGTGGAACATGTATGAATGATTTAAATCTATGTTTCAATATATGCTATGGCCATATGTGTATCGTTCGAAGCATTGAGCTTATAAATTTGTCATTGTATGTGTGCATGAGTTATGTGATCCAAGCATGTCATACATTAAACACTTATCTTGCCTGCATATTGATAATGTTTCCCTACTGAGATTCTCTCGAATCTCACCCTCCCCTACTAACCTTCTAGACAGGGTAGTAGATCAAGGATATAGCGAGCAGCTAAGGGCGATGAAGACTCCTTCGGGATTGAAGTTGGTAGTTGGTTCTCTTAGTTGGGATGTATATTTGGATAATTGTTTTTGGATATTGAGATTTGTTGTGTAATTCCCTATTTGTGAAGTTGTATGGGCTAATGTACCCTAGGATTGTTAGCGAAGATATGTATTCCGGGATTGCCGGGAATTTATATTGCGTACTCTGATATATAAATGTGATTTATCTTCGCATAGTAATTGTATTCGAAATGTGAATATGAGACCAAGTTTATAAATGATTTCGAAAGGTATTTTTGAAAACCCTATCATGTGATGGGTTAGTAAATGTTATTTGATTATTATTGGTCTCTATTTCATTTTAATCCCGTATTTCGGATATAATTACGGAGGGGGTTACACAGAGTGTTTGTGAGGCAATCAAGGATATGTAGTAGGATGTGGAATGCATTTAAGTGGTAAACCAAACATTGATTACTTTATTTCTAAAAGCTGATCTTCCTAAAAAAGTGAATCAATTTCGGCCCATCTCATTATGCAATATAGTGTATAAAATAATCTCAAAGGTGATTGTAAAGAGGTGGAAATATCTAATGCCTAAGATAGTATCCCCATTTCAAGTCAATTTTGTCCCTATAAGAAACATACATGATAATATTATCATTGCAAATGAACTGATCCATTCAATGCATAGAAAGAGAGGTAAAAAAGGCTTTATGGCAATATAATGGGCCTAGAGATAGCCAATGATAAAATCAACTGACAATTTATGGAGAGAGTCTTGGAGGAGATTGTTAGATCAAGCGTTTCACCCAAGAGGGGGGGTGAATTGGGTGATACTAAAATTTCTTTCGAAAATATAAAACTTTAACAGTGGAAATAAAACAGGAATGAGTAAGGAGAAATATCACCGAAGTGTACACCGGGAGTTATACTGGTTCGGTCACAACCACTTTGACCTACGTCCAGTCCTCAGAGCTTCTCTGAGAGTTTCACTATAACTTCCAAGATTCAGTGGGTTCTTGGCACCTCAGTACAAGCAAGTTCCTTTACCTGGACACTTGTTCCCCCTTACAAGTTGTAATCCAATCCCAACTCAAGGTTCCACAACCTTAAGTAATCTCAATAACAAATATTGAGTTTGAATGAAATATCTCTCTTACAGAGTGAATGAGAATCACTGAAGCATAGAAATACAATTTCAACGTGAAAACAGAGCAATGAACTTGATAATACGTTTGTGTGTATTCTTGTTCTTGTTTCTCTGTTTGGATGTTCCCATTTATATAGATATGTTGGTGATGACCGTTGGAACATTTTCTTCTTGTCCGTTGGAGAGTGCGCAGCCACTATTGACTTTTCCAGTTTTTGAAAAATATCCGTTGGCGGTGGTTGGCATTTGAACGTTTCATTTGACTTCCATTACTTGATATGATTTCTTCATTGTTCATATGTAAATAGGCTAAGAATACTAACACAATGAAAGGTTAATCATATAGAAAACAAAACAATCAACGTTTGAATGATTTCTGAATTTCTGGGTTTGCTTACTCGAGTAGCTACTCGAGTATCACATGAACTTTACTTGAGTACTTACTCGAGTATCATCGGGAAATCTTTGATCAACTGAAAGTCAATGAAGAAATACAAGATTACTCGGATCGTGCATGGAATAACCAATTCTTAGTCCTTTGGAAATACATGTTTACTCGGGTACTTACTCGAGTAATGCACTCACAACTTTATGAGTTACTCGGGTACCAACTCGAGTAAACCTTTATAAAACTTTTGGTTACTCGATGCTTTACTCCAGTAATGTTGCAGGATTTCAAGGCCGAGAGCACTTACCTTGTTACTCGGATACGGACTCGAGTAATGCATTCATTTTTGCATAGGTTACTCGGGTACCTCCTCGAGTAAATGTACTTTTTGTGCTTGTCTTACCCGGGTAATGACTTGAGGTTTTCCTTGAAAATATCTCTGCATACTCGGGTACCTACTCGAGGAAACCACTTAAAATAGATCATTGAATACTTGCATATCAGAGTAAGAACTCGAGGAAATGAGTTAAAAATATATCAAGTTAATCGGATACCACCTTCAAGTTTTCACTTCCTTCAGTACGTTACTCGAGTACCTACTCGAGTAATGTTGCAGTGGTACAAAATGCCGAGAGCATCATTTTTAAGAAACAGAGTTACTCGAGTACCTACTCGAGTATCTTTGGAAACTTGAAAGGCAACTGGAAGTTTTTCATATGGTTACTCGAGTAGCTCCTCGAGTAACATTGGCAGGCCGAGAGCAACTCCAAGTTTTTACCTGGTTACTCGAGTAGCTCCTCGAGTAACATTGGCAGGCCGAGTGCAACTTAAAAATACTTACACTATTACTCGAGTACCTACTCGAGTAACGTTGGCAGGTTACTGGAAGGTGCCTCTGGTTACTTCAAGTTTTGGCTCATTACTCAAGTACTGCCTCGAGTAATGCCTTAGAAAACTTGCTTCTGATCAAGTTTCTCAGCTTTTTCTCTTGGCCTTTCTTCATTATTCCAATGCTTACTTCAAGTGAGGTTTATCCTTGTTATTCCTTTGCTCAAACTTATTTATTAATCATTTCCTTTTGAAATCATTCTTTTGTTATCATCAAAACATGGGATCTTAACAGAGATAGGGTGTCCTGGAAATATGATAAAAAGAATGGAGTTGTGTTACCACTACCTCAACAAGTATCCTCTGGCATGGAGAAAAACTTGACTCTTTTTACGTACCTCAGGGTCGTCAAGGAGATCCAATGTCTCCTTATCTGTTTGTTCTGGCATGGAAAAACTCACCCACTTTATTCTTGATAGAGTGAAAGAGAGAAAATGGCCAGGATGAAGCGAGTCGAGGCAATCCAACCATGTCCCATATGATATTTGTTAATGATCTTGTTCTTTTTTTTAGCAGATCTTAACCAAATAAAAATTATTGTCAATTGTTTTCAAGAATTTGAAGCAATCTCAGGACACACAGTAAGCAACGAGAAAACCCAAATTTACTTCTCTCCCAATGTGGCATCCAATACACAAAGGGAGATTTGTGGATTTATTGGTTTTAAACAAGTAGATGAACTTGTTAGAACTGCTGATACCTAATAGGGGGTGAATTGGGTGTAAAATAAAAACTTAGAAACTTTGGAAGTCTTTTCGCATCTTAGTGAAAACAACAAGTATAAAGATAATGAATCATAAATTCATAGTTGATTATTCAAATCAAATATGTTAGAATTATAAGAGATAAGGGAAGAAGATAAGTAAACTATGATTTATACTAGTTTGATCCAATCCTTGATGACATACGTTTAGTTCCCAAGTTCCACTTGAGATTTTTAATCCACTATCTGCTTATTTAATCCATGTATAAGAGAAGACACAACAATCCCACAAGTTTAGTCTGGCACTTGCGTGACCTTTTACAAATCATAGACTCTCAGTCTATTTAACATCAACTTCCTCATACCAAAACAAGAATTGACCCCTTACACACCGTACATATACAGCTTTGATGATAAAGGATTACAATGAATCTTCTCTCTCAGAAGTGAAGAATGATAATCACTGAAGCACAAACAAATAATATTTCTATAAAGTGTATTATGTGAACACATAGAAATAGAAAGTATGTGAGATGAATGTTGAAATCTGAGTTTTGTCATTTTGATGATTTATGTACTGGCTCTCTCTGCTATCATATTTGATTGCTTCAGTATTTATAGTTGAAGATAGCTAGATGACTTTGAGCTTTTCTTCCCATTGAGATTTGTTGAATATGTCTGTTGGAAGTAGTAGTTGGAATTTCTGACAAGATTTGCTTTTTGGCTGTTGAAGCTTGATCCAAGTCTAATCACCTATTACCTTATATAAGATTGATTAGTAATGATATAATCAAGGTTTATATGAGTTTGGAAGAAAATCATGAAATTCGAGATGGTGATTAAAAACTGGGTAGAACATCACTACAAAGGATCACCGTGGTGATGTAGTAGTGATCTAACACATAACTCGAGTAGTCACTTAAGTGATCTTCTCTTCAAAATATTACACATCATATGAGTGGTCACGCAGTGATCTTATGTCAATTGGTGCAATTGTCTGTCCAAAATCTTGGTTCCGGCTCGGCCTATTACAAATTCCTATAAATTAAAGTTACAAGTAACTGGTTATTACTTGAACTATTACAACCTTTAATCATATTCTACTAGTTATCTATCACAGTTCCAACAATTTTTGTAAAGTACAATTATGCACAGAACAGTTCACAGTTTTCCAGAAAACAGGCAGATTTTCAATTGATTTTGGAAAATCATAATTAATTCTAGGGAATTCTAAATTGATTGGTTCTAAAGCCTAATGAAGATCTTTAAGTTTATTTTTACAAAATAAATACTTAAGTCTGGTCAGTTTAACCACATTGTTCCCAGAAATTCACCAACCTTCCACTATTCTAGATTGCATTCCAGAAACAGGGCTCAACTTCAAAAATCCATATCTTTTAATCTACTAGTCCAAAAATTATGATCCACCTATCAAATTAAAATGCTACATCTCTACTCAAATCCTACCAAATTTCATAATATTTGGACTAGGTATAGCCTACGTAATCCATTACACAATAACACTACCTCCAGTGAAACAAATCAAACAATATATCCCCTTTAACTTCAATAGTTTCTAGATTTAAACATAAGCATCCAAAAATCATGAACAAATGTATTTCTACACAATTTTCCCTTCTAAATCCAATGGAATCATCAAAATTACAAAATTCCAACTCAAACCTCTACTTCTGTATCTGACCAAAAGGTAAGGAATTTTAAGGAAAAATGTGTTTTTGTGATTTCATTCAACCAATCATCTCCCTTTCATTTATAATCACTTATTTAACCTCTTAAACATGATTAATGTAAAATTGGGCAGCATAAAATTCTAGGATTTCATCATCCAAAATTCCAAAACAAAGCAAAATCAACCAACCAAATCACAAAACAACCAATATTCATCAAGATAAGCTAAGTTTCTAAACTCACCTTGAATTTTCTCTTCTTCCTCTCTCTAAGAGTCCCTTCTCTCTATCTCTCTATCTCTTTCTCTCTCTTCCTCTTGTTTTTTCGCCTTGCTACAAGCCATATTCATGAAGATATAGAGGTTAGAAGATGTATTACAAGAGCTTAAAGGCTGAAACTCCAAGATCCAACCTTCTTACCTTGGATTTTCTTCTTCATCTCTCTTCTTGCTTCTCTCTTCTCACTCCAACTTTCGTATAACTCTCTCTCTCTCTCTCTCTCTGGTTTCAGCTGGCCGAAAATATGAGCTCAAATGTAAAGGGAAAGCATATAAAATATCTCCTTCATCCCTCTCTTTTATTATATTTTTTTGTTTTTTTTGCTAAATAAACACATGCTCATTTAATTGATCTTCATCTTTTCTCTTCCCTCATTATACTTGGCCAAAATTGAGCTTTGGGAAGGAGTAAAAAGATGCCTTCAATTATCACAATTAACCTCTTCCACATAAATTATCTTTGAGTTGCAAATTTTGACTATAGGGCTTTTCCTTCATCATTATTTTTTCTTACTTGACCAAAAATGCCTCCAAATGGACATTTATTCACCAATTAATTATTTTTCCCCTTTCATATCTCTTTTTGGCCGAAAATGACAAAACAAATTGGTGAAAATATTTACCTCTTGCTTAATATGGCAAATTACCTTTTTGCCCTTACATTGTGTGATTTTTGCACATGCTGACAGAAATTTCATCAAACTTTGAAAATGCATATCTTTATTTATAGATGTCCAATTGCAGTGGTTCTCAAGGCTATGTGACCATTATTAGGTCTATTTTTAAGAAAAAATATTTCCTTTAGCCAACTGTCTCACAGCATTCCAAAATTTCTATTTATTGGACACTATCACTGAAACTTGACAGTTTCGCTTGGCTGACTTCAAAAACCCATTACTCTTGGTGTACATGTCCAAATGACTTATATGACCTATCAAATTAAAGCTTGAAATATCTACTTTTATTCTAAAAAAATTCACATTTATTGGATACTAATGGATTATCAACAATACTATTAGGATCGGCAGGCAAAGGGGAAGAATTTTAAAAATTTTACCGACCTAATCAAGGATCTATCAACGACGTTTAAATCGGGTTAGAAAGATTCGTACCTTTTTCAACTTACGGTTTTCACGATCTCTAGGAGCCAACACGTTAGGTCCGCTCCCTCTACCGGTATCCACACGAATGCTCTCCAATTGAGACCGCGTGCTAGCGCCTCCAATGATTTTAGGGTTTCCCTTGCGGCTCTGTATTTCATGCGCGTATGAGTACATCTGCTCTATCAAGTTTATAACCTATGAGGGCTATATTCAAATTTCAAAATTAATCATCATTAATTTCGAAATTGATCAACAATTAATTATCTTGATGAGCTAATTAAAAAAATTCGGTTAAAATTAAATCTTTCCAACAGTTTTAATTTTAACCTATTTATTTAATCCAAATAAAGAGCCATTAGATTTAATTTATCTTCATAAATTAAATATGAGATACTATATCTCTATCATGTTAGTTATTAAATTTAATATATCTTAATAAATTAAATTTAAAACTAACACAATATAATAATATCATATAATATATATATATATATACATATATATAATATATATAAGATATATATTTCGAAAATATATATCTATATAATATTATTAACGAATTTTATATTATATATATATATAATTCGTCCACCCTAAATTAAACATTATCTCGTGTTGGGCCATTCTTGTGTGCAACCCCATAGGCCCATATGAAGTTGGCAGTGGGCCAACAACTGTACTAACCCAAAAGTCGCAAGCGGCCTCTATAACCCCCCCTTCCGTAATTATATCTGAAATACGCGATTAAAGTGAAATAGAGACCATAATAAACAAAACTTATTTAAAATCTCATCTTCACGATAGGGTTTTCACAATCTACTTTCGAAATCTAATTAACCTGGTCTCAAATTCAATTTTGAATACAATTACATCACGCGGAATATCACATTTATATAAATATCAGAGTGTACAACAATATCATCCCGGCAACTCCCGGGTTCATATCTTTACTAAATATACACAGGGCACAATTGCCCATTACAACTTCCATATGGGGATTACACAAATTCTCTCAAATACATCTAAAAATATCGTATCCAAACACATTCCAACCCGTACATATCTAAATCTGAATCCAAATATACATAATACTTCCAACTATGATAACCAACTACCAAAATCTATAACCCGAAGTAGTCCTCGTCGCCTTTGCCTGTTTGCTCCAACCTCGATCCACCTACCCTGTCTAAAATGTTGGTAGGGGAGGGTGAGATTCAAGAGAATCTCAGTAGGAAACAGATACCTATATGCATGTATGATATGTGTTTAATGCATGACATGCTTGCAATACATAACTCATGTTCACACAATCTCATATCTGCGTGCTCAATGTTTCAACAACATACTCATGGCCATAGCATAACTAGAAATAGAGCTATAATCGTTCATACATGTTTCACATAATCTAGCAAAGCAATACATGAATCAATACACAAACACAAATATCAAAGTATGCAAGAGAGGTAAGTTCCCTACACTTATTCTTTCCACGTATGCTCCAGCGTCGGCTACTCGCAATCCGAGCAATTATCCAACCCTATAACCAAATCAAGGGCATAGGGTCAATCTCAATTCCAAATCCTTACTTCCATATCACTTAAGGTTGGTTGTCATTTGAGTCCCTTAAGTGTCTAATAATAAGCTTAACAAAAGCTTGAAAGTATTGGGACGTACTAGGTTGGAAATCACCTTTCAAAATCTCAAAATGCTGAAAATGGGGGTTGGCTGCAGCTAAGAATCCTCTGCCTGCAGCCAGAACACGCACAGAAGGTTTTTGGCTGCAGCCAAGAATCTCTGGCTGCGGCCAAAACGTGCACAAAAACTTTTGCGCTGTAGCAAAGATTTTCTGCTGCAGCCAAGGCAACTTCAAAAATTCATAACTAATTCCACAAAAATCGAAATGAGGTGATCCCAAAGCCAAATGAAATATTTTTAAGTCCTCTTCATAGGAAAAATATGGCTCATTACCAGAAATCACCACACAAATCCAGATTTACACAAAATCCAACATTGCTTCAAAACAGAATCCAGTTTCGACCTCAAACTTTAGGCAAACATAATCCCAGTTCACAAAACGAAATGACACAATTTATATGTCCATTTTGAAGCTTGGGATGTGAAATTTAAGACTGGAAAGTTTCATAATTTTCGAACATCATTTGCCCATTCAAAACGGCAACACAAACAGACTGCCCAGAACAGAAATTCAATGGACAGATTTCCAAATTTGCACAATTGGCTTCCAATGGTTCAATTTTCATATCAAACATCATTCTCACACAAAATTTCACAAGGAATCCATTGGAAATACCAAATTCACATTATATTGACATGTTTCACAATGAATTGCAACATGTCACACAATATCACATTTGAACTCAACATTGCACAACTTTCCATCTCAAGTTCCCAAATCAATTCCAATGACCAAATACCACAACATGGCACCATTTTCAACATAAAACACAACCCAATTCATCCAATCCAAAATCACAAGAAAATTAGGGCAAAATTCAAAATTCACTAAACTCATCCGCAATTCACAAAACTTAGATCAAAAGGCTTCAAATACTCACCTCTTCCTCTTTCCCAAACCAATTCTTTGATTCTCCATCTTTCCAAATTTCCTCAAGCCATCAAACACCTTCAATCAAGAATCTAAAACCATAGCAATGAAGCTCTCATCACTATGAACAATATTAAAAAAGGGTATTAGAGCATTAGAGGACAAGAAACAAGCCAAATCTCACCTTATTCTTTTCTCTTCCTTCCCTTAGCTTTGGACGATCATGGAGGATAAGAGAGAGATGAGAGATGATGATGAAGATGGGGCAAGTCAGTTTTTAGAGCCCCAAAACCGACCTAAAGAGAGGGAGAGGAGAGAGGAAAGATCTTTGACATGTTGACCTAATCCAATGGCTCAAAAGATGCCAAGTGTCAAGATCTTGACAAACCTCACATGAGCTCACAAACCCACACATATACTTGATTCCACCCTTTGATATCTTGCACAAATCAATCTCAACCATTGATCTTAAAGTTACCAATGAGTTTCCTCTTCGGTAACTGACCAATTGGTCGGTAACTTTACCGTTTTGCCCCTGATTACGGCAATTCCTCTTGAATCACCACCAAACACACCATATCATTCCTTTTCTTCCACAATGCACCCTCCCCTCTATTTTAAGTCAATTTAGATGTTAATCCATAATTGAACTTAAATACAGGGTTTCGGCGCTGCTCACAACACATACGAATCACATCGGGTGCCAAATCACACCATAATCTCCAAAAGGGTTTATTTATCACTAACCACATCCACTTTTGGAGTCATTATCTCTTAATCACAATTTGGGATCTTGCTAAACCGGGGCTTAGCAATCCACTAATCTCAGGCTTATTCTCTAGCCTCAAGTCTCAAAATTTGGGGTATTACATTTCTCCCCCCGTTCAATAAATTTCGTCCTTGAAATTTGTCGCATCACATAAACCATAAACTCGGATGCCTCTTCATGACGGCTTCCGTTTCACAAATTAGTCTATCTTGGGAAAGTCTTTGCTAGACCACCCCCACAATTGGTGCATCACAATTCAGATTCTCGAAAGAATCTTACACAATAAATGCAACTCAGTTGCCACAAACTGCAATCGGCCCATTTCACGATTGTCGCACAAACACAATCACCATACATTTGCTAAGTGAATGCAATTGCTACCACTAGGATCTTGTTGATATCTGCTAGTCTTACTCAAGGCAAACAAGACATCCGGTCAAGTACATAACATGGCATACATTATGGATCCAATGGCTGAGGGATATGGAACCTTACTCATGCGATCTCACTGATTAGGTGTGCTAGGACACAGATCCTTGCTAAGATGGATGCCATGAGACATGGGCATGTAACCCCCTTTTTGAATCCTGCATACTTAACCTATGCAGTATCTTGTCTATGTATGTGCTTTAACTTAGGCCTATTAGTCTTTTGGATTTATCCCTATAGATCCAAATCCCTAGGATGTAGGTGGCTTCACCTAAGTTTTTCATTGAAAAGGACTTTCCTAACCAAGACTTGACACTCTGCAAGGTAGGAATGTCATTCCCAATGAGTAGGATGCCATCTACATAAAGCACTAGAAATACAACTATGCTCCCACTAACCTTCTTGTAAACACAAGGTTCATAGATGTTTTGAATGAATCCAAACTCTTTGACTACTTCATCAAAATGATGATTCCAGCTCCGAGATTCTTGCTTCAATCCATAAATGGATCTTTGAAGCTTGCAAATTTTACCAGAGTCCTCTGGATGCACAAAACCTTCAGGTTGTGTCATGTATACATCCTCAAGCAGCTTTCCATTAAGGAATGCTGTTTTGACATCCATCTGCCATATTTCATAGTCATAATGTGCTACAATGACAAGAAGGATTCTAATTGATTGGGCCATTGCAACTGGGGAAAAGGTTTCATCATAGTCTATACCATGAGTTTGAGTGAATCCTTTTGCAACCAGTTGTGCCTTGAAGACATTTACTTTACCATCCATGTCAGTTTTCTCCTTTAAAACCCATTTGCACCCGATGGGTTTTACACCTTCAAGTAGATCGACTAAGGTCCATACTTGATTGTCATACATGGATTGCATTTCAGACTTCATGGCATTTAGCTATTTCTCGGAGTTTAGTCCAACTATGGCTTCTCGATAGGTGGTTGGCTTATTCTGCTCAATGAGCAACACATCACGGCCTTCAGTAATCAGAAATCCATATCTCTGAGGTTGATGTCGTGTCCTATCGGATCTTCATAGACCTTGTGTTACTTGAGGAGGCTCAGCAACTTGTTGTGGGTCTCCTCTAATATCCATCTCTGGTTCAGTACTATCTTGTGACTCTCGACCTTCTTCGAGATGTACCTTGCTCCCACTGGTTATTTTAGAGATAAACTCTCTTTCTAGAAACTTACCATTTCGAATAACAAACACTTTGTTATCGGTAGAATTGTAGACATAGTATCCTTTCGTTTCTTTAGGATACCTCATGAAAAGGCAATTTGATGATCTGGGTGATAATTTATTAGAGGCTTGTTGCTTAACATAGACCTCACATCCCCAGATCTTAAGAAAAGATAAACTTGGTTTCTTTTCAGTTCATATCTCATATGGTATCTTTTCAATTGCCTTAGATGGAACACGATTTAGTGTGAATGCAGCTATCTCTAGGGCATGTCCCCAAAAGGATGGTGGAAGATTTGTTTGACTCATCATAGATCGAACCATATCTAATAGTGTTTGATTCCTCCATTTAGAAACGCCTTTCCATTGTAGTGTTCCAGGAGGAGTTAATTGTGAGATTATCCCACACTCCTAAGATGGTCAATGAACTCTTGGCTCAAATATTCACCACCTTAATCAGATCAAAGTGCTTTAATTGTTTTGCCAAGTTGGTTTTTTTTACTTCATTTTGGAATATTTTGAATATTTCAAAAGATTTAGATTTATGTTTCATTAGATAGATATAGCCATATCTACTAAAGTCATCAATAAATGTAATGAAGTAGACATAACCTCCTCTAGCAACTGTATTTAATGGTCCACATACATCTATATGTATGAGGCCCAATAATTCAGTGGCCCTCTCACTATGCCCAGCAAAAGGTGCCTTTGTCATCTTTCCTAATAAGCAAGATTTGCATGTATCATATGATTCAAAATCAAATGAGTTAAGAAATCCATCTTGATGGAGTTTGGAAATGCGTTTCTCATTTATATAGCCAAGACGACAATGCCATAGGTAGGTCGGATTCAAATTGTTTGATTTTATCCTTTTAGTAGTTACGTTATAGATATTCCCATTATTTGGATGTTCCAAATTTAATATATAATGACCAACACGTAAATCACCATCAGCATAGAAAATGTCATTACGATAAATAGAACATTTACCATTCCTAGTAATGGAAGTATAACCTTCCTTATCCAAATAAGAAAGAGAGACAATGTTACTACTCAAAGCAAGAACATAATAGCAATTGTTCAAAACTAAGAAAAGCCCAATGGGCAGAACTAATTCATAAGTGCCTACAGCTAAAGCAGCAACTCTTGCTCTGTTTCCAACTCGTAGGTCTACCTCGCCCTTCTTCAGCTTTCTACTATCCTTTAGACCCTGCACATTTATAAAAATGTGAGAACCACATGCAGTATCTAATACCCATGTAGAGGAAGGAGAAAAATGAGTGTCTATAACATAAATACCTGAAGCGATAGCCCCGCTATCCTTCTTGTTCTTTTTCAGATCTTCCAGGTAAAGTTTGCAATTCCTCTTCCAATGACCGGGTTCATTGCAGAAGTAGCAGACTCCTTCCTTTAAAGGCTTAGCCTTCTTGAGTGCAGGCTGTGTTTCAGGCTTGTCTAACTCTTTGGTCTTACCACCTAAGCCATTACCCTTCCATTTGCCCTTCCCTTTCTTTTTCATACCATTTCCTTTCTAAACCATCAAAACTGTACTGGGCTTTTTCTTAATACTTTGCTCAGCAGTTTTGAGCATCCCATGCAGCTCAGAAATTGATTTCTCCATGTTGTTCATATTATAATTCATGACAAACTAGTCATAACTTTCTGGGAGTGAGTTCAGGATCAAATCCTTAGCTAACTCCTGGCTCATGGGAAATCCAAGCCTCTAAAGGTGATTAATATAGCCTTTCATCTTTAACACATGAGTACTAACTGATGCACCTTCAGCCATCTTACAGGAATGTAAGGCCTTTGTGGTCTCATACCTTTCTTGCCTTGCCTGTTGTTGGAACATTTCCTTGAGATGGACAATCATCTCATGAGCCTCCATAAGTTCCAGATCTCTTTGGAGCTTAGGAACCATAGTGGCAAACATCAGGCAACCTACATCCATAGAGTCATCCTTATGCTTGGTGTAAGCATCTCTCTGAGCTCTTGGAGCATTGGCTGCAGGCTCCTCAGGAATGGGTTGATCTAGGACATAAGCCTTTCTTTCCTGCTTGAGAACAATTCTCAAGTTCCTGAACCAGTCAAGAAAGGTTGTCCCATTGAGTTTGTCCTTCTCAAGGACCGATCACAACGATAGCATAGCAGTATTACTGGTCGACATGATTCTACAATTAAAATATGCAAAGTTAGTTAGTAATCTCCCACTAAATTAACAACCATCAAAATAATAATTAGTGGGCTAAGATCCATATTTGGCTTAAACTTAAGTCTGCTTTGGCAAGACACTTAAATTCAAGTTATTTAGGTAGGTAACCTATTTACCAATTACATCACATATAACTCTTAGATGTTTATGGGATTTGATAATCATATGATCCGACATGTTTAATCCCATCTAACACCTTGAGATTCAAAACTGTTTTGTTAATCTCAATTAAGTCAAAACAATAATGAATATTATGAGCAGAGCACCATTACTCATGCTTGTCTCATCAAGATAACTCAAGTGCATCCACTTTGGTGGTTTCCGCAATTGAGCGATCTAGGTTTTGACAGGTATTCATTAATTGAAGGCATTAAGACTTAAGATTTGATTAGAGGGCTCAACTAATTAGTCTTGTTTATATGAATGCAATCATGGTCGTATCTCATACAGATAAATACATATAAACGTAAAAGTATTCATGCAATGATCTTATCAAAAGCATAATTTAAACGTGACAAAACATGGCTTACCTAACCTAAAATCCTCCCAAGCCAATGAGAGGATTTGTCTAAATAAGAAAAGAAATACATTAAGAGAAATCTCGTTTAAACATTCGAGGGGAGTGAGATGAGAAGAGAATGTATATCGAGAGTATTTAGAGAAAGGCATGGCACGCAGGTTGTATTTAAATATTACAACCCTTTGTAAAATTCTAAAGCCATGTTGTTAACTATACCCAAACAAGTACAAATAATAAACCACAACAAGAATTCATACAATATGAAAAGATATATATTTCATGATCAGATTATATTGCAGAATGCAGAGGTAGCCACGATAGTCCCGCTAGCCGGTTAGCAGGAGGTTTCAAGGGGTAGCGCCCATATGGGGCTTTAAGGGGCAGCGCCCCTGGAGCTTTTGAAAATTGGCACATTCCTTTTAAAAGAAATATTTGAAAAGTTTAAAATTTCGGACCCAATTTTTCAAAAAATTCGTTTAGTCCAATTCTTAAGGGATTTCAACCCAGTTTCAAAAAACAACAATGGCCGAGAATGCTTCTGATCCAGATTGTCTTCCCCATAGTTCGGATCCCTATTACCCGAATAGATATCCGAACTCAAACCCGATTGGATTGCCACCAACTATGATCTCAGGTACCCTACCTGATTTCATGCAATCCTATTCAGAACAGAAATCATGATGCTAGTGGCGAAATTGAAAACAGAACATAACGCATGTAATCGAAACAATTTCACCAGATCGCATAAACACACAGCTCTATCCGAAAACGTACAATAACATCGAACATATTCCATTTCTTATTAACATATTCGGATGTTTTCTTATAACCACACATATATATCCAATATATATCACATGTATAACAACATAAACTCAATTTAAACACACAATTGATCTAGCTCTGATACCACTGTTAGGATCGGCAAGCACAATGGAAGAATTTTAAAAATTTTACTGATCCAAATCAAGGATCTTTCAAAGGCGTTTAAATCAGGTTAGAAAGAATCGTACCTTTTTCAACTTACGGTTTTCACGATCTCTAGGAGCCAACACGTTAGGTCCGCTCCCTCTACCGGTATCCACACGAATGCTCTCCAACCGAGACCACGTGCTAGCGCCTCCAATGATTTTAGGGTTTCCCTTGCGGCTCTGTATTTCATGCGCGTATGAGTACATCTACTCTATCAAGTTTATAACCTATGAGGGCTATATTCAAATTTCAATATTAATCATCATTAATTTCGAAATTGATCAACAATTAATTATCTTGATGAGCTAATTAAATAAATTCAGTTTAAATTAAATTTCTCTAACAACTATAATTTTAACCTATTTATTTAATCCAAATAAAGAGCTATTAGATTTAATTTATCTTCATAAATTAAATATGAGATAGTATATCTCTATCATGTTAGTTATTAAATTTAATATATCTTAATAAATTAAATTTAAAACTAACACAATATAATAATATCATATAATATACATATACATATATATAATATATATAAGATATATATTTCAAAAATATATATCTATATAATATTATTAACGAATTTTATATTATATATATATATATAAAATAAAAATTTCGTCCACCCTAAATTAAATATTATCTCGTGTTGGGCCATTCTTATGTGCGACCCTATAAGAAGTTGGTAGTGGGCCAATAACTGTACTAAACCAAAAGTCACAAGTGGTCTCTACCAAGACATTGTGACTACCCAATTCATATGAGGATCGTTATTACGATGCAACCTGTCATACAAACATGTCACATGCCTTTTGTCACACGATACAACGATCAAGGATAAGGCATGGATAATGTCATCCTCTTGTTCCTTACCATTACTTTCTCTATTCCTGAGTGGCCTGACAATAGAAATGGAAACTCCTTTCCATTGTAGTATGGCCATACATTTCTCTGACTCACTCATCGAGGGGCCCAGTAATATCTCTCTACTAATGTGAGGGACAAATTCCATCTTGATCATTCATATTCCTTTGCATGAAAAACCACCAAGCCCGTTCGTAGCCTTTATCATCACCCGGTCAAAAGTGACTTTTGACTATTTCAAAGGTTAAGAACTCTCATGTAGGAATCCATGATGACCTCAGGTCTAAGGGCATTGTGACGTGGTTATACATGAGAAAAACTTATGACTTGATCCATGTAGCTTTCTCATAGTGGGTCGGTCCAGCACCTTGTACTCTTACAAGTGCCTAAGATTTTGATTCGTATCGCCATATCTTCTCAAAGTTATGCTAGTCTTGTTTCATCTCTGCTCCCGCATAGATGACCAACCAGGGACATTTTAGGACAATCTTCATGAATTATCCAAGGATACAATTATCACAGTTAACATGCAAATAATATGATAATAGAATAGAGAAATTTCATTAAAATAATAATGTTCAAAGTACAATGATTGGCCCTTAGGGCACAATTTCCAACAAATACATGGCAATATCGCTGCCTTACAGGAAATCACACTGGCAGCACATTTTAGTTAACCAAAATTCACCATTTTATTCCATTTATTAAAGTAAATGTACACTAGATTTTGTTGTATGAATTTTGGGATATTACAACTCTCCCCCTTGATAAAATTTTATCCCCGAAATTTGCTACACATGTCTACTCATAAATTCTAGGTAACACTTCCGCAAGACTTCATCTGCTTCCCACATTACTTGTCTAGGAGAAAATTCCTTCCAGACAAATTTTATGAATGGGATACTCCTATTTCTAAGCTATTTCTCCTGCTGATCAATGATCCGGTCAGGTCTGACCTTATATGTTAGATCATCCCGCACATCCAAATCTTTATGTTCAATGACATGTTCGGGATCAGGTTGATAGTTCTTCAATTGTGACATGTGGAAAACATCATCTAATCTACTCATATTTCGGGGTAAAGCAATTCGGTACATGACTGGCTCAATCTTTGATAAAATGTCAAATGGACTAATATACCTAGGGCTTAACTTCTTTACTTTTAATGCCATGCCTATGCCTATGACAGGTGAAACCTTCATAAACACATAGTCACCAAGTTTAAACTCTAAAGGTTTCTTCCTCTTGTCAGTATAACTTTTCTGTCTGCTCTAGGTAGCTAGCAATCTCTGCTTGATAAGCTTAATCTTCTCTATTGTCTGATCAACTATGTCTGGCCTAAGTAAGCGCCTTTTAAACAATTCTGTCCAGCATTAAGGTGACTAACATTTGCTTCCATACAATGCCTCGTAGAGAGCCGTATATATGCTTGAGTGGTAACTGTTGTTGTAGGCAAATTCTGTAAGTGGAAGGATTGGTCCCAATTGCCTTTGAAATCTAGGACACACACCCTCATCTTATTCTCTAGTATCTAAATGGTCTCTCCTACACTTGAGCTTGGTACACAAAGCTCGTGCAACGCTTTCTAGAAATTGGCAGTGAAGCGATGATCTCTATTTGATATGATGCTCGTTGGTGTACCATGCAATCTCATAGTCTCCTTGATATAAATCTCTGCTAACTTATAAGGAGAATAGTGAATTCTGATAGGTAGGAAATGGGCTGTCTTCATGAATCGGTCAACTATTACCCATATCACATCATGATTTTTGATCTTAGGTAATCTAGTCACAAAATCCATAGTATGCTTTCCCACTTCCACTTAGGAATCTCAAGGTTTTGTAGAAGTCTAGATGGTCGCTGATGATCAATTTTCATCTTGTGACAAGACAACGAACAACGAACCTTGACACATCTCTGTTCATTCCTAGGCACCAATACATGGACTTCAAGTCATTATACATTTTCATTGCTCCTGGATGCAGAGGGTATTTACTCTTGTGAGCCTCCTTTAGGATTTTCCACTTAAGCTCTAGTGTGGTGGAACATATATCCACTTCCTGTATCTGAATAGTCTGCTCAGTGACAAGTCATATTCCTGAGCTTTTCTTTGTCCAATTAGACCCTTGATAGACCGTGCTCGTCTATCCTACATCTGAGCTTCCTGAATTACTGCTTTTAGGTCATTCTCAGTCTAACTAACATTGTTGCCACAAATCATGATCTGATTAGACAGGTTAAGATCTCTAAAATCCTCGATTAGTTTTTGCTCATGAATCATTAAGGCTGCCACTTGCACTATTTTATGGCTTAATGCATTACACCTATATTGGACTTCCCTGAATGGTATTTAATCTCAAGGTCTTAATCTTTCAGTAACTCTATCCATCTACATTGCCTCATATTTATCTCTTTCTGATCATACAGATATTTCAAGCTCTTGTGGTTGTAGTACAGCTCTACAGTCGAACCATAGAGATAATGCCTACAAATTTTCAATGGAAACACTATAGCTGCCAACTCAAGATCATGAGTGAAATAATTCAATTCATGAGGCTTCAGCTGATGAGATGTATATGCCACTACCTAGCCATGCTGCATCAAAACACATCTCAATCCATGCCTACTAGCATCAATATAAACAATAAAGGTAAACTACGGATCTGGGATCGTCAGCACTGTACTGTTGTTAATTTTTGTTGCAGCTCCATGAAGCTCCTCTCACAACTATCATCCCACACAAAATGTTGAGTTTTCCATGTTGACTTTGTCAAAGGCAAAGCTATTCTGGAGAAATTCTGTATAAAATGTCAATAATAACTAGTATGACTCAGAAAATTACATATCTCTAGTATAGTCTCTGGCATCTTCCAATTTTGTACTACTTCTACTTTACTAGGATCTACCGAGACCCCTTGCTGTGAGACTATATAGCCCAGAAATCTCACTTCTGAAAGCCAAAGCTCGCACTTACTCAACTTGGCAAAGAGTTGCTTTTCCTTGAATGTGTTCAATACTATTCTCAAATGTTCCTTATGTTCTATTTTGCTCTGTGTGTACACCAGAATATCATCAATAAAGACTACCATGAATTAGTCCAGGTACGAACAGAAAATTCAATTCATGTAGTCTATAAACACAGTAAATGCATTTGTCAGCCTAAATCACATTGCAAAAAATTCGTAATAGCCATATCTGGTCCTAAAAGCAATTTTCGATACATCTTTTGCTCTTATCCTGAGTTAGTAATAACCCAATCTCAAGTCAATCTTCGAGAATACACAAGAACTAGATAACTGATCGAGCAAATCATCAATTTTGGGGAGTAGGTATTTATTCTTGATGGTTACCTTGTTTAACTCCCTATAATCAATATAGAGTCCTAGGCTTCCTTCTTTCTTCTTGACAAAGAACACTGGAGCTCCCCTTGCAGAAACATTGGGTCGAATTAACCCTTTTTCTAGCAGTTCTTCAATCCACTTTTTCAATTCTTCCATTTCATTCGGAGCATTATGTATAAGGCTTTAGATATTGGTTTTGCTCTAGGTCTAAGATCAACTGAAAACTCTACTTCCCTATCTGAAGGTAATCCACTAATATCTTTCAAAAATACATCTAGAAATTCATTCACTACAGGGAAACTTTCAAATATTGTTCTAACTTCTGACTGCATGAAAAAGAACATTATGTATCCCTGACAACCTTTGTCCAAACATCTCTCAGCCTCAGTTGCTAAAAGAAACTTAAGGTTGATTTTTGTGCTAGTCTATGGTTATGGATTAAGATATATAACCCTTTTGTCTCTGCAATCAAGCATCATACTGCTATCAACCAATTAATACCGAGGATTACTTCTAAGCCTTGCAATAGTAGATAGATTAGATTCTCTATTGACTCACACCCCTCTCATTAATCACTCAACTTAAATAGACATCGGTCGTGACAACTCTAACACCTATAGGTATAGACACAACCAGATAATATGGGAACTTGTGTACCCTTAGGCTTAGTAGTCTCACACAATCATATGTAATGAATGAATAACAAGCACCCAAATCATACATGACTTGTACTGAGTTGACATTAAGGGAAACCATACCTTGTATAAGTTTAGAAGACTTTCTAGCTTCCTCTTGCATTATAGCATAGACCCTGCCTGGAACTCTGGGCCTCGTCTCCTCTTGTTGGTGCTTCTACAGACAATCTCTAGCAAAGTGCCCTGGTTTATGGCATACATAACAAGTGGACTGCCTAGCTGGATCCTACCTTAATGGAGAACCATTACAAGCTCTGCTAAGGTGGTATAGCTTATGACAACGCCAACAGGCTCTACTTCATGAGGAACACTTGTAATATCCCAATTTTTAATTATGAGGTAATCGTGATTATTACGGATAATTATGAATTTAATTGGGATTATTATGTATTTTACGACAATATTAATTAATGTCATAATTAGTGGAAATTGGAAATATTAGTGCATATGTGTGGTATTTAAGATCAAGGGTGGTGATTCCTTGACCGTGGGTCGGGATCCAGTGTGCTTAGCTTGTGTGGGCTTATTGAGGGAATGAAGGAGATGCTGACATGTGGCATTTTAGTGGCCATTGGATGAGTTCATATGAGGACAAATATCACTTTTTGCCTTCCTCCTCTCCATCTCATTTCTCTCTCTCGTGCTCCCTCTCTCATTTCTCTCATCTCTCTCTCTCTCAAATCTGGGCGCCATTTTTGGTGGACAAGGAAGAGAAGAAAGCTTGAAAAAGGTAAGGAAAATGGTCTCCTTTGCTCAAACTCCCTTCACAAATGTTGATCCTTGAGTAATGGGCTTCATTTTGGTGTGTGTAGTTGGGTCATTTGGTTGTGATTTGTACCACACGAAAATTTATTGTTGGAGATGTAATATCCCAAAATGTACTCAAGGGCTAAATGTACAGAATAGATGGTGGGATTAATGACAGAATTACCTCTAGAAATTTTGTTACGACTTTAGTAAATTTTCACATGCAAAAATTGGCAATTGAATATTATATTGCAAGTGGATATTTTATAAGATCATCATCTCCTTTAAAGGGGCCATGACTTACATAAGATATAAGGAGACAATATAGGTTATTAATATATGACATGTGAAGGCAATTTGACCAAGTTGTAAAAGGTGGTGACTAAGTAAACAATTGCAACTAAAGAAGTAATATTTGAAGAGTTGGAATTATGATTGATTCAAGAAGCTCTTTTGGCTATTCCAAGGGCTACAATTCGTATGGCATGAGAAGGAAAAGAAAATATGTTGAATTGGTCAAATATTGCAACTAAAGTAATGTATTTGAAGAGGCAAAATTTATGATAAATCAAGGAGTATTTGTTTTGCTCTTTAAGAGTTATTTTCGGTGACAATAAAGAGAGAAAGAGAAGCACATGAAAGACCATGTAAGGAGATGAAGACTTGGTCAATAATTGTAGGCCAAGCATAAGATGATATCTTGAATTCAAAGGGGAAAACATTTCGGTCAAAAAGGGAGGAGGAAGGAAAGAGAAAACTTGAAGTAATTTTCACCACATCTTTTATCTACTTTTGCACCATATTTTCGTTTGGACTTTGAGAGATAAGAGTGGCCAAAAATCTGATCATTAAGTCACATATTTCATCTCTCCTCAAGTCGGTTACAGCAGCAAAAACGTAGAGGAAGAAAAGCAAGGTTTTAAGGTGAGCTCAATCTTGATTTTTCACCTTCTTAACCTCATCTATGGCTCAAGTGACCTTCATGAAACTTGTTCCTCTCTTCCTTAGCTTCATTTCTATGGTTTTTGTTTTTGAAGAAGAGGAGTTTTCAGCCACCTTGCAAGAACAAAAGTTGAGGAATCAAGAAAAGAACACAAGAAGAAGCAAGAGGTGAGTAAGAGCATTATGTTGATGTATATGATGCTTTAATTGGCTGAGTTGTGGTGGGCTATTGTGACAGCCCTAATTTCGTTTTTTAGGGTATATTAGGGATCATGAAGCTTTCATCCTATATATGTGCTTATATGTTGGTTTGGAGGCAAATGAGCTAAGCTTAG
Organism: Inga laurina; assembly: GCA_963855925.1. Taxonomy (NCBI): domain Eukaryota; kingdom Viridiplantae; phylum Streptophyta; class Magnoliopsida; order Fabales; family Fabaceae; genus Inga; species Inga laurina. The sequence goes on from OY979710.1 coordinate 18,920,490, forward strand.
TGATTAGATAGTGAAGTGGTTGTTTGTTGTGAAATACCCTAAAATTCTGTCAAAACAGGACGTGGGGAATGAGTTGGAATTTGTTCATTTTGATGTTACCATTGTGTTCTACACGAAAAATTATGTGGGAATAGGTTTGGTTATTGATTTTGAAGCCATTGGACACATTGGTTGAAAATTGGAAAAAACTGTCAAGTGTAACTTTATGCGGGGCAGTCAGTTTGTAGGGACATTTTGAATGGGCAATTGGTGTCTAAAAATTCTGAAACTTTCCAGTCTTAAAGTTCACATTCCAAGCTTCAAAATGGACATATGATTTGTGTCATTTCGGTTTTTGAGCTGGGAGTTCTAGTTGCCCAAAGGTTGATGTCGAAACTGGATCTAATTCTGGAGCAGTGTGGAATGTTGTGTAATTCTGGAATTGTGTGGTGATTTCTGGTAATGATTCATATTTTTCCTATGACGAGGACTTCAATAGCTTTCAATAGGCTTTGAGATCACCTCATTTTGATTTTTCTAGAATTAGTTATGATTTTTCAAAGATGTTGGAAAATTCTGGCAGATTGGTCACCTATGCGAAAATTGAAGATTTTATGGCATAATGTAATATTGTGGAACTTTGAGGGTAGAAATTAGCCTTTTAGGTCAATTGACCACTTTAGCTCCTTAGTTGACTTGATTAATTGACCATAGTGATAATAAACTTAAGTATTATAGAGATAAAACTTGGGAAAGAGAATGACGGGTTGTCCCTAACTTGGTTTGCAAGATTTGATATTTGCCGTCCTCGTGAGCCCGCTGTGCCAAGAAACGTCAGGAAAGGATCAGGTAGTGACTCTCTCTCTTATACTATGTATAATGCTCTGTATGTGTGTGTTATCATTGTTATGTGATGATTCTGTGATGCTGCTGCGATTACAGCTGGTGATAGCTGTCGTTTACAGCGCAAGCTGTCGTTTACAGCGCAAGCTGTCGTTTACAGCGCAAGCTGTCATTTACAGCGTAAGCTGTCGTTATTGTGATTACAGCGTAAGCTGTCGTGATTATTATTACAGCGAGAGCTGTCGTATTATGCATACAGCCGTGAGTGCTGTCGTTTGTGGTGAAAACCATGTATCTTTGAGATTGCTGCTGCTGTTGCTGGTTGTGATTTATATACATGCTTGGTGTTATGCATTGTGTGAGTGGTTTGTTACTACTGGGATTCACTTGAATCTCATTCTTTCCTATGACTAATATTTCAGACAGGGCATGTGGCTCAAAGGAGAAGCGGCCAACCCGAAGCACTTAGGATCTTTAGTGATACTAGGGATTTTTGAGATGTCGGTTATCTATTTTGAACTCGGGATTACTGTATATTTCGAATTAGGAATATTACCTTCAGTTTTGGTTGTGTAATCCCCTAGTGGATACTTATAAACCTCAGGTTATATGTATAGAACCCGGGAGTTGCCGGAGATTTGGTTATACACTCTGATATGATTGAATGTATATTAACTGCACAAGTAATTATATTCGAATGTTGAAATTGAGACCAGGATTGGAAAAATATTTTTGAAAGTTTTGTGAAAATTTTACTGTGAGACTGAAGGTTTAAAATGAGGTTAAAGCGAGGTTAAAGCATCCAATGGTCTCTAATCCGAATTAAATATGCATTATCGAATTATAATTACATGTTTAAAAGCAGGGGGTTACAGGAGAATCAAGAACTCCCTTTGAGAAAGTTGATAAGGTGAGTGAGACCTATCTTTCTATCTAAGTTTCATACCATTTGAAATACTTTGAATTTTCTGGAATTTTGGGGCCATTTTCGAAAATGAAGGCCATTAGGAGTTTGGTATGTGTTTGGTATGAAATTTGTATGTTTGGAATGCATTTTGGATAGATAGAATTGATTGGGTTTGAAATTGCTAAGTTTGGAGATTTTGGGAGTTTAGTGTTCAATGTTACCCAAAACCAAAGCATGATAATGGAATAGGATTTTGGTGATTTTGACATTCCCATTGGATTCCTTGAGTGATTTTGTGTGGGAATGAGCTTGGCTATTGATTTTGGGTTCATTAAAATCACTTGGGAAAAGTTGGAAATTTGTTTGGTTTGAGCTCTGTTTTTCGCTGTCAGTTTGAGCGAGCGTTTTGAGTGACCAAATGTTATTGAAAAATTGTGAAACTTTCCAGTCTTAAATTTCACATCCCAAACTTCAAAATGGACATATAGTTTGTGTCATTTCGTTGGGTATTCTGTGAGTTATGGTTGTCCAAAGTTTGGGATTGAAACAGAACTCTGTTTTGTAGTAGTGGTTAGTTTTTGGTGATTCTGTAATTTTGTAGTGATTCCCAGTGAAGGGCTGTATTTTTCCTTGAAAGAGGACTTATATACCTTTCATTTGGCTTTGGAATCACTTCGTTTCGATTTTTCTAGAATTAGTTATGGTTTTTCGAAGTTCAGCCCAGAATCAGAAACTTCTGGGCCGCGGCCCAAGAGTGGTGGACCGCGGCCCAAACCTTTCTGGCCTGTTCTGGGCCGCGGCCCAAGAGTGGTGGGCCGCAGCCCAAGACTTTCTGGCCTGTTTTGGGCCGCGGCCCAAGGATGGGTGGGCCGGGGCCCAACCCTGTGTTTTGGCACTTTGTGTTATCGAAAGGGGATCTTTAACCTATTGTTTCCCAACCTTTTAGGGCTTTTATTAGAGGCATTTGGGGCCTCTAAAGAGTCAATTATGATAACCAAAACTAAGTGTTTCAAGTTAATTAAGTCTTGGAATAGAATATAACCCTTCGTCCCTAATTATGAATATAGGATACGACATTTGCCTTCCTCGGGAGAGACCGGCGCTAGGACACGCCCGGAAGGATCAAGGTAGTGACTTTTCTCTCATATCTTGTATGATGTCTTGGCATGCATATCTTATCGTTAAAGTTGTGAAATGTGTGCCATGGTCCATTACGGCGTGAGCAGGTCCGCGTGAGCCGTGTAGGGATTGACAATGGTCATCTCTAGGTCGGCCGCTGAACTGCCGTCGTAATCGACATGGATCTTTGTGAATCCGACCCGTGTGGGCGGCGTTTGTGAAACCAGCCGTGGGCTGTGTGTGTGTGTCTTGCCTATGTGGCTTGCGATTATGATATGCTTTATATGGATCCCAGCTGTGGTGAATTATACTGTGTTGATTGTTGTGATGCAATACAGCGTGAGCAATTCAGCGTGAGCAATCATAAGGGATGACATGTGTCATACTAACCATTGCCGCTGTAACTGCCGTTGTAGTTGCTTGTTGTGAATAATGATTTGCTTACATGCATTATGGTTGTACATTATATGATTGACTTGTTACTACGGGGATTCCTTAGAATCTCACTCTCCCAAAAACCATGTTTTAGACAGGGCAGAAGGATCAAAGGGAAAGCGGGCGACGAAGAGTAGTTAGAACTCCAGTTTAGGAGTATATTTTGGATTAGTGGTTATCATTGTATATCTTTGGGATATTTTTGGGAAACAATTGTGTATATTGGGATTGATAGTATAGTTTGTGTAATCCCCAAGTTAAGGGTATCGAATTATGGCTTTATGCCTTTGTAAATCCCTTATCTAATGAATGGAACCCGAGTGAGTCGGGAATTTATTTGCACTCTGATATTTGTAAATGGAATCCACCTGTTCAGGCCAGTATTATTTTGTATTGAGAACTTGAGACCATTGTGAAAAAGTTTTGAGAAATGTTTTTGCAAATCCGATTTTTGGGGCAAAAGAGTATCTTATTAAGTCCCAAATTTCATTATGGTCTCTAATTACATCTTAATTATGAGTTTAAGAACTTAATCTCGGCCTAAGGTGGGAAGGGGGTTACATTGTGGCATCAGAGCTATAGTTCCTGGCAAGGTGAGAATTTGCTAGGATAGCTCCTTAGTTGACCTTAATCCTTTGAGTTTAGGGTAGCTTAATGATTGATAAGTGCTTGTTGCGTATACACATGAGTATTTCTACTAATTGTAGATTGAGATGAATTCTATGGATTATGTGTATACATTGACTAAGGTACTGACATGGTGAATCATTGTAGAGTAAAGGACAACATGGTTCGCCCTAGAGGCAGACAAGGGGATCCAGATGTGGAGGAGTTGAATGACAATCCTCCTGACCCAATGCGAGAAATGATGGATCTCGTGCGGGAACAAAGGGATATGATCCGTGAGCTAAGAGAAGAGCTCCGGGAGAAAAGGGCCAAACGTAATGAGGACAGGTCCCAGTCGACTCGTGAGGAGACTCAAGCAGAGACTCATCATGAGGAGACGGCTGAGGGGTCCAATCGGTCCCATGAATCCCTACATCACTCAGTACCCAATCAAGAGTCTCAAGGGGTACTGGTTCGTGAGGGAAGAGGCTTACAATACTGGGTCTCTGAATTTTGCAAGCATCTACCTCCAGTGTTCAGGGGGAGGTTTGAGCCCCAAGTTGCTGAAGATTGGTTGAATCGCCTAGAGAAGATCTTTGAGGTCCTCGAGTGTTCTACGGAGGTGAAGGCGAAGCTAGCTGTGTATAAGCTAGAGGGGGACACAGACCGGTGGTGGCGGAATATCGCCATGACACTTCGAAGCCGGAATGTGCCATTGACTTGGGAGTTGTTCCAAGAAAAATTTAATGAGAAGTACTTCCCCAAGTCGGTGAGGTTAGAGAAAGAATCTGAGTTTTTGGCTATCAGACAGGGAGATACAGAGAGTTTTGATGAGTATCTTTCCCGTTTCGTCCGACTATCTCGGTACTCTACACATCTCCGGGAAAAGGATGATGAGGAGTGGAGCTCTGATATGCTTATCAGGGGCTTGAGGCGAGAACTGAAGAAGAGATTAGCCTCTCACCTGTTTACTGACTTCAACAAGGCGGTGGAGCAGTGTAGGATTGTTGAGAACAATCTGAGGGATTGGTACCCAACTAAGGGTAAAGACAGTCGCAATGAGCCTAGCAAGGCTAACACTTCCCAGAAGCGTAAGGGACAAGGATCCTCATATGGGGGTGGTAACAAGAAGCCCTATCAACCTGGGGGTTGTAGTGACCAGAGACCTCCAGCGGGACCAGTGTGCAACCAGTGCAAAAAGTACCATCCGGGAAGAACTTGTGCTGGGGAGATGATTTGCTTCAACTGCAAGCAAGTGGGTCATGTTTCTTTTAAGTGCCCACGACAGCCGGCAGAGCAAAGGCCCAGGAATCAGGGTCGAGTGTTCGCGATGACACATGAGGAAGCCCGGAAGTCTCCTGAATTGATCCAAGGTAAAATTCTTCTTGGTGATAATGAGTTAGATACTTTGTTTGACTCGGGTGCAAGTCATTCGTTCATAGCTTATGACTGTGTAAAGCGCCTGGGATTGCATGTGCATAGACTACCATTTGATTTGGTTATATCGACGCCGATGGGTGTCAAGGCCGTGGCAGCCGAAGCCTGTTTAAATTGTGTGATAGTTGTTGAGGGTCGTGAGTCTTCAGTAGATTTAATTTGTTTGCCACTTCAACAACTGGAAGTTATTTTGGGCTTTGACTGGTTAACAGCAAATGATGTATTGCTTGATTGTGGTAATAAAAGGATCACTTTCCGTAGTGCACAGCGGGATAGCAATGTAAATGCTAGTTTGAACTTACTTTCAACAGCTAAAGCAGAAAGATATCTTGAGAAGGGATGCCAAGGGTATATGGTGTTTTTCTCCGTTCAGGGAGAGTCAAGTGAAGCTATAGAGAACATACCTGTGGTAAATGAATTCCCTGAGGTATTTCCAGACGATCTTAGTGGATTGCCTCCGGAAAGGGAAGTGGAATTCCCAATTGAGATGGTGCCTGGAGCTGGTTCGATATCGAAAGCCCCATATCGTATGGCCCCAAATGAAATGGCAGAGTTGAAGAAGCAAATTGAAGAATTGCTTGAAAAAGGATTCATCCGACCCAGTGTATCGCCGTGGGGAGCTCCAGTGTTATTTGTGAAAAAGAAAGATGGAAGCTTGAGGCTTTGTATTGATTATCGAGAACTTAACAAGGTAACTGTTAAGAATAAGTATCCACTCCCAAGGATTGACGACCTGTTAGATCAATTGTCTGGTTCGTGTGTATTCTCCAAGATTGATCTAAGGTCGGGATATCATCAGTTGCGTGTGAAGGCAGTGGACATTCCGAAGACTGCTTTCCGAACGAGATATGGGCACTATGAGTTCCTTGTGATGCCCTTCGGTTTGACGAATGCACCGGCGGTATTCATGGATTATATGAATCGCATCTTCCGACAGTATCTTGACCAGTTTGTGGTTGTGTTTATTGACGACATCTTGATCTATTCCAAGAGTAGGGAGGATCATGAGCAACACTTGAGAATTGTGTTGAGAATTCTACGAGAAAAGCAACTCTATGCCAAACTGAGCAAATGTGAGTTTTGGCTTACGGAAGTAAAGTTCCTTGGCCATGTGATCTCTCGAGACGGGGTATCAGTGGATCCCAGTAAGGTGGAAGCAGTACTTGATTGGAAAAGACCAGAAACTGTTTCTGAGATTCGCAGTTTTCTGGGTCTTACTGGTTATTACCGAAGGTTCATACAGAACTTCTCGCGTATTGCATTGCCGATGACCAAGCTCACGAGGAAGGATCAACCGTTTTTGTGGGATGAACGTTGTGAGCGGAGTTTCACTGAGCTGAAGGAGAGATTGACTACGGCACCAGTGTTGATTATACCTGATCCCAGTGAGGCTTACGTCGTGTACAGTGATGCGAGTAAGCAGGGGTTAGGGTGTGTCCTGATGCAGCAGGGACGTGTGGTGGCCTATGCCTCTCGACAGCTGAAACCGCATGAGATGAACTACCCCACTCATGATCTGGAGCTTGCGGCAATAGTGTTTGCATTGAAAATTTGGCGTCATTACCTGTACGGTGTGACTGTGGAATTGTATTGCGACCACAAAAGTCTCAAATATCTGTATGATCAGAAAGAGTTGAACATGAGACAGCGTCGGTGGATGGAGTTGCTGAAAGATTACAACCTGGAGATCAAATATCATCCGGGTAAGGCTAATGTCGTCGCGGATGCTTTGAGTCGGAAGGCGGTGCTAGTGGCAACAATGATGATCCAGGAATGGAAACTGATAGAGGATTTTCGGGATTTGAATCTCTCGAAGGAAATCCTGTGTGCCAGTTATGGTGTGGTCCAAGGGGAGAATGACCTGAGGACTGAAATTAAAGAGGCTCAAATGCATGATGAGCTAGCCCAGTCGATCCGAGCTAAGATTGAGCGAGGAGAGGCTCGAGACTATGATTTGTCACCAAGTGGATTGGTGTGTTACCAGAAGAGAATCTATATTCCACTGAAGGCTGACTTGAGGTTGAGAATTCTTGATGAGGCTCATAAGAGTCAGTATACTCTTCACCCCGGTATGACCAAGATGTATCACAATTTGAAATCTATGTATTGGTGGCCAGGGTTGAAGAGTGATGTGACAAAGTATGTGGCGCGATGTCTTACCTGTCAAAAGGTGAAGATTGAGCACCAGAGACCGCCAGGTTTACTTCAGAGTCCAGAAATTCCAGAATGGAAGTGGGAGAGTGTGACCATGGATCTAGTGGTGGGTTTGCCCAAGATCAAGAACTATGATGCAATCTGGGTGATTGTTGATCGACTCACGAAGTCAGCGCACTTCATACCCATTAATGCTAGCTATTCTCCTGATAGGCTGGCTGAGATTTATATCAAAGAGATTGTGAGACTCCATGGTACACCGAAGAATATAATCTCCGATAGAGATCCTCGGTTTACTTCGAGATTCTGGAGGGCTCTACATGAAGCTATGGGTACTCAATTGAGGTTTAGTACGGCTTACGATCCTCAGACAGATGGACAGTCAGAGAGGACTATCCAAACTTTAGAAGATATGCTGAGAGCATGTGTCCTAGACTTCAAGGGAAAGTGGGACTACTATCTTCCATTGGCTGAGTTTGCTTATAACAACAGTTACCATGCTAGCATTCAAATGGCTCCGTATGAAGCACTGTATGGGAGAAAGTGCCAGTCACCGTTGTGCTGGTCAGAGTTGTCTGAGAGGAAGTTGTACGGGCCGGATCTTGTTGACCAAACCGCTGAGCAGATCCGAGTTATCAGGAAGAGGCTCCTTACAGCACAGAGTCGTCAGAAGAGCTATGCTGATAAGAGGAGAAGACCTCTTGAGTTTGAAGTGGGGGATCATGTTTTCTTGAGGGTGTCTCCGGTTACAGGCATCGGGAGGGCGATCAAGCGGAAGAAGCTAAGTCCGAGATACATTGGTCCATTTGAGATTCTGGCACGAATCGGACCTGTAGCATATCGAATAGCCCTACCCCCGAGTTTGAGTAGATTGCATGATGTATTCCATGTCTCGCAGCTCAAGAAGTACCAACCAGACCCTGAGCATATCATTGAGTATGAAGAAGTGGAATTGCAAGATAACTTCACTTATGCGGTAGAGCCAGAGAGAATCATTGATCGAGAAGAGCGGAAGCTCAGGCATCGAAGCTTACCGTTCGTGAAGGTGATATGGAAGGGAATGTCTCCAAGGGAAGCCACTTGGGAGGCAGAAGCGGACATGAGGAAGAGATTTCCTGATTTTATGCCCCATGATGTGTAAGAAATTTCGAGGGCGAAATTTATTGAACGGGGGGAGAATTGTAATATCCCAATTTTTAATTATGAGGTAATCGTGATTATTACGGATAATTATGAATTTAATTGGGATTATTATGTATTTTACGACAATATTAATTAATGTCATAATTAGTGGAAATTGGAAATATTAGTGCATATGTGTGGTATTTAAGATCAAGGGTGGTGATTCCTTGACCGTGGGTCGGGATCCAGTGTGCTTAGCTTGTGTGGGCTTATTGAGGGAATGAAGGAGATGCTGACATGTGGCATTTTGGTGGCCATTGGATGAGTTCATATGAGGACAAATATCACTTTTTGCCTTCCTCCTCTCCATCTCATTTCTCTCTCTCTCGTGCTCCCTCTCTCATTTCTCTCATCTCTCTCTCTCTCAAATCTGGGCGCCATTTTTGGTGGACAAGGAAGAGAAGAAAGCTTGAAAAAGGTAAGGAAAATGGTCTCCTTTGCTCAAACTCCCTTCACAAATGTTGATCCTTGAGTAATGGGCTTCATTTTGGTGTGTGTAGTTGGGTCATTTGGTTGTGATTTGTACCACACGAAAATTTATTGTTGGAGAATCAAGAACTCCCTTTGAGAAAGTTGATAAGGTGAGTGAGACCTATCTTTCTATCTAAGTTTCATACCATTTGAAATACTTTGAATTTTCTGGAATTTTGGGGCCATTTTCGAAAATGAAGGCCATTAGGAGTTTGGTATGTGTTTGGTATGAAATTTGTATGTTTGGAATGCATTTTGGATAGATAGAATTGATTGGGTTTGAAATTGCTAAGTTTGGAGATTTTGGGAGTTTAGTGTTCAATGTTACCCAAAACCAAAGCATGATAATGGAATAGGATTTTGGTGATTTTGACATTCCCATTGGATTCCTTGAGTGATTTTGTGTGGGAATGAGCTTGGGTATTGATTTTGGGTTCATTAAAATCACTTGGGAAAAGTTGGAAATTTGTTTGGTTTGAGCTCTGTTTTTCGCTGTCAGTTTGAGCGAGCGTTTTGAGTGACCAAATGTTATTGAAAAATTGTGAAACTTTCCAGTCTTAAATTTCACATCCCAAACTTCAAAATGGACATATATTTTGTGTCATTTCGTTGGGTATTCTGTGAGTTATGGTTGTCCAAAGTTTGGGATTGAAACAGAACTCTGTTTTGTAGTAGTGGTTAGTTTTTGGTGATTCTGTAATTTTGTAGTGATTCCCAGTGAAGGGCTGTATTTTTCCTTGAAAGAGGACTTATATACCTTTCATTTGGCTTTGGAATCACTTCGTTTCGATTTTTCTAGAATTAGTTATGGTTTTTCGAAGTTCAGCCCAGAATCAGAAACTTCTGGGCCGCGGCCCAAGAGTGGTGGACCGCGGCCCAAACCTTTCTGGCCTGTTCTGGGCCGCGGCCCAAGAGTGGTGGGCCGCAGCCCAAGACTTTCTGGCCTGTTTTGGGCCGCGGCCCAAGGATGGGTGGGCCGGGGCCCAACCCTGTGTTTTGGCACTTTGTGTTATCGAAAGGGGATCTTTAACCTATTGTTTCCCAACCTTTTAGGGCTTTTATTAGAGGCATTTGGGGCCTCTAAAGAGTCAATTATGATAACCAAAACTAAGTGTTTCAAGTTAATTAAGTCTTGGAATAGAATATAACCCTTCGTCCCTAATTATGAATATAGGATACGACATTTGCCTTCCTCGGGAGAGACCGGCGCTAGGACACGCCCGGAAGGATCAAGGTAGTGACTTTTCTCTCATATCTTGTATGATGTCTTGGCATGCATATCTTATCGTTAAAGTTGTGAAATGTGTGCCATGGTCCATTACGGCGTGAGCAGGTCCGCGTGAGCCGTGTAGGGATTGACAATGGTCATCTCTAGGTCGGCCGCTGAACTGCCGTCGTAATCGACATGGATCTTTGTGAATCCGACCCGTGTGGGCGGCGTTTGTGAAACCAGCCGTGGGCTGTGTGTGTGTGTCTTGCCTATGTGGCTTGCGATTATGATATGCTTTATATGGATCCCAGCTGTGGTGAATTATACTGTGTTGATTGTTGTGATGCAATACAGCGTGAGCAATTCAGCGTGAGCAATCGTAAGGGATGACATGTGTCATACTAACCATTGCCGCTGTAACTGCCGTTGTAGTTGCTTGTTGTGAATAATGATTTGCTTACATGCATTATGGTTGTACATTATATGATTGACTTGTTACTACGGGGATTCCTTAGAATCTCACTCTCCCAAAAACCATGTTTTAGACAGGGCAGAAGGATCAAAGGGAAAGCGGGCGACGAAGAGTAGTTAGAACTCCAGTTTAGGAGTATATTTTGGATTAGTGGTTATCATTGTATATCTTTGGGATATTTTTGGGAAACAATTGTGTATATTGGGATTGATAGTATAGTTTGTGTAATCCCCAAGTTAAGGGTATCGAATTATGGCTTTATGCCTTTGTAAATCCCTTATCTAATGAATGGAACCCGAGTGAGTCGGGAATTTATTTGCACTCTGATATTTGTAAATGGAATCCACCTGTTCAGGCCAGTATTATTTTGTATTGAGAACTTGAGACCATTGTGAAAAAGTTTTGAGAAATGTTTTTGCAAATCCGATTTTTGGGGCAAAAGAGTATCTTATTAAGTCCCAAATTTCATTATGGTCTCTAATTACATCTTAATTATGAGTTTAAGAACTTAATCTCGGCCTAAGGTGGGAAGGGGGTTACAACACTGGCCTCCATGCTTCTAGCTTGATTTGACCTTTTATTGTCCCATCTGGGTGATCCACCCTAATTCTTACATTTCTATGATAAACCCCCATTACCAGATGCACCTCTGTTGATGTTTCTATCAGAATGTAAGCTCAACAAGTTATTTTTTGTAATCTGACATTCTTTGACCACCTTATCAAACTCTATGAAATGCTTGGAAACCAATTTCTCTTTTAGATCTGGCTTTAGCCCCTAAATCATATTCTACTGGTTATCTATCATAGTTTCAACAATGTTTGCAAAGTACAATTCTGCACAGTGCAGTTCATAGTTTTCCAAAAAAAGTGGCAAATTTTCAAATGACTTTGGAAAATCATAATTAATTCTCGGAAATTCCAAATTGATTGGTTCCAAAGCCTAAATGAAGCTCTTTAAGTGTATTTTTATAGAAAAATACTTAAGTCTAGCCAGTTTAACCACATTGTTCCCAGAAATTCACCAACCTTCCACTGTTCCAAATTGCATTCCAGAAACAAGGCTCAACTTCAAAAATCCATATCTTTTAATCTATAGGTCCAAAAATTATGATACACCTATCAAATTAAAGCTCAACATCTCTACTTTATTCATGCCAAATTTCATAATATTTGGATTATGCATAGCCTACGTAATCCATTGCACAATAACACTACCTCTAGTGAATCAAATTAAACAGCATATTCCCTTAACTTCAATAGTTTCTAGATTTAAACATAAGCATCCAAAAATCATAAACACATGTATTCCTACACAATTTTCCCTTCTAAATCCAATGGAATAATCAAAATTACAAAATTTCAACTCAAACCTTTACTTTTGTATCTGACCGAAAGGTAAGGAATTTTAAGGGAAAATGTGTTTTTGTGATTTCATTCAACCAATAATCTCCCTTTCATTTCTAATAACTTATTTAACCTCTTAAACATGATTAATTCAAAATTGGGCAACATAACATTCTAGGGTTTCATCATCCAAAATTCTAAAACAAAGCAAAATAAACCAACCAAATCACCAAACAACCAACAACAACCAATATTCATAAGATAAGCTAAGTTTCTAAACTCACCTTGAATTTTCTCTTCTTCCTCTCTCTAAGCCGTCCCCCCTCTCTCTTCCTCTTATTTTTTTGCCTTGCTACAAGCTATATTCATGAAGATAGATAGGTTAAAAGAGGTATTACAAGAGCATGAAGACTTAAACTCCAAGATCTATCCTACTTACCTTGGATTTTCTTCTTCAGCTCTCTTTTTACTCCAACTTTTGTATGACTCTCTCTCTCTCTCTCTCTCTCTCTCTCTCTGGTTTTATCGGGCCAAAAACATGACTCAAATGGAAATAGAAAGCTTATAAAATATCTCCTTCATCCTTCTATTTTATATTTTTTGTTTTTTTTGTTGCTAAATAAACACATGCTCATTTAATTGATCATCATCTTTTCCCTTCCCTCATTATACTTGGCTGAAATTGAGCATTGGGAAGGAGAAAAAAGATGACTTCAAGTATCACAATTAACCTCTTCCACATAAATTATCTTTGAGTTACAAATTTTGACTATTGGACTTTTCCTTCATCATTATTTTTTTGTTACTTGACCAAAAATGCCTCCAAATGGATAGTTATTCACCAATTAATTATTTTCCCCCCTTTATATCTCTTTTTGGCTAAAAATGACAGAATTTTCATCAAACTTTGAAAATTCATATATTTATTTATGGATATCCAATTGAAATGGTTCCAAATGCTATGTGACTCTTATTAAGTCTATTTTTAAGGAAAAATATTTTCTTTATCCAACTGGACTCACAGCATTCCAGAATTTCCGTTTATTTGAAACTGTCACTGGAACTTGCCAATTTCGCTTGACTGACTTCAAAAATACATAATTCTTGGTGTACAGGTCCAAATGACTTATATGACCTTATCAAATTAAAGCTTGAAATATCTACTTTTATTCTAAAAAGTTTCACATTTATTGGATATCATTGGATCATCCAAAAATACATGGCAATCTCGCTGCCTCACAGGAAATCACATTGGCAGTACATTCCAGTTCACCAAAATTCACCATTTTATTCCATTTATTAAAATAAATATACATTGGATTTTTGGTGTATGAATTTTTGGATATTACATCTTAGGCATTACTTCCATATCTCTAGAGTATTCTTTGCTAGTGATAAACTCATTTTGAATCCAAATTTGCCAAATGACCTATCATCAGAAAGCTTTTGAAGTTTATATTGTAATACAAAAAGAATCAGCTCAAAATTTGTTATATTCTGAAAGTTGTGATCAAATTCATAGTAGTTGGTCTTGAGCAGCATCTTTATATGACCTTGCAATTCCAAAATTCATATCTCTTCTAGATGAACTTTGTTGAGCATGATCTTGATGTCGTTTAAATGAATCTTGAGTCCAGTTTTATATGCAACAAGTTTCAGTCTGAAACTCATTGTCTTCTGAAAGTTATGATCCAAAGAATGACTTTTGTTCAGGAACATCATGTCAACTTTTGAGATCCATATCTCTTTCATCTAAGGCTCTTTGAGATTGATCTTGGCTTCGATGAAACTTATTTTGAGATAGTTTCATATACAACAAGTTTCATCTCAATCTGAGTTGTGGTATAGGAGATATGTCCAAATTACTGAACCCATTATGGAATAACATAAGAAATTCCAATGTCAACTTCTGAAACTCATACTTTTTTATCTAAAATCCTTTGAGCTTGATCTTGGTGTATGTGTGTTTCATTTGGAGTTTAGTTTCATAGGAAACAAGTTTCATCTCAATCGGATGTGTGGTTTGAGAGATACATACAAAACACTGAACCTTTGTCATGCTGAATGAAAACAAAGCACAACAGAGTGGTCACCACTAGAGTGGTCACTCGAGCTATCATCTCTGGGGGTGCCACTCGAGTGATCACTAGCGGGAAGTTGGTATAACTTCCATATAAGGCATCTTAACTTCAAATTGAGTCATTCCAATCTCCATTTGACCATATGACCTCCAATATCACATCTAAGGACTTGAATCTTGATATTCTCCTTCTATTTTGCAAGTTCTTCTAAGTTCAATCTCTTCTCTTTTTCTTCTTGATTATTCTCCATAAACTATCATGATAGTTCCTTTATTTTCTTGGCTTATAAGTTATTCTTTCTTCCTTTTGATCCCTCTTCATAATCCAACTTCATAGTTTCTTCCTTTCTTTGACTAATATGATAAAGGCTCTTCTTTCTTCTTTTACCTCTTGATCAATCTACATAACATAACTAGATATCTTCTTTATTTTCTTGACTATCTTTAATCTTCCTTTTTCTTCTTCCTCTTGATCATTCTCAATACTCCAACTCAATAGCTTCTTTTTATGACATGATGAAATTTCTTCTTTCTTCAATCTTTTTATTCTTCATCTTAATCATTCTTCATAGTTGACCTTGACATCTTCTTTCTTTGCTTGACCAATCTACAAGGTATTTAATCATTAATTATAGTAGTTAGTCAATGTAGAAGATAAATGCATTGTGCAAACTTTTTGCTTTTAATATTTGGCATCTATATTTGACTTCATTAAAATTAATCATATCTAACAAAACTAGGAAGATAATTAGGAGTTGATCTAGTGTACCCGAAGCAAAGGAAAGACAAATTCAAACACATTGTGGAATGAGTCAAGACAAGATTGCAAGGTTGGAAAGAAAACTGTAACCCCCTTCACGATTAAGGCCGAGATTTAGTTCATAAACACGTAATTGATGTAGAATTAGAGACCTTAGATGATTTTGGGACTTAAAGAAAATCAAACTTCCCAAAATCATGGCTTACAAAAACTTTTACAAAACATGTTCATGACGGTCTCATATTCACATTTCAATACTAAATGGCCTGTACAGGTTGATTTCATTCTTAAATATCAGAGTATAAAGCAAATTCCCGACACACTCGGGTTCCATTCATTAATAAGGGTTTTACAAAGGCACAAAGCCCACAATTCATTACCCTTAACTTGGGGATTACACAAAACTATACCATCAATCCCATTATCTACAATTGTTTCCCAAAAAGAAATCCAAATGATATACATGATAACCAATAACCCAAAATATACTTCTAAACTGGAGTTCTATCTGCTCTTCATTGCCCGCTTTCCCTTTGATCCTTCTGCCCTGTCTAAAATATGATTTTTGGGAGAATGAGATTCTAAGGAATCCCCATAGTGTCAAATCAATCATAGTATGTACAACAATAAGGCATGAAATCAAATCATTATCCACACAAGCAACTAGAACGGCAGTTACAACGGCAATGGTTAGTATGACACATGTCATCCCTTACGATTGCTCACGCTGCATTGCATCACAACAATCCACACAATATATTTCACCACAGCTGGGATTCATATAAAGCATTTCATCACACAAGCCATACATGCAAGATTCAAACTCACAGCCCACGGCTAGATTAACAAATGCCGCCCCACGGGTTGGATTCATAAAGTTCTATGTCGATTACAATGGCAGTTCAATGGCCGACCTAGAGATGACCAGCATCAATCCCTACACGGCTCACGTTGACCTGCTCGCGCTGTAATAGACCATGGTACATGCAGTTCACAGTTCAATGATAAGTTATGCATACCAAAACATCATACACAACATGAGAGAAAAGTCACTACCTTGATCCTTCCGGGCGTACTCTGGCACCGGTCTTTCCCGCCTAGGGCAAATGTCGTATCCTATAATCATGATTAGGGATGAAGAGTTATATTCTATTCTAAGACTTAATTAACTTGAAACACTTAAATTTGGTTATCATAATTGACCCTTAAGAGGCCACAAATGCCTCTAATAAAAGCCCTAAAAGGTTGGGAAACAATAGGTAGAGATCTCCTTTCGAAAACTCAAAGTGCTGGAACATAGGGGTTGGCCGCGGCCAGCCCTTCCTTGGGCCGCGTCCAAAATAGGGTCAGAGGGTCACTGGCCACGGCCAGCCACTCATGGGCCGCGGCCAGAATCAGGCCAGAAAGGTTTGGGCCGCAGCCAAGAAATTCCCTGATTCTTGGCTGAACTTCCAAAATTCATAACTTATCCTAAACAAATTGAAACGAGGTGATTCCAAAGCCAAATGAAAGGTATATAAGTCCTCTTCCAAGGAAAAATATGGACCATCACTGAAAATCACTACACAAATACAGAATCACCAAAAACTACACACTACTCCAAAACAGAGTTCTGTTTCCATCCCAAACTTTGGACAATCATATCTCCCAGAATACTAAACGAAATGACACAAAATATATATCCATTTTGAAGCTTGGGATGTGAAATTTAAGACTGGAAAGTTTCATAATTTTCCAACACCATTTGGTCATTCAAAACGCTCGTCCAAACTGACTTCACAAAACAGAGCTCAAACAAGACAGATTTCCAACTTTTCCCAAGTGATCCAAATGAACCCAAAACCCCAACCAAAGCTATCCCCACACAAAATCACTCAAGGAATCCAATGGAAATGTCAAAATCACCAAAATCCTATTCCATTATCATGCTTTGGTTTTGGGTAACATTAAACACTAAAATCTCAAATTCTCCAAACTTAACAATTTCAAACCCAATCAATTCTATCTATCCAAATTGCATTCCAAACATACCAATTCCATACCAAACACATACCAAATTCCCAATGGCCCTCATTTTTGAAAATGGGACAAAAATTCCAGAAAATTCAAACTTAACCAATGGTTACAAAACATATATAGAAAGGTTTGTCTTACTCACCTCTATAACTTTTCTAAAGGAGTTTCTTGATTCACCCAAGTCAAGAATTTCGTGAGAGCCCAAACACCATCAAATGGACAAACTAAAACCATGAAAATGAAGCTCTCAACACAAGGAACAACTTTATAGAAGAGCATTTTTCCATTAGAGGTCATTTAGAGGGTCAAAAGCTTACCTATTTTCACAAGCTTCTTCTTCCTCTTCTGCAAAAATGGAGGACGCATGAGAGAGGAAAATGAGAGAGAGAAGGAGGTTGAAGATGAAATGATGATGGCCCACACCCTCCCATACTCTCTTGTCAGCAAAATGGAGGGAAGAAAGAGAGAGAAAAACTGATTTAATAATGCCATATTTGACTTTTCTTACATCCTCTCTCACCTAACCAATTTGCCATGTGTCAGAATTTCATTGGCTCTCATAAAGAAATCAACCAATTAATCACCTTAATCCCTCCATTAGCCATTTTAATTACACATCTCATTTTTCCATAGTTAATAATTAATTTCTCCATTAATTACTAATTTATGGCCCATAATTCCATTCTTCCAATTTTTCACTAATTATGACATATTAATTAATATTGCCATAAAACACGTAATAATTCAAATTAAATTCATAATTATCCACAATAATCATGATTTTCCCTTAATCAAAAATTAGGATATTACACAAACAGTCTTTCTCTAGCAAGGTATTTAACACTGGTTAAGTCGGTCATAGAATTTATGGCTTTGTACCCGATGTAAAATGACAAACTACCAATAGGTATTATAGAGGATACTGAAAGTGCCCAAAGACAATTTATCAAGTGCAAACAAGGAAGAGAAAGGATATGGCATGCAGTAGCTTGGGAGACATTGTACAAAATAAAGGAGGAAGAAGGAGCTGGTATGAAATCGATGTACCTAATGAATGAGGCATTTATTCTGAAGCTATTATGGAGATTACACACACGCACGAATGAGCTGTAGGTATAGGTACTGAAAGGAAAGTATGGAAGAGAAGGTGGAAGAGAACATGACATTGAAGCAAAAAAACATGATTCTCGCTTGTGCAAAGAAATTGGTAAAATATGGGAAAATTTTAAAGAAAGTATCGAGATGGAAGTCAAGAATGTGTAGATACAAGGGTGTGGACAAATAAATGGTTTAAAGTGAAAGGAGCTCTCCTAAGTTATGTCCATAAAGGAGTAGATGTCGACCTCAACCTACGTGTAAGGGACCTATTCGATCAACATGACCAATATCACTTATCACAAATTGAGGAGCGTCTCCCCCAACACATAGTGCAAGCCATCCAATATATGATTCCACCTGACAAAGAAGGGGAGGAGGATAGGTACATCTCGAGACTCACAAATAGTGGAAAATTCTCTACGACAAGTGCATATAAGTGGCTATAAGGAGAAAGAGTGAATAGAGGTCGAAACTAGTGGAAAATCATCTGGAAACTCAAAGCTCCTGAGAGTATACACACTTTCATGTGGTTAACCTTCCATCAAAGACTAGCTATAGACCAAGGATGTTCATGTAGGATGGTAGTTCAGGAAGTTGCTCAATATATCAAGCTGGCACTGAGAGTATTCTACATGCTTTATGTGACTGCCAAATGCAACTATGATATGAAAAAAATTGATCCTAAAGAGTAAAAGCCACAAGTTCTTCAACCTGGATGAAAAAGGGTGGCTATAATAGAACATGTCAAGCCACAAACAAGGCAAGGGTGACATCTAGTGGCCAAAAAGATTTGTTGTAGCATGTTAGCACATATGGAAATAGATGAACCTCTAAATTCATAACCCAGGCTATAGAGTACCTCAGTATGCAAACAGACTGATTTGCTAACACCTTAATAATTACCATAAACAATGGGATGGGGAGAAACTACAACAACATTATGTGGTGACAGCAAAGGTGGCATGGAAAAAACTAGAGAAGGACTGGTGCAAGGTAAATAATGATGGAATGATAACTGACTCAGGATATGCATGTTGTGGAGGAGTTATAAGGGGAGAAAAGGGAAAATGACTGAGTGGATTCACAATACAACAGGGAGTGTGTGATGCACAAACGACAAAGGTATAGGGGATTTATGAGGGCCTCTAGCTTGCATGTGAGTCGGGTTTTAAAAAAGTGGAAGTGGAGTGTGATGTAGTATAAGTAGTGAAGGAATTTTGCAAGCATTAAGAAGTCGCCAGGTGTTACCTCCTATCAAGAAAGATCAAAAGCATGCTAAACATGGAGTGGCAAGTGAGAGTTAGATATGTCTACCGTGAGAGTAATCGCATAGCAAACTTATTGGCAAAAATGAGCATAGGATTGTAGGCCTAATGTTACATATGGGTCCAACTGCCTGATTGTGTTTGTAAACTATTAGATGAGGATATGGCAAGTATTGGAATTCCCCTGCCTTAGTAGGGTAGATAGTCTTTAGGTCTAGCCCATCATTCACCAAAAAAAAAATCAATCAATCAATTTGTATTGTATTTGTTGGTTTGTTTAGTGCTTGTTTAGAACTGCTGATTTGATCATAAGCACATTCACATAAGACAAAACTCATCTCATATACATACTTTGTATATTGTTAATCATGATTGAAAAAATGTTTTTGAAGGCTCCAATCATTCAAAACAAGTCCTGATTAAACAAGCTCTTATTAGCTTTACTTGAACCTTAAGAGTGGGAGAGACTGAATTTTATTTAGGTTAAGAAACAAATTTGATTATTCAAAAATTAGAATTTGGGGGTTAATTTTCAAAAGGGTTAAAATGCAAAAGTAGACATGTGATTTTACTAAAAGTGCATCCAACATCAAATGTTGTTTTGAGGGGCAAAAGTAACTATAAACTTTGAAAATTGGGGTAAAAATGACTATAATCATTTAAATCTAAATTAACATCGTGGTGGAACTCACATTATTGTTCCTAAACTACCCAAATTCCCCCAACTAAAACAAATATATTCTTCACCACCCTTATTATTTGGATATCAGTCTCTTTCTTTCCCTAGCCTTACACAGATCACTCCACCAGATATTCCCCTATTTCACACAAGGTGAGCTGCCAGTAATGAATGCGTGGATAGACTTTTAAATGAATTCAGGGGACCTACTTGCTCTATCTTCTCTTTGTCATCTTTAATTTAAAACCAATATGTGCCTCTCTCCATCTATGTGCGTTAAGCTGTTGTTGCTTTGTTTTGGTTCAAGTATTGTTAGTTTGAGAGGCTAAACTTGGTATCCGATTCAATCCCACCTCTGAGATTATACCATAAGTTCATATTCCCATATTCATTTAGGCCATTTTGGTTTTTAATTCTCAATGTGTCTTTTTCTTTTTTTAGGTGTGATCCTACCAAACAATGCTTAGGTTTCATTTTTGCCTTTGAAAATCTCTCCTCTGTGAACATCTAGTGACAGGGGGAATTTAGTGTGTGGAGATGCCAACAAGCAGTGGCAGCTAGGAACCATCCTTGATGTTTGTTCTTTGCCCAATTTGGAACTTCTTTTAACTACCAGCTTCTAAAACTACTCATCAGAAATCATTAATAAAGCACTAAGCAGTAGTTTCTTTTCCATAAGTAGATTCTAATTTTGCTATTGTTGCATTGTTGTCATATACTGAAACCCTGCTTTGGTTATTACTATCTCACAACGTGTTACTTCCTAATATCCTTTCTTTCCTTCCTTATCCTTCCAAGTCCTTCACCACAGTACACCTCTCTCGATTGGATTGGACTGGACTTGACTTCTAGAAGGTAGAAGCGTTGGGATTTCGATTTTTGAGACGATGTTGAGGAAGTTGACAATGAAGAATAGGATTTTTTTTTTTAGTTGTGGACATTTAAGTATTTTTAGAATAATGATATGGGTCCCACTATAAAAAGTAACAAGCGTTAAGTTAGACATACCAGTTATGGTTATTTTTACCTTAATTTCTAAAGTTCATAATTATTTTTTCTCCTAAAAAAAAGATTTGGTGTTGGATGCACTTTTAGTAAAATCACATATGTATTTTTTGCATTTTCACCCTTATAAAAATCTTTGCAAAAAGTTATTGCAAAAACTAATTATGGCAAATTCATCACAACTGCCCTCTTAAAATTTACTAATAATTTATGTAAAAATTTGTTTTTGTATTTGTGAATTGGACAACTCATACAATTCATAGCTTCATTATATAATTCATAATTACCCTTTTGAAATTTACTAATTTTGAATTGTTGCAGGTTTGAAAACTATGGATATATATATATATATATATTTGGGAGAATTTCACTTAGCCTCTAAGGTATGACATAATTTCAGTCAACCCCCAAAATTTTCTGAAACTTAATTGCACCCCCTTGGTCAAAATAAAATTAAGTTTTTGGAGTGAAAAGACAATGATGCCCTTACTTTATTTGTCTTGTGAATTTCTATATTTGTCTTGTAAAGTAACAAAATACTTTTAATTTCCTATATTCTTTCGGATCCCTTTTTTGTCTTGTAAATATCTTTATTTATTTTGTAAACGCTCTTCTTAAAAAAAAAAAAAAGAAGGGCATCATTGTCTTTTTACCTACAAAACTTAATTTCATTTTGACCCATAGGGGTGCAGTGAACTTTCAGAAAGTTTTGGGGTTGACTGAAATTATATCCAATCCTTATTGGCTCAATGAAATTTTCTCATATATTTTCCCCTTATAATTGTTAAATATTGGTTGGCCTAATGGTAATGGTAAATGTCGGCTTAGGGCAAACCTATGGTTAATTGGACCAATTTGTTGGGTCTTGCTTTTCTGGTCTAAATATTTCCTTGTTTGTAATATGGGCCCATTCAGGTTGTTATAATTTAGTAATCAGCCCAGCCCATTAGCATTTCCAAACATTGCCCTCAGCCTCGCTCTGCTTACTGGGTTGGGCTTAACTGATAAATAGTTAAATGTAATTTTGATGTCGATGGCATTTAATATATTATTAAATATCTGAATTTAGTTTTCTTATTTTATTTTATGTGAATATTCTACCTAAATTTTAATTATTAATATCATGTTATTCATTTTATTATATTATTTATTTTTTGTTTGTATGTATAAAATTTGTATTTTTATTGGTATATAATATATTATTAAAAATTCAAATATATTATATTATAATTTCAATTTCAAAAATAAATATTAATTAATAATTTTATTTATTTATTTTAATATTTATATTATAAATTTATAATAATTTAAAATTTAAATTATTTAACAAATTTATAATTATAAAAAATCTAATTATTGAAAAAGTTAACTATTAGTGATGAAAATTAGAGACGGAAATTAGTGATGAAATTTTTCCGTCACTAATTTCTATTGCTAATTTTTAATGACGGAATTTAGCAACGGAATGTGATTCCGTTGCTAATCTGTTGCTAATTTAGTGACGGAAAAATTCCGTCACTAATTTCCATGACTAATTTTTAATGACAGAATTTAGCGACAGTATGTGATCCCGTCGTTAATCCGTCCCTAATTTAGTGACAGAAAAATTCCGTCGCTAATTTTGGTGATGGAATTTGTGAGGGATTAATGACGGATTAGCGATGAAATGAAATTTTGTCACTAATTTTCTGTTTTTTTTATAGTGTTAACTAATCTAATTAATTTCTTAATCTAATCAAATTAAGTAATTATGTTGTATATTAAAGATAAGATGGAGTACATTTGAAACTTAAATGCCTTATTTACTATTAAGGCTCCTGTAGTTCTTTCAATAGTTATTTACAATTCATGTTTCGAAAAAAAAAAAAAAATTGTCCAGGACCTAATTGCCATTCTTTCTTAATTTTGTGTTCCCATCCCATCGCCAAAGATAAAATTTTGTGAATAATGCTCTCTGTCGTCCTAAATGTACTAATTAAAGGAGGCTGGCAACTAATTTACATAAATTAAATAAGTTATTTTTTTACAAAAACAAAAGTGTCTTAATTTTCCTAAAATATTTCTCTTTT
Organism: Inga laurina; assembly: GCA_963855925.1. Taxonomy (NCBI): domain Eukaryota; kingdom Viridiplantae; phylum Streptophyta; class Magnoliopsida; order Fabales; family Fabaceae; genus Inga; species Inga laurina. Next base: position 18,943,623 of record OY979710.1, read on the forward strand.
TAATAATTGAAAACTACTCCTATTAATTGTACACTTTAATATTTGCAGTTAATAACGATAATTTTGGGAAAAAAATAATAAACGTGAGGAACAAATGAAATTATGGTCTTACATTTAAAACCAAAATAAATTCATCTAACTATTATATTTAGGACTAAAAGGATAATACAATATTTTTATGTGTGTGTGTAAGATTCAATACGAAGAAAGAAAGTTCAAAAAGAATTTTTATGTTCAATTTTATTTTATGAATAATTGGAACAATAATTGGGGGGATAGAATAAACTGAAAATATGAAGGGAGAATAACAGAAAAATGCTCCAAAGATTTGGAAATGACAGATGGGTTTTTTTATCAAAAGATGATTAGGAAATGTCAAAACGTAATAAGGAATTCCTAACTTCTAGATTTGTGAAATCACCTATCTATCATTTCCAAATCTTTAGAGCATTTTTCTGTCATTCTCCCAAATATGAATTGGTAAGAAGAAAATAAAAGAAAGGTTAGACTACATGACACACGCGTGCGCTTGAAGTTTGCTAAATAGGTTAATGTATAAATTTGTTCGGGAAGTTTTTGCTGAAGAGCACCTGAAAGTGTTTTAAGATTCAATATTGTCCCGAAAGTGTTAAAATAGAGCAATGTTAACCTTATTGTTAAAAAGTTAGCAGTCAACGTCAATTTTTTTAATAGTTAACGTTAGTTTTTTAACTGTATAATACAACTTTGCTACATTTTGAAACATTTAAGGTGACATTGAATCTGAAAAAACTTCTAGGGAAATATTACTTCTGGGTGAAACTTTTAGGGTAAATTTGCACATTAACCTTTGATAAAATTATGAACTATTTATGAAAAAATAAGTTATGAATGACCAACATAGAGTCAGGTTATCGATGTAAGGCCCTATTATATCCCTTTGGGTCTCGAGTTCGAGTCCCATATGAGACATTTGTATTAAGAGAGGAGGCCACGAACCCCACAGCCGAATAATGGTTGAAAGTATAAAAAAAAAGGTTATGAATGAGTTGCACTAGTTACAAGTCTTGAATTTTATATATGTGTGTGTGTAATTGAATTAATTATAATAAGTCATGAATAATATTATATATATATATATTTATTTATTTATATAATCTTTTTATTTTATAAAATGAGAAATATAAAAAAAAATATCTGTAATATTCCTAATACTAGTAATATTTTTGTTTAAATTATAAAATTATGTTTTTATTTTATTTTTATTTTATTTAATTTGATTCAACTCCATCATGCACATATAACAAAAAGATTTTTCAAATTAAATGGTAAATTAGTGCCCTATGCAACAAGGCAACTTAAATCTAAGTGTTCTGACTGTCACAACCCTTCAAAACAATCAATATGACACAGTGGACACCACACAGAGAAAAAACCAGACGATTTTTTTGTTTTACTTCCTATTCTTATTGTCTCCTCTTTATTTCTCTCAAAAAACATAAAATTCATATAAAAATCAGATTGCCTTATCAGTCATCCATCATCGCTAGCTATACAGAAAACATTTTAAAAGGAAAAATTAATTTAATTGAATTTAATTAAGTTGCCATGTTGAAATTCAATCACAAATATTAATCAATTAAATATACAAAACAGACATACCCAACGAAACACGCAGATTTCATCATATTTGTCTCCTACGGAAACCATTTCCCACAATCTTCCAATCTTGCCTCCAATTAAACAAAATTAACAACAAATTTTATTTTATTAAGTAAGGTTGGCTAAATAGATTAATTGAACACTTATATGTTCACTTATGAATACTTGTAAATTTTTGTATTATATAATTCGCTCTTATAATATAAATTAAATTTGTAAATTTTCATATGGATACTTGTTCTTTTGCTAGAGTTATTTGTTAAAATGTGAATGTGCACTTGTAAATTCACTTATAAACTTGATCTAATACATATAAGCAATTTTATATAAGTTTTGTTGGACTCAATAATATCGAATATTATATATTAACTAAAGAAAGGATAAAATGGAAAAGGATACGTGCAAGTTGAATCAACTTTAATATTATGTAAAGAAGTTGCACAAAGTATATACGTTTCCTCTGTGGATTCAGGACAACACATCATTGGATAACAGATTTGTGATTTATCATTTCTGTTGACTTCACTTCGGTCTGCAAGTTCCAATTCTGGGGAGAAATATATACCATATATATACCATTTATAATCGGCCTGAATTATACAGTTGTCTCTTTTAAATTTTTTTAAAAAAAATCTGTTTACCTTGTTGTGTATGATTTCTAGCTAATTGAATTAATTTATTAATTTCGTGGGAGATATCATTGAGACAAGGGAGAATTGCTGATAAATACATTTTTGGCAAATTAATTACTGAATGCTATTATGGAAGATCTGTTGCACATGACGGAAGATATTTTATACACAAAGGAAGATTGTTTGCACATTTATATGGAATATTTTTGCATACACGGAAAATGGCTTACACAAAACAGAAGATCGCTTGCACACATGGAAGACCGCTTACATGCTTGATAATAATCAACAATTAATTTACTCCAAAGATATTTTTAGACAATTCTCCCTTAAGATAATCAGAATTTAAAAAGTAGAATTGGGTCAAAAAATGAAGGCGTGTCGTTCACTGGGGAGCTAGCTAGCCTGCAGGTTAAAAGACAAGATTTGTGTACAAAAAAGAAAGTGATCGAATAATATTTTCATTTTATATTTTATTTTTCTAATAACAAAAAATATAATTATGAAAATCAAACTCAAATAAAATCTTCACTATCTAATTCGATGTGAAAGATTCAAACACACACACACATAAAAAAAAAGATTAAGATCCTTTTCTTATCTTTCCCTTTTCTTTGGTGATCGAAATGGTCTCAACTATTGCTTCTACAACAAAAAATGAATTTTCCATTGCTACTCAACAAATTGTGTTGCAATCAATGGATTTGCAAAATTCTAAAGATTTTTGTATTTTGCTAAAATCTTATGATTAATTTGAGATATAAAACATTTTCAAGGTAAATTTCTTGTTTCTTAAAGGTTGACGCCTATCATATAGAAGTTCGAAAAGAAATTTCACGGAGATTGAAAATGTGGTTAGTGGTTAAATCGTAGTTGAATCAAGTTCAATCTAATTATAATCAGAATAATATAATTTAATTAAAATATAAAAAAATATATATTACCCTAAAAAATATTAATATTTATTGGATTAAGGTGCTTAAATTACCTTCAAATTTTTTAAAAAGTGCAACAGTAATCATAAACTATTTTTTTTGAAGCAAAAATAACCATAAACATTATAAAAAAAAAAAAAAAAAGGAAAAAGTGACCATGTTGTTAATAAATCCAAATGTCCATTATTGTGAGCTTTTTAATGAAAGTTTAATATGCTAAAATAGTTATTAATTTATACCAAAAGTGCAAAAGAAGTTATAATCTTTTCTTAGATGCAAAAGTAACTAAAATTGACTTTTTAAACATTAATTCATAAGTTTTTTTGTTCCTTGTGCAAGTTAGAGTCCAAGTGGCTTTTAATTATAAGACAACTGGGGGTGACATGAATTTTCCCAACCCTACCATATGTATATGTGATCTTCCATTGCCTCATAGTTTCCTTCTCAGACCTCCTCCCTTATAATCTTCTCAAGGTTGGTTATGGGATTACTTCAATATTTGCGATGGCGGTACTTTTAATACTAGTGATTCATGTTGAGGATTTCAGCTTTTAGAATTGGGGTGACAAGTTTATGTCACTTTCTCGCCAGAATAAAAAAAAAAAAAGTGACTTCTTGAACATTAATTTATAAATTTTTATTTGACTTTTGTCATTTCAATTCCCAAATTAATAAAACACTCATAATACAAAAAAACCAAAGAAAAAATTATGAATTAATGTTTAAGAAGTCATTTTTTAGTTACTTTTACATCCAAAAAACTTTTATAGTTATTTTTGCACTTTTGGTATAATAAGTTAATGACTATTTTAGCACCTTAACTTTTTATTAAAAAGATCACAGTAACGGACGTTTGGGATTATTAATGTCATAACCACTCTTGCCCTTTTCTATATTGTTTATGGTTACTTTTACTCTAAAAAATGATTTATAGTTATTATTACACTTTTCAAAAAATTTGAAGGTTATTTAAGCATTTTAACCCCCCCTTTCTTTTAAATAAAAAAGACATTAATTCATAAATGAATAAAACATTTATGTATAAACTACACATAATCCAATAAAACATAGTTACTCAAGTATAAATATGATTGATGGGTTTTTATTTCTTAACTCAAAATGATATAATTTCAGCTCTATAATGGGACAAAAAAACATAAAAAATCTAACTCAATCGACTCGTCGAAAACTTTTGATTAGATTGGTCAAGAGGCCAGTTCATTGGTCTCACCTGAGTTGATTTTTAATATCATAGTTTTCATCTAAGTTTTTTTACCGTTTGTGCCAACTCACATCAGTATTTAGTTGTCTTTATGAGAAGCAGAAGATTCAAAGTCATGAATATGTCCAAACTTCTACACATAATTTTGAATAACAAATTAGTGTCTTATATTACTTGGTTATTAATCTAACTATGAAAGCAATATATGATAGCTACATGTCAAGATCAACCGAGGAAAATTCCATCCCTCATTTCTAGATTTTCTTTCGCTCATTTAGAATAAAAAAGTTAAATCATATAATTCATTAATTAATAAGATGACGGGTTATTATTCGTAGAAGAGAACTATTGGCAGTTAAGAATTGTAACTATAATTGACGAAGTCACAAGGGTGAGGGCAATTTTGTCATTAACTGGTTCACAAGTGTTTGAGTGTAATATTATTTATAAAATTCTTAATTGACTTAGAAAATAATGGGTCTTTTCCTTTTGTTTCCATTTTAGATATTAAATGACATTTTCATTTTTCATTTTTTTGTCTGCTCCCACTTTTTATGGTGCGTCTCACTATCATCTAAAATTGATTTTACGCGTCAAAGTAAAACACACGCAACCAACGATTATAAGTCGAGTGAGATGAACTCAAATTTTCAGGGGCCAAAAAAAAAAAAAAAAACAAAGAAATGAACTCAATTTTATTTAATAAAATCTAAAATTAGATTTTTATGGATAAAAAATTATGTTGAAAGAATTATTTTTATCTAGCTAGGGTTAACAATGTTTAAATCCAAAGTAGCTCATAATACTAATTAACAATATTCAAATCCAAAGTAATCAATAATTATTGAATTGAATCTTGTACGTTTTTCTGGTATATTTTGCATCATACTATCTCCAATCCTTAATATAAGACATACTTAACTAATTTGTGGATTAAAGAAGTTGGATAAATTACTTTAAAATATTTATGTTTACCTTTTTTAAAACTAATTAGGCTTGAGATCATGTAACATATTCAATAAATAAGTAATTTATTTAACTTCATTAATTTCCTCAAATTAATCAATTGGGTGTTATATTAAATACCATAGGTAATATTAGTTATAATTATCTACACAATCGTCCTCATCCCCCCCCCCCAAAATCTGGGTCTTGTTGATAAAAATGTATATAAAATTTCAAAGAGACCTAATTAAATTTTAAATTCAAGTCTACTATGAAGTTGTTTATAATAAAGTTTTTATAGAATTTAAAGAGAAAACAGAAAATTGAGCGAAAAAATGGTCTCATGCTCACACTACTTTTTATTCAGTTTGATTATTTCTCTCTCTCTGAACTTTATGAATATTCCCTATGATTGATAGTATACGTAGGAGCAAAAAATATGATAATTTGATTATTTCCAATATATTGCAATGTACTCAAAATTAATATAATGATAAAGGTAAATGAGAAAAGATAATTTCGTCACTCAAAAAGTATTAAAGAAACCTTTTTCTCAAAAAATTATGAGAAAACTCCCTTCTTTTTCAAGATTTACTACTCTTAGATTATATTAAGAGAATATTTCTCCCAATTTTTTTGAGGAATCCTCTTGGTTCATTAGTACAAAATTCCCTTTTTAGACAGCCACATTTAGACTGGTCATGGCGGATAAGGTCTAAAAAAATTGACCTGTGGCAGTTTTGTAATTATATAGAACTTGTAAAACCGGTTCTCTAAAAAATCGGTCTTAAAAAAGTTATTTAGACTGGTTATAAATAAAACCGGTCTTAAAATATCAAAATAATTTAAAAATTAAAAATTCAAACCATTTAAGATCGGAATGTTATACATTTAAGACCGATTTTAATTAAAACCGGTCTTAAATGTGAAAAATTTTAAAAAATATTTTTCCCCCTTTTAAGATCGGTTTTTATCAAAAATGGGTCTAAAAGGTGAGCTTTTTTAACCGTATTTTTACTCCTGCGCCCAGATCCCGCGTTCTTTGCCATTTCTCTGTGAGCACTACCCCTGCTTGTTCTGAACTCGTCCATTGTGTCACGTTCCTCATTTGCTCAACTCTCTGTTGTCATTACTGCTGTCGTTGCTGTGTTCGTTGTTGCTGTTCTTTGATCATCGTCACTTTCCTCCGCTGCCACCTCTATTCTTTATAGTGACCATTCTCCTCTATTGTGACTTCCCTTTGTCAGTGCCGTGAATTTGAGGACTTCATTTTAACCTCAATCGACACAACCGTGACTTTGGGTAGAATCTCACTCCTTGGTCTTCAATCGGGTTAGTGTTATGTTAATTAAAAGCCCTCAACTTTCAGCTTGTATTTGCTTATTCTCAACAATATTAACTCTAACAATATAGTTAGACATGAAATAACTGCAGAAAAAAATAATTAAGGTGAAAGGGAAAACTATGTGATGACTTTATTACTACATATACATTTTTCTTGTTTTGAACCAAAAGTAAATATGATGCTTTGACTTGTGATATTTGGCTTGGAATAATACCATTCTAAGTTCTGTTTTAATTTAGTTTGATTGTTTAATTGTCAGTGTTATTGATTTGTTGAAACAATACTAGTTTCAAATGATGCATGTTAAAATTTGTTGAAATCTCTAAAACTCTATGGTTGTTGTTTTTTTGTCTATCCTTTTACTGTTGGATATAAGGTGCTACAAGTGTTGAGATATATATATATATATATCATAGTTGGATAGAAGCTAAACGAACGAGTGTTGAATATGATAATGGGGTGAGGGGTTTTTTAGACTTCGATAGAAGAAATGCCGATGATGGTAGTGGGAAGTTTTATTGTCCTTGTATGGTATGTTTGACTGAGAAGCAACTAAGTGCTGCAGATATATATACACATTTAATTTGTGAAGGATTTTGTAAGAGTTATATAATATGGGTATGGCATGGTGAAGAATTAGAAATGCCAAGTTCATCTCAACAGTGAGAGTGACCTTTGATGATAATGACACGGATACAGATGATCGGATAGAAGATATTATTCATGATGTAGGAGAAGAGGCTTTTGAGCAATCACATGCATATGGTAATATGTGCAGTGATGTTGAGACGTCGCTATACCTGAGGTGTAAAAAATACCAATTGTTGAAAGCAATATTGAAATTAGTAAGCTTGAAAGCATGACATGGATGGAGCGACAAGAGTTTTTTAGAAACGCTTGAGGCTTTTAAGGACATGCTTCCAGATGATAATGTGTTACCTTCTCAATACTACGATGCTAAGAAAATACTGTGTCCACTAGGGATGACGTATAAAAAGATCCATGCATGCCCTAATGATTGTATATTGTATAGAAAAGAGCATGAAGATGAAGCATGAAGAGGAACAACATCGTCTGATATGTGAAACCTCAAGGTACAAATCAAATAACGCCCCCACAAATGTGTTGTGGTATCTTCCAATCATACCAAGGTTCAAGCGCTTGTTTGCTAATGAAAACAATGCAAAAAATTTGAGATGGCACGTGGATGAGAGGATATTTGATAGAAAGCTTTGATATCAGGCTGATTCTTCTCAATGGAAGAAAATCAATCAATTATTTCCTACCTATGGTGAAGAGCCTAGGAACCTTAGGCTTGGGCTTAGCACGGATAGCATGAATCCTTTTGGTAGCTTGAGTAGTATACATAGTTTATGGCCTATTCTGTTGGTAATTTACAATTTATCTCCTATGTTATGCATGAAACAAAAGAACATCATGGTGTCTATGTTGATTTCTGGACCAAAACAACCCGGAAATGACATAGATGTTTACCTAGAACCCTTGAACAAAGACTTGAAAGAGTTGTGGGATGCAGGTGTTGATGTTTTTGACGTGAACAGGAAGGAGGTTTTTAAAATGCGAGACAAGATCTTTTGTACTATAAATGACTTCCCTGCATATGGAAACTTGTTAGGATATAGTGTTAAAGGCTTAAAAGCATGTCCGATTTGTGAAGAAGGAACATGCTACCATCAACTTCAACATGGAAGATAGACAGTGTATCTTGGCCATATGAGATGTAATATCCTGAATTGTAATTAAGGGCTAATGACTTCATAAGGGATGTAATTATTAATGAATAAACACTTTTGAAGAATATGATTTGCATTGTGATATAAATATGTTGGAAGATGATTTAATAAACATTATGATAATCAGGGGCAAAATGGTAAATTTACTGACCAGTTCATCAGTTATCGAAGAGGAGACTCATTGGAAACTTAAGGATAAATGGCTAGAATTAGCTTTTGAATGATCAATGGGGCGGAATTAAGTGTGTATGTGAGTATGTGAGATCATGGAAGGGAGCATAAGATCAAGACAAGTGGCAAATTGTGAGCCATGGGATGAGGGTCAAAGATTCAACTCATTTTCTCTTCCCTCCCACTCCTAGAGTCGGCTATGTGTATGGGAAAGAGAGGAAAATTTGCTTCTTCATCAATATCTCATTCTCTCTTATTATTCTCCATTTTTGTTCAGCTTGAAGAGGAAAGAGAAATAATGGATTTTGTGGTAAGCGTCTATTTGACCTTGAATGATGAAATTCTCTTCATTAAAGTTGATCTTTGTGTTGAGAGCTTCATCTTCATGGTTTTAGATTTTTGAAAGGTGGTGTTTGAGCACTTGAAGAAATTTGAAAGTTGTGAAATCAAGACGCTAACTTTGGAAGTAGGAAGAGGTGAGTATTTGATGCATTTTTGTATAATTGTTTTGGTCATTAGTTAAGTTTTGAGAACTTTGGATTTTCCCCCTGATTTTGGCCTAATTTTGAAATGAATAAATTAGCTAGTGCCTTATGGTGTAATAGGTGTCAAATGGTGTCTTGATGCCAATGGATTTAGTTTGGAGTTGAATTGGGAGGCTTGATAATTTAGAGGATTGTGTTCCATCTTGATTAAAAAAATGAGTATGTGTTGATTGAATGGGAATTGGGTTGTTTTAGTGTTTCCATAGGTTCCTTGTGAAATTTTATGTAGGAATGAGCTTTGGTATGAGTTTTTGAACCATTGGGATCCGTTTGGGCAAGTCTAGAAAGTTATATCAGTTGCTGTGATTTGGCTTCTGATAAGCCTCACTTGAGTGAGGTCGGGTCTCACTCGAGTGTAGCATGATATTTCCCTTTCTCTTCAGTGGTTCAGTGAGGTCTTCAGGCAAAAGGGAAGAGTGCACCTCCTCATCTACGAGTGGCATGCGTTACCACTCGAGTGCATAGGGTATCACTCGAGTGCATGTGCATGTAGCACTATGGATGCGTGTCTCGGGTTGGCACTCGTAGGCAAATTGTCAAGAGTTCGTGTGGGCACTCATGGGTATTGGGTGGTTACTCGAGTGCTAAGACAAGTGCTCGAGTGCACTTGTCACTTTGGGATTTTAGTTGCTGTCAGGTTATCACTTCTTGTACCTCACTTGATGGACTCGGGTGACTATGTGTCATCACTCGAGTGAACTGGCCACTCAAGTGTCTATGCTCTCGGGTGCACACTTTCTATGTCTCACTTTATGGGACTCGAGTGCATGTGGGGGCATCACTCGAGTGATTCAACCAAAAATCAGTGCTTTTCCTTTCAAAAAGGGATCTTCAGGGTAGTTTTCCCCAACCCTTTAGGTGTGTATTTAGACTTCTAATAGCCACCTAAAGAGTTCAAGTGATAGCCAACTTTAAGTGTTGTAAAAGAAAGAGCTTAGAATAAGAGATTAATCCGTCGTTCTTAACTCTGGTTTATAGGGTTTGCATTTGCCCTGGTCATGAGCGAACCGTGCCGAAGCAAGTTAGGAAAAAACAAGGTAGTGATTCTTTCCCTTATAATATGTATAAAGCATTGTATGTATATTTGTCATACATTATCATATATTGTGATATATTATGATGCTTTGAGATTATAGTGAAAGCTGGTATAGTGATTATAGCGTAAGCTGTTGCATTGAGATCACAGCAAAAGCTGACGTATAGTGTGTACAACTATAAGTGCTGTCGTATGTGGCATGATCCATATATCATTGTGATGCTGCTAAACATTATCTTACATGCTATGTGTTTATAGATTGTACGAGTGATTTGTTACTACTGGAATTCTCTTGAATGTCATTCTTTCCATTGACTAACCTTACAGGTAGGGCAAGTATTTCCAAGGAGAAACGGGTGACCAGGAGTGGGTAGCACCCTATAGGGATAATGACTTTCGGGTTGTTGGTTATGTATTTGGATTTGGGATTACTGTATATTATTTTTGAGATGTAAATAATATTTTGGAACAGTATTGTGATCCCTTGTATGGTAAACTTTTAATCCTTTGTGAATATATCCCTACGAGTTGCCTGGACTTTGTTATATACTCTGATATATTTGAATGCGACTAACTGCATAGGTAATTATATTTGAAACATGAAAATTGAGACCAGGGAAGGGATGAAGTTTTGAAGGAATTTGTGAAAATCCTACCTTCAGGAAGGGATTTAAATGAGTTTAATTTTCCATTGGTCTCTAACCCATTTTGATTGCTCATTTTCAAATTATAATTACGGTTTTCAAGGCAAGGGGTTACATTTTTGGTATCAGAGCTGTAGTTCCTTGCAAGGGTAGAGTTTGCTAGGATAGCTCCCTTAGTTCTTTGCCTTTGGGATAGAAAATGATTATGATTTTTTATTGTATACACATGTGTGCTTTGTGATTGTGGATATGCATTAGATTTATTGACAATGTGTATACATTATATGTGAAACTGACGTAGTGAATGATTTGTAGAATGTAAAAGACAAAAGATCGCCCTAAAGTTCAACAAGTAGACCCTAAGGTGAAAGAAGTTAATAACAATCCATTAGATCCTATACAAGAGTTGATGGGTCTGATAAGGGATCAACGAGATATGATTACTGAGCTGATAGAAGAGCTCAGAGTAGAGACGGCAAAGAATAGAGAAGACTCGATTCAATCCACAGGAGACTGAAGAAGAAATTCGACATGAAGAGACTGTAGAAGGATTAAGACGACCATTAGAATCACCTCCTCATGTTGGACAAAACCAAGAATCACATGGTTTTCCAGTTAGAGAGGAAAGGGATCACAATATTGGGTCTCCAAATTCTGCAAGCACCTGCCTCTAGTGTTCAGAGGCAGATTTGATCCTCAAGCAACCGAAGACTAGCTAAACAAACTAGGGAAGATCTTCGAGGTTCTTGAATGCCCATCAGAGGTGAAAGCGCGATTGGTGGTGTACAAGTTGGAAGGATATGTGGACCTTTGGTATCGGAATATTGCCTTAATACTTTGAAGCCACAATATACCACTGAACTGGGAGCTGTTTCAACAACAGTTCAATGAGAAGTATTTCCCCAAGTCAGTGAGGCTTGAGAAGGAGATTGAATTCCTTTCGATCAAGAAGGGTGAGTTAGAGTCTTTTGATGATTATTTGTCCCATTTCATCGGGTTATCCCAGTATTCTTCCTATCTTCAGAGAATGGATGACAAAGAATGGAGTCTAGACATGCTTATTCGTGGTCTAAGACAAGAATTGAGAGAGATTGGCCACACATTTGTTCACCAAGTTTAATAAAGCAGTGGAAGAATGCAGAATCACATAAAACAATTTGAGAGATTTATATCCTGCCAAAGCTACCAACAACCGTAGTGAGCCCTGTAAGGGTGCTTCTCACAAGTGGAAAGGCCAATGATTCTATTCATCAAAGGGTAGTAGTAAAAAGCCCTATCATTCTAGGAGTCGTGATCAGCAGAGAACTCCTTTTACACTGTGGATCTGCCCTCGTTGTAATAAGCCACATCATGGCAAGACTTGTGAGGAACGGGTTATATGTTTTAACTATAAGCAGATTGGACATATTGCTTTTGAGTGCAAACAGCCTCGGCTAGAGCAGAGACCGAGAACTTAGGGTCGAGTATTTGCTATGACTCACGAGGAGGCCCAAAAATCCCTCGATTTGATACTAGGTAAAGTTCTTCTTAAGGTCTATTCATTATAAGGGTTGTTTGACTCAAGTGCAAGTCACTCTTTTATCGCCTATGATTGCGTGAAACGTCCAGGATTGCATGTCCATAAATTGCCATTCGATTTGATTGTGTCAACACCAATAGGTGTTAAGGCCTTAACTGCAGAAGCTTGTTTAAACTGTGTATTAATTGTAGAGGGACACAAATATGTTATTGACTTGATTTGTCTGTCGCTCCATCAATTAGAAGTCATTATGGGTTTTGATTGGTTGACAGCAAATAATGTGTTGCTCGATTGTGGGAACAAGAGGATTGTGTATTCTATACCTCAGAGTGTTAAGAATGTGAATGCTAGTTTGAACTTCCTTTCAACAGCTAAAGCTAAGAAGTATTTGAAGAAGGGTTGCCAGGGGTATATGGTATTCTTCTCAGTGCAAGGGAAGACCAGTGAAACTTTGAGTAGTATACCCATGGTAAATGAATTTCCTAAGGTATTTTCAGATGACCGTAGTTGATTACCTCCTGAAAAGGAAGTTCAGTTCTTAATTGATATTATGCTTAGAGCTGGTTCTATATCTAAGGCCCCATATCGTATGGCCCCAAATAAAATGGCTTAGTTAAAGAAGCAAATTGAAGATTTACTTGAGAAAGGGTTTATTAGACCCAGTTTATCACCTTGGGGAGCTCCAGTGTTGTTTGTCAAAAAGAAAGATGGGAGTCTGCGTTTATGTGTTATTATTGGGAATTGAACCAGATTACCATTAAGAACAAGTACCTTCTCCCCAGAATCGATGACCTTTTAGATCAACTATATGGTTCGTCTGTGTTTTCAAAGATTGATCTAAGGTCGGGGTATCATCAGCTGCGAGTGAAAGCAGAAGATGTTCCAAAGACTGCTTTCCGGACTAGGTATAGTCACTATGAGTTCTTGGTGATGCCATTTGGGCTAACTAATGCACCTACGGTATTCATGGATTACATGAATCGTGTCTTTCAACAATATCTGGATCAGTTCATTGTAATATTCATTAATGATATTTTGATATACTCTAAGAGTATGGAGGAACAAGAGCATCTTTAAGAATTATGTTGAATACATTGCGTGAGAAGTAGCTCTATGCCAAACTAAGTAAGTGCGAGTTCTGGCATTTAGAAGTAAAGTTCTTAGGCCATGTGATATCGCGAGAAGAGGTCTCTATGAATCCCAGTAAGGTGGAAGCAGTACTCGACTAGAAAAGGCTAGAAACTATTGTTGAGGTACGCAGTTTTTTGGGTCTTGCTAGTTACTACCGAAGATTCATTCAGAAATTCTTACTTACTGCCCTGCTGATGACCAAGCTCATGAGGAAGGATCCGCCATTTGTGTAGGATGAATATTGTGAAAAATTGCTTTATGGAGCTGAAAAAGAGATTGTCTATGGCACTTGTGTTGATTATACCTGATCCCAGCTTGACCTATGTTGTGTATAGTGATGAGAGTAAGCAGAGATTAGAGTGTGTCCTTATGCAGTAGGGACGTGTGGTGGCCTAAGCCTCTTGACAACTTAAACCTTATGAAATGAACTATCCCACTCATGATATAGAGCTTGCAACCATTGTGTTTGCTTTGAAGATTTGGCGGCATTATTTGTATGGTGTGACGTAGAACTGTATTGCGACCACAAGAGTCTCAAGTATTTATATGACTAGAAAGAATTTAATATGAGACAATGTATTTGGATGGAGTTGCTTAAGGACTACAACCTAGAAATCAAATATCATCCGGATAAGGTAAATGTAGTCAAAGATGCTCTTAGTCGAAAGATGGTGCTGGTGGCAGCAATGATGATACAAGAGGTAAAATTGATAGAAGATTTTCGTGACTTGAATTTTTCAAACCAGATCATCTGTGCCAATTATATTGTTTCCCAAAGGAAAAGTGACTTGAGAGCTGAGATTGAAGAAGCTTAGAGGCAAGATGGCTGGATACAGTGTAATCTGGCTAGAATTGAATGGGGAGAAGCTCAGGGCTATGATGTGTCACCTAGTGAACTAGTATGCTATCAGAAGAGAATTTGTGTTCTACTTAAGGTGGATTTGAGGTAGAAGATCCTGGATGAGGCGCATAAGAGCCGGTACACTCTTCATCTTGGTATGACCAAAATGTATCATAATTTGAAATCTATCTATTGGTGGCCGAGATTGAAGAGTGATGTGACGAAGTATGTAGCATGGTGTCTTACATGCTAGAGGGTAAAGATCGAGCACTAGAGACAGCTAGGTTTGTTGCAAAGTTTTGAGATTTCCGGAATGGAAATGGGACAGTGTAACCATGGACCTTGTTATGGGATTGCCTAAGATCAGGAACTATAATGCGATCTGGGTAATTGTGGACCGGTTAATGAAGTCGGCACACTTCATACCGATCAATGCTAGTTGCTCTCTGGACAAACTACCAGAGATTTATATTCGTGAGATTGTGAAACTCCATGATGTACCAAAGAATATCATTTCTGATCGAGATCCCCAGTTCACTTCTAGATTTTGGAGGGCATTGCATGAAGCCCTAGGGACTCAACTGAGATTCAGCATGGCCTATCATCCCCAGACAGAAGAACAGTTAGAGAAGGACTATTCAGACGCTGGAGGATATGTTACGAGCTTGTGTCCTCGACTTTAAAGGGAATTGGAATCAGTTTCTTTTGCTAGCAGAGTTCACCTACAACAATAGGTATCATGTGAGCATTCAGATGGCGCCGTAT
This sequence comes from Inga laurina, assembly GCA_963855925.1. Lineage (NCBI taxonomy): Eukaryota > Viridiplantae > Streptophyta > Magnoliopsida > Fabales > Fabaceae > Inga > Inga laurina. Next base: position 18,958,749 of record OY979710.1, read on the forward strand.
GAAGCGTTGTATGGGAGAAAGTGCCAATCACCCTTATGCTGGAATGAATTATCTGAGAGGAAGCTTTATAGGCCAAATCTTGTCGATCAAACCTCAGCGTAGATTCAAATTATCCATAAGAGGCTTCTTGCAGCATAAAGTCGACAGAAAAGCTACACTGATAAGAGGAGAAGACCTCTAGCGTTTGAGGTTGGTGACCATGTCTTTCTGAGAGTATCACCAGTTATTGGCATTGGAAGAGCTATCAAGCATAAGAAGCTAAGCCCGAGGTACAAAGGCCCTTTGAAATTCTTTAGAGGATTAGGCCTGTTGCATATCGAGTAGCCCTACCCCTAAACTTGAGCAGGCTCTACGATGTGTTTCACATATCCCAATTAAAGAAGTACCAACCGGATCCCTCTCACATCATTGAGTATGAAGATGTCAAGTTACAAGATAACTTCACATATGCAGTAGAGCCAGAGCAAATCATTGATCAAGAGGAACGACATCTTAGACATCGAAGCATTCCGTATGCGAAGGTGATCTGGAAAGGAATGACTCAAAGAAAAGTAACTTGGGAAGCGAAACAGGATATGTGAAGACGATATCTGGAGTTTATGGCTCAAGTTGTGTAACAAATTTTGAGGACAAAATTTATTTTACAGGGAGAGAATTGTAATTAAAGGCTAATGACTTCATAAGGGATGTAATTATTAATGAATAAACACTTTTGAAGAATATGATTTTCATTGTGATATAAATATGTTGGAAGATGATTTAATAAACATTATGATAATCAGGGGCAAAATGGTAAATTTACCGACCAATTGGTCAATTATCGAAGAGGAGACTCATTGGTAACTTAAGGATAAATGGCTAGAATTAGCTTTTGAATAATCAATGGGGCGGAATTAAGTGTGTATGTGAGTATGTGAGATCATGGAAGGAAGTATAAGATCAAGACAAGTGGAAAATTGTGAGCCATGGGATGAGGGTCAAAGATTCAACTCATTTTCTCTTCCCTCCCACTCCTAGAGTCGGCTATGTGTATGGGAAAGAGAGGAAAATTTGCTTCTTCATCAATATCTCATTCTCTCTTATTATTCTCCATTTTTGTTCAGCTTGAAGAGGAAAGAGAAAGAAGGGATTTTGTGGTAAGTGTCTATTTGACCTTGAATGATGAAATTCTCTTCATTAAAGTTGATCTTTGTGTTGAGAGCTTCATCTTCATGGTTTTAGATTTTTGAAAGGTGGTGTTTGAGCACTTGAAGAAATTTGAAAGTTGTGAAATCAAGACGCTAACTTTGGAAGTAGGAAGAGGTGAGTATTTGATGCATTTTTGTATAATTGTTTTGGTCATTAGTTAAGTTTTGAGAACTTTGGATTTTTGCCCTGATTTTGGCCTAATTTTGAAATGAATAAATTAGCTAGTGCCTTATGGTGTAATAGGTGTCAAATGGTGTCTTGATGCCAATGTATTTAGTTTAGAGTTGAATTGGGAGGTTTGATAATTTGGAGGATTGTGTTGCATCTTGATTAAAAAACAGAGTATGTGTTGATTGAATGGGAATTGGGTTGTTTTAGTATTTCCAATAGGTTCCTTGTGAAATTTTATATGGGAATGAGCTTTGGTATGAGTTTTTGAACCATTGGGATCCGTTTGGGCAAGTCTAGAAAGTCATATCAGTTGCTGCGATTTGGCTTCTGATAAGCCTCACTTGAGTGAGGTCGGGTCTCACTCGAGTGTAGCATGATATTTCCCTTTCTCTTTAGTGGTTCAGTGAGGTCTTCAGGCGAAAGGCAAGAGTGCACTTCCTCATCTGCGAGTGGCATGCGTTACCACTCAAGTGCATAGGGTATCACTCGAGTGCATGTCCATGTAGCACTATGGACGTGTGTCTCGGGTTGGCACTCGCAGGGAAATTGTCAAGAGTGCGTGTGGGCATTCGTAGGTATTGGGTGGTTATTCGAGTGCTAAGACTAGTGCTCGAGTGCACTTGTCACTTTGGGATTTTAGTTGTTGTCCGGTTATCACTTCTTGTACCTCACTTGATAGACTCGGGTGACTATGTGTTATCACTTGAGTAAACTGGCCACTCCAAGGTGTGTCTGTGCTCTCGGGTGCATACTTTCTATGTCTCACTTTGTGTGACTCAAGTGCATGTGGGGGCCTCACTCGAGTGAGGCCTTCTTCACTCAAGTGATTCAGCCAAAAATTAGTGCTTTTCCTTCCAAAAAGGGATCTTCAGGGTAGTTTTCCTCAACCCTTTAGGTGTGTGTTTAGACTTCTAATAGCCACCTAAAAAGTTCAAGTGATAGCCAACTTTAAGTGTTGTAAAAGAAAGAGCTTGGAATAAGAGATTAATCCGCCGTTCTTAACTGTGGTTTATAGGGTTTGCATTTGCCTTAATCCTGAGCGAACTATGCCGGAGCAAGTCAGGAAAGAACAAGGTAGTGACTCTTTCTCTTATAATATGTGTAAAGCATTGTATGTATATTTGTCATGCATTGTGATATATTGTGATACATTGTGATGCTTTGAGATTACAATGAAAGCTGGCATAGTGATTATAGCTTAAGTTGTTGCATTAAGATCGCAGCAAAAGCTAACGCATTGTGTTTACAGCCATAAGTGCTGTCGTATGTGGCATGAGCCATATATCATTGTGATGCTGCTAAACATTATCTTACATGCTATGTGTTTATATATTGTACGAGTGATTTGTTACTACTGGGATTCTCTTGAATCTCATTCTTTCCATTGACTAACCTTACAGGTAGGACAAGTGGTTTCAAGGAGAAACGGGTGACCAGGAGCGGGTAGGACCTTGTAGGGATAATGACTTTCGGGTTGTTGGTTATGTATTTGGATTTGGGATTACTGTATATTATTTTTGAGATGTAAATAATATTTTGGAATAGTATTGTGATCCCTTGTATGGTAAACTTTTAACCCTTAGTGAATGAATCCTAGGAGTTGCCCGGACTTTGTTATGTACTCTGATATATTTGAATGCGACTAACTGCACAGGTAATTATATTCGAAACATGAAAATTGAGACAGGGAAGGGATGAAATTTTGAAAGAATTTGTGTAAACCCTACCGTCAGGAAGGGATTGAAATGAGTTTAATTTTCCTTTGGTTTCTAACCTATTTTCATTGCTCATTTTCAAATTATAATTACGGTTTTCAAGGCAGGGGTTACAGGAGATTTTTTAGACGAGGCCACCTGTATCATAGTGTAAAGAAAGATTTTTTTGGTGGACAAGAGTTTGAAGATGCTCCGAAGGCATTGATTGGGGAGCAAGTTTATGAAAAGGTGAAAAATATGAATGTTATTTTTTGTAAGACTACAAAGATTAGTAATGAAAAATATAAATGGAAAAAGAGGTTTGTATTCTTCAATCCTCCATATTGGCCCAATCTTAATGTGAGACACTGTATTTATTTCATTCATGTGAAGAAAAACATATGTGATAGTATTGTTGGGACACAGGTTAACAAACAAGGTAGTTCTAAGGATAGTGTGAAGGCAATATTAGATTTGTAAGAAATGGGGATACGAGAAGACTTGCATACAAAGCCATATGGTAAGAGAACTTTTTGTCCTCCAGCTGCTCATACTTTGTTTAAGGATGAGAAAAAAAGATTTTGTGAGTGTTTACATGACATCAAAGTTTCTTCATGGTATTCTTCAAATGTTAGGAAGCTTGTGTCGATGAAAGACTTGAAGTTAGTAGGGCCAAAGTCTCATGATTGTCATGTCTTAATGCAACAACTACTCCATGTAGCTATTCGAGTCATTGCCGAATATGATCTTCAACATATTTTGACTAGCATTTGTTTCTTCTTCAATGCTATTTGTAGTAAAATCATTAAGACAAAAATATTAGATGAACTGGAAAATAAAGGATATCTGATCTTATGCCAGCTTGAGAAGCTTTTTCTTCCTTCTTTTTTTGACATCATGGTACATCTAATTGTTCATCTAGTTAGGGAAATCAAGTTGTGTGGCCTTATCTATTTACAATGTACCCAATTGAAAGAACTATGAAAATCCTAAAAGGGTATGTGAAGAACCCTAACCGGCCTGAAGCATCTATTGTTCATAAATATGTTTCTGAAGAAGCCATGGATTTTTGTCAAGATTACTTGTCAAATGTAGGACACATTGGACTTCCAGAATGTCATGATAAAGAAGGCGGTAGACGCGGGGCTTCAGTAAAGAGTATGGATCCTAATGAATTGCAACAAGTCCACTGTACATCTTGAATAATGTTGATGAATTTCAAGATTACATTAATGCTCATAAAGAAATTGTACAGAAAGGGAATAGTCGAATGACTGAACAAAGGTTAATTAGGGAGCATAACAAAACTTTTGCATATTGGTTCAAACAAAAGACTGATGGAGAAGAATGTGTTTTTGATACAATTAAATGGTTAGCACGTGGACCTGAGGTTGTGTCATAAGTTGGACTTCATTTGTGATCAATGGTTATACGTTTTACACAAAGTCCCTTGATGATAGGAGCACCGTCCAGAACAGTGGGGTTATGTTAGTAGTTGAATCTATGCACTTCTCTAGTTCAAAAGATAAGAACCCTAGATTGGCAGCAATACCTTATTATGGGGTTATTGAAGAGATTTGGGTGGTTGATTATGTTAAAATTAAATTTTCCATTTTCAAATGCAAGTGGGTTGATATCAACAATAGTGTGATGATTGTTCAGTTGGGATTTACATTGGTTGATCTGATTAGTAGAAGTTATGGAGATGAACCTTTTATTATGGCATATCAAGCGAAACAAGTGTTCTATATTACTAATTAGGAAAATAAAATGTGTTCTATAGCTCTCCAAGGAAAAAGGGTTGTTGATATTAATCAGGAAAGTCATTTAATGAATGATCTTCTTGATACAACCTTAGGTCTGAGTTCTTCCACCAAAACCAGTGCAGATACCACAATTAGTGGATGACAAACGTCAACCTATCATGGCTGCACCTTTTAAATTTAAAAATGTTGAAAGCCCCATTGACACAAGGGATATTAAAAATATTGTTGAACAAAACAATTATATAAATTAGTACCTTCAGGTACTAGGTGATTATTTTGTTCAAACACCAGTTTCTTCAAAAAGGGACGAAACTAGAATTAAAACGCCACTTTTCAAACCTTTTCAAATTAGCCCAAAACTTAAGTCAGACTTTCAAACTAAAACTCAATCTAATTTATTAAGAAAAATCAATCAACAAATTGGCCAACTTCAAACCACAACTGTTCCTGAAACACCTCAAACGTCATCAACCAAATCTAAAGATGTTATGACTTTTGAAAAAGATTCCCAAACTGTAGAAACAAACTTTAACCATTCTGAGTCACAACACCAAATCAACCATCAACACTAAAAAAAGCCCTCAAAACTCTTTTATCATAGAGCCAGCCTTCCAGAAATTTTGGTTGAAGAACGAATAAACCAAAACTTTAAATCTTTTAATGCCGATAATATCTATGAATAGAACATTGATGATCAGAGTAAATCAAACATCCTCCAAACCATTCAACAAATGACCATGGTAAGCACAACCCACCAAACTACAAATGATTTTATAGATTAAATGATCATTAATCTTTTAGTTTCTGGTTTCACTGGACAACTTAAAGGTTGGTGGGATAATTATCTTTCTTTTAAAGAAAAGAAATACCATTTTTACATCTGTTAAAACTAATATGATGGAACACCCATTACCTCAAATGGCGAACCTATCCCTGATTCTCTAAACACTCTTATTTTTACAATTATTAAACATTTTGTTGGAGATCTATCTATCTGGAAAGATAGATCGGCTGAACTTCTTTCAAATCTTAAATGCAGTACCCTATCTGATTTCAAATGGTATAGAGATACTTTTCTAACCAGAGTACTCACTAGAGATGATGCTCATCATCCATTTTGGAAAGAAAAATCCTAGCTGGATTACCTAAATCTTTAGGTCACAAAATTAGAGAAAAATTTAGAAACCAAAATGATGGCAACATCCCTATGAGCTCTTGACATATGGTCAATTGATCTCTTATATCCAAAAAAACTACTCTTAAGATTTGCCAGGATGACAAAATCCAATGTCAACTTAAAAAAGAAAAAGATACAAGTAGGAAAGAGTTGGGAACTTTATGCGAACAATTTGATTTTCCTCCTTGTAAACAATCCAAACCACACCGTAAACCTTACCACAAAAAGGAAAAACATGCCTACCAAAAGTATAAACACAATACACCTCCTCGTAGGCATGAAACAGAATTTTGCTCCAAACCAAAAGTTGATTTTCCTAAACAAACAAAAGTTACTTGTTTTAAATGTGGTAAACAGGGTCATATTTCTAAATATTGTCATTTAACTCAAAAATTGAAGAAGATTAAGAGCATTGAAGAACCTCTTCTTGAGCAAATAAATAATCTTTTGATTGAAGCTTCTGAATCAGATTTTGAGAGTAGTTCTTCTGAAGATCTCAATCAAGTTCAAACCAAAGATCTTCCAGAAAACTCTTCTTTAGAAATTAATGTTATCACTAAGGAACATGATTTACTTCTTGATATCATTACTAAACTTCTAGATTGTAATAGAGTAGAATATTTACTTAAACTAAGAGAAATTTTCAATCAAACTCCGAGTTCTTCAAACTCTAAGCCTTCTATTCTTTCAACAAATATGATTTAACAGATGTTTTAAACTAGTTCAAACATTCTGGTAAACCAACAACCATCCAAGATCTTCAGTATGAGGTAAGTAACCTTAAAGTTGATGTTAGTCTTATTAAACTTCAAAAAAATACCCATGCAACTACTATATCCCAAGTCCAAGATATTTAACTTGCACTCAAACTAAAGGGCAACAGAAAACACCATCCGATCAGGAAGATGATAATCTTTCTGAACCATTTTTAAACCTAATTTCAAAAATATCAATTCAAAAGTTTTGTGTCCATACTAAGACCATTATTAATAATGATTTTGTCTTGGAACAAACTGTTTTTTTTACACAGGAGTTAATTCTAATTGTTTTAAATAAGGAATCATTCCTACAAAATAGTTTGAAAAAACAACCGAAAGGTTTAATGGCGTTAATGGCTCACGTCTAGATGTCAAATACAAAGTTTCAAATGTTGTTATTGAAAATGAAGGTTTAAAGATTCAAACTCAATTTGTATTAGTTAAAGATATGGGAACCCAGATTATTCTTGGAGCTCCCTTTGCAAGGCTATTATTCCCATGTATGACTGATGAAAATGGAATTTTGAAACAACATCTGGGTAAAACAATTTTAATTCCTTTTACTCAAAAACCCAGAGTTAAAGAGTTAAATATTGTTTCTTCAAAACAACAACAAATAACTTTTTGAAGGAACATATCTCTTTTAAACATATAGAAACTCAATTGTGTTAAACACAAATTAAACAACAAATTCAAACTTGTCTTGTGAAAATCCATCAAACAATTTGTTCAAATTTACTAAATGCATTTTGGAATCATAAAAAACATGTCGTTAACTTTCCTTATGAAAAAAGTTTTTCAAAAAAACAGATACCAACTAAGGGGTGACCTATTCAAATGACTACAGAACTTCTTGAAACCTGTGATAAGGAAATTCAAGAACTTCTGAACAAGAAATTGATTTGCAAATCTATAAGCCCTTGGTCTTGTGTTGCTTTTTATGTAAACAAAAATGCAGAAATCAAGCATGGAGCTCTTAGACTTGTAATCAATTACAAACCTTTAAATAAAGAGTTATAATGGATCAAGTATCCAATTCCAAATAAATATGATATACTAAAACGATTGTATTCTAAAAAAATCTTTTCAAAATTTGACATGAAATTTGGATTTTGGCAAATACAAATTTATGAATACAATAGGTACAAAACTGCTTTTACTATACCATTTGGACAGTATGAGTGGAACGTTATGCCTTTTGGTTTAAAAAAAGCTCCTTCTGAATTCTAGAGGATCATGCATAAAATCTTCAATGATTATAGTCAATTCATTATTGTTTACATTGATGATGTTTTGATCTATTCTTATTCAATAGAACAACATTTCAAACATGTTTATCATTTCATAAAAATTGCAGAAACAAATGGTTTAGTAGTGTCTAAACCCAAAATTAGTCTTTTTCAAACTAAGGTTAGGTTTTTTAGTCATTGGATTTACCAGGGATCTATAATGCCAATTAAACGTACAATGCAGTTTACAGATAAATTTCCTGATCAAATCATTGATAAAACTCAACTTCAATGATTTTTGGGATGTTTAAACAATATTGCTGAGTTTATTCCTCATCTTAGCAATTGTATTAAACCGCTTCTCCAGCGTTTTAAAACAAATCCTTTTTTATTGAAAAATATTTATTCAAACATTGTTAAGTAGATCAAACTTTAGGTTAAGGAGCTTCCTTGTCTTAGCCTTCCTAATCCCTCTGCTTACAAAATTGTTGAAACTGATACCTTTGACATTAGTTATGGTGGCATTCTTGAATAATGTATATACGACAAAGAAAAAATTGTGTCTTTTACATCTAAACATTGGAATACTGCACAGCAAACCAATTCCACAATTAAAAAAGAAATTTTGGCAATTGTTTTATGCATTTCCAAATTTCAATTTGATGTTTTAAACCAGAGGTTTTAGTTTGCATTGATTGTAAATTGGCAAAAGACATTTTGCAAAAAGATGTTAAAAACCTGGCATTTAAACAAACTTTTGTTAAATGGCAAGCAATCTTAAGTGTTTTTTAATTTGACATTGAATTTTTCAAAGGAACTTCAAACTCTTTGCTAGATTTCTTTACCCATGAGTTTTTACAGGGTAGGTAGTAGATCTGAGTAAAAACCAAACCACTAAACAAAAAGCCTAGTAAAAAGAAAGATCCTGATGATAAACAGAGTGGTAAACTCAAGGGTGTCATACAAGATGCCCAAAATCAAACATTTTCTAGCAAAAGTCTGGAGGCGATCATGCAACAACTGCTACAACAATTTGGATCCCAAACACAAGGATCCTAGCAGCAGAAGCATTCTCAAACGGAGTCATCCACTCTATCTAGGTCATAAATCCATAAACCTTAAACAGAAGCAACTTCTATAGAAAAGACTCTAGAATCTTATGCACAAGCTTACGCTCAGAAGCAGCTCCCAGACCAAACATAGGAACATGTAGTAATAAAAGGGAAAAACACAGCCCTTATACCATCTTCCCAAAAAGATCTGACTAAACAAGAGTATGACAGACTAAATCAAGCACCCCCTAGCTTACAAGTTTGGCCAAAACCCTCTGCTCCTTTAAAATAGAAACAATTGACAATTGCAGACTCTGCATTTTGAAGCAATTGTTAGTCAATCCCAACACAAGCAAGTACACATACGCCTTATTTTCATAAAGAGGCTTATGCAAAGCACATTCTATAGGTGGAACCAGAGTTTTTCACCAAAAATCAAATCAGGTAGCTTTAAATGTCTTTCCACAGGGATTTCATTTTAGGTCTTCTGATTTGAGAAAAACAAGAGAATGGTATGAGTTAATATTAGTTCATTTTGAGTCCATTAAAATTGAAATAAAAACAAACAAAAGAACTAGACCTATGATTGTTGATGTTTATTTATCTGAACCCAAAGGATATATTTATTGGGATGATGTTGATGCATGGTCTAATGTCGTTTGGGATCAAAATGAACTTTTTTCGCATACTTAGTTTATCTATTTTAAAACAAAAACCTAGTATGATTTTTCTCAATGGTTTGTTCATTGGTAGGGATTATTTAGTCCAGTACTAGAAATTCTACCGCCAAAAGGTGTTAGATCTCATGTTTTGATGATAACAAAGAATGGTATGAAAAAGATTTGATTCACAAATAAGTTTGAACAAAGTAATAACAAGGAAAATCATCACTTGAAGTAAGCATTGGAGTAATAAAGAAAGGCCAAGAGAAAAAGCTGAGAAACTTGATCAGTGACAAGTTTTCTAAAGGGTTACTCGAGTAATGGACTGAAACTCGAAGTAACCTGAGTTGACCTTCAAGTAACCTGCCAATGATACTCGAGTAATAAGGTAAAAGTTTTCAAGTTGCTCTCGGCCTGCCAATGTTACTCGAGTAGCTACTTGAGTAACCAGGTAGTTCACTTGGAGTTGCTCTCAGCCTGCCAACGTTACTCGAGGAGCTACTCGAGTAACCATGTAAAAGACTTCTAGTTGGTCTCAGCCTGCCAATGATACTCGAGTATGTACTTGAGTCCCTTATTTCAAGAAATGTGTTGCTCTCGGCATTTTCAACCCTGCCAATGTTACTCGAGGAGCTACTCGAGTAACTCACTGTGGTAAGCAAAAATCTAAAGGTAGTACTCGAATAACTTGATTTGGTTTATCACATTTCACTGAGGCACTACTCAAGTATGCAGGTATTCAATGACTTATTTAAAGTTGATTACTCGAGTAAGTAATTGAGTATGCAAAGCTATTTAGAAGAAAACTTCAAGTCATTACCTGAGTAAACTATACAAAAAAATTATATTTACTCCAGTATGTACTCGAGTAACAAGGTAATCAAACTTGAAGTGCTCTCGGCCTTAAAATCCTACCAACATTACTGGAGTAAAGCATCGAGTAACTTAAAGTTTATTTGAAGATTTACCTGAGTTTGTACTCGAGTAATAATAAAGAAAAGTATGCAATACATCAAAAGTAGTTAAAGAATTAATTGTTTTCAAAAAGAAAAATAAAGCTCTTGAAATTGAACTTAAAGAAAGTTCAGAAAAGGATTGTGAAAATTGTTCTTCGTTGAAAAAGAAAAACACTGATCTCACAAAAACTCTTGAAAAATTTACACAAGGAAGTGAGATGCTAAATGTTATTTTAAAAGCTCAACGATTTGTAAATGATCGATCTGGAATTGGATATGATCCAAAATCAGATAGAAGGAAAGGTAGAAAGAAAGCAGGAGGTAAATTATATTTGAATTATTTCCAGCATTCTGTGCATAGATCAAATCCTTTTGCATTCTGTAATTACTGTAATAGAAAAGGTCATTATACTTCTTCATGTATTCATAAGAAGAAAGGAACGATAGCCACCTACAAATGGGTACCTAAAGGAACATATGTTTGTAAAATTTCCTGTACTAACCCAAAAGGACCAAAAAAGAAGTGGGTATTTAATTGTAGATGTGTCTCAAAGCATCCAAAAACAACAAGTGGTACATAGACAGTGGATGCTCTGGACATATGACCGGTGATTTCGAAAGTTTTACTAAATTACAACCTAAAGAAGGTGGGAAGGTAAAATTTGGAGGAAATCAAACCGGAAGGATAGCAGGAATTGGTGAAATCAAAAATGACAAAGGCATACAAGTCAAAGACGTATACTATGTCGAAGGATTATGTCATAACTTGCTAATTGTAAGTCAAAGTGCAGAAAAAACAACTGGGTAATATTTGACTCAGAGGAATGTCTAATTATCAACAAGAATGACTTACCACTTGATAAGAAGAATATCAAGGCTAAGCTCAAAGCAAAAAGGGAAGGTAAATGTTATACTCTAGATATTAGTAGAAATGACTCTGAAAATTGTTTTCTGAGTAATATTGATGAAAGTTGGCTATGGCATAAGAGATTGGCTCATGTCAATATGCATCAATTAGGCAAACTACTAAAAAAGGATTTAGTTCTTGGATTACCCAAAGTAAATTTCAAAAATGATTTGATTTATGACGCATGTCAAAAAGGTAAACAAACTAAATCATCTTTCAAATTGAAAAATGAGATTTCAACAAATAGACCACTACAATTATTGCATATGGATTTAGTTGGCCCAGCAAGAGTAAAGAGTCTTGGTGGCAATTTATATTCATTGGTCATTCTTGATGATTTCTCCAGATATACATGGGTTATTTTTCTATCATCAAAAGATGAAACTTTTGAAGAATTTATTGTTTTTGCCAAGAAAGTGCAAAATGAGAAAGGTATGTCCATTGCAGGTATTAGGACGGATCATGGTGGAGAATTTGAAAATCAAGCCTTTGAAGAATATTGTGATACTAATGGCATTGATCACAACTTCTCTACTCCAAGGACACCTCAACAAAATGGAGTCGTGGAACGTAAGAATAGAGTTCTTACTGAAATGGCTAGAGCAATGTTAAATGAAAAGAATGCGTCTCAAGTGTTTTGGGCTGATGCTATGAGTACAACATGCTATATTTCAAATAGAGCTTATATTAGAATAAAACTTGGAAAGACACCATACGAGCTATACAAAGGAAGGAAGCCAAACATTGCTCATCTACACATCTTTGGTTGTAAGTGTTTCATTCATAATAATGGTAAAGATAACTTAGGAAAATTTGATTCTAAAACTAATGAAGGAATTTTTCTAGGGTGTTCTAACCGAAGTAAAGCATATAGAGTTTTCAATAAAAGAACATGTGTTGTTGAAGAATCAATTCATATTGTATTTGATGAATTTGAATCCTCTGACAAAACCATTGATGAAGAACAGGAAGTTGTTTTAAATCAAGAAAATGGTCAATCTATTTCTAAATCCCTTATCCCAGAAGTTGATGAAACCAAGGAAGAAGAACAAACACTAGGACAACCTAGAGCCTGGAAATACAATAAAAGTCATCCCTTAGATCAAGTTATAGGAGATGTGAATGAAGGGATCAAAACTAGAAATAGAAATTTCAATGAAGTAAGTTTTTCTGCATTCATTTCTGAGATTGAACCTTCTAACATTGATGAAGCCCTATCAGACAATGATTGGGTTATAGCAATGCAAGAAGAATTAAATCTATTTGAAAGAAATCAAGTTTGGGATTTGGTACCCCGACCCAAGGATCATCCGATCATTGGTACTAAATGGGTATTCAAGAACAAACTCGATGAATCTGCAATTATTGTCAGAAACAAGGCAAGATTGGTGGCCAAAGGCTATAATCAGGAAGAAGGCATTGATTATGAGGAAACGTATGCTCCAGTGGCTAGATTGGAGGCTATATGTATACTCTTAGCCTTTGCATGCATCAAAGGATTTAAACTCTATCAAATGGATGTAAAGAGTGCATTTCTAAATGGTTACATTATGGAAGAAGTGTATGTGGAACAACCTCCAGGTTTTGAAGATATTACCAAACCTGACCATGTTTTCAAACTCAAAAAGGCTTTATATGGTTTAAAACAAGCTCCTAGAGCATGGTACGAAAGGCTCAATAAATTTCTTATTGATCAAGGTTTTGTACGAGGAAAAGTTGATACAACACTTTTTATAAAACGAAAACGTGATGATATTTTAATTGTTCAAATATATGTTGATGACATTGTTTTCGGTGCTACTAATGAATCTCTATGTAAGGAATTTTCTAAGATAATGCAAGGAGAGTTTGAGATGTCAATGATGGGAGAATTGAATTTCTTTCTTGGTTTGCAAATCAAACAAAGAAAGAATGGAATCTTCATATCTCAAACAAAGTACTTGAAAGAGCATTTAAAGAAGTTTGGAATGGATGAAGCAAACGGAACGGACACACCTATGAGCTCAACTACGTTGCTTGATGCTGATGTCAAAGGAAAAGACTACAACATCACAAAATAGAGAGGAATGATTGGATCATTACTCTATCTCACGGCAAGCAGATCAGATATCTAATTTAGTGTTGGCATATGTGCAAGATATCAATCAGCACCAAAGGAATCACATGCCGAAACTGTCAAATGAATCTTTAGATACCTTGTTGACACACCGGAATTGGGTCTGTGGTATCCCAAAGGAAGAAGTGAATATCTAGTTGCATATTCAGATTCTGATCATGGTGGATACAAGACAGACAGAAAGAGCACCAGCGGACAAGGACAATTTCTTGGAGGATGTCTTGTATCATGGTTCAGCAAGAAACAAAATACAGTGTCTCTTTCATCAACAGAAGCCGAATATGTTGCAGTCTCAAGTTGTTGTGCGCAAGTGATATGGTTAAAACAACAACTACAAGATCTTGGTATTTATCTCAAAGAAATACCAATCTATTGTGACAATACCAGTATGATAAGCTTGGCGAAAAATCCAGTTTAACATTCTAGAACCAAGCATATCAATGTCAGACATCACTTCATCAGAGATCATGTCCAAAAGAAAGATGTGAAAGTGATATTCATTCCTACTCATCTTCAACTAGCTGACATCTTCACCAAACCTCTTGTAAAAGAACAATTTCTATATATTAGAAGAGAATTGGGAATGGTAAATCCCAATGAATTGTAAGTTATTTTAGTTTCTCATAATATTAGATGAAATCATTTGATAATGTTTTGATGATTGCTAATTTAAACATCGGAGTATGTAGAAACTTGTTTTGCAGGAAGATTAAAACTTTGTTTTGAGACATAAAAACAGAGGTTATTAGAGGACACCTTTACTGGAGTACCAACTTGAAGTAATGACTCACAGTGAAGCATTACTCGAGGAACAACTTGAAGTAAAGAAGCACTTTACTCGAGTAACTACTCGAGTAATAGTCTTCCAAAACTGGAAGTAATGTATCAAGTTTCTTGGAATTTGAATCAAACGGTTCATTGGTGAGAACTGAACAGTCCAAACTAAAAATGAAAGGTTACCCGAGGCGAGCCTCGAGTAAACTTGAAGCTTACTCGAGTAAGGACTCGAGTAACTGCAAGTCCAGATTACCAATTTGATGAGAAACGACTCAAATATGCTCTAAATTGGCTATAAAATGATCGAGGGAACATACATGGATAATTACAATATTATTCATGCCAGGTACACAATTTAAATGAATTATTTTAGAGATTTTCTGTATGATCACTCAAGTAAGGACTCGAGTAAACATGAAATTTACTCGAGTATGGCCTCGAGTAACGTCGGGTTTTAGGTCTTTATCTGTCGCAAACTCAGTCATTTCCACAAAATCTCCTCGAGTAAGTCACTTTGTCCTCTCACAAAAATTTTTCACATTCTCTTTCTTACTTGATTTCCGACAAAACCCATCAGATTTCAGCTCCAAAAACTTCCTAGTTTGTTCAGAATCCTCCAGCCTTAACTCGCGACTTTTTCCCTCTGTTTTCTGGAACTTAGCTTTCTTTGATTCAAAATGGTTAGAACCAAAAACCTCACTCCCACAGATTCATCTGGATCCCCAAAACTCTCTGATCCTCTTTCTTCTCCTCCCAGAAAGAGAAGAAAACTCACATCTAGGTCAAAAGCCAAAGTCCAACTCAAACCTCAACCTCAACTGAAACCAAAAGGGATTGTTATCAAAGAGCCAGTAGTTATAAGGGCTCAATCCAAGAAGAGTACCTCTACTGGGAGAGGTAAAAGTGCAAAGTCTCCCTCTCCTCCACCTTCTGATTCCTCAACTCCCTCTTTCACACCAAAACCTCCTAAAAAGCCCAAATATGATGTGAATGTGGCTAAGGTAATGGCTGGCATTCTAGATCAGCTGGAGAAGGGGTAGTCTTCAAAGAAATCTAAACTGCCAGAAGAGGAGATCACCAAACCTCCAAAGGGGTTTAATGCAACAAACTGGAGGAGTCCCCGAAGTACCTTACTCAATTCTTAAGAAGAAAAGTGTGCAAGACACACTATGTGGACCTCAAAGTACTTCAGGAGGTATTGAAGCATGATCTTAGTCCTTTTTTAGAACCATTTATGCCTTGGCTTTCTATTAGACTTCCTTTTTGCACAAAAGTAGTCACACATTTTTACTGTAACCTTGAGATATGATAAACCAAATAGAACTTCAGCTGAGGAAGAAATGACTACCTTTGTGAGAGGCCAAAAGATTCTCATATCACCTTCTAGGATAAATTTATGGTTAGGGATAGAGAACCCCCCAGATGACATTTACCCCAAATCTTCTATGTCCTTAAACCTGGTGAGCTTGTAGGCCCTTTGAATTTCAAACCTAGTGATATGTGTGATCATCACAAGGTTCTATGGTATATCTACTCTAGATCCCTTGTGAACAAGGCCAACAACTATACCCACTTCTCTGATAGGGACTATAGATGGTTTGCTTCCTTACTCCTGAAGGAACAGAAAGACTTGGGGGAGTACATATTCTCTGAGATGAAGAGATATAGAGTTGATGGGAAAGCTACCACACTGATGCCATATCCTCAGATTGTTTCACTCATTCTGAAGGAGAATAAGATATGGTATCTCGAGAGCAAAGAGCATATTGAGAGGATTACTCCGGTTGGGAGAAATCAAATTGGCAAGCTCAATATTGACATTCCTCTCAAGGGTCCTCTAGAATCTAGATCTAAGAAGAAGAAGAAAACCGAGACTGAGACTAGCAAGATGGATGACACTCAGTCATCGGCTCCAGCTGCCACTACATCATCACCCTCCTTCCTCAATGCCACCCTTCAGCACTTTATGGAAAATATGCTGAGAGGATTCCATGTGGACATTGCCAACACAAATGTTGAACTGATAACCAACATGAATCACAAGATGGCTGAGTTTGTTGAAAGAATGGATAAGAGGCACGAGGAGTTGCTAGCTGAGCAATGTGCCCAGGGTGAGACATTGAAATTGATTTTGGCACGATTGGATTCTTTAGGTCCCAGACCTTCTGCCGGTCCATCATCTTCTGTACATGAGACTTATTCATCTCTAGAGCATATACCATCTCCAGAGCATACACCACCACCTCCTGAGAACATCCCATCTGACCTTCATCACACTGAGGTTGAGCCTCCTATCCCTCCAGTCTCTAGTCCACCTGAGCCACAACCCAAAGATATCTTATACTCAGTGGATAACCCCAAAACCAATGAGACCATTCATATCATCATTGATGATTCACCACCCAAACCTCAGCCTGAACCCTCTCCTAAACCTATTCCATTCTCCTACCCATACAGAGGAAATCTCTCCCTCCTCATCTTCTGATCATCATACTCCAGAGGTTGAGACCACCGCTATGATCGTCTGCCAGCCTCCTCTTATTCCTCCCAGAGATGACATCCATATCCCTCCACTTAATCTTCCTGAACTAGAATCTTCTAGTTCTTTTGATTCTTCTGGTTCAGATGGTCCTTTGGTTCTTCCAGTAAAGCCTATTTCCGTGGTCAGGCCTTCTAGTCCTCCACTTGATTGTGGAAGTTTCTGAGTCATTTTGGGTATATGGGTGTACATGGGATTTAGGGAGTTTTTCAACTTGGCTTTTCAACTTATTTTTCATCTTGTAATGTAATGTTTAAGCTTAATGCAAGTTTCTTTAAGTTATAATTTCATTTCAAGTTCATTTAAGCTTTTAAATTATAATACATTGTGGGACTAATAAGTTTGTTGTGTATGCAAGGTGTATATTATAATTTCATTTTCTTTTTAAAACACTTTGAATTTAAACTTAACAAGGTTTTCAAAATTATCATTGAATTCAAGAAGTATTTAATTACAACTCAATTCCAAAAATATTGTTCAAAATCACCAAATTTTGTCACCATCAAAAAGGGGAGAATGTTAGATCTCATGTTTTGATAATAAAGAATGGTATGAAAAAGATTTGATTCACAAATAAGTTTGAACAAAGTAATAACAAGGAAAATCATCACTTGAAGTAAGCATTGGAGTAATGAAGAAAGGCCAAGAGAAAAAGCTGAGAAACTTGATCAGTGGCAATTTTTCTAAAGGGTTACTCGAGTAATGGACTGAAACTCGAAGTAACCTGAGTCGACCTTCAAGTAACCTGCCAACGATACTCGAGTAATAAGGTAAAAGTTTTCAAGTTGCTCTCGGCCTACCAACGTTACTCGAGTAGCTACTCGAGTAACCAGGTAATTCACTTAGAGTTGCTCTCGACCTGCCAACGTTACTCGAGGAGCTACTCGAGTAACCATGTAAAAGACTTCTAGTTGGTCTCAGCCTGCCAATGATACTCGAGTATCTCGAGTAACAAGGTAATCAAACTTGAAGTGCTCTCGGCCTTAAAATCCTGCCAACATTATTGGAGTAAAGCATCGAGTAACTTAAAGTTTATTTGAAGATTTACCCGAGTTTGTACTCGAGTAACTAATGAAGAAAAGTGTGCAATACTCGAGTAAGTACCCCAGTAAACAGGTATTTCCAAATGTTTGAAATTTTGTTTACTTCATGCACTACCCGAGTAATGTTATGTTTGATTATTGACTTGCAGTTTATGAAAGTTTTCCCGATGATACTCGAGTAAGTACTCGAATAAACTTAAATGAATACTCGAGTATGCAAGTCCAAAAATTTAGAAATCATTCTAATGCTCATTGATTTGTTTCCTATATGATTAAACTTTCATTGTATTAGTATTCTTAGCATAATCCTCAGATAAACAATGAAGAGATCTTACCAAATAAGGAAAGTCAAATCCAACGTTCAAATGCCACCTACCACCACCTACCGCAAACGTATGTCTTTCAATTACTGGAAAAGTCAACAATAGCTGTGCACGCTCCAACGGGCATGAAGAAATATGTTCCATCAATCATTACCAACGTATCTATATATATGGGAACATCCAAACAGAGAAAGATAACAAGGACACATACATGAACGTATTACCAAGTTCATTACTCTGTTTTACATTATACTTGTAATTCTATGCTTTAGTGATTCTTATTCACTCTGTGAGAGAGATATTTCATTCAAACTCAATATTTGTTATTGAGATAACTTAAGGTTGTGGAACCTTGAGTTGGGATTGGATTACAACTTGTAAGGGGGAGCGAGTGTCCAGGCGAAGGAACTTGCTTGTACTGAGGTGCCAAGAACCCACTGAATCTTGGAAGTTATAGTGGAACTCTCAGAGAAGCTCTGAGGACTGGACGTACATCAAAGTGGTTTTGACCGAACCAGTATAACTCCCGGTGTACACTTCGGTGATATTTCTCCTTTATCTTTACTGCTTTATATTCACCGTCAAGTTTTATATTTGCAACGAAATTTTAGTATCACCCAATTCACCCCCCCTCTTGGGTGAAACACTTGCTCTAACAAAAGGTATACAAGTCTTTGAGCTATTTAAACAAAAATTCAACATTGGTAAAGATCCTTTCCTAATTGATCTTCACTATTTTTCAAAACTATTTGTATCTTTGGTTTTTGTCTGGAGTTTCAGATTTTCTCAAACAAACCAAGGATCAACCCTCTTACTAACTCTACAAAGACTTCCTTCAGTAAGATGGTGGGCCAAATTTGACATCAATAAGATTGACAACAGTGCAGTTGACAAATGGTTTAAGGAAAATCCTTAACATCTTTGTATGATGGAACAAAGCAAATTCCTAAATCAAAGATCAAGGATTCAGTCTATTTTGGCGGCAACCATGGACAAGACCAACCTTATTAACCAACTTAACTCAATACTACAAATCCTACAATAGCAAGATCAAACAGCTTTGAAGAGTCAATTAGTCTCTTCAGCAGCCTCAAATAATCAAGAGGATGACAAAGAAGAATATATTGTAGATATGGATGAAGATTAAACTCCCGAAGACTTAGAATTATTTTTGAGTTTTCATTGTAATTATACAAGAAAGAATAGTAGCGCTATATACTGTAGTATACACTGTAGCTTTTATTGTATTTGCAAATGTAGATACTTCACAATTGTATCACTATGTTGCTAGAGACAGTTTGATTTTAGGCATCTTGCATGACACCCTTAAGTTTATTGTTAGATCCCATATGTTTTGATGATAACAAAGATTGGATTAATAATATGAAAAGATTTAAAAACAAATAAATGGATTTGTACAAAGTAGCATAGCATCACTTGGAGTCAGCACTGGAAGTAATCAACATCACTTGGAGTCAGCACTGGATGTAATCAACATCACTTGGAGTCAGTACTAGAAGTAAACAACAAGTTTTAAGCAAGCAAAATTTCATCCAGTGAGTCACTACCAAATTTTGAATGACATTACTCGAGGGACCACTCGGGTAATCGGTAAAGTTATATAGACCATTACTCGAGTAGCCACTCGAGTAACCAGATTTTCACAGGCGTCACTCGAGTAGCCACTCGAGTAACTAGGTCCAAAGTTTTCCAGTGTCTCTCGTCCAAGAAACGCAATCCATCACTCGAGTAGCTACCCAAGTAACCAATGAGAAAAACATCATTACTCGAAGGACAACCCGAGTAATCTCCAGAGTTATATGAATTGCCACTCGAGTAGCCACTCGAGTCACCAGATAGTAAACTCTCTGCCAAGAATTTGATGTCATTACTCGAGGGAGTAATCAAGTAATCTGCCAGGCTATTTGAAAGCCACTCGAGGGATCACTCCAGTAACGTGTGAAGAAAAATGAAGCCCACTCGAGTAGCCACTCGAGTAACCAATTTACCAAAGTGATCACCTGAGTAACCAATGAAGGTAAAGATATGCCTACTCGAGTAGCCACTCGAGTAATCAGGTATTTTCAAGGTTTGTAATATATCATTCCATGTCTTACCCGAGTAATTCTTGATGCAAAATGTTTATTTGCTCACTGCCATATTTTTGACATGTTTACTCGAGGGACCACTCGAGTAACAAACTTATCACTCGAGTAAGGTAGTCCAGAAATTATATTTTAATCAAATATCTCATGATTTGTTATCTATATAATTAACTCTTCATTATATTAGTATTCTAAGTTCTTTTGCAGAGAAACAATAAAAGAGTATGACAAATTTGAGAATTCAAATAAAAGTCTGAATGTTCACCTAACGCTACCTACCACCAACGGATAGTTTTCAAATATGAAGAATAGTCAACCGTTGCTGCGCTACTCTAACGGACAAGTTTGAAATTGCTTCCAACGGACACTACAACTCACTTATATATATGGAGCATCCAAAGAGAAGAAAACAAGCAGATACAAACTGAGATCACACATCGATTAATACATTTAGTGCTTTATTTTCATATACTGATTCATTTGTACTTCAGTGAATATATATTTGCTCTGTGAGAGAGTTTTTCATTACAAACTCAATATTTGTTATTGAGACAACTTAAGGTAGTGGAACCTTGAGTTGGGGACTTGATTGTAAGGGGTAAGGGGGAGCAAGTGTCCAGGTGTAGGAACTTGCTATGTTTTGAGGTGCCAAGAACCCACTGAATCCTGGAGAATATAGTGAAACTCTCAGAGACGCTCTGAGGACTGGACGTAGGTCAAAGTGGTTGTGGCCGAACCTATATAACTCTCAGTGTACACTACGGTGATATTTCTCCTTGCTCTTAACTCTTTTTAATATTCCGTCAATTTCCTTATACGCGACAAAATTTCTGGTACCACCCAATTTACCCCCCTCTTGGGTGAAACGCTTGCACTAACATTTGGTATCAGAGCATAGGTCTTCTTGTTAAGGCTTAATAGCCTAAGAAGGATCCAATGGCAAGCATCGGTGAAGGCTTTCTTCCTGATGGATCTTCTATCACGAGACCTCCGGGTTTCAATGGCGAACATTTCTCATTCTGGAAAGCAAAATTCAGAGTCTTCGTAATGGCTTACTGAATATGGGCTATGGGATGTGTTTGAGAGTGGAAACTACAAACCTGAAAAGATTGTATATTCACAAAGAGTTCCCAAGACTCAAGCAGAATATGATGAGAATGACAAGAAACTCATCACACTCAACAGCAAAGCAATTTTAATGATTCAAAGTGCCTTAAGTCAAAATGCGTACTTCAGAATCTGCACACTCCCAACAGCTAAAGAAATATGGGAAGCTCTGGAAATAGCTCATGAAAGAACTTCTGGAATAAAAGAATACCGGATCAATACTCTGGTTACAAAGTTTGATTTACTTCGAATGAAGTCAGGTGAGTCAATAGCTGAATTTGAACTTAGATATACTCACCCTGTTAATCAACTTGCAACACTTGGAAAAGTTTATGATCATCATACCCAAGTATGAAATATTTTAAATATTCTTTCTAAAGACTGGGAGGCAAAGGTCACTGCAATTGAGGGAGCAAAAGGTGAATCAATGTGATCAGTTGCTTCTCTATTCGGAAGTCTGTCTAAATATGAAAGCAAATTAAAGTTCAAACGAGAACTAGATGATATTGGTGACAAAAAGAAAAAAGGTCTAGCACTAAAAGTTAAAGAAGAAGAACAATGAAGATGAAGAGCTTGATGATAATGAAATAGGCCTAATCATGAAATGATTCAGAAAGTTTTACAAGAAAGGCCAAGGATTCAAAAACTTTCAGAAAGGAGGAACAAGCAATAAAGAACACATTATCTGCTATGAATGTGGTAAGCCAGGACATTTCAAATCTGAATGTCAAGAGCTGATTTAGAAGAACAAAGAAAAGAGAAAAGGAAAATTCTATAACAAGAAGAAAGCTTTTTGTATCTGCCATATGGGGAGATAGTTCTTCTGACGAAGAAAGCGATGAAGAGGAAGTAGCCAATATATGTCTAGTTGCTCAAGAGGAAACAGAAGACTTATATTCATTGTTCATTGTTGATGATTGCTCTAGATTTACATGGACTATTTTTCTGTCATCAAAAGATGAAACCTTTGCAGAATTCATTGTTTTTGCCAAGAAAGTGCAAAATGAGAAAGGTATGTCCATTACAGGTATCAGGACAGATCATGGTGGAGAATTTGAAAATCAAGCCTTTGAAGAATATTGTGATTCTAATGGCATTGACCACAATTTCTCTGCTCCAAGGACACCACAACAAAACGGAGTCGTGGAACGTAAGAATAGAGTGCTCACTGAAATGGCAGAGCAATGCTAAATGAAAAGAACGTGTCTCAGGTTTTCTGGGCCAATGCAATGAGCACATCATGCTATGTTTCAAACAAAACCTATATTAGAACAAAACTTGGAAAGACACCATACGAGCTATACAAAGGAAGGAAGCCAAATCTTGCTCATTTACACATCTTCGGTTGTAAGTGTTTCATTCATAACAATGGTAAAGATAACTTAAGAAAATTGATTCAAGAACAGATAAAGGAATTTTCCTAGGATATTCTAACCGATGTAAAGCATATAGAATTTTCAATAAACGAACATGTGTTGTTGAAGAATCAATTCATGTTGTATTTGACGAATATGAATCCTCTGACAAAACCATTGATGATAAACAAGAAGTTGTTTTAAATCAAGAAAATGGCCAATCTATTTCTAAATCTCTTATTCCAGAAATTGATCAAACCAAGGATGAAGAACAGTCACTAGGTCAACCTAAAGCCTGAAAATACAATAGGAGTCATCCCCTAGATCAAGTCATAGGAGATGTGAATGAAGGAGTCCAAATTAGAAATAGAATTTTCAAAGAAGTAAGTTTTTCTACATTCATTTATGAGATTGAACCTTCTAACATTGACGAAGCCCTATCAGACAATGATTGGGTTATAGCAATGCAAGAAAAACTAAATTAATTTGAAACAAATCAAGTTGGGATTTGGTACCCCGACCCAAGGATCATCCGATCATTGGCACTAAATGGGTATTCAAGAATAAACTTGATGAATCAGCAATTATTGTTAGAAACAAGGCAAGATTGGTGGCCAAAGGCTATAATCAGGAAGAAGGCATTGATTATGAGGAAACGTATTCTCCAGTGGCTAGATTGGAAGCTATACATGTACTTTTAGCCTTTGCATGCATCAAAGGATTCAAACTCTATCAAATGGATGTAAAGAGTGCATTTCTAAATGGTTACATTATGGAAGAAGTATATGTAGAACAAACTCCAGGTTTTGGGGATGTAACCCAACCTGATCATGTTTTCAAACTCAAAAAGGCTTTATATGGTTTAAAACAAGCTCCTAGAGCATGGTACGAAAGGATTAGTAAATTTCTTATTGATCAAGGTTTTGTAGGAGGAAAAGTTGATACAATACTTTTTACAAAATGAAAACATGATGATATATTAATTGTGCAAATATATGTTGATGATATAGTTTTCGGTGCGACTAATGAAACTATGTGCAAAGAGTTTTCTAAGATAATGCAGGGGGAATTTGAGATGTCAATGATGGGAGAATTAAATTTCTTTCTCGGTTTTCAAATCAAACAAAGAAAGAATGGAATCTTCATATCTCAAACAAAATATTTGAAAGAGCTATTGAAGAAGTATGGATTGGATGAAGCAAATGGAACAGACACACCCATGAGCTCAACCACATTGCTTGATGGGGATGTCAAGGGAAAAGATTACAATATCACAAAATATAGGGGAATGATTGGATCATTACTCTATCTCACTGCAAGCAGACCTAGCATTCAATTCAGTGTGGGTATGTGTGCAAGATATCAATCAGCACCAAAAGAGTCACATGCTGAAACCATCAAACGTATCTTTCGATATCTTGCTGACACACAAGAATTGGGTCTATGGTATCCCAAAGGAAGAAGTGAATATCTAGTTGGTTACTCAAACTCTGATCATGGATGATACAAGACGGACAGAAAAAGCACAAGTGGATAAGGCCAGTTTCTTGGAGGCTCACTTGTTTCTTGGTTTAGCAAGAAACAAACTACAATGTCCCTTTTATCAACGGAAGCTGAGTTTGTTGCGGTATCAAGTTATTGTGCACAAGTAATATGGCTAAAGCAACGACTCTAGGATCTTTGTATTTATCTAAAAGAAACACCAATATGCTGTGACAACACTAGCACGATAAGCTTGGCAAAGAATCCTGTTCAACATTCCAGAACCAAGTATATTGATGTTAGACATCACTTCATCAGAGATCATGTCCAAAAGAAAGATGTCAAAGTGATATTCATTCCAACTCATCTTCAACTAGCTGATATCTTCACAAAACCTCTTGCTAAAGATCAATTTTTATATATTAGATGAGAATTGGGAATGGTAAATCTCAATGAGTTGTAAGTTATTTAGTGTTTACAAAATGTTAGATGATATTATTTATTGATGTTTTGATGATTACTAACTCAAGCATCGGAGATTCTAGCAATTCATTTTTGTAGGATTATAATATTCTGTTTTGGGGTATGAATAACAGAGGTTAACAGAGGACAACATTACTGGAGTGTCAACTTCAAGTAATGAGCATCACAGGAGTGACAACTTCAAGTAATAAATGTGTTACTGGAGTGACAACTTGAAGTAATGGATGAATTACTTGAGTAGTCACTCGAGTAATGAACTTGAAAATGTGCCAGTGAAGCATTAATTTCAAATACAACGGCACAATGGTTGAAATAAATAGCCAGAAGTTGAAGAGACAACTTACCCGAGGGAAACCTCGAGTGATGTTCAATGTTACTCGAGTAAGGCCTCGAGTGGACCTGGGAGAAAATTTCAAATCAACTTAATTTCAACTCAAATCTGTTCTAAAGAGCCATCAAATGATCAAGGGAATATACATGGATAATTACAATATTATTCATGCCAGGTACGCATTCAAAATTACTGTATTTAGAAAATTTTCATATAATCACTCGTGTAGCTACCCGAGTGATGATGATGATCACTTGAGGTAGCCCTCAAGTGATATAGGGCCCTAGGTCTTTATCAGTCGCAACTCAGTCATTTCTCCCAAAATCACCTCGAGCGTTTCACCAAGTGCTCTCACAAAAACTTCTCACAATCATTTCCTGCTCCATTTTCGTCAAAACCCAGCAATTTATTGCTCCAAAAACCTCCTACATTTCTCAGAATCTCCTACACTATACCTTCAACAGTCACTCTTTTCTTTTTTGAAAATCTCAATTTCTCCAAATCACAATGGTTAGAACCAAAAATCTCACCCCTTCTGAGTCTTCTGAACCTAAACAATCATCTGACCCATTTTCTTCTAAGCCACCTACTAAGAAATGCAAGCTTATTGTGAAATCCAAAGACAAAACTCAGTCTAAGCCGAAAGAGAAAGGGGTTGTGTTCAAAGAGCCCATTGTCATAAGAGCTCAATCCAAGAAGAGTGTCTCAACTGAAAGAGGCAAAGGCATAGAAGTATCATATCCTCTTCTCTCTGATTCAACCGATACTCCCACCTTTTCTCAAAAATGTTTGAAAAAGCCAAAGATTGATGAGAGGCTTACCAATATCATGATAGGCATGATTGATCAAGTCTTTCAATCTAAGGGAGAAAAGAAAGGGGAATCCTCTAAGAAGCCAGAAGTGGTAGAAGAGGAAATTACTCTCCCTCCTAAAGGCTTCAATGTCAACAAGTTGGAGGAGTCTCAGAAGTTCCTGACTTACTTCTCTAGGAGGAAAGTGTACAAGATTCACTGCATTGATCTCCAAGTTCTTCGAGAGGTATTAAAGCACGACCTTAGTCCCTACCTTGAACCCTTTATGCCTTGGTTATCTATTAAATTACCTTTTTACACCAAGGTAGTTAGTCATTTCTACTGTAATCTTGAAATTATAAATGACCCTGTTAGAAGATCAGTAGAGTAAGAAATGACCACAAATGTTAGAGGTCAGAGAATCCTCATCTCACCCTCTAGGATTAATCTTTGGTTAGGAATAGAAAATCCCCTTGATGATATCTATTCTAAACTTAAGCCTAACCAGATCTTCTCTGTCCTTAGACCTGGTGAGTTAGTGGGACCCCTAAACTTGAATCCGAGTGATATGTGTGACCACCACAGGGTTCTATGGTACATCTACTCTAGAGCCTTAGTAAACAAATCCAATAACTACACACATTTCACTGAAAGGGACTATAGGTTGTTTGCTTCTTTCCTTCTCCAAGAGTAAAAAGACTTGGGAGAATATATTTTTACGGAGATGCAAAAATACAAGACTGAAGGGAAGCCATCCACTCCTATGCCATATCCTCAGCTCATATCTTTGATTCTGAAGAAAAACAAGATTTGGTATCTGGAGAGTAAGGAACCAATTGAGAGGATAACTCCTATTGGGAGGAACCAAATTGGTGAACTAAACATTGAAATACCTCTCAAGGGTCCTCTGGAGTTAGGCCCCAAGAAGAAGAAGAAGAAGAAGACTGAGACTGAAACGAGTAGAATGAATGACACACAGTCTTCTGCTCTAGCTGGTACTACATCCTCACCTTCATTCCTTAATGCCACACTTCAACATTTCATGGAAAATATGCTAAAGGGTTTTCATATCGACATTGCAAATACCAATGCCGAGTTGATCACTCACATGAATGACACGATGGGTCAACTGGTTGAAAGGATAGATAAGAGGAAAAAGAGTTGTTAGCAGAACAATGTGCCCAGGGTGAGCTTCTGAGGACGATTGTAGCCAGACTTGATGCTATGGCATCTGGCCCCTCTACCTCTGGTACCACTAAACCTTCTGAGCCAAAGTCACCTCCTGAACCCAGACCATTTGAGGCACCACATTCTGAGTTGAGACCTCCTGAGCTTGTCTCAACTACTCAGCCTGAACCCTCTCAGCCAATATCCATTGAGCCTAAGCTTTTTGAGGCAGGTCCGTCTTCTATTCCTCCTCCTACATTACCTATCACTATCTCCAGGAATCTTTTGTTTTCCTTGCCTGACCCAGAAACACTTCAGTTGGTTCATATCACCATTGATGATCCAGTTCAGCCAGCTCAGCCTGTCCAACCTGAGTCAGTACATACTCCAGTTGCCTCACTTACTCGCACTGAGGAGGTTCTAGTTACTTCACCTATTGGTACAGAGGAAGTAGAAATTACTTCTCTACATCCAATAAATCCTCTAGAGGATCTTCAAACACCTCCGGTGCACCTACCTGACCCTGAACCATCATCCTTACTCTCTTCTACTTCAGACAGTTCATATGAGTCATTGGTTTTTCCTGTCAATCCCATCTCAGCTGCCAAGCCATCTACTCCTCCTCATGATTGATTCCACCTTTCTGATGAAGACAAAAAGGGGGAGAAGAACTTGAAGTGATTTTGTGAAGAATGGCTGAGTTTATAGACTGGGATTTGGGTGTATGGGGTTTTAGGGTGCTTTGTTTCTTTTTGTTCTTGAATGATTTTAAGTTTAAAGTTTGATTATGTATTTGAATTCCTCATTATACAATGTGTTCCTTTATGACATTTTATTGAAATTATATTGCATTTTGGGACTAATAAGTTTTTGATTGTGTATGCAAGGTGAACAATTAATCATAAGAACAAAACTTTGAAAAGATCTCTAATAAGATATAAGAGTTTTCAAGTTTAACTTCAACAAATGATTTCATATGAAAAAGAATTTTTTTGAGAAGCGCATATTTGGAAATTCAACTTCAAAGACTTTGTTCAAAATCACCAACTTTTTTCATCATCAAAAAGGGGGAGAATGTTAGATCCCATATGTTTTGATGATAACAAAGATTGGATTAATAATATGAAAAGATTTAAAAACAAACAAATGAATTTGAATAAAGTAGCATAGCATCACTTGGAGTCAGCACTGGAAGTAATCAACATCACTTGGAGTCAGCACTGGATGTAATCAACATCACTTGGAGTCAGTACTGGAAGTAAACGACAAGTTTTAAGCAAGAAAAATTTCATCCAGTGAGGTATTGCCAAATTTTGAACGACATTACTCGAGGGACCACTCGGGTAATCGGCAAAGTTATATAGACCATTACTCGAGTAGCCACTTAAGTAACCAGATTTTCACAGGAATCACTCGAGTAGCCATTCGAGTAACTAGGTCCAAAATCTTCAAGTGGCTCTCGGCTAAGAAATTCAGTCCATCACTCGAGTAGCCACTCGAGTAACCAATGAGAAAAACATCATTACTCGAGTGACAACCCGAGTAATCTGCAGAGTTATATGAATTGCCACTCGAGTAGCCACTCGATTCACTAGATAGTGAACTCTCTGCGAAGAATTTGATGTAATTACTCGAGGGAGTAATTGAGTAATCTTCCAGGCTATTTGAAAGCCACTCAAGGGATCACTCTAATAACGTGTGAAGAAAAATGAAGCCTACTCGAGTAGCCACTCGACTAAGCAGTTGACCATAGCGATCACCCGAGTAACCAATGAAGGTAAAGACATGCCCACTTGAGTAGCCACTAGAGTAATCAGGTATTTTCAAGGTTTGTAATATATCATTCCATGTCTTACCCGAGCAATTCTTGATGCAAAATGTTGATTTGCTCACTGCCATATTTTTGACATGTTTACTCGAGGGACCACTCGAGTAACAAACTTGATCACTCGAGTAGCCACTCGAGTAAGGCAGTCCTGAAATTGTATTTTAATCAAATATCTCTTGATTTGTTATCTATACGATTAACTCTTCATTATATTAGTATTCTAAGTTCTTTTGCAGAGAAACAATAAAAGAGTATGATAGATTTGAGAATTCAAATAAAAGTCTGAATGTTCACCTAACGCTACCTACCGCCAACTGATAGTTTTGAAATACGAAGAATAGTCAACCGTTGCTGCGCGACTCTAAAGGACAAGTTTGAAATTGCTTCCAACGGACACTACAACTCAACTATATATATGGAGCATCCAAAGAGAAGAAAACAAACAGATACAAACTGAGATCACACATCGATTAATACATTTAGTGCTTTGTTTTCATATACTTTTTCATTTGTACTTCAGTGAATATATATTTGCTCTGTGAGAGAGTTTTTCATTACAAACTCAATATTTATTATTGAGACAACTTAAGGTAGTGGAACCTTGAGTTGGGGACCTGTTTGCAAAGTGTAAGGGGGAGCAAGTGTCCAGGTGTAGGAACTTGCTATGTAGTGAGGTGCCAAGAACCCACTGAATCTTGGAGAATATAGTGAAACTCTCAGAGATGCTATGAGGACTGGACATAGGTCAAATTGGTTGTGGCCGAACCAGTATAACTCCAAGTGTACACTACGGTGATATTTCTCCTTGCTATTAACTATTTATAATATTCCGTCAATTTCCTTATACGCGACGAAATTTCTGGTATCACCCAATTCAGCCCCTCTTGGGTGAAACGCTTGCACTAAAATTTATCACTCTGTTTATCATCAGGATCTTTCTTTTCCCTGGGCATTTTGTTTAGTGGTTTGGTTTTCACTCAGATCTACTACCTACCCTGTAAAAACTCACGGGTGAGGAAGTCTGGCAAAGGGATTGAAGTGCCTTTGATAAATTTAATGTCAAGATAAAAAACACTTAAGAATGCTTGCCATTTGGCAACAATTTATTTAGATGTAAGGTTTTTAACATCTTTTTGTAAAACGTCTTTTACTAATTTACAATCAATGCGAACTAAAACTATTGGTTTAAAAGATCAGATTGAAATGTGGAAATGCATAAAATAATTGCCAAAATTTCTTTTTTAATTGTGGAATAGTTTTGTTGCGGAGTATTCCAATGTTTAGACGTAAAAGACACAGATTTTTCTTTGCTGTCTATAAGTTGTTTAAGAATTCCATTATAACCTTTGTTAGAGGCATCAGTTTCAACAATTTTGCAAGCAGAGGGATCAAGAAGGCTAAGGCAAGGAAGCTCCTTAACCTGAAGTTTGATCTGCTTAACAATGTTTGAATGAATATATGTCCACGGAGGAGAATTTGTTTTAAGACACCGGTGAAGTGGTTTAATGAAATTGCTAAGATGAGGAATAAACTCAGCAACATAGTTTAAATATCCAAAAAATCATTGAAGTTTAGTTTTATCAATGATTTGATTAGGAAATTTATTTGCAAATTGAATTGCCCATTTAATTGGTGTTATGGATCCCTGGTAAATCTAATGACCAATAAACCTAACCTTAGTTTGAAAAATACTGATGTTGGGTTTAGACACTACTAAACTATTTGTTTATGCAATTTTTATAAAATGATAAGCATGTTTAAAATGTTGTTCTATCGAATGAGAATAGATCAAAACATCATGAATATAAACAATAATGAATTGACTATAATCATTGAAGATTTAATCCATGGTCCTCTGGAATTCAGAAGGAACTTTTTTTAAACCAAAAGGCATAACGTTCCACTCATACAATCCAAATGGTACAGTAAAAACAGTTTTATACCTATCATTTTCAGAAATTTGTATTTGCCAAAATCCAAATTTCATGTCAAATTTTGAAAAGATTTTTCCAGAATACAATCATTTTAGTAGATCAGATTTATTTGGAATTAGATACTTGATCCATTATAACACTTCATTTAAAGGTTTGTAATTGATTATAAGTTAAGGAGCTCCACGCTCAATTTCTTCATTTTTATTTACATAAAAAGTAGCAAAAGACCAAGGGCTTCTAGATTTATGAATCAATATCTTGTTTGAATGTTCTTGAATTTCCTTTTTACAGGTTTTAAGAAGCTTTGCAGTCATTTGAATAGGTCGCGCCTTAGTTGGTATCTATTTTTTAGAAAAACTTGTTTCGTGAGGCAAGTCAATGACATGTTTTTTGCGATTCCAAAATGCCTTTGGTAAATCCGAACAAATTGTTTGATGGATTTTTGCAAGACAAGTTTGAATTTATTGTTTAATTTGTGTTTGACACAATTGAGTTTCTATATCTTTAAAAGAGATATCTTCCTTCAAAAAGTTAGTCTGTTGTTGTTTTGAAGAAAGAAGATTTAACTCTTTAACTCTGGGTTTTTGAGTAAAAAGAACTATAATTATTTTACGCAGATGTTGTTTCAAAATCCCATTTTCATCAATCATATATGGGAATAATAGCCTTGCAAATGGCACCCCAAGAATAATCTGGGTTCCCATATCTTTAACTAATACAAATGGAGTTTGAATCTTTAAACCTTTGTTTTTAATAACAACATTTGAAACTTTGTATTTGATGTCTAGATGTGAGTCATTAACGCCATTAAACCTTTTAGTTGTTTTTTCAAAATATTTTGTAGGAATGATTCCTTCTTTAAAATAATTAGAATCAGCTCCTGTGTCAAACAAAACAGTTTGCTCTAAGACACAATCATTATTAATAATGATGTTAGCATGGACATAAAACTTTTGATTTGATGTTTTTGAAATCATGTTTAGAAATAGTTCAGAAAGATTATCATCTTCCTGATCGAATGGTGTTTTCTGTACTCATTCAATTTGAGTTGCAAGTTGAATTTCCTAGATTTGGGATATAGCAATGGCATGGGTATTTTTTTGAAGTTTAATAAGACTAACTTCAGCTTTAAGGTTATTTACCTCATACTGAAGATCTTGGATGGTTGTTGGTTTAACAGAATGTTTGAACTTGTTTAAAACGTCTGTTAAATCATATTTATTGAAAAGGACAGAAGGTTTAGAGTTTGAAGAACTCCGAGTTTGATTGAGAATTTCTCTTAGTTTGAGCAAATATTCTCCTTTATGAGAATATGGAAGTTTAGTAATGATATCAAGAAGTAAATCATGTTCCTTTGTGATAACATTAATTTCTGAAGAAGTGTTTTCTGGAAGATCTTTATTTTGAACTTCATTGAGATCTTCAGAAGAACTGCTCTCAGAATCTGATTTAGAAGTTTCAATCAAAAGATTATTTATTTACTCAAGAAGAGGTTCTTCAATGCTCTTAATCTTCTTCAATTTTCGAGTCAAATGACAATATTTGGAAATATGACCCGGTTTACCACATTTAAAACAAGTAACTTTTGTTTGTTTAAAAAATCAACTTTTGGTTTGGAGTGAAATTCCTTTTCAAGTCTATGAGGAGGTGTATTGTGTTTATACTTTTGGTAGGCATGTTTTTCCTTTTTATGGTAAGGTTTACGATGTGGTTTGGATTGTTTACAAGGAGGAAAACCAAATTGTTCGCAGAAAGTTCCCAACTCTTTCCTACTTGTATCTTTTTTTTAAGTTGACGTTGGATTTTGTCATCTTGACAAATCTTAAAAGCAGTATTTTGGACATAATATATCAATTGACCATATGTCAAGTGCTCGTAAGGGATGTTGCCATCATTTTGGTTTCTAAATTTTTCTCTAACTTTATCACCTAAAGATTTATGTAATCCAGCTAGAAATTTTTCTTTCCAAAATGGTTGATGAGTATCATCTCTAGTGAGTACTCTGGTCAAAAAGTATCTCTATACCATATGAAATCAAATAGGGTACTACATTTAAGATTTGAAAGAAGTTCAACCAATTTATCTTTCAAGATAGATAGATCTCCAACAAAATGTTTAATAATTGTAAAAATAAGAGTGTTTATAGAATCAGGGATAGGTTCACCATTTGAGGTAATGGGTGTTCCATCATATTTAGTTTTAACAGATATAAAAATGGTATTTTTTTCTTCAAAAGAAAGATAATTATCCCACCAACTTTTAAGTTGTCTAATGAAACCAGAAACGAAAAGATTAGTGATCATTTAATCTATAAAATCATTTGTAGTTTGGTAGGTTGTGCTTACCATAGTCATTTGTTGAAGGCTATAGAAGATGTTTGATCCACTCTTACCATTTATGTTCCATTCATAGATATTGTCAGCATTGAAAGATTTAAAGTTTTAGTTTATTCGTTCTTCAACCAGAATGTCTGGAGGGCTGGCTCTATGGTAATAGAGTTTTGAAGGCTTTTTTCAATGTTGATGGTTGATTTTGAGTTGCAACTCAGAATGGTTAGAGTCTGTTTCTCCAGTTTGGGAATCTTTTTCAAAAGTCACAACATCTTTAGATTTGGTTGATAACGTTTAAGATGTTTCAGGGACAATTGTGGTTTAAAGTAGGCTAATTTTTTGATTGATTTTTCTTAATAAATCAGATGGAGTTTTAGTTTCAAAGTTTGACTTAAGTTTTGAGCTAATTTGAAAAGGTTTGAAAAGTGGCGTTTCAATTCTAGTTTCATCCTTTTTTGAAGAAACTGGTGTTTGAACAAAATAATCACCTAGTACTTAAAGGTACTAATTTGTATAATTGTTTTGTTCAATAATATTTTTTAATATCCCTTGTGTCAAATGGGCTTTCAACATTTTTAAATTTAAAAGGTGCAGCCATAATAGATTGATGTTTGTCATCTACCAATTGTGGTATCTACACTAGTTTTGGTGGAAGAACTCAGAAGAAATAGTTTTACCTTCAGAAGTTTTCCATTGTTTCTTTGTCATATTGATAGTTTGCAAGAAAGGATACTCCAAATTTTGATCTAGTGCATAAGCTTTAAACCAATCAAAAAAATGGAATATTTTATTATACCTTTTCAAGAAATATGTAGAATTTTTCTTGAATTCCTTTTCTAACAAATTTTTTGAAGTTTTCAAAAAACCATTCTCTTTAAAAGGTATATTTCTCAGAGTAAAATTCTATTTGTAAAGTTTTTTTGTCAATTTGGAAAACATTTTCCAAAACGTTTATAACAAAGGGTACACCTGGTTCTCCAAGAGATGAATATGTTGGAGACTCAGTTGATCTCAAGTCCTTATCCTTTTCATAACTTGTTTATGGGATATTTAGAGAATTGTCAACTCCTTGAATTGAAACATTTGTGGTTGGTTGTGGGGTTACCGTAGGTACTGGTGCATAAATAACAGATGGTACCTTTTGTAAAGTTTGTTAGGGAGTTGATGTGTTAGGGGCTAGCATATAAATGATAGACAGTGGTTTAGGTAAAGAAGAACAAGGAAATCTTGAAGATTCAGACCTAATAGATCTACAATCTTCATATAATGAAGGCTTGGTTCTGATAGTTTGACTACAAGATCTTCTTGGTCTATCAAAAGATAGTTTGACAGTTCCATCTGATGTTTGAATGATTTTGATTACTTGAAACATGGGTCTAGGAATTGACTTTGTGGCCTTTTTCATCATCCAATTGTTTGGTAACTCAACATCATGTTAGAATCGGTAGGCACAGTGGAAGAATTTTAAAATTTTCACCGATCCTAATCGAGGATCTATCAACAGCGTTTAAACCAAGTTGGAAGGATTCATACCTTTTTGATGATTCAGAGTTTTCACGATCTCTAGGAGCCAACACATTAGGTCCGCTCCCTCTACCGGTATCCACACGAATGCTCTCCAACCGAGACTGCATGCTAGCGCCTCTAATGTCTCCTAGGGTTTCACTTGCGGCTCTCAATTCTCATGTGCATATGAATATATATGGTCTATCAAGTTTATAACCCATGAGGGTTATTTTCAAATTTCAAAATTAATCATCATTAATTTCAAAATTAATTAACAATTAATTATCTTGATGAGCTAATTAAATAAATTCAGTTTAAATTAAATCTGTCCAACAGTTTTAATTTAACCTATTTATTTAATCCAAATAAAGAGCCATTAGATTTAATTTATCTTCATAAATTAAATCTGAGATACTATATCTCTATCATGTTAGTTATTAAATTTAATATATTTTAATAAATTAAATTTAAAACTAACACAATATAATAATATCATATAATATATATACATATATATATATAAGATATATATTTCAAAAATATATATATCTATATAATATTATTAATGAATTTTATATTACATACATATATAAATATAAAATTCGTCCACCCTAAATTAAACATATCTCGTGTTGGGCCATTCTTGTGGGCGACCCTGTAGGCCCATATGAAGTTGGCAGTGGGCCAATAACTATACTAACCCAAAAGTTGCAAGCGGCCTCTAGCAAGACATTACGACTACCTAATTCATATGAGGATCATTATCATGATGCAACCTGTCATACAACCATGTCACGTCCCTTTTGTCACATGATATATCGATCAAGGATAAGGCATGGATAATGTCATCCTCTTGTTCCTGACCATTACTTTCTTGATTCCTGAGTAGCCTGATAACAGAGACAGAAACTCCTTTCATCATAGTATGGCCATACATTTCTCAGACTCACTCATAGTGGGGCCCAGTAATATCTCTCTACTAATGTGAGGAACAAATTCCATCTTGATCATTCATATTCCTCTGCATGAAAAACCACCAAGCCCGATCGTAGCCTTTATCATCACCCGGTCAAAAGTGACTTTTGACTAGTTCAAAGCTTAGCAACTCTCATGTAGGAATCCACGATGACCTCAGGTTTAAGGGCATTGTGACGTGGTTATACATGAGAAAAGCTTATGACTTGATTCATGTAGCTTTCTCATAGTGGGTCGGTCCAGCACCTTGTACTCTTACAAGTGCCTAAGACTTTGATTCGTATCTCCATATCTTATCAAAGTCATACTGATCTTGTTTCATCTCTGCTCCCGCATAGATGACCGACCAGGGACATTTTAGGACAATCTTTATGAATTATCCAAGGATACAATTATCACAGTTAACATGCAAATAATATGATAACATAATGGAGAAATTTCATTAAAATAATAATGTTCAAAGTACAATGATTGGCCCTTAGGGCACAATTTCCAACACATCATCCCACATAATTTTTTTTTGGAATGGTCAAGTTTGAATTTTATTCATCCGATAAAAAGACTATTATTATTTGGCTATTATTAGGAGGTATTAGGACTAAAGAGCTAGATGAATTTAAGACCTTATACTGTATCTTATATGTTAGGGTAGCAGGTATAGATCCTAGTTTCATCTTTAAACTATTTAGTTTAAGTTTTGTTTAAGAATGTCAAGGACATGTTCATCATTTAAATCTACCATCCTATCTGGATAACAGTTAAAGTAAACAGGTCCATTATGAAGTCTAAATTATGCTGCTGCAAGCAGAGAATTAAAAAATAAGGCATACTAAACTAGACACGTTTAATATTTTACAAATTAATGGTTTAATGGCAACTTGAACACTTTTGATGTGCAAAAAGTTATAATCTTTGCGATGTTTATCAATTGATTTACGTGGAAGAAGGAAAAATTCTTCTTTGTTCTGTTTGATAGGAATTGGTTCTTCAACTGTTCTAATTATATAATCAGATTTGGAGAACCACTTCTTATCTTAAGTTTGCATTTGATAAAGCGGATTTAGAGCAACTGGAGGTAAAACCCAATCATCTACTTTCTAGTTTATGTTTTCAAAAGAAATTTCTTCTTTGAAAATTGTTTAGAAATTGAAGACTTTGATTGCTCATCTTTAGCGTAGAGTTTAACGGAGTAGTAGAAGAGCTACTACTACCATGTTTGGATGAAAAGGAACGGAGAAGAAAAGACATAATTTAAATTGCAAAATTTAAATTGAAAGAATTTAAATGGCAAGAAGGAAAAGGAAGAAATAGAAAAAGCTGAAAAGAATATGGAATGTAAATTGGTTGAAAAGAAAGGCATAATGAAAAAGAGCTTAAAGGAAAGCAAAATACAAGGCAAATCAAAAGGAAAAGCAGAATAATCTTATCTCCCTTGCCTCAATATCTTTACCTTCTGGATCCATAGTGGTACAATAATTAAAAATGTATCGGTTTTTATAGATTAA